>JAJHPC010000010.1:380000-997500 GCA_024447665.1 Juncus inflexus
TATGACGCGTTTGGCCCGTCTACTAGCTCATCCGTTCTCCTACACCACACTATATATAAAAAAAACAAGTTAAATAAATGATATTAAAATTTTGTCTTATTTTTATTTATTTATCTAAATATCCATCCATAGGAGGCCTTACCAGGCCCATAATTTAACTATAAAGGCTTGAGATTTTACCGTAAATAGCCCAAATTGCCCTTCGCCTCTCTGGAGTCATAAGCAAAGTACCTGAAATTATCAGATACTCATCAATTTTATATGCAAAAATGGACAGATTTTAACATTTTATAAATAATATTCAATATAAGAAACCAAGTTCGAGTTGCCACTCAGAGATTCTTTCAATTTCGGCACAAAATTAATATTATTCGTCCAATACATGAGCTTCTCAAAAATTAAGATAAAAAAAATGGAATCAATCAATTACCCAAATAAAAAGTCTTAGCATACTCTTCACAAACCTCGCCGCATCTCTCGTAAGCATTGTTCAGCAAATCCCCACTCATCGGCACCGATTCGTCGAAAATTAGAGGCTTATTCTTCACTCTTTTTGTTAAGGCTGCTTGCTTCAACACCACCTCATAAACCATTTCTTCATAAGTCCTCGGTCCAGCTGTCGCAACCAGACTCGCCGAAATCGAAACAGAAACAGAGAATCCATTACTGTTTGCTTTTCTTCTCCCACATGAATTGCTTGTTAGAAACTTAGGAGAAGAAACCATCCATAGAACCGAGCCAGACATGAATAATGGCAATAAACTTGAACCAATTCGAAGAGAAATGAGAAGTGGAGAGAGACCAAATTGAGGAATTGTTGTTTAAAGTATTTGGGTTTTACTATTTTGGGGGAGTGAATGGGAATTGTTTTATAAGTGCGCCGTTGCGTTGTGTTTTTTGGCTTCTATTTTTCTATTTTCTATAGCCGTTGCTTGGATAGATAGGAGCTGTCGTGGACAGTACCAAGCCTTTCGAGTCTCAGTGGGGTTTGTAAAGTCAGTGAAATTATGCACAATGGTCCAATTTTGAATCATTTTTTAATTTGGAATGTGTGATCTCAGTGAAATTGTGCACAATGGTCCAGTTTTGAATCATTTTTTAATTTGGAATTTGCGAAGTCAGTGGAATTGTGCACAACAATTTTGAATCATTTTTTAATTTGGAAATGATTTGGACCGCAAGATTTAAATGGTCCAAATACAGCTTAATATAAATCACTTCCTTAATTCACTCCTAGTATATTTCCATTTTTTTATTTTTTTCAGCAAACAGTATATAGAAAAAATATAAAACAAATCAGTGTATAATGTATATTTTTTGAAAATAGTATACATAAATAAAACACAACATATAGAAAGACAAAAATGTATATATAAAAACAATACTAGAATAGAAAAACAGCTTATAAAACCATATAATCTTTCTATAAAAATAGAAAAATAAAATATAAAACCATAGAAACTTTATATGAGAACAAAAAAATAGTATATAAAAACAAAAAATAATAGTATATAAAATATATATGTCGATGAAAAAATAGTAGTAAGAATATATGAGAGTGTAATCAAATTTTTATCAGGAAGAACTATGCACATATAAAACAACCTTGAGAAACTCGCCAGAGCTTGCTAGCTCAATAGGTAAGACATCCTGTAAAATTTGGGATAGACCTAACTTTAAATCACAACGAACGCGTTTAGCTCAGTATTTATCAAATTTAACAACTCAACGATCATGGGTTGCCTCAAAAAAAAATTGAGAAACTAAGTCTTAGAAAATATTTATATAGCATTTTGGGTCATTGTGCATAAGCATAGCCGAATTCAAGAAAGAAAAAACAATGAATAATTTGAAGGACCAAAAGGACTCATGCAAAAACTATTTAAGTCTATAAAGAAATGGGAAAGACCTATTAAGTCAATAAAGAAATTGAAAGAAAAAGGAAATTTCTAAAAAATCCTATATTTTTTTTTATTTATGAAAAACTTTGAAATATTAAAAAAAAAAATCATCTCCTTTAGTACTTAGCAAATCTAAAAATTCATTGATCATCGGTGTGTAAAAAAAGAATTGAGAAACTAAATCTTAGAAAACATTTACATACATTTTGGGTCATTGAGTGTAAATAGCCTATTGCAAGAAAGAAAATGATACAAAGAATAATTTGAAGGGCCAAAAAGGACCAAAAGAAAACTATTCAAGTCAAGAAATGGGAAAAAACTATGAAGTCAATAAAGAAACTGAAAAAAGGAAATTTCTAAAAGAATCCCTATATTTTTTATTTATGAAAAACTCATTATCTTTTGAAATATTGAAAAAATCTTCTACCATTAGTACTACTAAAAAACTCCTTATGTTAATCTTTTATTTCCAAATACCCTCTAAGTTTAATATTTTATTTAAAAAAAATATCCATTTTGAAATAATATATAAAAAAGTTAATTTATTTTTAAAAGAGCACATAACTGATTTGCAAAATATGTCTACATATTACTTATCATTATTTATATATCATTTGAAAATTATTTCGTATATCCATTTTGAAATAATATATAAAAAAGTTAATTTATTTTTAAAATAGCACATAACTGATTTGCAAAATATGTCTACATATTACTTATCATTATTTATATATCATTTGAAAATTATTTCGTGGTTTTTAGAATTTGAAAAGTTGGAGGGGGGTGGGGGAAAAATCGAAGATTAAAAATGTTTTTTTAATATCGCCAAAGTAAAAGAGATGTTATAAATTTGAGCAAATATATGGGATTTTTAAGAGAATTCTTTGGAAACAAAAGACCAAGCATAAAGCAGTCAAACTAGGAAAGCATCATGGTTACTGAATATTCTGAGAGAACCTGATTACATTAATTTAATTAGCATTACTGTAAAGTTATTGACCAAAGTCATCAAATGATAACTTGATAATTAAGTCATTAACCAATATTTAATAATTATTTGGATTTGGACGGCTTTTGTTAAATGTGAATCTAAATATTCTTTAGCATATGGCAGTGTGCAGTTAAGTCCTTAATCACATGTTCCTTCCTAACCACATGCAAATTCACTCTTAATGATTTAGTACCACCGAAAAAACTCACATCTATGCGAAATTTCTAAACCTTCTCAACCCCCTATGAATCGAAATTAAAAGCTCCTTACTCATAATATCATTATCATTGTACTAAGATCATATTTATAGTTTGAGTTCCAAGTTCCAACCTCAGTTTTTTCTAAACTCTAAAACCTCACATTCAAAAAAAAAAAACTCTGAACCTCAAAATATGATATATCACTCCAAAACATACAAAAATCATGGATAACTCCCGGGAACATAAAATAATATCATCAATGTCCTGCCTCTACTTTTCTTAAAGAAGTTTATCTATAATTCTTTTTCTTATTTATATATTGTATAAATAAAAGATAACGAACCGAGAAAACAATTGGGAATCTTTTGAAGTTTGATAAATCGGAAGGCCCTTTAGACTCTAAAATCGTTAAGTTGTCCCTGGCCTTCAAACAATTGACAAGAAGTCAGTCACTAATTAATAGTTTATAATATGCAACGATTAAATGCAAATAAATGGTTCTGATTGCATCGGGCAAAAGCTTATTCTAGAACTCAGAAATGTGATCCAGGATTTGTGCTGTGCTGTGTGGTTTCTCTTGAGAACAAAGAAACAAACAAAACAGAGAGATCATGTATCTAAGATACCATACCGGGTTTCTCATGACCACACAAAACCAGTACAAATGGGAAGAAAAGTGTCAAAAGTGCATCGATTGGATTTGGCCCCGTGTACCGGGCAGGGACGCTGCAACGTTTCAGCCGCGTATTTATTTACTTTATTTGTTTGTACTTTGTACCAAGTGGCAGCTTTTTGTTTATCCCCAAAAAATGTAAAATATCACATGTAGTCCTGCATTGTTTTCTACATGGCCTGGCTTTTTTTCCTTTTGATCTAGATATAGTTGGCTTAATTAGGATTGTAATGGATATCCATAACCCGACAACCTAATCCAAATCCGTATGTGTAGAGTCCAATATAGGTTGTAAATATGTGTCCAATAATAAAAAGGATTCGATCTAATTTACAAAAAAAAATCCATTAACTTATTGGATTTGAATTTGGATCTAATAAAAATCCGAATCTAAAACTCGGTAGAATCCAATAAATTAGATATGTATATTATATATTCATATACATATTAATTTGTAGATATTTTTCCAGACTATTTATTTTTTATTTTATTGTGCATTGTTTAGCAAGCAATAAAATTAAAAATAGTACATATGGTAATTAAATCCTGAATGTGAAAATAGATAACAAACTTGATAATAGAATCCAAAATCCGTTAATTTAATGACTTCGAATGCAGATCTTGATTTTCTTAATGACTTGATTTGCATTTGAATCTCTTGAACTTCATATGGATTTGAATTTGGATATTGTTTGAATTCTACCCGAATCCAATCTCCAGTGACAGTCCTAGGTTTAATTGAATTTACTGGAATATGTTATGAATATAATTAATATGGATGTTCAATACTTGATCTCTAAGAAAAGATAAATTAGGAAATGCTTATAAGAATGGAAAGAGTTGTGGCAGGATATTTACTACTGTATATTCTATTGTGTTTAGGTTAGATTATTTCTTTTATTGTAATCCTGAATCAGGCAAGAGATTACTTGACCAACACTTACCGTCTACTATATAAAGGGGGCAGTGACTATTGTATTCCTTAATCCACAATTCAATGAAATTCACTCCTTCCAATTATCTCTTTTATTATTCTTTTGTTCTTTATTTTATAACACGTTATCAGCACGACTCTACAATAAGCATTTGAAGTTCTAAATAACATAACTGAAACTCTGCTTCAGAAGGTACAATTTCAAATTATTAATATTTCATTATATTATTTATTTTGGATTTCTTTTATTCGATTTTTTTTTCTTTTCTTGAAATTCATTATTTTACGAGCTTTTTTTAAGTAACATATCTCTGCACCAGAAGTTGCTTGTTTAATTATTTTTATTTTGCAACCAGAAGTTGCGTGTTTATTTTTATTCACGCACCAGAAGTTGCTCGTTTAAATTATTTTGTATGCACCAAGAGTTTCTTGTTTAATTATTTTTGCAACTAGAAGTTGCATGTTTATTTTTATTTACGCACCAGAAGTTGCTTGTTTAATTTTATTTACGCAACCAGAAGTTGCATATTTATTTTTATTTATGCATCAGAAGTTGTAAGTATATTTATGCACCAGAAGTTGCAAGCATATTTATCTTTATTCTATGTACATTTATTTTATGCACATTTACTTTTATGTACATTTATTTTACGCACATTTATTTTTAGGTAAATTTTTTTTTATTTATGCACCTGTAGTTGCAATAATTTTTTTTTCTTTGCACAAAAGCTGCAAAATTTATTTTATGCACCATAAGTGGCAAAATATAGTACCAGTATTTGCAAGAATATAAATCAGAAATATTGTCTAAATCTCGAAGATCAACTCTCAAATAATAATTTGAGGAAAAAAAATGAAGAATATATATTAAATAATGATACTCATTACCTTTTATCTTGCTCTTAAAGCAGCAACAAGATGAAGAGAGTTGTAAGATATATTGAAAACCAATATCATATCTTATTGTGAATAAGCAAACTAATGAGTTGTAAAAGAAGAAATTATGAAACTTGTCTAAATAATTGCATTCAATTCCCAGAAGTGAATGTTGTAAAAGAATGACATAAATGAGACCAATGCCAGAAGTCATTACAAGAAAATCACATAAGATAATGAGAAGATACAATAAGATATTATTTGTAACTGATTCCAAAATATGTATTTTTGATGTTGTATAAAAGAGCATTGGTTAAGTACATGTTGTACACCAAAATATTTTGTCGAATTCTATAAAGTTTCTTTAAAAGAAAAAAAATATATGGTTAATTATGTTTATATTGAAAACCATTTCGTAAGCTCTTAAATATTACATAAGACATTTAGGCGGACTTCCTTGATCATATATTTATTCAATTTATTTTATTTATTTGTGGAATCCAAAATGTTTGTCATATGTCCAGCAGACATTGAACAACTAAAATAATAATTAGAAATTGAAAGACGGTTATTAATATAATACCATGTATTGTAAATATAATTTAAGACTCCAGAAGAGTTACCATTTTGTTGCCTATATATAATAGATAATGCTTTAAAATTGTAAATTATTGTTTCTTGTATATAAGCAAAATAATGAATTTTCATTAAAATGAAAAATCACGAATTCCGTACAATTGGTTCCACATCATTCACAAGAAGTGAATACCACATATACAAGTCATGATTATTAATATGGATGCTGACGTGTAAGAGGTCAAAGTTGAAATTATACTTGTGACTGTGATGATTATATTAAGAAAAACATAGAAGAAAGCGGAAAGAATGCACAAAATGGTCTAAAATTTATGTGGTAGTAAAGGACATTTGGTATGTCTCTATGTACGCCCTAGAATCTTGTGGAGGTTTATTAAGCCGTCTTAAAAGCAAAGAGAAAATAATAATGTCGACTTGTTTATCACCATAATGAAAAAGTTGATAACCGATAATGATATCATCCGCTGGATTTAAAGCACATTAACAAGAACGAGTTAGAGAAAGAACCGAGTAAGAAAAATTTCTTTTATTCTATTTTATATTCTTATTATTATTGTTATTGTTATTATCATTATCATTATCATTATTTTTCTTTCTTTTGATACTACTAATATGAATCAAAGTATGTATGGGCACAATAAGAATTATAAATATGTGTGCCTCATTGTAGTGGACAATATTTCTATATTTTGAGAAATGTTCATTAGAACAACATGCAACTTTTTCTATTGATTTGTATTATGAAGGACTAATACAATTAAGTCAGATTTATTAGTAAAGCAGAAGTTTATTGACTTAAAACTTATTTATGCTTCTGTATATTAGATTTCATCCAGTCGAAAAGTAATTTTATAATTTGACATGAACTTGAAGTTCACTAATAGAAAAACAATTTTAGTATTAAACATGAACCAAAAGTTCAATAATTTGAAAAGTAATTTTATGATTTGAAATGAACCAGAAGTTTACTAGTTCGAAGAGAAATTTCATGATTTGGCATGAAACAAAAGTTAACAAATCTCGGAGCAATGATGATGCAAATAATCACAGAGAATTAAAATATGCATCAATTAAAGAACTAGAAGATTCTTTTATTAAATGAATTTTCATGTGGTGCATGTTATCAAAGGAGAATTAATTGTTAGACATCACAAATCAGGGTTGGGAATAAATCACCCAATTTCCTTGAGCGTATTAATTGAAATATATGTGGCCCTATTACTCTTTCGTGTGGACCATCTAGATATTTTATGGTATTAATAGATGCATCTATTGGATGGTCACATGTACATTTATTTAATCTCGAAATATTGTATTTGCAAGATTGCTTACTCGAATATTCTAATTAAGATAATAATTTCTGGATCGTACAACTAAGAAAAATCGTCTTTATGATGATGAGTTGGCTACATCCGAAGTAATAATTGACTATTTTACGTTGATTTAGATTATAGTTGAGCATTGGCCCACAAACGCACTTAGAATGATCTAACATCATATCTTGTTAAGCGATTATAATTAATCGTTTGCCCCTAATAATGAAATGAAAGCTCGTCTTTTGATTGAGGCCATGAAATGATATATGCTACAGCACTAATTAGAGTAAAGCCAATATTTTATAATAAGTACTCCCCATTATAATTTGTGACCGGCCTGCATTCGAGTAAATACTATTTAAAATCTTTTGGATGTATAATATTTGTTCCGGTAGTTCCACCGCAACGCACAAAAATGGGTCACAAATAAAAGTCGGGCATATCTGTTATGTTAAATTGCCCTGCATAATTTGATATCTTGAACTTCATTACATGAATTTATTCACTACATAATTTATTGATTATAAAATTGATGTGATGAATTTTCGATTATTATCTAATTTTGATACTTAATCTTATATATATGAACTATAAGTTAAAATATAACTCATTTGTAAAATAGAGCAAATCTATTATCAGACATATTTGTTCTTTCATAAAAATAATGTGACACACCTGAAGTGTGTTAGATGTTTGTAGACAAAATTATTCACTACCTCTTAATTCAGATGTATATCCCCGGAGGATCATCCAAAAACACACCTAGAGTATGTTAGATGTTTGTAGACAAAATTTCAGAAGAAAGAATTAAATGAATACCAAAATGATTCTTGTGAAACAAATCAAATTTTAATGAATATGTTCAAGATATAATAGACAATGAAAGTCCTGAAGAAGAACTTGATTAATAATTAATGATAACATTAGGGGGAGAGAAACAAGAGCTGGAAAACATAAGTTATAACTTATATGGAATGCATCATTAATATCTTTCACTTATATCCTCTAACAAGTTAATATGAACTAGAAGTTCATAAATTTATTAATGGGAAACAATATGCAATTATATTATTTATATTGATGCAATAATGATATTCCGCATTTAGTGCTCATTGAGATATCTTTGGATAATTCTATATTTGAGATATGCCAGGAGCATGGTCGACCAATTGGTTCCAATGATAAAGATCCAAGGAAGAAGAAAAGAGTATGATAAGAAAGTTGGCTTGAAGTTATCAATACTTCAAAAGAAATAAATTCTTCTGAAAAGAATATTGATGATAAAAGAGTAGAAGACAATGACGAGCAAATTATCCCAGAAGAGGTTTAGGTACCTAACAATATTGAAAATAATGAGATCTCAATAAATTATGTCTCTACTAGAATAAATATGAACCGAAATAAAATTGTGATTAATCAAAATTTAGTTATGCAATTGCAATTGATTTATAAATGAAAATGAGGATCTAGAATTAAAATTATTTGTATAATGTCGATGGATAAACTATTGGCCAAATCGAAAGATGTGATTATAGCATCATTATTTTCACTAGTGAAATATAAAACTGTGGACATGTACTCCAAACCTGGCGTTGTATAACGGTAACTTATAAGCGAGTATAACTTATAAGAGGGTGTTTTAAGAATATGTAATAAGAAAATTAAATTGTGATGTGCAATTATATTTCTAATTTTGTCGTCCCTGATGGACTTATGAATGTAGTAGTAAATTATTCATATCTCATTTGATTGCAATATATTAACGAAAATCCCTGAAGGATTTAGAATGCCTGAAGCATTTCAAACTCTCGAGAGATTTAATCTATTAAATTACAAAGATCTTTGTACTAATTAATGCAATATTAAGATATGTGATAAAATTGCTATAACAAATGTTTGTTAAATGAATGTTATGTAATTGATCAAAATTACATATAGGAAACTATATATTTACCTTTTGAATGTGGATATATATATATATATATATATATATATATATATATATATATATATATATATATATATATATATATATATATATATATTGATGATTTAGAACTTTATGGTACTCCCGAAGAGCTCCAAAAACTACCATATTATTCAAAAGAATATAAGATTAAATTCTTCAAGGCATAAAATATTATCTTGAATTATAAATTGAATATTTTCCTGAAGAAGTCATTGTTTTATAATCCATCTATTATAATGATATAATATGGAGAATTTGCATCCATTAAGATTATCAAGATAACTTGTTTGATGTATTAACACTTGAAATAAAGGATGGTGAGTTATTTAGCTCCTCAAATAATGATCCAGCAGATCTCTTCTTAAGCATATATTACAGAGATTGACCTTCGTCATCTCACATATAGTTGCATATATGAGGGGGAGAAATAATACGCACTGCACTCTTTTTCCCTTGTCTATGGTTTTTGTTCTAATGGGTTTTCCTAGTAAGGTTTTTAACGAGACAGATTTTGTGCGTAATATATAGAATGATGATGCACTCTTTTTCCTTCACTAGGATTTTTGCCCATAGGGTTTTATCTAGTAAGGTTTTAACGAGGCATATTTAATATTTTAAATAATGAGAAATAATGATAATACGCGATGCACTATTTTTTCCTTAGCCAAGGTTTTGTCCTACTAGTTTTTTCTTGTAAGGTTTTTAATGAGGCAGCTTCTAATGCGTATGAAATATGGACATCCAAGGGGGAGTGTTATGAATATAATTAATATGGATGTCCAATACTTGACTCCTAAGAAAGGATAAATTAGGAAATGCTTATAAGAATGGAAGGAGTTGTGGCAGGGTATTTACTACTGTATATTCTATTGTGTTTAGGTTAGATTATTTTCTTTATTATAATCTTGAATCAGGCAAGAGATTTATTGACCAGTACTCACCCTCTACTATATAAAGGGGGTAGTGACTATTGTATTCTTTAATCCACAATTCAATGAAATTCTCTCCTTCCAATTCTCTCTTTTATTATTCTTTTGTTCTTTATTTTATAACAGAATAAAATTTGTTCCACTAGATCCAAGTTGGAGCTTGAAAAAAAAATAGGCACCCACTTAGTTGTTGATAACAAAAAAAAATTTCATACAAAATGTGTATATTTTATTGGGACAAGTGAAATAATTCCTATAAACATCATATCCAGGGGCGGAACTGGAGTCCACCCCACCCCACCCCACCCTCTTATAAAATAGAAATGGGAAATTCTTCAAAAACCCTCTATCTTTTTCATTTCTTCAAAAACCCCTATAAAGCAACTTGAATTTTTTTTTACCCCTATGGGGTTAAGTTAAACATTTTCCATCCATTCTAATTTTTATTGAACAAAATGCCCTCTATTGATTATTTTTACATTATTTTTATACTATATTTAATTAAATTAAAATTATAATAAAAAATACTAATATTTTTCAACATAATATAAATATTATATTATATTATTTTATGATGCATTAATTAATTTTATAATGCTACATAATTTTTTTATAAAAACAATTTAGAATTTTTTTTCCAAAATAATGTTTTTCAAAGTTTTTATTAAAATAAATTTTAAAAAAATTCTGAAAAATATTTCTTATAAAAAAATTAAAAAAAATTTTTTTTTAAAAAATAATTTAGAATTTTAAAATTTTTTTTCCAAAAGCTATTTTTTAAAAATCATAAAAATAATAATAAAAAAATAATATTTTACTGAGAATAAAATTATAATATACAAACAAAAAAGAGAAAATATTTCATGTAATATAATACTATAAAATAAACTAATGCAACATAAAATTATATAATATAATAAAAAAATTAACTAATGTAGCATAAAATAATATAATATAATATTTATATTATGTTGAAAACATATTTTTAATTGAATTAAATATAATATAAAAATAAATAGAGGGTATTTTGGTCAATGCAAAAATTAAATGGATGGAAAAGGTTTAACTTAACCCTATAGGGGCTAAAAAAAAATTTCATGTGCTTTATAAGGGGTTTTTGTAGAAATGAAAAAGATAGGGGCTTTTTGATAATATCCAAAAAAGTTAGGGGGTTTTTAAAGAATTTCCCAATAGAAATTGCTAAGTAGTCCACAATTACACCATGCAAATATATTTGGCCTCCCTATTAGTTCATTAATTGTATATTTGTCATTTCTATTTATCCATTCTAATTCCGTCCCATTATTTGTTTGTAGTATATTGTACATGTCTTTCTCTCGATAAGGAGCGTCAGTTCATACTCTAACGGTTTAGATTGATTCACAACCGCTTTTTTTTCCTGAAACGACATACTTTAGACTAATTTTGTTTCTACGGTCGTTATATTTATGTATCAATTTTACAGCCTTTTATTCTTCTTTTTCCATGAGAATGATATTGTTCTTAACTTTTTCATCTTTTTGAATAGTTTTTGTATGGCATAGATATATGAAGGGAATTTTTTCAAAAAATTCCTCTCTTTTCTGAATATTATAAAAAAAATCTATATTTTCAGATTCCTTTTTTTGGTCTTTATAAAGTAAAATGAATTATTTTTTAACCCCCTACTAGGATTAAACTTAACATTCCATCCATATCAAATTTTATATGGATCAAAATGCCCCTCCTCAAAATAATTTCTATATTTTTATTTCTACATCCTAAGATAATAAATAAATATAAATAAACAAAATCATAAAAACATAAATTAAAGGAAAATAATAAACATTTCACAAAATAGAAAATATTAAAAAGTAAAAATATTTTATAAAAAATATTATGATTAATTACCAATAAATACATAAAATCACAAAAATTACATAAATGAGCGAATAATATTTTTACACAAAAATAAAATATTTATGCAAGAATAAAAGAAAGTAATATTTTACCTAATTAATCTTATGTGTTAATTCTATATGAATTATATTTTAATCATGTTAATTGTGTATTATTTATTTCTTAATTATATTTTTCAATATTGCAAATAGCATGCTATAGGATCGATATAGCGCGATATAGCCTACCTGGGAGGCTCAATGACGCACTGCTGCGGTTTTGATACGTTATTGCATTTTCTGACACTACAATGATATAGCGGCATGATATATCACGAAGCGTGTGCTTGTAGCGCCTGAAATAATAATATTGCACAATTTCATTTCTTTGAACTTTTTGGATTATTACGGTTTTTAGAGTTCTTGATACTTTGGATTATGATATGTGTTGTTTTGGATAAGTATGTTGTATGTTAATATTTTAATATTAATCTTATCATCTTTTGATATTTCATAATAATTGTAGGGATATTTTATAGATATTTGTTGTTTTAGATATTGCGTATACATAAATTACATTGTGTTACATAAGAAAAAATATTTATTACCATTATCCGCTACGCAAGTATAGCGCACTATATCGTCCTCTATTCGCTACAAGAAAATCCTGAACGCTGCAAACCGCTACACATTATTTGCAACCTTGATATTTTCTAATCAAATATAAAATGGAGGGGACATTTATGTCAATAAAAGAGCTTAATATTTTGTGTGTTAGATTTAACCCCTATAGGGGGGTAAAAAAAAATTAAAACTAATTTATTGGGACTAAAATAAGGAATCTAAAAATATAGGAAATCTTTGATAATATTCAGAAACGATTAAGGGTTTTTTTGAAAAATTTCCCTATATGAGATGAGGTTCCTATTTTCATTACAGAATGAGCTTTAAACACTTCATAATAAATGCACTTTTTTTTAATAAAAAGAACTTTATATGTTTGAGTAATCTAATGTTTCAAAAAGACCACTTAATCATAAAATGTACTTTTGAATGAAAATAAATAAATAGTATGTTAGCTGAAGGGCTCAAGTGAATAAATTTTAGTTAAGAAATTAAGACAAGACGTCTATTTATTATATGTACTTATAATTTATTATATGTACTTATATAGAATCTTATGTTGGTAAAGCTCGTTGATGATTCACAAATTGGAATTTGTCTTGGAGATTGGAGGGTCACAAATCATTGAGGATGAAAAAAAGAGAATTTTATGACCCCGAACCTTCTTTAATTTTTTGAAAAAGATTTGATGCTCCCATCTTAACTACCTCAAATTGTCATCCACATTATGGAAACTCAATTTAGAAAGTACGGTCATATTTGAAATTATTTTTTAAGTACCTCCTAATGGCTCCAATTCAAATAAGCTCAAATATTCAACAAACACAAATTATTGACTCCCACCCGGCTCCCATCCACATCATCTCGCAATATTTTGATTTCGCATGATATGTTCAGATTGGTATGTGTTTTGTTTAGACATGTATGGATTTATACCATACTGGTATGTGTTTTGTTTAGACTGGTATGAGTTTGTCAACATTTGATATATAATGACTAGTATGTGTTTGTTCAAATCTAGTATGAACTTCTATTCATCTGATATGTGTTTTGTTTAGACTTGTATGAGTTTATACCGTACTGGTATGTCTTTTGCTTTACCTGGTATATGTTTGTCAAAATTTGATATATAATGATTAGTATGTGTTTGTTAAAATCTGGTATGAAATTATATTCATCTGATATGTGTTTTGCTTAGTCTTTGTATGTGTATAATAACTTACTTGTATGTGTTTTTCTTTCACTGGTATGGACATCTATGTAAGATTAGTGCCCTATGCCAAATGTATTTGTGCTAGGAAATGGATTATGTATTAAAATATTATTATTTATTAAATAAAGGTTGTTTCTTATATATCTGTGTGTATGGGTTGTGAATGTAAATCTTATATCAACCAAGAATGACACTTCGGGTTCACGTTATCAGAATACGTGATTCTTGATAGTGGAACTGTGAACCAATGAATGACATTCTAAACTGTCCCTAGTGATATGTAGGATGTTATAGAGATAGACATACTTCAGGTAAGAAGCTACATATCCACACTGGTATATTCGCAGGCTGGATGATCATGTTCTGCTGATCATGGACATAGAGATGTCAAGTCGGGAATATAGGTACGTGTTAGAGAACACGTACTGGATAGACCACACTACGCAGTGGAAAAGCAAAAACGAAACAAAATTGAATTCGAAACCCAAAAGAAGGATCCGTGAATTACAATTAAATCAAAGAAAAGTTTATAACTTTGTACCTTCGGATTACGCTTAATCCATGATGATCAAAAGCGAATTTGGTTGACACTTTTCTTTACCCGATTCCAAACTGGTTTCCAAACCATTGTATGTTTCGCCTAACCGGTCTCACAAACCGATCTCCAAGCGATCTCCAAACGAACCGATTCTCCAAGCAAACCGATTCTTCAAACAAACCAATTCTCCAAACAAACTGATTCTCCAAACAAACCGATTCTCCAAACAAAATCACGGTTTCAACCCGAATCACAAAGACGCAGCACTTTGCTTCGTCCTCTACCGGTATCCACACGAACAACCCCTTTGAATAGATAGAGAACGATATATGCTAGTATTCGTTCTTCATTTTTCTCACAAAAATAACAAAAGAAGGTTTTTCGGATTTTCTCTCTTTTTGTCTCACAAAATTGGACGAAAATAATATCCTTCACATATCTTTTTGGGGTGTCTCTTGTGGCTATATAGTCCATAAGTTTCATATCCTATGTTCATGGTAACTATGTAACTATATATGCAACACATCTTATCACATAAGATGTAGGATTGGATGTGTCACCTGACTATGTAGCTTTTCATACAACTTATCACATAAGTTATGATTTTTCTGTGTACGTCTCAATAGTTGTTCTTTGTGTGTGACCATGTAGGTTTACTTAATATTGGCAATAATCACAACGGATTATAAATCATGAGCGGCCTCTAGCAAGACATCATGATTACCCAAATTAAGCAAGTATAGATGATTCGATCAAACCTAATTTATGTTTATGAATTGTATCCCTTTATTACACGATATATATATCCTCCATAAGGCATGGTATGTGTCAACCTTACGTTGGTCGATAAATATTTCTCGACACCGAATTTGATTGAACATGAAATAACATTAATAACTCCTTATTAATTCACTCGAGCACAGCCGTGCGTTTCTTCAATCAAATCATCAAGAGGCCTAAAGATATCTCTCTCAATTTATGAGAGGAACAAATCCTATCTTAATTAAACTCTTTCCTCCACATAATTTATTATATACCTAACTATAAACTTTATGACCACCCGGTTAAAGGCGATGTTAGATTATATTAAAGTATAAAATTTCTCATGTAGGAAACGGAGATAATCTCACGTCTAAGGATTACAGATACATTCTTTACTGAGAATAACTAATGACACGAACCATGTAGTATTCTCACAGTGGGTCAATCAAGTATATGATCTCCAACATATACTTACGTTAATGACCTAATAACTCTTATTCATGTTCAGTAAATTGTGGCCATCAGTCAACTAACATATTGATGTACATTTATATCTTATCATAAAGTATGTTTGTCTCACAAACATCCTATGAATGATCAGGGACGGTTTAGAATATCATTCATAATACTTTATAGTTTTACTGTCAAAGTCACATACTTTGATGATATAAAGCTGAATATCATATTCAATGTTCATTTTAGTAATAAGAATAAAATAACCAATACGCATTTATTATATAAAATATCTCTAAATAAACACAATGTTTGTTTAACACAATCCATACATCTAGGTCTCAAATATATTGGCCTAGGGCATACTACTAATACTGAGGTCACCATGGATTCCTGTATATGGAACTGCATACTGTAGTATGATCCTACGTCATCCGTAATGGGACAATAATTACGGTTATCATTAGGTATGCACTGAATCATGACGAGGAATGTCAGTGACCAAGATGGGATTTGCGCCCCCTGATGAACTAGGACTGAAGGAAATGCATGGCCATGCTCAAAATGGATAAGCATGTGTTGTTAATATCATTTTGTATTTACTCACTCTAATTCTCAATCAGGAAAGAGACTTTGATCAAACTCAAGGATGACATACTTCCATACCTTGTGATCAAGACACATATCGTAGAACAAAAGGAATAAGCAAATGTCTATTCAGATAGGTTTATGATCGTTGATCATTTCATTTAACATAGGTAGTCATGACATCAGTCTAGAGGTTACTCATGACCTATGATCTTTAGAAAATCGTTGCCAGCGTTAAATGGAACCTACACGGTCACACAATGAACTCCATTCGTACGGGATGAATATGCCTCAAAATAGTTATACATATGATGTATAAATTGGTGAACGAAATAATTAATTATTGGATAATTGATTGAACAAAATAGTACCATTCCGTTGGCAATGGAATAGTTCCGTTCCCAACGGAATATGTATGGAAACTGCAATAACCTTAGCTGCCAACTATTCTTTTACGGAAATACCTATTATGTTGGCGATGGAATGGGCGCAGATTAAGGTTTTTAGTTATGGTAACTGAGCAATCATTCGCCTCTCTCTCTAGTATAAATAGAAGGGCAGAGTCTCTATATTCAATACGCAATTCAGAAGCCTTAGAGGCCGTTTATTACACAAAAAAGAGAGAGTTTTGAGAAATTTTCGGGAAGTATACCCGGACTTGTCTAGCCGAGCCGGTTATTCTGTGCGTCTGGAGTTGGCATGGATACGAGTAGAGGTTCTCTATCTTGAGAACTTGCGAGCGATCGATCTTCATCCCTAGGAGAAGCAAGGAGGTTCACGAGTCGAGCTTCAGGAAGAAGAAGGTTGCGAGTCAGAAAAGTTCAGACCTACATCCGTTATTCGTCTCGTGGATCAGGAAGATTCGAGGTATAAATTTTAATAGCTAATATCGTACTTTTATTCCCTTAACGTAGATCCTAGGGCAGGTTAAATCCATAGGTTCCGTTGCGCATGTAACGTACATGGCTATAGATTTCCCAACGTGGCATTAGAGCATTCGTTAAGGAAATAATCGTCAATTATATATTTAAAATTTATGAAATTCTTGTAAAATAAAACTTAGGGTTTTGAAAATATTCTTTCAAAACATCACGAAAATAGTTTCTGGGAATATAATATTGGATATTATTATTTCCTAGTATTTTGAAAAATAGTTTTTCGAAATCTATTTTGGAAACAGAACTAAAACAAAAGAAAAAATGAATTTCCAGCACATCTTCATTCCCAACGGAATAGTTACGTTGAGAACGGAATAAAGCAGGAAATTCATGATTTTTCAGCATTATTCCATTGGGAACGGAATAGTTCCATTTCCAACGGATAATGCTGATTTTGCGAGAAACCCTACTTTTTGTTATACATGGAATTTAAATATTCAGATATGGTATGAGCTTTAGATCTGTGATTGGTCTCTGATGTAATCTTGTGTGTGAATGCTTGTAATTTTATTTAATATTTATGGCAACCAGTGAGTTGTCCAAAGTTGTAACTATGGCAACCTGTGCATTGTCCAAAATTATAAACTACTTTTTCTCGTAATAGGATAGTTGTTAGGGTAGATATTATATTAAGACTACAAGGCAAGGATCTTGACGCAATCTTCGGCAAGATGGCTTGGATCTTCGCACACACACGATGAAGGGTTCGTTGAAGATTACTCCTGCAATCTATAAGATAGATCTAAGATTAGGAACCTCATGATCGCTCGTGAGGAATAGGCTCATACCATATTTAATTTTGTTTCTGTGATGTTTATTTTTATAAATCTTAACAAAATCCTTCAGAATATTAAGTAATGAAGTGCCTCCCATGTCACTATAACTCTCAGTATTCAGACAGTTTTCCACATGGGTCATGCTGGAGCTGGGCATGTGGGGGACTGTCTGTGGAAAGGGGCACGCGGGAAGTAGTGACTAGCATAGGTCATGTCTGAGCTGAGTGTGCTAGAAATTGCTTTGCCGATACTCATAAATGGTTAAACTTAACTGAGTAAGCAAGTCGGACTTGGGCTCGGGGCACAAGATAGGATAATACACCGAGTATAAGATAGTCATTCCATAAAAGGAAAGAGTTGCATATGATGCAATTGAAAAATGTTCTTACCTAAATAGTAGAGCATTAAGGGTGTTGTTCCTACGACCTGAGGTCACCATGGATTCATGTATTTAAAACTGCATACTTTAATATGATCCTACGTCATCCATAATGGGATGATCATTGGGGTCATCATTTGGTATGCACTAAATTATGATGAGGAATGTGAATGACCAAGATGAGATTTGTTCCTCTCGTCATGAGGGACATATCTCTGGGCCCCCTGATGAACTAGGACTGAAGGAAATGCATGGCCATGCTCAAAATGGATTAACATGTGTTGTTAATATCATTTTGTATTTACTCAGTCTAATTCTCAATTAGGAAAGAGACTTTGATCAAACTCATGACATACTTCCATGCCTTGTGATCAAGACACATATTGTAGAACAAAAGCAATAAGCAAACGTCTATTCAGATAGATTTATGATCGTTGATCATTTCATTTAACATGGGTAGTCATGACATCAGTCTAGAGGTTACTCATGACTTACAATTTTTAGAAGATCGTTTCCAGCATTAAATGGAACCTACATGGTCACACAATGAACTCCATTCCTACGGGATGAATATGCCTCAAAACAGTTATACATATGATGTATAAATTGGTGAACGAAATAATCAATTATTGGATAATTGAGTGAAGAAAATAGTACCATTATGTTAGCAACAGAATAGTTCCGTTCCCAACGGAATATATATGGAAACTCCAATAACCTTAGCTACCAAGTATTCTGTTATGGCAATACCTATTCCGTTGGCAACGGAATAGTTCCGTTGGCAATATAATAGGCGCAGATTAGGGTTTTTAGTTGTGGTAACCGAGCAATCGTTCGCCTCTCTCTCTAGTATAAATAGAAGGGCAGAGTCTCTCTATTCAATACACAATTTAGAAGACTTAGAGGCCGTCTATTACACAGAAAAGAGAGAAAGTTTTGAGAAATTTTCGGAAAGTATACCCAGACTTGTCTGGCCGATCCGGTTATTCCGTGTGTCTGGAGTTCGCATGGATATGAGTAGAGGTTCTCTATCTTGAGAACTTGCGAGCGATCGATCTTCATCCCTAGGAGAAGCAAGGAGGTTCGCGAGTCGAGCTTCAGGAAGAAAAGTTCAGACCTACATCCGTTCTTCATCTCGCGGATCAGGAAGATTCGAGGTATAAGTTTTAATAGCTAATCTCGTACTTTTATTCCCTCAATGTAGATCCTAGGGCGGGTTAAATCCATAGGTTCCGATGCGCATGTAACGTGCATGGCTATGGATTTCCCAACAATCTATTCATCTGTTTGTATGTGTACTGGTATATCTTTTGCTTCAACTGGTATGTATTTGTCACAATTTTTGAAATATAAAGACTAGTATATGTTTGTTGAAATCTGGTATAGATTTGTATTCATCTTATATGTGTTTGTTTAGGTAAAAACCTAGAAATAAAAAAAATATTGAAAAAATCCGAAAAACTATACTAAAATCTTGAGAAAGTGAATATGAGCTATTGGGAGGTAGGAGAAAAAAGTGTATGCTTAATTTTTATGGGAGGTAATTTAGGATTTTCTAATAATGTCACAAATATGAGAGTTGATAGGAGGTAGTAAAATAGGATTCCAAAATGATTCTCTAAATGCCTCCCATTTAGGTGTCACGTGGCGCGCTATGGTTGATCGGGAAATAGAGAGTCACTAATTATGAGAGGAGGTAAATAGCCGTTCTCTTAATTTTTTATGCTAAGGTACTTTTGGAAATTTATTTTCCTTTATTAATTACACCACTTTTGGAAGGTTCAATTTCATGTATATTTTTCCCCTCTTCTACATATTAATTTACTAGCACAATAAAACACCAGTGTAGAAAATCCCTTTCACCCATCTCCCCTCCCCTCATCATTTTTTTAACCGGATATAAATTTTGCAGCCCTGGCCTGGATGTCGAATTACAGTTTTATGCCATGTCTGCCATCATATAACTTTTACATTCTGTTTGAAGCTCCACTCCCTCCGTTTCTGGCGGCAGTTAAGCATAGACTTCGTGTGTTTTTCCGGCTCTGGAGACTGGACAACATCTCTTCTCATCTCTTTGCCCTCATTTTCTCTCTCTTAAAAAAATAGAGATGCAATAGGAATGTATGGGCCGAAAGGTTTTGGGCTTTGTAATTTGTGATTTCTCTCAAAAAATAGATTTCTAGAATTATCCCAATAAATTTATGATTCGGCGCATATATTCAGAACAATTTACGTTCTGGCCTATATATTCAAGTCAAAATTTAATTCAAATGAAATTTTTGATTACAGAACAATTAATCCCAACCCCTTATTTTTCACCTACTTTTGAGCCTGCTCAAGAGGCCACATCATAACTTTTATCTCCACCATTCGATCAATTTTTTTATCAAATCTAAACCATTCATTTTCTCAAATTTATTGATATTTTTAGGCAACATGTGTGTGGTTATTAAAACATAATCATATGATTGGTTCCATCCCCGATTTAGTGAGAACCGTTGTAAATTTATTTCTGGCCATCAGATCTTAATAAGATGGCTTTAATAAAACATAGTTCAAAGTTATGTTCAATTATTAATATCAATAATTAATGAAAAGCTCACCCATTAAAATATAAATAATTTTTCTTTTCTTCTTTAAAAATTATAATTCTTAATGAAATATTTTATTTCTCATGTTAAAATCATGAATTATAAATTTGTTGGAATTTTTTCTTTATTTTTAGTTCCATATTGTGATGATTCTAATTTATTTTTTACTTGCTAAAATATGTGAATAAATACTATATAAAATAACATATAAAAATTGATATGCTCATTAAGTTATACATTATATCTTATTTTTCATCTCTCTTTATGCATTCTCAAGAGATCTATCGTCAATTTTATTTCGGCCGTGGGATCAATTTTTTTTTCAAATCTTAGTTTTTCATTTAAATTATTACCACAATATCACTTGGTCAGCTAGATTAATGTCTCGTGTTATATCTCCAATTACGTGAGAACTATCATATCAAATAAAATTTCGAGTATTAAAAATTTTATTATATTACTTAATGTATTACAGATAATATGTATTATTTTAATAACTAACATAACAAAATATAAATAAGAAAAATAACAAGTGACAATTTTTTTCGGATATGAGTCATGTCATATTTTCTTATGTATAGTAAACATACTTTTTTTATATATATGATACCATATTTCTTTAATTTTTACAAATCATTTAAATATAATTATTATTTTTATATTTTTTTAAAGTTAATCATCTATAATTAAGTCTTATGGGGTTTCAACTAAAATCTCCGAAATAAATTATCGTTTATTTTTATTTTTTAGATCTCCTTCATCGTCCGATTAATACTTGATTTTTTTTCTTATATAATATGCTAATAGATAACGGCACAAGAAAACTAAAGAAATAGAAACAGATGATATTTTAATATTAGAAATTTTAATGCAAATATAAATTAATTAGATTGTAAATTAATAATCCAAATTATTTTTTGGATTATTATTTTTTATTTTTTTATTTTTTATTTTTTATGTTATTTTATTTCATATATGTAAATTTATTTTTATAGAGTTATCTACTCTTATAAAATTAGATGTGATATAAAAACTATTTTTTAATGAATAATAAATGGATAGAATATCTTATGATATAATTCAAAATAATTTTAAACATAACTAACTTACATAACATAATTATTATATATAATTACAATTAATACATAAATTTTAAATGAATAACTTACATAACTATCTTAATTAAGTAAGAGAAATATTAATTCAAATGATATTTTTAAAATTAATTAATATTTTCTAATTGAACTTTAGAACTGTTAGTTAACTTTAAAAAAAATCTTACGAAAATATCAATTAGTATTTAAAACATGCTAGTAATTAAGTATGACAATGAACAGTGTTAACTCTTAACTAACGGTGGGACTTTTTTGCTATTTTGGCAATTTTTTTTTGCAATGTCAAAGAGTACATTGGTTTTTTACAATTTCAATGTAATGTGGGGGCTTTATTTGCAAATTTCCCTAAAAAAATTAAACTACAAAAAAAATACAGGTGATGAAGCACAAAGTAAATTTATATATAAATCTAGACAAAATATTTAGTAATGGAGAAACAAATTAAAATATGATGCGTGGTGTGAAATTAGCATTTGTTCTCCTGAGATTATTTTAATTTTTCAATACAACTGATGAGCCTCAAGCGTGTATCTTAATACTAGAGATGGCAATCGGGCAGACGGGATGGGTCATTCATGTCATGAGTCACGGGTTATGGGTCATTCAGGTTTCATGTTATTCGGGTTTCGAGTCATTTTGAATTTCAGATCATTCAAATTCGTGTCATTTCGGGTCGGTTTGGTTTCAATTATGGGTCAATTTAGAACTATCATTATTCAACATTTTAAGTTTATTGGACACTGTCTTCTGAGTCCTAATTCATAGAACCACAATTTACACAAATTTGCCTCAGTCAGGCTAAAATCCACCCAATTTAGTCTCAAATTGTGCTAAATTGTGTAACAAAAGCTAAAACCACCAAGCAAAAAATCAAACAGAAAGAAGTAAAAGGGTTTAAATTTAAATTGTTCAAGATGGAAAAAGATCATTCTTTAGAAATAAATAATCAAATGAATATGGTTTTTGTATATGTCTCTAAAAAAATAAAAATAAAAAGTTCAATATAACGTTTCGTTATTCACAAGACGGTGCCGCAAGGCAATAAATAAGATATCAGTCAGCACCGGCTATTATTTCATTTATTTCAATAACATACATAACTGTTATTTTAATAATACATACCATTTGTTATTTCATAATTGACAGTTTTCCTTTGGAAGAGAAATATACTCAAAGAAACAAATCTAACGGTTTGTGCTTTTTTTCCCTTTTAAAGTTTAAAGATACCAAAAAAGTGAAAAATCTTCTATGATCTCTACTAACCATGTATCTGAACCGGAGAAGCAAGCAATCAAATTATTTCTAGAATATAAAGACAAACCCTACAAATTCAAAAGTTTTGAGTTAGTATTACTCGGATTCTCAAAAAAATAAAGGGAAAAAATAATATGTTATCAGTACGTTACATAATTATTATGGATCCAACTATTTCAAGAAAAATATTATGGATCCAAATTTGACAGCTAGTTTTCAGAAAAAAATAGAAGTTGTTTAAATAATTAAAAGTAAAATTTATCCCAGTGACTCTAACAGAAGAATCTATTGTGTCACTGTGTAATCGGACTGAAAACTGCAATTTTTTTTATATAGAAAGCATTAACAGTAAATTAATTTCAAAATTAAAGAATGTAAAGCCTTCATTTGATAGTAAAAGAGTAAGTTCGCATCTTACAATTTTACGAAAAAATTAAAAAAATCATTGCCAAATATTAAATCGCAGATGCAATGATGAAGATATATTTCCATTTGAGGTTTTTTTGAGAGAGAGAGAGAAAAGAAGGGGGAAATCAGCTAATCTAATCTGATATGCGATATGCAGTGACGGAGCAAGAATCTTATACTAGAGGGGGCTGAGTTACAAAATACATGACATGTAAAAATAAAATAACAAAATACATAATATTACTATTTATCGTTAACATCCCAACATATTATGATCTAACAAAAAAAATTAGTATTTCTAATCTTGACAAGAGAGAAAAAGTGATACAAGTAATTTTGAGAAAATAAATATATTACTTGACTTTTCGTTACTTGTAATTTCGAGAAGAAATAGGACTTTCTTAAAAAATTACAGGTGGGGAGGGAGGATTGGGGTCGTTCGACTTTGTAATTGGGGAAGAAAGGTTCTGGTGCTCGTGCACATGGGATAGCTTGTTGAATAAAATATAAATGATTAAAAAATTGAGATTGAGTAGTTGAATTTGGCTGATATAGTATATCTTGCTTAATTTTTTGAAGTAAAATAAATCAATAGCTCAATGCAAATGGGAAAGAAATTAATTTTAATCCCAAAAGCCAACGCATTTTACTATACAAATGATTGTAGGGGCCGGAATTTTCTTGTTATAAGGGGTATATATGTAAAACTTCATAATGATGGGGGAGCCAAGGCTCCCACCGGCACCTCTCTACATCCGTCACAGTGATATGAACTATTTTTTGAGTTTTTTTTTTAAATCGTAGGCGAAAAGTCTATAGAGATTGCATTCATTAAACAAAACTCCTTTGTTAGGAGTGAGGCTACAAGGAGCACTTAAGAACTAGAAAAAAAATATTTACATAACACAAGGACCTCCTTCCTAATAAAGTAGAACCTCTATAAATTAATATCGTCGGGACCGTAAAATTTTACTAATTTAAAGAGGTATTAATTAATCGATAAATTAATAATTTATTAATTAAAAGAGGTCTTTTATATTTCGCGAACTTAAATTTGATTACATAGGAAAATGTATAAATATTAAATACTAGGAACTTGAATCTAGTTATTCAATGTACTAAAACATTAATCATATTTTACTAAATTATCGTATTAAACACCAAAGCTTTTGGATGCTGTGAGAAAAGTTAGAGATGAAATTTATTTTGATTTAAATTTCAATAAAAAGCAAACAGCAATAGATTCATATTTTTACTAAATTATTCTAGCTATCTTTGTAATTGTAAGAGATTATTAATTTATTATGTTGATGAGAACATAGATTTATATAAGGGTCTTTAGAAAAAATATTATTTTATTATTTTATCGAGATTATTAATTACTTAATGGGCCGAAGTCGGGACCGGAGAAAATTATTATCTTAGAGAGGTTATTAATTTATCGAGTATTAATTTAAGGAGGTTCTACTGTATATTACGCATATTTGATCCTCAGAAATTGCAAATGCGGTTACTAGGATATATTTGAGGATCTTGTTATTTCTCTCCTTTTAGATCCTCCTTCATGTGACAAGCAAGAACCTCGACCAAAGTTTAGATTCGTCTTTTGTAGCATTCTGCTATTTTTTTTAGTTTAAGGCTCATTTGGTATCGTTATTGTTTTTTATTTTTTTTCTCCAAAAAAACAAAACGTGTTTGGCAAAATGGCTATGTTTCAATTTTTTTCTGTCCAAATAACAAAAATAAACAACATTTTGGAAACAAGAAAAAATTGTTTCTGTTTTTCTATTTTTTATTGTCAAATCTATAAATATCAAAAACCACATGAAAATTATATGGTAGCACTAAAAAGAATATTAATCTTGAAATATTGTATTGGACTCAAAAAGGTAAGTTGGTGTAAAAAGTTGTATATTCACATTAAAAAAGAATGTAAAACTTTATATTCATTAAAAAAGGTAAGTCGACACTAATTAAAAATATTAACTCTGAACCTTTATATTGCATTAAAAAAAAGTAACTTGCCACCGAAAATAATATACTGTTACCGAAAAAATATTTATTAATACTGAAATATTTATATTCACACTGAAATGGTATATCGACACTAAAAATGATATATGCCAATATTAAAAAATGATATATTAACATTTTTTAATACTAAAAATGATATATTGACATTGAAAGTGTTCTATTGATTCTAAAAAAACAGTATTTTGAAATATTAAAAGCAATATATTTTCATTGAAAATAGTATATTGATGCGGAAAATGATATATTGATATTGTAAACGGTAGATTGGCACTGAATACTCAATATATTAGCATTGAAAATAGTATATTAACCCTAAAAATGATTACTGAAAATAGGATATTAATACTCAATAATGATAAATCAACATCATAAATGATACATTGACACTGAAAATGATATATTGGTACTTAAAACGGTATATTAACGCTAAATATATTCTGTTGATACTATAAACGGCATATTGGCGCTGAAAACTTGATATATTGGCACTAAATATGTTATAAATATACATTTGATAAAATAATACTTAGGAAAAATTATTATTAGTTTTAAAAACAAAAAATATTTTTTTTAAAAAACAAAAACAAAAAAATGAAAATACTGCCACACGAATCCTTAGTTATTGTCAAAATAATTTACTTTTGGTACAGTACTAAAGCTGGAGATTCAACAAATCACTTTTTGATATATCCAAGTGAGGCACACTCACATTCCACAACTCTTAAGCGGTAAGGGCGGTAGAATCTTTGATATATGAAAATTATGTGTGTATTGTTTGATAAATAAAAAAAGATTTAAGTTTTATAATCTTCTTGTGCAAGATCACCCAGAAGCCATGAAGTTCACAAATAATTATGAACTATGAGATTCATACAGTTTATATTTATAATTTATAATTTATAATTTATAATAGTTTATAATGCTACAAAATTTTCTCTCCTATCATTAAGCCACGTAGGCCTTTTTATTTTGACCATTAGATTCATAATCTAAAGGTCACAATTTAATCACGTATTATCAAAATGATAAATATTTTGGATCTATTTTTTGTTATGATTTGATTCCAAAAAATGACTCTATTTTTCTTTTTTTGTTATATACATAAAGAAAAGTCAAGATTAAGTCCATGTATGTTGGGATGCAAACGAGTCAAATAATATCTGACCGATCCATATTCATATCCGAATCAAAATTATCTGCATCCAACTAGATACATACATATACAGATTTAGATATTTTAAGTCGGATACGGATTCAGATTCAGTTGTCGATTTGGCACCTAGATGTGGATAATATCCGTATCCGGATAATTCGTTATTCGAATAGTACCAATTTTCTAATATTTCAGTCCATGTCAGAAACAGATTGGATATTAACACAGATGCAGACATGGATATTTTGTATTTTTATCATATTTGAATACAAATACATATATTATTATTGTTCTTTCTTTGAATATTTTTTTGAAAGTTATTATAATTTATTAACTTTGTCGCCATAAATAGTTAACTGTATAGATATATAATATTGTTACATGTCCGGTTAAATATCGAAAATAAATTTGTATTTGTATCCGATAATATCCGAAGTACATTCATATCCGAATCTATCCACATTTGTATTCATATCCAAGAAAATAATACGTATATGAATATATTATGACTAAAATTTGAACCGTTTAAACCCCTACGTACATGTCAATTGCTCCGTCCTCCTTTTCATTTCTTTGATTTCTCTGCCCATCAATTAAGAGCTCACATTCTCACGTCCAACCCCCCCCCCTTCCCTCTCTCCTCTCTCTCTCTCTCTCCAACTAAAGAAAAACTCTACTTCCCAACGCTGTCCTCTCTTCGTTTGACACTCTTTCTCGCCTTCCATTCTGAGGAGTTGATTGAAAATGGAATTAAGGAGTCAAATTAGTTGAAAAAATAATTTTCATTTTTTTACACATACTTCTAACTGAAAATAATCTTAGGTAACTTCTGATTTTTTTGTTGTTGTTGTGAGATGGCAATTAGTATCATAAATTGTCAAGGTAATTAGTGATGGCTAAAAACATTAAAAATATTAAAGGAAAATTGCTCAACATTCTTACTAACAAATATTAAAAAAAAGATAAAAAAATATTCTTACATAGTGAATTACTTTAAAAAAAATAATTACTTATTCATTTTTGGTTACTTTTGAATTTTCTATGTGAATATATTGTAGTGGAAAATTTTGGCGCGACTATAAAATTTATTTTTAGCTAAATTAGTATTATGATGCACAATAAAACCAATATTTATTATATTTTTTATATAAATATTATTTTTATATAAATTGTGTTTAAATTATTTTTTGAATCTCGCGCAACGAGCGCGAAGGATTTGATAGTTTTTCTAAAATTCGAACTTCATGGAATTATGAACGTGTCATAATTTCTAAATATCGGAAGGGTTCACAATTTTTAGTTGTTTGAAGATACACTAGTCTGAAGAGGCAGCCCTTGGGGTATAAAATAGGGGTGAGCAAATGGTTTGGTTTATTCGGGAACCGAACCGAACCAATAGAATTCGGTTTAATCGATTCGGTTTTTCGGTTCATCCGGTTCGGTTCGGATTATTCGGTTTAAATGGTTCGGTTCGGTTTTGATTTGAAAAACCGAATAAACTGAACCGAACCGATATACGTTATTATTTTCTCATTTCTTTATGTTTTGTTCAAATTTTCATATTTAAAATAAACTAATCATGAGTTACTCTTAATTTAATTTAGAATAATTTTTATTCTTAAAAAATTATAAATTAAATAATATTTATTTTTTATTCGGTTCGGTTCTAAATTGGTTCTTTATTTATTCGGTTCAGTTCGATTTAAATCTTATTCGGTTCGGTTTTATTCGGTTCGGTTTGAACCGAACTGACCGAATACCCATTCCTAGGATAAAGTATGCAGAAATGACAAATAGTTGAGATTTTTTTATAAGAATGATATACGACATGTTATATTTGCTATTATGTTGTTTCTCAATCCGCCCTCCTTAACAAAAAATCCTGACTCTGCCCCTGCCAGCCTTCAACAGATTCTATCCAAAATAACAGCATTCATTATACTGTCAGATACCTCCACATGAAACTTCTCAAACTTAATACACCTTAAATCAACTGGGACAAAGCTCTTGTTTATTCCAAAAACCCTACATAAATCAACAACTAAAGAAGTAAAAGAAAACCTACATATATAAAGCAAAACATAAAATAAACAAAAGCAAATAAAACTAAGAAGCTAGGACAAAAGCTCATTCACAATAATTGGGGTCCTAAAGAGTTAATCAGCAAAATTGGGTTTATTTTCAATAGTCCGTGAATATCACGTAGTATGTAATTTGTTCAATTTTTATCATTATCTGAAGTCCACTGATTGCACGATTTTCTAACTCATTGTTTATTCCCATATAAATGTCAACATCTACCTAATACTATAATTATATGAGAAGGTTACTAAACATGTAATATCCTTGAACTCCTTGATCTCGGGTCAAGGGAATATTACATCTGTCCAAGACCTTATAATATCAAAGAGTCCAAAAACATAGAATAAAGAGCCCAAAAATATATAAATTGGAGGCTCTATGCTCATACTTGGTTGGCTTACCTAAAGAGTCACCTCTGTTATTATATAAATTGGATGTCTCATAGTCATTCATCTATCAATTTTCTCACTTTCATGTTTGTACCAAAAATTTACTTGTGTTTATGTTCATATCACAAGACACAAATACAAATAAATTGATGATGTGAATGACTATTTCTTCCTGCCATTGAGAAGAAAGGCGGTTGTGTTTTCTTTTCTCCATCTTTTGGCTCGGGTGAGGTGCTAATTTTGGAGAAGTTTTTCTTGTCTAAAGATCTATATTTCTTATTTTTCCAAGGCACAGCCAGCATATATGTATGATTAGTTTTGAGAATATAAATGAGTCCATTATATGGCTATTAATATTGGGACATTTTCTATTTAAAATGATGAGTTTTTTTGTAGTTCATTTTATAAGATAAAATTTACCTAGCTGCTCTTACTATTCTTTCCCTAATTGGTCATGGCTCACATAAATCATTTTTTTCTTATCCCTTTGATCTTCATAAGCTATTGAGCACCTAGTATTTTTCTCTTAGTTGATACATGGGACTGGATTGTTGAGTGACACTGTAGGTCTTCTTACTTTGCTTAATTCTATTTTTTAGGACCCAATGATTATAGAAGATCTTAGGCAAATGTGGTATTCTATAGGTAAGGGTCGGCAAGCCGGGCTTTGAACCGAGACCAAGAAGTTCAAGGATGTTATGTGTCTAGTAACCTCCTCACAAAATTATAGTGGTAGGTGGAGGTCGACATTTATATGAGAATAAACGATGAGTCAGAAAATTATACAATCAGCCGACTTCAGGTAACGACAAAAACTGAACAAATTACATACTTTAATTTGCCTACAAAAAGTGAGTAAATAATGATTAACAAAATTCAAAATTTATATTTTGTATTAAATATGAATATATTTATTCTGTATTACCATTTAACCACATTAAAAATACATGTTGATTAACTATTTTGATCACAAGTACATCAAGTTTGTGTCTAGGCTGCAACAACAAAACTAATTAACACCATGAAAATGTATAGATTTTATGTGCCCAAGAAGTAGTGGAATCAATATAAATTGAATGAATACATAAACCATACATTTATAGTTGATTGACACCACAAAAATCCATACTGACATTTAGGGCATGTTTGATTTGTGGTATTTTATGATACATGGATGTGTTGATCCATGAATTTGTTCATCCATACGAGTTGTTTGATTAGATGGATTTTAAGAACATGTATGCAAAAATCAATTATTTAATTGTCGAAGTAAACCCAGGGTTTGAAGTTCAAGTTAAATTAGTTTGTTAAGTTATTAAATAATATTATATATATCAAATTCATAATACATTTTAAGAAATTGGTATGCATTGACGGCTTATTTAGCACACAACATCGTCCGAATTTATAAAGATATAGAATTACAAAAAGATAAATTGATAAACAGAAAAGGTAGAATGGCCACAAATAAAAATATATTAATATCCAAATGGTATTATTTTACTGGAGGATCAAAATTTAAACTAATATTTTACTGAAATTACTTTCCTCTGTCCATTTATTTTCTCATTGGCAAAAAAATTAAATAAACAAATATTTTTCTTTACAAAAAAATACCCCATGAAACATCATCATAAGTAGAAAAAACAATAATTTGAGTGTTTATTCTGCAAAAGTGCACGGGACATTCTATAAACGGGACAGCTACATATATTTAAACATCATCAAAAATTACTTCCAGCATCATTTAGAAAGTTTCAAATATTTTTATCTCATTTCAAAGATATTATAGAAACTGAATTAATTGATTAATAAATTAATTAAATAAAAAAATTAAGTCCAATAACAGATTCTTCAATGTTAGTATAGGAACTGTTATGTATGACTCTAAATCTCTCAATAATCTATTTCTTATTTGGTAATATTATTTAGGGAATGATTAGGCTATGGAAATAAATATTTAGGAAATATTTAGACAATGGAAGGAGGTGGATTATTTCCATCCTTGCATTGTATTTTAGGTAATTGTATCTTTAATTTAGGCAATGTATTTTGATAATTAGTGTGGCTCTCTCCTATATAAAGAGGCATATAGCTATTGTAATTGTATTCTAATTCTTACAATGTAGTCTCTCAATTGAATAAACGATTTCTCTCTTCTTCTCTAGTTATTTCTCTCATGAGTTTTCTTTTTCTACATCCACATTCTCCCCATTGCCCTAACAAATTGGTACCAGAGCTATGTTACGATAATTTTTGTGCTTCCGTAAGTCAAGTATACCGTCTTGTTCTATCATGAATTCAAGTGCGGTTATGTCGACTAAATCTGATACTGAGAAATATGATAGCATGATGAATTTTGGGCGACCGAAGGAGATGAAGGTCGATGTTGGGGAGATGATAGATGATAGAGCTCTTTCGACAATTCAGTTTTATTTAAGCAACTCGACTCTTGAAGAAATTTTCACGGAGGCTATATCAGTTGGCGCATGGAAGAAGATAGAAGACATCTACATGGAGAAATTAGTTATCAACCGGTTATGTTTGAAGCAGCGATTCCACTCTTTGAAGATGGCAGAAGGTATGCCAGTTAAGGTCCATATTTTGGGAAATATCAGTTTCTTTAATAATGTGGAGCCAATCGATAATAAGATGGATGAAGATGATAAAATCGTGATGTTCTTGTGCATGCTGCATATGTTTCGTACCAGAGAATCACTTGCCATTAATGATGTCAAGAGTAACTTATTAGTCAAGTCTGGCATCAACAATGACTTGCCCATGGCCGAAAGTAGTCATCAAGAGATCGGGTTGTTTGTGGAGAGGAGAAGACCTAAGGAGAGAGATGCAACATTAGAGAAGACTCATTCGCAATTCAAATACAAGAACCTGACGAGCAACTATTGCAAGAAGACGGGACACCTTAAGGCCGACTATTACAAGCTCAAACAGAAGCAGGAGGCAGATAACGGTGTTTTATCGGAAGAAGCTTACGAGACTAAATTCGGTAAGGTTGAGGTACTTTTTGTGGCGAATGGGAATGAGAGAGTGGGGAAGAATTGGGTGGGTTCGGGTAATTCAAATCAGATGATCCCGAATCGAGAGTGGTTCACTACATATGAGGTGTCTAGTGGAGATGTTTTTTTGGGAGACGATCATCTATGTTGCGTTGCAGGTGTTGGCACGATTGAGATCAAGATGCAAGACGGGGTTGTCCATTCGATCAAGATGCAGGGCCAGGCTGTCCATTTGATCTCATTAGACGTTCTCGGAGATATCGGTTGTAAGTTCCGATGTGAAGGTGGAGTCCTCAAGGTATCTAGATGAGCTATTACATCGATGAAGGCTAGAATGACTGGTGTGTTATATATTCTGGAAGTCCAGAGTACCGGAAAGTTATTTCGGGAAGTTGGCGCAGTTTTTAGGCTCGTGTGTCATCGCCTTCTCTGCCTCAGTTAGAAGGTCAGAGTTTATGATTGGATGCTGGGTGACAATTTTGAGTACGAGGGATCTACTGTGTGGCCGGAATATCGGTGTGTTATATTCTGGAAGTCCAGAGTACCGGAAAGTTATTTCGGGAAGTTGGCGCAGTTTTAGGCTCGTGTGTCGTCGCCTTCTCTACCTCAGTTAGAAGGTCAGGGTTTACGATTTGATGCGGGGTGACAATTTTGAGCACGAGGGATCTACTGTGTGGCCAGAATACCAGAAAGCATGAGTTGTGAAGATTTCGTTTGTGGCAAACGGAGGAGACTCAGCTCTAGTAAAGCCGTTCATCACACGAAGGAAATTTTGAACGATATCTATTTAGATTTGTGGGGACAAATTTGTGATCCTTTTATAAGGATTGTTCAGCACTACATGGTTGTTCGCTCTCGACAACAGAATGGCGTGGCTGATCGAAAACTACTCGAGAAGGTTTGGTGCGTGTTTTATTTTTGTTGGGGCGGACTCGGGCGAGGAGTTCTGGAATACTGCTTGGTGGTATTTGGATATCCCGTTTATGAACAAGCCGTTAAATGGATACTCGAGTATGAGGAGAAGAAATATATTCTTCTTGGGATATGCTTCAGGTGTAATGGCATATCATTTGTGGTGTCCTGTTACGGAACTACTTGTTTTGAGAGACGTGGTTTTTGATCCGGTTATGTTACGGGTAAGGGAGCGATTGTCTGATCCGGCTTTTGAGGATGGTGAGACGATCACGAAGAAGGTGGAGTTTGCTATTCCGGATCAACAAGGTGAAGTTACTCAACGTAACTTGGAGCATTGTGTTGACTCTCACTTTGGTGATATTGTATCGATTAAGGAGAGTCAAGAAGGGCAACGACCTTATGCTTTGGTAAGGGATACTTCGATTTTGTGTGTTGTTTGGCAATGAACAATGAATCCGTGTATGGCGAGTTCTCGATTTGCAAGAAGGCGGTAGCCTCATGTGGAGCGGCAAAGTGGATTGCGCATTAAGGTGGAGCTCATTTTGGATATATTGTTATTGCGACTGTGCATTAAGGGTGAGATTTTGAGTCAAGGTGGAGATTGTTATGTATGACTCTAAATCTCTCAATAATCTATTTCCTATTTGGTAATATTATTTAGGGAATGATTAGGCTATGGAAATAAATATTTAGGAAATATTTAGACAATGGAAGGAGGTGGATTATTTCCATCCTTGCATTGTATTTTAGGTAATTGTATCTTTAATTTAGGCAATGTATTTTGATAATTAGTGTGGCTCTCTCCTATATAAAGAGGCATATAGCTATTGTAATTGTATCACAATTCTTACAATGTAGTCTCTCAATTGAATAAACGATTTCTCTCTTCTTCTCTAGTTATTTCTCTCATGAGTTTTCTTTTTCTACATCCACATTCTCTCTATTACCCTAACAGGAACAATCAGCTGACCTTTACTTTCTGATTCCCTTTGTACTTCTTCAAATCACACTTCACAATAGCATAGTACTTGGTATAGGAACAATAATTAGCTAAACTTTCCTCTCTTACTCCCTGTGAATTGCCTCCCTTTCATTTTCAACTTTAATACAATCTACAGACCACAAAATACAAATCAGATTAAGCATTACATCTCCATAAGCATATTATTCTTCTCCAACAAAGACTTATCAGAAGAACTTCTAAATATAAATATAAATTCTCAGTGGAAAAATCAATTATTAATAAGAATAATTCTTCTGTTGTGTGCCTTGTGATCTCGAAATTTGACCCCTCACTTCTGACCTAATTCTCTATGCGGTGATCTCGACTCTAATTGGAACTTCGCGTGGAGACTTCACCAGAGGAACGATATCATACTCATGGAGCCGGCCTCGCAGATGAGAAGCGGAGGTTGAGATGGCACCGATCAATCCGGAACTTGGACTAATGAATATCGGGAGAGTTGACCTTAGCTACCAGAAACACCTAATCGAAGCCATAGTCACACGCCTAATCCGGGCCGAGCTGTGCGCGCCCAAAGTACTTGCTATGCAAGGAGGAAAAGAAGAATCAAACACTTCGCAAGCAGATCTTGAATGGAAGCTCTCACTCGTCTCTTTTCATTTTTTATTTTTTCATGATTTTTTTGAGCAAGAAAGAGGAGAGAGAAAAAAGAGACAGAGGAGAGGAGAGAAGGAGATTAGAGAAATGGAAGAAAGAAAGAGGGAGACGGGTTTGGTGAGCTCCTTCGTAGTTAGCCTTTTATTTTAACCCACGATAATTTCTCACGGGATCAGGAGATAAAAAGAACTAACATGAAATATGATGGGAGCGGATCATACCCCCACGCGTGGGGGCAAAAATTCTGCCCAATCATCTCTCTCACCGTCGGATTAGAGATCATGATTATCAACCTTCTTAACTCTAACGAGCCTGTTAACTCAAGTCTGTCCGTTAAATCTAGCTCCATCCGTTAATTTTAACACTCTCCCCATGATTTCAGAATGACAATTTGAGAAAGATCATCTCTCTCCATTAATTCTAGAAAGAAATCCATCTCAGCCCACGATTTTGGAAAGAAATTAGAGAAATAATGGCTAAAATCCCTCTCTCCCCAAGATTCATCATCATTCCCTCTGATCTCTCTCTCTCTCTCTCTCTCTCTCTCTCTCTATTCACCTTCATCTGATGCACCCAATCTGGTAGAAGAAGCACCAGATCCAGGATTGAGAAGGCCCATTTTTTTTCTTTTTTGATTGCTTGTTATACCTATCTTTTTTTGTTTGAAGTAACACAAGTTGCTTACTAAGACTATCTTTAATTGACTAAAAGGATTTAATTGATTAATTAATTACTGATGAGGTGAAATGCGATGTAATTTGTTTGGGATTAGATTATATATATATGCTATTTGATGATATTTATTGGTGTTATCAGTTCTATGATGATTCCATTATCTGATTTCTCATCTCAAGGTATTCATCATTCTAGTTTTTTTTTCGAAAGATTATGCCCGAGGTGATACTCATCATTCTAGTTCATCAATTCTGAATATATAGATTAGGAAGTGTTGTTATTTGAAATTAACAAGTCATTTGGTGCAATGATGTATATGTGGTGAATTCATCTGTTAAGATGGGTTGTACGAGCTGTTCGTAAGTAACATCGACATTGCAAAGACCTGATCTTCCTACAGCTCCAATCGCCTTGATCAGTTTCGCCTTCCAGTAATTTATTTGCATGCAAGGCCAAGCTGTGCGCGCCCAAAAGTACTTGCTATGCAAGGAGGAAAAGAAGAATCAAACACTTCGCAAGCAGATCTTGAATGGAAGCTCTCACTCGTCTCTTTTCGTTTTTTATTTTTTCATGATTTTTTTTAACAAGAAAGAGGAGAGAGAAAAAAGAGACAGAGGAGAGGAGAGAAGGAGATTAGAGAAATGGAAGAAAGAAAGAGGGAGACGGGTTTGGTGAGCTCCTTCGTAGTTACTCTTTTATTTTAACCCACGATAATTTCTCACGGGATCAGGAGATAAAAAGAACTAACATGAAATATGATACAATTATTTGAAGCATCATAAAAGAAGCATCAACTAATTTACAGAAAATCAAAATAGAGGATAGAAATTGACGGATGGTAATATAGTTAAAGAGTTAATCCAAAGACTGGAGTTTGATGTACACGTGGCCCCCAAAAAATTTTCAAACCGAACTGAGTCTACAAGGGAGGTAATATTGGAACATTATCCATTTAGAAGGATGAGTTTGTTTTGTGATAGTTTATTTCATAAGATAAACTTTACCCAGTTGTTTAACCATCCTTCCCCTAGATAGTCCTGGCTCACATAAGCCATTTTTTTCTTATTCCTTTGATCTTCATAAGTTAGTGATCTTCATAAGTTATGTACACCTAGTCTTTTTCTCTTAGTTGATACATGAGACTGGATTGTTGAGTGACAGTGTAGGTCCTCTTACTTTGCTTTATTCTATTTTTTAGGACCCTTTCATTATATAAGATCTTAGGCGAACTATATGTAAGGGCTAAGTCCGGCCTTAAACCGAGACCAAGAAGTTCAAGGATGTTATGTGTTAAGTAACTTTCTCGCACAATTATAGTTGTAATTGGAAGTTCTATTTATATGGAAATAGACGATGAGTTAGAAAATCGTTTAATCGGTCGACGTAAGGTAACGACAATAAATGAGCAAATTACATACTACGTGATATCGATCGATTATTGAGGATTGGTGTGTCAATGGATCTCCAAAATCTGATAACCCAATCCGAATCCGCTTGAATGAATTTGCATATGGATCGTAAAAATGTATCCGATAACATAATGGATTCATATTTGGATTTTGGAAAAAGATCCATTTGTTTATTGGGTTTGAATTTGGATCTAACAAGATCTGAATTCAAAACACATTATGAATCCGATAAAATAATTATATAATTATGTTTATATATATGGTAAATATTTTTTAGATTATTTATTATTGTTTTTTGTTAAATAATAAAGTTTACAAAAGATAAGTATAGATATGTTAATACAAATACATAAATGTAAATAATTAACAACAAATCACCATGATATAAAACATAATAAATATGATATGACAGATAATCTTAGATTATATATATTAAACATATGTTAGTTTAAAAATAATTTCTAATCAATTTCATTTCTAACAACTAGAATGAAAGATATTTTCAACAAAGTTTTTCATTAGTTATGAAGAATAAAGAAAGATATGACAAATAATATGACTTATATTGTACTATAGTTTATATATGATTTTATGGTGTATTAAATAAATTTTGTGTCAACTATATTATTTATGTTTTAAATGATAATTTGTCATGTAATATTTTTTTTAAAACTTGATACTAAGATCCAAAATCCGATCCGAAACCCGCAAAATTAATGGATTTAGATTCGCAAATGGATCTTAGTTTTTCTAATGAATTTGGATCTTCATGATCTTAATTGGATCCGCCGCATATGGATATTGCTTGAATCTGACCTCAACCCAATCCGTTGACACCCCTAATTGAGGATAGGCTCAATTTTGCTGATTAAATTTTTATGACCCAAATTATTGTGAATGAAATTTTGTCCCAATTTCTTGCTTGTGTACTTGCTTTTGTTTATTGTTAAGTTTTGTTTTATGTAGGTTTCTTACTTCTTTAGTTTTTGCTTATGTAGGCTTTTTAAAAAAAAGAAAGAGCTTTTTGTTCTACTTGTTTTTAGGTGTATTAAGCTTGCGAAGATTGCCAACAGAGGCATCTGAGAGTATAATGAATGTTACTATTTTAGATAGAATTTGTTGAAAGTTGTCAGTTACGAGAACAAAAAATAACAAGAACAAAAAACAACAGAGATAATAATAATCACCACCGACTAACATATATATATATATTGTGAGATGAAACATTCCAATTCATGAATATATATGGATGTGACGGAAGGAATTATGCCCTAGGCCAAAGTGTTGAACTAGAGATTAGATTATGAGAAATGTGTTTATTCAGTTCATATATGAATGAGTGTATGAGTGACTAATATATTTACATATATTAGATCGACCATGAATGACACTTCGGGTTTACGTCATCAAGATACGTGATTCTGATAGTAGAACTGTGAACCAACGAATGACATTCTAAACCGTCCCTAGTGATATGTAGGATGTTTATAGAGATAAACATCATTCAAGTAAGAAGCTGCATATCCACATTAGTATATTTGCAGACTGGATGATCATGTTCTGCTAATCATGGATATAGAGATGTCAAGTTTAGAATATAGGTGCGTGTTAGAGAACACGTACTGGACTGACCACACTATGAGAATATACATGGTATATGTCATTAGTGATTCTCATATGAATAGTGTGCTTGTTCCTACGACCTGAGATCACCATGGATTTCTGTATGAGGAATTGCATACTTTAATATAATCTTACGTCATCCGTAATGGGATGATCATTAGGGTCATCATTAGGTATGCACTGAATCATGACGAGGAATGTGAGTGACCAAGATGAGATTTGTTCCTCTCGTCATGAGGGAGATATCTCTGGCCCCCTGATGAACTAGGACTGAAGGAAATACATGGCCATGCTCAAAATGGATTAACATGTGTTGTTAATATCATTTTGTATTTACTCAGTCGAATTCTCGATCAGGAAAGAGACTTTGATCAAAATCAAGGATGACATATTACCGTGCCTTGTGATCAAAACATATATCGCAAAACAAAAGGAATAAACAAACGTCTATTAAGATATGTTTATGATCGATGATCATTTCATTTAATATGAGTAGTCATGACATCAGACTAGAGGTTACTCATGACTTACGATATTTAGAAGATCGTTGCCAGCGTTAAATGAAACCTACACGGTCACACAATGGACTCCATTCGGACGGGAAGAAAAATATCTTTGAAACAGTTGTACATGTGATGTATAAATTGGTGAAAAAATAAAGCACTAGATGCTGAAATTTTGCATATGCTGGAATAGTTTCGGCCAACCGGAACACAAGTTCCGGTCGTCCGGAACTAATGCTGGAATTGTTCCGGCCAATCGGAACACAGGTTCCGGTCGGCCGAAACTCTGGTGGCTGGAAGAGTTTCCTTATCGAAACTTACCATTCTTTCACCCTCTCTCTCTAGTATAAATAGAGGGGCATGCCCCCTCTATTAGACACACAATTAGAAGCCTTAGAGGCAGCCGTAATACATGGAGAGAGAGAGTTTTGTGAGGGTTATTTCGGAAAGTATTTCCGGACTCGTCTAGCCGAGTCCGGTAATTCCGTCTGTCTGAAGTTCACGCGGATACGAGTAGAGGTCTCCTACTTTGGAGATTAGCGAGTGATCTAGTTCTTCTTCCCTAGGAAAAGCAAGGAGTTCGTTCGAGTCGAGCTTTAGGAGCACGAAGGAGAAAGGAAGTAAGACGGAAGTTCGCTCAGAACTACATCCACTTCTCTCTCTCGGATCAGGAAGATCCGAGGTATAAATTTTAATAGCATAATCTCGTACCTTTATTTCCTTTACGATGATCCTAGGGAGGGTTGAACCCATAGGTTCCGCTGCGCATGTAACGTACATAGCTACGGGTTCCCAACAGTGGCATCAGAGCGTTCGTTAAGGAAATAATCGTCGGTTACATAATTAAAATTTAGTAAAATCTAGTATAATAAATTTTAGGGTTTCGAAAATATTATTTCAAAACATCACGGAAATAGTTTCTAGGAATATAATATTAGATATTATAATTTTCTGGAGTTTCGAAAAATAATTTTTCGAAATAATTTTTGGAAACGGAACTAAAACAAAAGAAAATACGAATTTCCAGCACGTCTCCGTTGAGAACGGAGTACTTCCGTTGAGAACGGAACAGTTCCGTTCCCAACGGAACAAGGCTGGATTTTGCGGAAACTCTAATTTTTATTATACATGGAATTTAAATATACAAATATGGTATGAGCTTTAGATCTGTGATTGTTCTGTGATGTAATCTTGTGTGTGAATGCTTGTAATTTTATTTAATATCTATGGCAACCAGTGAGTTGTCCAAAGTTATAATTATGGCAACCTGTGAGTTGTCCAAATTTGTAAATTACATTTTCTAGCAATAGGATAATTGTTAGGATAGCTATTATTTTAAGACTTCAAGGCAAGAGATCTTGGCTCAATCTTCGGAAGATGGCATTGGATCTTCGCACACACAACGAAGGGTTCATTGAAGATTACTTCTGCAATCTAGAGATAGATCTAGAATTAGGAACCTCATGATCGCTCGTGATGATTAGGCTCATACCATATTTAACTTAGTTTCTGTGATGTTTATATTTATAAATCTAAATCTAAATCCTTCAGAATGTTAAGTCAGGAAGTGCCCCTCATGTCACTGAAGACCTTGGTACTTAGACCGTCTTCCATGTGGGTCATGCCAAAGCTGAGCATATGGGGGATTGTCTTTGTAAAGGAAGGTACGCGAGAAATGGCATCCAGCATGGGTCATGCCAAAGTTGAGTGTGCTGGATTCCATTTCGCCGATAATCATACATGGTTAAACTTAACTGAGCAAGCAAGTTGGAGTTGGGCTCAGGGCACAAGATGGGATAATACACCGGGCATATGATGCTCATTCCATAAAAGGCAAGAATTGCATATGATGTAATTGGAAAGAGTTCCTACCTAAATAGTTGATCAATAAGGGTTGCGCCAAAGCGCACTTAATGCTCAATGAAATACGGATCTCGACTCACTTTGAAACCTCATTTAATTGAAGTTTCCAAATCAATACTACTGGAGGTGTTTGATTTGAAGAAAAATAGTGGGAGTATAATATATGAAACAAAATTAAAATAATTCTAATTTTAAATAATAAACTTTACATTGCATATTAAACTTGTAGAATGAGTTCGAAATTTACGGACTTACGATCTATCCTTGAGAAGGATAAGCTCGATGGCACAACTTTCCCTGAATGGTTCAGGACTCTGAGACTTGTTCTCGAGAGAGAAGGAAAGTTGTATGTCTTTAAGACACCCATCCTAAATCCACCGCCTTCGACCGCTTCTAGAGTCATTCAAGATACTTATCCGAAGTGTATTGATGATCTTGATGAAGTAGCCTGGATGATGTTAGCAGGAATGAAACCTAAGCTTCGGAAGCATATAGGTTTTATGGATTCCTATGATATGATCAAGACGCTTAAGGAAATGTTCCGAAAGCAGGCTAGCATTCAGCGCTACAAGGTCACCAATTTATTGATCAAGAGCAAGATGGGTCAGGGATCCTCTGTAGATACTCATGTGTTCAAGATGAGAAGCCACATTGATTACTTGGAGAGACTTAGTTCACTTATTCCAAGAGAATTCGCGGTTGACATGATTCTTGGATCGCTTCCTCCGAGCTTTGATTTGTTCATTACTGAATATCATAAGCGTCGGATGGAGACGTCAATCACAGAATTGCATAAAATGCTTAAACAGGCAGAAAAGGACATACAGGTAAAAGTTGTCATTGATGCCCTCAGGATTGAAAGGGAAAGGGAGTTGAATAGACAAGCCGCATGGGAGAGCTGGATCAAGAGTAAAAGCAAGGAGTTGCCTAAACCCGAGGAATCAGAAGAAGTGATTGCATGTTCTATGCATGATCACTGGAGAGGAGGATGTAAGATATATTAAGAAGAAGAATCAATGACTGCCATTTCAGGTATTCCTCTTCCTAAATCTCTACTTGGATATTGGATATCCATTGTAATTCTCACATTTTAAATGTGCAGGATATTACTTAGAAGTAGAAGATTAGTTAGATGAGAAGTCAACCTACAAGTGGGAATGAAGCAAGAGTTGCTACATTAGCTCTAGGATTTTATTGACTTAGCCATTGTCGACTTGTAATGAAATAAATGTTATTTCGACAGTAGCATTAGAATGGTTGTAAAAATTATTATTTGGAATAATAAAATTTTTCTAGATTTGTCTATTTGAAATGTTCACTTAGAAAATAAGCTTTATATGCTAAATAATAAGTCCATTGATTTCATACTTCTAGCAATGTCATCTTAGTCACAAAATAAGAGTCGCATTTCTAAAACTGCACCCTATGTGGAAAGTTTGACTCACTGGATCCAGCATCAATTGAGATGTGCGAATATTATTTATCGAATAGGATGACAAGAATGGGCAACCATCATGAAGTTGATGAATTAGTTTGTTGAGTCTCATGCATATAGATGCACGAGAGACAAAAGGCAAGCCGGCTAGAAATAAGGAATATCAGAGTTTCATATTAAAGTGTTTTGAGTAAAAGGTTTACTTAATGAAACACAAAATATTTGAAATGTTCAAAGCATTTAAGAATGAAATTTGATATCGCTTTGACAAGATAATAAGAGCACTTTGATCAGATCGATGTAATAAGTATTTGAGTCAATAGTTTGACAATTATCTTAGAAATTGTAAAACGGGTTCCACAATAAATTCTATATGCAGCATCTCACGATGTGCACATGAAGAAGAAGATGAAACTTATTGGATAAGATTCAGTCTATGCCTCCGAGATTCTTATGGGTTTATACTCTTGAGTATACGAAACACTGAATATCATAAGGTTCAAATAGACATCATATATGATATGGGTTTGGGATAGTCCCAAATTGTCTTTAAAGGTTGAAGTACGACTCGTGTCAAAAGTTTTGATAATGTCAACACAACAATTTTTTTTAATATCAACTAAATAATGTTTTACATCCATTATGAGTTCAAATTGTTTGCTACTCATAATTTAGACTTCTTTAAAAGAGATCTCATCTCCTAAAGAAGCAGTGGGAGCGTAATACATCTCGAAAGGTTCGAGGTCCACATATTAGTGATGAACCATTAATAAGCCCATCAAATAATTGATAAGGCTATACTTTAAACATAAGGTCCTCCTCACAGACCTGGTAGACATTAGATTGAGAGATATGATCTCTCATATGCTCATAGAGGATGAGTCGACTTTCTACCGAGGAGACTGTGAAGAGACAATGTTCTCAAAATGGTTGGACCATGAGAACTGAGATGCAGCACATATACAAGCAATCATGTTTGGAACTTGATTGGAGTATCCAATGGCTTGATGACCATTGCATAGAGTACATGGATAACCTAAAGTAGCAAAAAAAAGTAGCTATAGTATAGGCTATAATAAAAGAACTTTCTCACTTATTGCTATTATGAATTTTAACTTCCATAGCACAATGTGATTGTGAATGATGGAACAAGGATATAAAACTCACATTCCTTTGTAGGAACTTTACTGTGGATGTTTTGTGATTGCAAGAATTCTGAAAGGTAAATTCATTCGTGAATGGATTAAAGCAAGCATCTCAGGATGAATCTATTTGACAAAGTAAATTGAAGAATTTGACTTAATCAAAATACATGCGACCACCTTGATTTCAAGAAATTCACTGGGAGTGTAACAATCTTCTTGCGTTACAACAACTTACACATCCTAATAGTTAGGAATTGAAGTCTATACAGACTTCTGGTTCTAAGATAAAGCACATTGGTAAAATATTGAAAGAATTCGATATGCAAGAAATATTCTTGCTCATGATGTTCATATGAATGATGAAAAGATAAATAAATAAGATTCTATACTTTCATCCATACGTTGAAATGTTCAACATACAAGAAAGTATTCTTGCTTATGATATTCACATGAACAATAAAAGGATATAAGAATTAGATCTTATACCTTCAACCGTATATTGAATATTCAATATGCAAGAAAGAGTTCTTGTTTGTGGCGCTAATATGAACAATGAAAGGCACATGAATTGGATTCTATGCTTTCAACAATATATTGAAGGAGTTCAATATGCAAGAAAGGATTCTTGCCGACGATGTTTATATAATGAAAATATGCGCTTATCATCAGTTTATTGAAAGGTTCAATGCACAAGAAACAGTTCTTGATAACAGGATGAATAAGAATTTTAAGCCATACAATGTATTGTGTAATATGCTTGGAGCATAAGAGAGCAAATGATAGTCATTTGATGACTATAATAAATATCTAAGTTCTTGTGAAGAACTAAGATATCCAGATCTATGAGGAGCTAGGTAGTGGTAAGTTATTACACTTTCCTAACAAGGATCATTATCGCAATTCGTTTATTTCTGGAAATATGGGATCTTGTTACGGTACCTTAGTTGGAACTATTTCCAAATTACTGTATTCAAAATATAGTATTACCAAGAGAGAGAGAGAGAGAGTTTTGTGAGGGTTATTTCGGAAAGTATTTCCGGACTCGTCTAGCCGAGTCTGGTAATTCCGTCTGTCTGAAGTTCGCGTGGATACGAGTAGAGGTCTCCTATTTTGGAGATTAGCGAGAGATCTAGTTCTTCTTCCCTAGGAGAAGCAAGGAGTTTGTTCGAGTCGAGCTTTAGGAGCATGAAGGAGAAAGGAAGAAAGACGAAAGTTCGCTCAGACCTACATCTGTTTCTCTCTCCCGGATCAAGAAGATCTGAGGTATAAGTTTTAATAGCACAATCTCGTACCTTTATTTCCTTTACGATGATCCTAGGGAGGGTTGAACCTGTAGGTTCCGCTGCGCATGTAACGTACATGGCTACGGGTTTCCCAACAATGACATGCACCACAGACTTATTTATCATTAGAATCACCAAAATTTTGAAAGATATAGCATGATTACAAAAACTAGATTGATGTACCAAATGATAAAATGAGCATATAAAAAAATTGGCAGATAAAAGATATATATTTTTTAATTAGTTCTATATAAAGGTACAATGAACAGTAAACATAGTATAAAAATATGATATGATGATGTTTAGATAATATTTAAACGGTGATTCAAATATTTTCCCTAATATATATAAGTTATTGAGAAATTATCCGCACCACCTACTTATATAACACCTAAGAATTATCGATAGTCTAACAATTAAAGCAGGCAATTGAAATAAGACGACGCATGTTCAATTTAAGCACGCGATCCGTGAACACACTACCCAATTATTATCGTCTCCTTCAAATTCAAGAATCATTTGTTCTCAAATTCCATCTTTCTCTGTAAATCTTTTGGTGTTACTGATATATCTTTTATACTTGATGATATGCATTTTTTTATTGCTGTATGCCTTTTTGTGTTTTATTGATATACCTTTTATATCTAATATATTTTCTCTATTATTGATATGTCTTTTGTTCTGTATCAATGATATACATTTTGTATTGCTGATATATCTTCTGTTTTGTATTAATGATATATCTTTTAGTATTTCTCACATTAATTTTTGTATTTTGATTTTTCTCTATCTTTTTGTATAGCTGATATATTTTTTGTATAGATGAAATATTATTTTGTATTGTTGTATTTGTTGATATACCTTTGATATTGCTGAGATATCTTTTTGTATTGCTTACATATATTTTATATTGCTCGCGCATTGTGATGTGTCGCAGGATCAATAACACATTAACGTATTTCGCCCACGCGCGCGTGGTTGATTTTTTTTGGTGGCACATAGAACACATGTTTTTTTGGATGACGTGGCGGTTTCGGAGTGAGTCGGCAGAGTGGGTGATATATAAGTTGGGTAATATGTATCCGGACTCTAAGTTATTTGTTAATTCTCGTATCCTCAAGCATTTATTCTCAAAAAAATCTCTTCATCTCCCTTTTTATCTCTCCTAATTTCTCTTTCCTTACTTTCATACATACTCTATTAATTATCTACTAATTCTATTCACTGTATAATTTACAGCAAAATAAAATATACATTAAATTCTCATTTGATCATCTATAATTGGTTTATGGAAAAGAAAGCTAGAAATTAAAAAAAAATCTCTCTAAACAAAAAAATAATTTTATTAGAAAATTCTCTCTCTATTCCTTCAAGTTGTTATTACAGTACTGTACTCTGTACAATAATATCAACTTATTTGCACAAAAAAATGCATACAAACGTAAAAAATAAAATTAATCTTAATTAGCCACGTCATCCGTAACCATGTTCCCTAGAAATTTTGTCGTCAGTGTTTCCGAAACAGGGAACGGAACAGATTAAAGTACTTTATTCTGCCTCGTGAGACCTTGCATAATCATCATCATCATCCACTCGTGTCGTGCCTCTTTCTTTCTTCCTTAACTACGAAAATTATTTCCCAAGAAATCACACACACACAGAAATAAATCAAATAAAAGAGACCAAAATTGCTACAAACACTAGTAGAAGGCCCAAAATAGGGCTTAATCCAGCAGCATAATTCAGATCATTCATGGATCCGGAACATACCTTTATGAGGGTTCACATCCAGCCATGTTGTCTTTCCTTTTTGAATCCACAGCCATTATATATGCATGATTAAAAAGGGTGGTGATATTTTGAAAGCAAGTTTTCAAAGATTGAGGCTGAGAGAAATATTTTTTCCATATCTTCCCATTTTACCCCTAATTAATTATTTCCCTCCCCCATTCACTATTCTTCTTCTCCCATTCTCTTTCTTTCACCCCATTTATCTCCAGAAACAACATCATGGAAAAAAAATACAAACATTTCTTGCCTCCTCAGCCCTCCCGCTTCTCCCTCTTCCCAGTTCCCAACCTAGCACGGAGAGCGTGCCTCTCCCTTCCCCTCTAGCGTGATGGATCTTGCGATTTCACTTGATAGGAGCAATTTTTTAGGAAGTTCTACAAAAAGAATAATCAGACAAAAAACATAAAGGAACAAATTACAACAAGAATTATCAGATACAACAAGCTAGAATTGTTACATTTTCAACTACAAACTATTTGCAGTATCATAAGAATCAAGAGAAATTCAAGGAACATAGTCACTATTGGATACACATTAACTTTTGGGGTCTAATAACATCAGAATTGCGCTCAATCTAGAAACCGGGCACTCAATAGATCAAATACCTATCAAAAATTCTATAGACCCCGAATTTGGGGACAAATCAGTTATCAGCCACCGAATGATTGTGGCAATATTTCATTGGATTTGTGAGTCATTACTTTGGTTATAAAAGGCAATTATGACCATTTCAGTACTGGGTTTGGGGTAAAGATCAGTGGATTTAGAATGATTTTCTAATTAGTTTTGGAAATTTAAATGAGTCAACATCAGATGACTACAAATATTGGGCTATTTAGGGGTGAAAATAGTTCGGATATGGTTCGGATCGGGATCATATCATATCCGTATCTGTTTTATTTTCTCGGATACGAATATGAATACGGAGTCTCGGGATACGGATTCGGTTCGGATATATATACGGATATGAATACGGTTCAGATATTATCGGATATGAGTACGAATACAGATTCATTTCGGATATTCAACGGATATATCAATGTCCTAATTGATTCACATTCTTATAAATTTTTAATTATTTATGACGATAAAATTAATAAAATATAGTAAATTATAAGGAAAATTTGAAGAAATAACAACAAAATAATAAAATGGATATGGATAATATCCATATCTAAATATGATGAAAAAAAATCAAATATCCGTATCTGCATCCAATATATAATGAAATATATGAAAACGGATATTATCCGAATAACAATTTATCCGGATCCAGATATTATCCGTATCCGTATCCGTATCCGAAAGCCAAATCGTTTACCGAATTCGTATTCGTATCCGAATAAAACTATCCGTATCAGAGAGCTAAATCGTTTACCGAATTCGTATCTGTACCCGAATAAAACTATTCGTATCCATATCCCAGCTTTTGTCCCAGTTGATTTAAGATGCATTAAATTTGCAAAGGTTGCCGGGAGAGGTACCTGAGAGTATAATGAATGCTGCTATTTTGGATAGAATTTGTTGAAGGTAGCTACGAGCACAAAAAACAATGTAGATAAGAATCACCACTTACTTATCTATTGTGATACGGAATATATTCATTAATTTATAAGGACTTGATATATGCCACCGGCTTATTTATCGTTAGCAGTGTCGAACATTTCCAATATAACATAAATTACAAAAAAAATATTGATATACCAATAGATAAAATGAACATATAAAAAACTTATTAACATGTAAAAAAGATTTTTTTTCTCAATTAGTTCTATATAGAGGCATAATGAATAATTGAAAATAATATAAAAATTTAATGTGGTGATATTTAGGTAATATCTAAATGGTGATGCAAATATTTTTCCTAATATATGTAAGTTATTTGTCAACTCTCGTCTCCTCAAGCATTTATTCTCAAAAAAAATTCTCTCTTCATCTCACTTTTTTCTCTTTTAATTTCTCTTCTCTTACTTTCATGCATATTCTCTTAATTATCTATTTGGGAAAAACTCACTTTTACACCCCCAACTCTTCAAAAAAAATACTTTTGGTATCTCAACTGTTTTTTAAGCACTTTTACATCCCCAACTATTTATTTTGAGCACTTCTACACCCTCCATCCATTAAGTGTCCAGTCACCCGTTAATTGCTGACGTGGCATGCTTATGTGTTAAAAATATTAATTTTTAATTGATGAGTTGGATTTTTAAATAATAAAAAAAAGCTCCTCTCTCTCTCTAAGTAGCCTCCTCTCTCCCTCTTTGCTCTGTTCCCCCCCTCTTCCATACTCCACCCCCACCCTCTTGGCTCCACCGCCGGCCACCCAATCCACCGGCGGGTTTTTTTTAAAACGAAATTTGTTTCAATTTTGTTTCAATTAGGTCAAATTAGACTAATTGGTAATCAATTACGGTTTATTTTTTTGTATAATTTAGGACAAATTTGTCTAATATAGTGTTTAATTTGTGGTTAAATTTTAATTAAAATTTATTTAAATGGGTCAAATTATTTAATTATATCCTAATTGAATTTTTGTAATAATTAATTAAAGGTCAAAATTATAATCGCTAAGGTATTTAAGCAAAGAGATTAATTAAAGGCGGATTTATATACGTTTAGTATTTTTATATATTATATATAATTTTGGCGGAAGAGAAGAGAAACAGAGGGGCGGAAGTTTTTTTTTTAAACCGTTACAGAATGTGTGGGTATTTAAGCAAATTTGTAACGGTTAATTCATAAAAACCGTTACTAATTAAACTATTAGTAACGGTTTTTATGAAAGAACCGTTACAGATTGATTTAATTCTGTAACGGTTCTTTATAAACAACCGTTACTAATATGTAATTAGTAACGGTGTTTAATAAAGCACCGTTACAAAAAATGCATAAATAGATTTTTTTTTTTTTAAATTCTGTAACGGTTATTTAGGAACAACCGTTACTAATATGTAATTAGTAACGGTTTTTATTAAAGAACCGTTACAAATATGCATAAATAGATTTTTTTTTTAATTCTATAACGGTTCTTTAGAAAAAGCCGTTACTAATATATAATTAGTAACGGTTTTCATTAAAGAACCGTTACAGATATGTTACAGATTTTTTTTTTCTTTTTTACAATTCTGTAATGGTTCTTTCAGAAAAACCGTTACTAATAGTGTAATTAGTAACGGTTTTTAGGAAAAAACCGTTACAAAGTTACAAAATGGGTTTTTTTAGGCGGGCTGGGCGGGTCTGGGCGGTCGTTGTGCGGACAAAACGCACAGAAGGCCGACTAGCATAATTTCTAGGCGTTTTGCTCCCGCCTAGCGCCTGGGCGGCGCCCAGGCGGCCGCCTGGACCGCATTTTAGAACATTGGGTATAGATTGGATCAATTAGGTATAAATTGTTTAAATTAGGTATAAATTATGGTTAAATTTTATATAAATTGAGTCTAATTATGCTTAATTAGTGACTAAATATGGTTCTCATGTTTTTCAGTGTGTGTATGATTCTCGAATGAATTAAGTGCAAGGAGATGAAGGAAGTCACCGCAAGGAATAACGATCGGATTTTTTTAGTGTCATGTTTTGTAGATTTTTTTTTAGTGTTCGACTCGATTGTTGACAACTTATTGCTACCGATTAAAACTCATTTGGTACAAGGAAAAACCCCGCGCTACAATTCATAAAATTACTTGAGTCTTCAAAATTCATAAAATACATCAATTGTCACAAAATGCATATAAATCCTTCCAAAACAAAAAAAACACATCAAATGTCACAAAATGCATACAAGTCTTTCAAAACACAAAAGATTACACAAAATGTGATAAAACAAACAAAAATCCTAAAAACATAAAAATACACTAAATATCAACCATGTGTACAATTCATTAATATTAAACACAAACTAGTAGTGTGGCGTCTGATTTGAAGATTGACTAGTTGATGGGGCCCTTGATCTTTGACTTTGATCCTAAAATAAGAAATATACGTTAAAATAAATTTAATATGAAAATCGAGTATATATATATATATAGACACACACACACACACACACACAAATTTAAGAGGAATATTACTTGATTCTTATTTTTGGGACAAGTTGTTCTATTATGGCCCGCTTGGCGACAACTACTACATTTCACAATTTGACCCGATTTTGTCATTTTAGAAGGTGGGAGTTTTGGCACTACACCTTGTTCACGCCGAGCATGCTTCTTAGGTCTACCGGGCATTCTTTTTTTATAAGGCGGTAATGGAGCATCAAAATTCATTTTGGGCCAATCTTGCCTACCGACAACCGGTGCCATAAAATTAGAATATGTTTTGCGGTGCATTTCATTTTTGAAACAATCGGCCACATAATTCAATGGTTCTTCTCCTTTGCTATATATAACACAAACGGCATGAGGACAAGGGATACCGGAAATATTCCACATCCTACAAGAGCACTTATGATTTCCCATATCAATCACATATCCGTGTTGCTTGATTTCCCCTTTCGCGTTTGTGACATTTTGCAAAACCTCATAACCGTCATGGCCATTCCAAATTACATGGCAATTTCTATTTAGCTCAATGTTTTTATTTAATTTCTTGCAAATATTAGGGCAAATGTTACCCGGGTAATTCTCACCTTCACGTGCGATTTCTGCAATTCTGGTCATAACCTTGTGTCTAATCTCTTCTAACATAGTTATAATTGGTTTATGTCTACAATCTTTTATCCAACTATTAAATGATTCCGACATATTATTGTCAACTATATCACACTTACAACATTCCTTAAAATATGCTCTACACCAATGTTTTGGATGAGTCTTTAGAAGATCATCTGCTGCTTCGACCGATACATCCCGAATAAACCCTATATGCTCTTCATATTGGGGTATTGAAGATGACCAAGCACACAACCAAAATAATTAATGTAAATTCCCACTATTATGCTTCTTGCCCCAATTGTTAAGTATGTGTTTAGCACACATTCTATGCTCCGCATCAGGCAAGTATTGCTCGATTGCTATTCGTAATCCCTACACAAAAATATAAACATAAATAAAGAATGTAGAATATAATTTAGAAATAATTAATTTAAAAATACAAACATAAAAAATAAACACGTACCTTTTGTTGATCGCTAAGTAAAACCCATTGAGCACCCGATCTCATGTCCAAGTCATGCGACAATAGATCTAAAAACCAACCCCAATTATTCTTATTTTCCACATCTACAACAGCCCAAGCAATGGGATACATTTGATCATTAGCATCTCTCCCAATCGCAGAAAGTATCTCAAATTTTATTGGTCCCTTCGAAAAAAGATCCATCTAAACCAATAATTTTTCTACACCCACTAGAAAATCCTTTTTTACATGCACCAAAACAAATATAAATTCTATGAAAGCGGGGCACTTCATCCCCTTGGTTTCGCTTGACATTTATCTGTATAGTACTATCTTTATCCGCGTCTAACAATGCGTATGCATAATCCCAAATTTTCGCATATTCTTCGGTGTAACTTCCTAAGTACTTTCTCATTACTTTCAATTTCGCTCTTCTACATTGGCTCACCGTAACATTAACCGCCATCTCTTGCCTTATTACCTTTCGCATTTCAACCGATTTCCATCCTGGATGTGATCTAATTCTTTCTTCATATTTGTTAGCAAGAGAAGTTGATGTTATATAATTACACTTAAAAGAAGGAGCACATGTATGCTCGGAATGAAAAGTTTTAACCACAAAATTATTACTTCTATTATCTAAACAAGCATATATAATCCAGGGACATTCGGAAATTTTGCATTTTGCTTGTACTTTCTCTTTTTGATTTTTTACAATTTTAATTTCTTTTACATTTTCCCTCGCATATTTTCTAACCGCATCCCTAAATTCCGGAGCTCCGGGATAAATTTTTCCGAGATGAAATGCCGTACAAATATTTTGTTCATAAATTGCCGGATATACAATATCCAAAGGTTCTTCACTACCCTCATTACAATCACTAGAATATGAAAACTCACTATTACTATTCTCAACATCGTTTTCCCAACCTTCTCTTTCACCATCCAGTTTTCCCAACCTTCCCTTTCACCATCCAATTCAACACTCCAAATTGTCCCAACAAAATCCGTATTTTCGTCCCTACTCAAGTGTTCTACATACAACTCAATACACTTCACTTTTTTGAAATTCGAAAACATTTCCCGAACCGACGAATCGGAATGTAGAATCTGTAAGATATCACTTTCCGGCACCCTAAAATGCAACTTTGAAATGTCACATAAACTCAATTTTTCCTCTATCAAGCATTTAAGGTTGGTGTATGTTAAAACATCTACAAAAACACCCAATTTATCATCTTGACCATTAACATACACCCACTCGGAATTTTTAAACAAAAATTAACCATTATAGAAAATCTTCAAACAACAACCGGTAAACATTTGAGAATTTTCTACAATAAATTTAATAAAAAATTAATTAGTTAGGTTCAATGAAGGGAAAAAAACTAACAAAGTGCACAAAAAAATAATAATTACGTGATGAAGAAGACGAGGGAAGTGAAGAGTCTTGCATATTTAGTTCTTGAAGGTGCTTAGCGATTATAATTTTGATACCTAATTAATTATTACAAAAATCCAATTAGGATATAATTAAGCTAATTTGACCTATTTAAACAAATTTTAATTAAAATTTAACCACAAATTAAACACTATATTAGACAAATTTGTCCTAAATTATACAAAAAATAAACCGTAATTGATTACCAATTAGTCTAATTTGACCTAATTGAAACAAAATTGAAACAAATTTCGTTTAAAAAAAAATCAAATTAGGTTTTGCATTTTGGGGGAGAAGAGAGAAGAGACCTTAAAGCTTAGAGGAAGGAGGTGGAGGCCAACCGGATGCTCCGGTGGGCGGAGAGTGACCGGCGCCGGTGGCTTGGGTGGCTGGCGGCGGAGCAAGGAGGGTGGGGGGCGGATTATGGAGGGGGGGCGGTTTTTCTTCTTCAGGAAACAGAGAGCAAAGAGGGAGAGGAGAGGAGGCTATGTAGAGAGAGAGGAGGGTTTTTTTTTTATTTATTTAAAAGTCTAACTCATCTCTTAAAATTAATATTTTTGACACGTAAGCATGCCACGTTAGCAATTAACGGGTGACTAGATACTTAATGGATGGAGGGTATATAAGTGCTCAAAATAAATAGTTGGGAATTAAAAGTGCTTAAAAAACAGTTGAGACGCCAAAAGTGCTTTTTTTGAAGAATTTGGAATGCAAAAGTGAGTTTTTCCCTGTCTATTTCTATTCACTGTATAATTTACCGCAAAATAAAAATACACTAAATTCTCGTTTGATCATCTATAATTTATTTATGGAAAAATAAAACTAGAAAATTCCTCTAAACAAAAATAATTTTATTAGAAAATTCCCTCTCTGTTCATTACAGTGCTGTACTCGACACAATAACATCAGCTTATTTGCACACATAAGTTCATACCACTCTTTCAAAACAAAGCTACAATTAATCCTAAACAGCCATGTCACCGGTAACCATGTTCCGTAGAAACTTTGACGTGAGTCTTTCTAAACCCCCCCGGGATCAGATTAAAGTACTTTGTTCTGCCTCGCGAGTCGCGAGACATCACACCATCATCGTCATCCACTCGTGCCTCTTTCTATCAGGAAGTGATATTTTAAGAGCATATTTCTTATTCTCAGAGCTGGGATATATTTTGAGGACATTTTCAATTCATACTCTTAGATCTCAGAATAAGAAATTCGCTCTCAGAATATCATATGCCCTTTCAGTTTCTTTCTCTCTCCTAACTACGAAATTAGCAATTACCCGTTTCCCAAGAAATCACACACAGAGAAATAAATCAAAAAATAGAGAGACCAAAAATTGCTAGGTTTTATCCAGCAACACAAATACAATCAAACCCAAATCGACTGCAGTAATTGTGTTATGGATCCAGAGCAGACGTTTCTGAGGGTTCACGCCCGGCTTTCCGGCATGCTGTCGCAGCTCCTCACGCCTAAAATCAGACTGGCGCTCGAGTACCTCTATTTCGCCGTCGCCGTTGTTCTGTTCTGTTTGTTGGTCGTCATGCATACCAATTTCGTCCAACAGGTGAAATTTTTGTGAGTTGGGCAGTTTGGTGTGGTTGTTATGGTTGAATGGTTGATTTTAGATGTGGGTTAGTGGGTTTTTTGCTTAGAATTTGGAGTTTGCTTGTAATGGGTGGTAATTGTTTGCCGGGTTGCGATAATTTTGTTGGTTAATTCTGTTTTGATTTTCTTTTTTTGGTATTATTCAGTAAGTGAGTGTGCTCTCGATTTCAGTAAATTCAACTTGATCTGAATCAGTATTGTTTATAAATTTCTTATATTTTGGGGGTAATTTGTATCGTAATTTTGCTCAATTGGCATGTATCGGATTCTAAATGTACAGTTATTTTTTGTTCGGTTTGCTAATTAGTGAAAGTGCTTGATTGAGTGACTTAACCTCAATTTGGACCAATTAATTACTCACGAATCCAGTATTCTCACTATGTTAATGCCTTTGTTGCTCTATTTTGTTATATTTTTTCTTTTCTTTTAATCATCACTTACATCCATTCTTTTATTTTATTTTCAAAATACTTCATCTAAATCTGGTTATTTTTTATGTTAAGCCGGGATGTTCAAGCGAGTTTACCGGAATTGAATTTACTGAAGCTCAACTTGTCCAGATCAAGGTAACCACCTTTTTTGCCATCTAATATTACATTTTTTACCTCAACATTTCAAATCCAGAACTAATCAAGTACCGAATTTCACTATCATCCAATCTACATTCAGCACCAAATTGGGATATATACTTCCACATGAGGATCAATTTAGCCAAAAAGTTTATTTAATTAGACGCTTAATTTCACAATTCAGCTTTAATTTACGCTTAATTAGTACCATTTAACAATTATTTTTCAAATATTTACCAAATAGATAACAGGAGGGGGTCTATGGACAATGACCAGCAGCATTGACCAGTCAACCCCAATTTCCCCAATTTTGACTGAGTCAACAATTCCCCCTGATTCAGAAGAATCCACTTTCCCCCAATTCTGGTCCCGCAGCAAAGTCTACTTCCGATCCTGGAAAGACCAATCCGAGACTCCAAATCCCGGTTCTTTCAAATCCGGGAATTCAAATCCCGGATCTGGGGAGGAGGGTAGTAGAGTGAATGAGTACCCGCTTTCTTCCAAAGAGTCGTTTCAATTTGCTGTGAAGCATTTAATGCAGAAGTGGTATGTGGGGTTTGTGAATCTGTGGAGGAATGGGAGGTTGGTTGAGAAGCAGTTGTTTCAGTTATTGGTGAGATTTATTTATTTATTTTTATTTGTTTAATATGAAATAACATGTAATCCCATAGAGAGCATGAGAAATATCATTTATAATCCTAATTTCTTTGCTTATTTTTTATTTTTTTTATTTTTATATGTTTACTTTATTTGTTTTTGTAACCCTGTAAAATATTGAAATAATCTGTATATTTATAAATTCGGAAATATCATGGATGCCCCTACAAAATGTATGAAATTTCTTGCAAGTCCCTGGAGAGCATGAGAAATGACAGTTATATCCCTCATTTCGTTACTTGGTTCAAAAGATCACCAAATTATTTTTTATTGCTTTATTTTGGATGAATGAGTGAGAAAGAAGGAAATTTTTAGGCATTTTTTTCATATTTCTTATGCTTTTTGAGGGTATATTTTAGGATATTGGGATTTTACAGGGGTGTGTGTGAGAATTTGATGTTTTTGGGGTATGCATGGAATTTTATTAAGTGGGATTAATTTGGTTTTTTTGGGTTCCTTTGGACAGAGCAGTTTAACATGGAGGGATTTTCTTGATATTTCTTGGTCTTATCAATTATTTCATGCCCGACATCTTAAATCCTTCCTTGGTAATTAATTTCATTTATTTATTTATTTTTATTTATATTATTTATTGATTGTTTTTTTTTCTATTTTGACAGTGCATTGGCTAGAGAGGAGAAGCAAAGCGTTTGAGCCAACTTACCTCTATGCTGTAGAAAAGGTACTCTTAATATCAATTTAATATATATTATTATGCTTTTTAGGCATCGATTGAGCTCCCCTCAATTAGCCTCAGTGTTTTTTTTATTTTTTTTTGTTAATATCTTTTATCATATGTTTTAGGGATATTTCTTGCTGTCAGAAGGAGCCAAAGCTAAGCACGGTGTAAAATCCATCAATATAACCATATCTGCTCAACACTCCTGTTTTGGAAATAGGTTTTGAATGTTTCCCAACCTTATTTATAAATAGTTTCTAATTTTATCAAAAGCTGATATCAAATATATACTTCATTATTCTCACAATTATTTTTCTTATTTTTAATATTCCCAGGTGGCAACAGCTCTTGATAAACTCTCTAGTTGGCTATGATACAATTCTCACAAATAGCCTTTTGAACTCGCCTGGTCAAGGTACCATTGGCTTTGACCGACTAATATTCAAATCTATTCCAATATTGTCTCCTCAAATAATATGATTTTAGTAAGGTCATTATATGCACACAGGCTATCTATACAACTTTCAGACTAAGGAATTTTACGATTTGAGTTACGGCCATGAACCACCTGTGGGACCCACACGATTCGGAGGTAAATTCAAATAACTTTATAATTTGAGTATAAATATGAATTTATTTGATGTAATTTATATATGTAGATTATTTTGTGACGAAATGTGGGGTGCTAATAATGTCTCTGTTTGTGTTCTTCACAACGACGATGTCGGTTTCTTTCACGCTCAGAGAGACTCAGTCACGCATGCTCAAATTCACAGGTTTGTTTGTGCGCTATATGTCCTTTTCACAAGGGTCTTTTCATAATTTTATCGTCATTAATACATGAATAGATTGTTTGTTAATCTAAAATGTAAAATTTGATGGATATATTCGTAGCTTGATTTCAGTGCAGCTTCAAATAAACTAATTAAAAACTAATTAATAAAATAAACAAATAAATAAATAAAAAACAACTAATTAATAAAATAAAAATAAAGAAATATGTAAAGAAACAAAGAAATATATAAATAACAAATATTGCTTAATTTGTTAAAAAAACGGCATTATCCCTAAATTCACAGGTTCTATATCCTTTTCACAAGGGCCTTTTCGCAATTTTACCATAATTCCTCAATTAATTGATAGTTTGGTGATTTTATCTGGATGTATGAAATGTAATATCTATAGTTTAATGGATATATTTGTAATTTAATTTCAGTGCAGCTTCAACACCATGCTAGGCATCGGCTCCCCACATTTCAGTTGATCTTCGTGCATGTCATTGAATCTTTGGTTTTTGTACCAGTAAGATAATTTATATATTATATAATTTATATTTTTAAACAAGGCATAATTTCATATATACCCCTACAAAACCTTGGAAATATTATGACTATCCTTGTCTCTTTTTATCTTCAAAGGGATCAAAGTATCAATTTACCCTTCTTTTTTTCTCCTTTTTCCTAGATTTATGTATGAACTTGTGGCTTAACAGTAGAAACTCTTTCATTTTGAACTTGTGTTAACATGATATTTACATGAACTTTTCAATTTATTTGCAGATTATGATAGGGATCCTATTTTTCCTGTTTGAATTCTATGATGATCAAATGCTCGCTTTTCTTGTCTTGACTCTCGTTTGGCTCTGTGAATTATTCACTATGATTAGGTACTTTTTAATATTACAACATATGAAATAATGAAGAGAGTGTATAATTTTAACTAATAATGATATTATTAATAATTTCATTTTATTAATATTTTTATTTTGTTTGTTTGGCAGTGTGAGGACATCAATATCAATGCAGTTTTTCCCTAGGTTCTTCCTGCTGTATTTCCTTGTTTTTCATATATATTTCTTCTCCTATAGCTATGGTATATTTATGCTCTAAATTTTTTCACTTTTTTTACTTAAATCTTTACTTTATTTTTTAAATATGTTAATTATGAAGGCTTTTGTTTTTATCCAGGATTCTCATATTTGGCCTTCTCAGCTACTGCAGCCTTCATGCAACACTTAATTCTATATTTTTGGAATCGCTTTGAGGTACATAATATATTATACTTATACCACATTTATACTAAAAATTTCTATTGCATTATATATATTGCTTTATGTAAACCAAATTATATAATTTTTTTGTTGGAGCTCAGATATCAAACCTCTTACATTTCTCCCCCTTTCCCCTTTCACTGACAGGTGGTAAGCGAACTATGTTTTGCTAGTAAATGAAGTGTACTGTGGTGGTAAATGAAAAATAGAAAAAATACCCAAAGTCACTTACCATCACAACACTGTTCGCTTACCAGCTCTCAGCACAGGGTGAAAAAGCAGGTAAAATGTAGAGGTCTAATCATAACATGATTAATGTATGTTATTTATTATTATATTATGTTTAAACTAATATTTGTTAACCTTTATATAATTATATATTATTATTATATATTTATATATAAGATAATAACATATACTTGTTATAATATAATTATGTTTATCTTCAACATATATTAATTCCAATTTACCAAAGCAGGTGCCAGCTCTCCAAAGATTCATGAGAAACCGCGCCAATCAATCCGGAGTCCACATAACCACGCTCCACATCGCGCGAGTCAACATGCGCGACCCCCACATCGGATCTGGGTCCGATTTCCCTCCAAACCCGGCCCGGCCCGATCCACCAAACGAACCAGGTACAAATAACCCGACTCCACCGACATCCAATAACAACCCGTTGAACCCGTTCGGGTCTTTGCTGCTCTGGTTGCTCGGGGGCGGGGCTTCGGATGGGATCGTCTCGTTTTTCTCTAATTTTAGAGATGTGAGAGATCAGGCGCAAGAAGAAAATGAAGTTAATTAGTTAGTTTTGGGGTTTTGTGTGATGGTTTTGGTAATTGGGGGTTTGTTTTGGTGGTGTTATGGTGGTGAATGGAAGTTGTGTTTGTATAATTAGTTAATTAAATATGGGTAATATGTAAAGTGTGTAATGTAGGGGCCAATGAATAGGGTTTGGTTCTATTTTGGTTCTGTATAGGAATGTTTGTTTCTATTATTTATTTTGTTAATGTGCCATGAATTTGATGATTATTTTTGTTCTATTATTCATATTAAGTTCATATACATGTGAGACCCCCATATCGGATCCAGGTCCAGCCCGACCCGTCCGAACCGGGCATGAACCTGGCTCCACCGACATCCAATAACAACCCGCTGAACCTGTTTGGGTCTCTGTTGCTCGGAGGCGGGGCTTTGGATGGGATTGCCTTTTTTTTTTCTTTCTAATTTTAGATATGTGAGAATACGACAAGAATTTAATGGTGAACAGAATAGAATAGAGAGAAAGTGAAGTTAATTAATTAGGATTTTGTGTTTTATGTATTATTTTTGGAATTTTGAGGGTTTTATGGTTGTTATGGTTTTTGAGGAAAGGTGGTTAAAGTTGTGTTTGTATAATTAGTTAATTAATTATCGGTAATATGTAAGGGAAATGATATGGGCAGGAAATGATTTGATACGAGCAGGAAAAATTATAACAAAAATGCGTCTTTGCCGTTCTTTATTAATGTCAATTAATTGAGTTAAAAAATGCAAGAGTATATTACTCTTTATTTTTTATTATGTCTCTTTTCGACATAAACATCATCAAAACCCTCAAATCTATTGCTATTTATTAAAATAACCAAATTTTTTTATTGGATTAAATTTCAAATTTATAAATATGTTATTATCTTTTCAATGTTAATTATTCTTGTTCATGAAATCTTTAGATATATTAATATTAATGTGCTTATTCAAATAATGATTTAGGAAATACAAGCTACATACTTACAAAGGTATACAAGAATAAAAAAAATAAATTTCTATTATTATGCAATTACATGAATTTCTAGTTGATGACGAGTAAATTAAAAGGTAATATGAGTAATTAATATTTTTGATTTATAAAACAAATCTTATTACGTACTTTCTAAATTTAAATTCAAAAACGCAAATACCATTGACATATCAAGTGTCCAAATGCTATTTGAAAAAAAAAAAATCAAACAATAAATAATTAAAATAGATGACATAATTGTAAAAAAAAAAAAACGAAGTGATTGAATTTTTTTAGAAATAGTAGGATTTGGATGAATGAGATTGAATTAAAGAGACAAAACAAATGTAGAAATAAGCAAGAATGATGCTATCAATAAATTAGAGAGCTTTTCATATCATTAATACATTTTAACTCATATAATTGGACATTACGTACAAGGATAAAAGTGTCAATTTCCTAAATAATTTTCTGTTCCTATCAAATTATTTCCTGCCCACACCACCCAATATGTAAAGCATGTAATGATGTTGGGGCCACTGATAGTGGTTATGTATAGGAATATTTCTTTATATTATTTATTTTTGTTAATGTGACGAGAATTTGATTTGATAATTTTTTTGTTATATTATTCATAACAATTTCATATGCACGCTTTGTAGGATTAGTGACCTAGGCCAAATGTATTTGTGCTAGGAAATGGATTATGTATTAAGACATTATTATCTATTCAATAAAGGTTGTTTCTTTTGTATCTGTGTGTATGAGTTGTGAATGTATATTTACATATATTATATTAATCATGAATGACACTTCGGGTTCACGTCATCAGAATACGTGATTCTGATAGTAGAACTGTGAACCAACAAATTACATTCTAAACTGTCCCTAGTGATATGTAGGATGCTTATAGAGATAAACATACTTCAGGTAAGAAGATACATATCCACACTAGTATATTCGCAAGCTGGATGATCATGTTCTGCTGATCATGGACATAGGTATGTCAAGTCTGGAATATAGGTACGTGTTAGAGAACACATACTGGATTGACCACACTATGAGAATATGCATGGTATATGTCATTAGTGATTCTCATATGAATAGTATGTTTGTTCCTACTACCCAAGGTCACCATGGATTTCTGTATGTTGAACTGCATACTTTAATATGATCATACGTCATTCGTAACGAGATGATCATTAGGGTCATCGTTAGGTATGCACTGAATCATGATGAGGAATGTGAGTGACCAAGATGGAATTTGTTCCTCTCGTCAAGAGGGAGATATCTCTTGGTCCCCTGATGAACTAGGACTGAAAAAGTACACGGCCATGCTCAAAATGGATAAACATGTGTTGTTAATATCATTTTGTATTTACTCAGTCTAATTCTTGATTAGGAAAGAGACGCTGATCAAACTCAAGGATGACATATTTTCATGCCTTGTGATCAAGTCATATATCGTAGAACAAAAGGAATAAGCAAATGTCTATTAAGATAGGTTTATGATCGCTGATCATTTCATTTAACATGGATAGTCATGACATCAGTCTAGAGGTTACTCATGACTTACGATCTTTAGAAGATCGTTGCCAGCATTAAATGGAACCTACAAGGTCACACAATGAACTCCAATCATACGGGATGAAAAATGCCTCAAAACAGTTGTACATATGATGTATAAATTGATGAACAAAATAATCAACTATTGGATTGTTGATTATGCAAAACAGTGCTATTCCGTTGTCAACGGAATAGCTCCGTTCGGAACGGAATAGATATGTAAACTGTAATGACCTTGGCTGTCAAGTTTTCTATTAAGGAAATACCTATTCCGTTGCTAATGAAATAGGCGCAATTTAGGGTTTTCAGTTAAGGTAACTGAGTAATCATTCACCTCCCTCTCTAGTATAAATAGAAGAGCAGTCCCTCTCTATTAGACACACAATTCAGAAGCCTTAGTGGCCATCGTGATATAGAAAGAGAGAGAGAGAACACAATTTAGAAGCCTTAGTGGCCATCGTGATATAGAGAGAGAGAGAGAGAGAGAGAGAGAGAGAGAGAGAGAGAGAGAGTATTGTGAGGTCATTTTCGGAAAATATTTCGGGACTCGTCTAGCCAAGTCCGGTTATTCCGTTTGTCTGATGTTCGCGTAGATATGAGTAGAGATTCTCTAACTTGAGAACTTGCTAGCAATCGTTCTTCATCCCTAAGAGAAGTATGGAGGTTCGTGGAGTCGAGCTTCAGGAAGGAGAAGGTTGCAAGTTAGAACAGTTCAGACCTACATCCGTTCTTCGTCTCACGGATCAGGAAGATCTGAGGTATAAATTTTAATAGCTAATCTCGTACTTTTATTCCCTTAACGATGATCCTAGGGCAGATTGAATCTATAGGTTCCGCTGCGCATGTAACGTACATGGCTATGGATTGCCCAACACGCTTGGCTTGATTTGCCTCTTTTTTGTTTCTTGAAGGGTTAGTGTTCGCTTACGTTCATATTAAACCAAATAAAAGGTTGCTTGCAATTGGATATTTACAATTATCTCAAAGAGAGCTAAATAAAAGAGATCATTTTGTTAAAATTTAAAGATACATTTGTATATTGGAGATATTTGTATAGATCAATCTAGATGGTCAAACATTCTAGATGGTATGGTCTCCAACACATAGTGTGGTCTCCTAGGAATGGTGTCTTCTTCAAGACATGGTGTGGTCTCTTAGGAATGGTGTGATTTCCTAGAATATTTAATTGATTATATGTATCTAAAGTAGTGTGTATAGAATAGTTTAGTGTTAGTATGATTAGCCTACAAATAAAGGGGGTTTGTGTGTCTCGTAATGCACTACTCAAATAACAACAAATTATATCTCTCTCTTGCTCTTGTAATAAGAAGTTTATATTGTTTTTTAAGTTCCATTGTTGAATCCTTATTCTTCTACTTTTTGTTCTATCTTGGGCTAGTGCAACTTTATTGCTGTACTATTATTTTCACTGTTGTGATAACCACGAGGTCAGTGCTGTATAACTACGCAGTCATTGTTGTTCCGTGACTCCAATAACTACATGGTTATCTGGTTGAACCCCTGCTTGCTGTGTTTCTTTACATGGTATTAGAGCTTCGAGGGTGGTAGACGATGTATGTTGGACGTTCTTCTCGTAACTTTTTCGAATTATAAGATTTGGAAAATGTGTATGGAGCCTTATCTTAAAAGTGAGAAATTGTGGGATATTAGTGTTGGTATGAAGGTTGCACCAGCGCTTGTTACCGGCACTGATGGTATGGTGACGAATGCAGAAGTAGTGGTGGAGTGATCAACTGCGAATGCTAAGGCGGAGTTTGTGTTAATGAGATCGATACCACGGAACCTATTCGAGAATATTTTAGGGTTCAAATCGGCGGTTGAGATTTGGAGAACTATTGACGAGTTACTCTATAAGAAGAATACGACACGACTACAATTCCTGAAGAATGAGTTAGCGAGTTGCACACAAGGTGAACTCTCTATATCTCAATATTTCTTGAGAGTAAAGAGTTTATGTTTTGAGATTTCTATCTTGGAACCGGAGGAGGCTATTTCGGAGACGCAGTTCAAGTGGTATATTATTCGTGGTCTCATAGTGGTATATTATTCGTGCTTGATATGAAGAAGAATCTTCTGTCGGTGGCGAATGTGGTTGATGCGGGACATTATCTTCTGTTTGGACCGAAAGATGTGAAGTTCTCCGGAATGTAGAGAAAGTGAAGGGTGATGTTACTCTCGTTGGCAAGAGAGTAAATAACTTGTATGTTCTTTCGGCTTCTTCCTCATATGTTAAAAAGATGAGCAACAATGATGATGTGTCTATTTGGCATGCTAGACTTGGCCATGCGTGTAGGGACAAGTTGATGGTGATGATTTCAAGACAACTCGTTAACGGGCTTCCGTCTCTTTCATTTCCAAGTGGTGTTGAGGTGTGCGAGGATTGCCAATATGGAAAATCTCATCAGCTGCCTTTCGACAAGTTTCGTTCAAGGTGTAAAGGTGCGTTAGAGCTTATTCATGGTTATTTGATGCGTCCGACTTAGACTCCATCATATTCGGGTGCTTGATATATGTTGGTACTCGTCGACGAATTTTCACGGTACACTTGGATTTATTTTATGAAGGAGAAAGGGGAGGTATTTTCTAAATTTCAACAATTTAGAACTATGGTTGAAGGAAGGCTCAGGAAGAGGATTAAGAAGTTCTGAACCGCCAATGGAGGTGAATTTACTTCCAAGGAGTTGACATGTTCTTATACACCACAGCAAAATGGTGTGACGGAGCGAAAAAATCGGCATCTTGTGGAGGTATGGCGTGTGTGCTGTTTACGTGATTAATCGGCTTCCGTGCATTCCGACTAATATGAAGTCACCTCACGAGTTGATGTTCGATGAGAAGCCAAGTATGGAAAAACTGAGTATTGATCACATGGGTAACCCGAGTGAAGGTCTGAGGTTCTCGTAACCTACATCGACTATCACGAGTTTAAATGAGATGGATCAAGGAGATAGGGGTAGCAATGAAGGGCAATAGCAAGAAGGAAATGCACAAGCTCCAAGGAGGGTAACTCGGCCGGCTAGATATAGAGATGATAATTTTATCTCGACTTATTTGTATTTCTTTTCCGAATTGACAGATGGTGAACCTTCATGCTTTGATGAGGCAAAAGGTAACAAGTCAATGGGATTGTGCTATGGACGAGTAGATGCAAACCCTTCGGAAAAATAGAACTTGGAATCTTGTTCTGAAACCCAAGGGTGTGGACCTGATTACTTGCAAATGGGTCTACAAGTCGAAACGCAAGACAGATGGGAGTGTTGAGCACTATAAGGCGAGGCCTATAGTGAGAGGATTTTTTCAATAGTATGGGAAGGAGTATGAAGAGACTTTTAGTCCTGTTGCCAAGATAACATCCGTGGAAGTTGTGATTTCAATGACCGCTTCTCTTGGTTGAAAGTTGTGGCAGTTGGATGTGAATAATATTTTCCTATATGATGAACTCGATAAAGAAATTTTTATGTAGCAACCCGTTGGGTATATTTCTAAGGTGCATCCATAGGGGTGTTCATTTAGTTGGTTCGGTTCAAACCGAACCGAATAAGGCCAAACCGAACTAAACCGAACCGAATAAGATTTGAACAGAACCGAACCGAATAAAAGTTGAACCGAACCGAATAAACCAAAAGTTAATTCGGTTTATTCGGTTGAACCGAATTAGAAAGGATTCTAAACAATATTAAGTCAAAATTAATATTTGTTAGACTAACTAATGATTATATTAATTAATATTAATATGCATAATCTAAAAATTATGATTAAATTATTACAAATTAACAACTTGATATATAATTCGGTTGGTTCGGTTTATTCAGTTTTTTCCCAACGAAAATCGAACCGAACCGAACCGAACTAACCGAATAACTCAAACTTTTAAACCGAACCGAACCGAACCGAATCACCCGAACAACCGAACCGAATTGACCGAAATTACCCGGTTTGGTTTGGTAACCGAATAAACCGAACCGAATGAACACCCCTATGCGTCCTGATTACGTTTGCAAGATGAAGAAGGTGATGTATGGCTTAAAGCAGGCACCTCAAGATTGGTATTATAAGATTGCGGAATATTTGTAATTTGTGGTTATTCTTCTTCGAGTTCGGATCACAGTTTATTTGTGAAAAGAAAAGCGGGTTTACATGTTGTTGTTCTTTTATACGTGGACGACATAATCATCGTCGGCAATGATGAAGGCGAAGTTGCAAGACTTCGGGGCGAGCTCTCAATTCGATTCGAGATGAAGGATCTTAGAGAGCTTAGTCACTTCATGGGATTGGAAGTGGAAAGTTTGAAGGATGGGTATTTCATCTCTCAAAAGCTATGTTGCACGGATACGGACACGGGTGTCGTGTCCGACACGACACGGACACGGCGACACGGCAATCTCAAAAAAACCTCCGGACACGACACGTTTTATATATATATATATATATATAATATAATATATTTATTTTATGTTTAAAAAATATAAATAATATAAAAAACATAAACTAAATTGATAATAACTTGATTAATAAAATGTCCATAATTCAAGTGATAGTTCATAGTTCATATTAATACAAAAATAATCTAATTAAAAGCACAAAATATGAGGTCCATACTTCATTCAAACATCTACTAACCACAAAACCAAATTTAACCTAATTCAAAAGTACAAAAATCATAACTAGATTAAAGAGTTCATACAATCACATAACCACATCTAAATTATATTATCATTCTATAAAAAAATTTTGGGCCAATTTTTTTTGGGCCGGATTTTAAGCCCGCCGTGTCCAATCCGTATCCAAAACGTGTCCAAAACGTGTCCCACCGTGTCCCGCCGTGTCCGAGCCGTGTCCATATTTTTTTTTACAATAAAATATTAGGACACGCGATTTGAAGTGTCGGACACGTGTCGTAGGCGTGTCCGAGCCGTGTCCGTGTCCGACACGTGTCCGACACGCCTACGGCTCATTTCGGAGAGTGTCCGCGTAACATAGCTCAAAAGTGATATGGCGAGAAGCTCATTGAGAAATTTGGCATAAAGGAAGGTAAGTATTATTCTACACTGCTGGACGCAAATTTTAAATTGAGGCATCTCAATAGTAAAGCTCTTTCGGACCCTCGGAAGTTTCGTGTCCTTGTTGGAAGCCTTATTTATCTTACAATTACGAGACCGAATATTGCCTTTGTGGTTGATCTTGTGAGTCGTTTCATGCAAGGTAAGATAAAGTCGCATCTGAATGCAGTGAAGAGAATTCTCAAGTATGTGAATTTGACTCTTGATCTTGGATTATTTTACAAGAAGGGTTCCAAGTTCGTTTTGTATGGATATACTGATGCTGACATGAGCGGTGATTTGGATGACACGTGGTCCACATCCGGTTATATTTTCTCATGTGGTTCTTTAAGTGTATCCTGGTGTAGTAAGAACCAAGATTTGGTCTCTCTTTCTACTACCGAGACAGAGTACAAGACACCATCACCTGCGGTACATGAGTGTGCTTGGTTATGGCAGTTGGTCGAGAATGTTAACATCACAGTTTTTGGTTCAACGGTTAATCGAGATGATAATCAGAGTGCGTTGAAGTTGGCTACTAATCCTGTTTGCCACGCGAGAAACAAGCACATCGAAATCGAGCATCATTCCATTCGAGAAAAGGTGCTTAAGAGAATTATTAGAGTTGAGAAGGTTAGAAGCGTTGACAATGTGACTGACATTTTCACAAAGTCTCTCTCAAAAGTATTATTCAAGTTATTGCGAGCCAAGTTGGGGCTCGTGACTAAATGCACTTTAAGGGGAAATGTTAAAAATATAAAGATACATTTATATATTGGAAATATTTGTATAGATTATTCTAGATGGTCAAACATTCTAGATGGTGTGGTCTCCAACATATGGTGTAGTCTCTTAGGAATGATGTGGCATTCTAGGAATGGTGTGGTCTCCTAAATATTTAATTGATTAAATGTGTCTAAGACAGTGTGTATAGACTATTTTAATATTAGTATAGTTAGCCTATAAATTAAAGGGCTTTGTGTGCCTTATAAAACACCACTTAAACAATAACATATTGTATCTATCTCTTGTTCTTGTAATAAAAATTTTATCTTATTTTTTAAATTTCATTGTTGATAAAACACCCCTGCTTGTTGTGTTTCTTTACACATCCTAAAAAAGTTTTCAAAGTAAATTGATTTGCCTCTTAAGCTTAGGGTTCTTTGTTGGTTGGTTTGAACTGAACAAGGCAAATTGAATCGGATTTTTTTTCGATAGAATGGAGATGGCTTTTTTTAATCTCATTTTCATTATTTGGTGTTAATGAATTGACTATTAAATCTGATTTATTCAATTCAATTTGTTTTATTAAGCGATTTACAAAGTGAAGAAGTTGAATTGTTATTCTAGTTTATTCATTTAAATCTAATAAAAAGGCGTGTATTTTGAGTTGAAAAATATTCATTTATTTAATCAAGAGTATGATTAAACTACCGGGTCCTATATCATGTTATTCGATTGGTTCTAAAATCAAATAAAACGGTAATTTGAACCGAACTACACCAAATGGATCGTATTAATCGAAACAATCGGTTTGGTTTGGTTGGTGAAGAAACCGAACCGTAGAAGTAGACGACCCGCTACACATACTACAGCACTAGGAAGTTGAAATTACTTCATTTTAATTTGGGCCATAGCTCATTGGCGCTAAGTGATTTCGTTTTTTGAATTTGCAACAATTTCTCTTTTCCAAAAGCGGTCCCAGAATAGTACCGTGGTCCTAAACCCTCTTTCTCTCCTTGGCACCAGTACCAACTAACAAATCAGAAACTTCCAATCTTGCCTTTATGCCTCTACAAGAAGTCAATACCATCTCTTGCTCCAATCTCAAAGCAAAGCACTCTTTCCCTAATTCAAATTCACTCTTCTCACTCTCAGTTCTCATTCTCAACAAGCTCAAAGGACCAACAAGCCCAAAATAACGAAAAAATGGAGCAAAACAGAGGGAATGAAGAGGTTGTTGTTATACCAACTGAGGTAATGGATGTGTTACCGAAGGGCTCAAACGAGCAATTAGAGATGGCGATGAAGATCACTTGCATGGCGTTTGAGTCACTCGTGCCACGGCTTGAGACAGAGTCCGTGCAGTTGAGAGAGAAAATCAGTGAGAGAAACGGAGCCATAGCTGAGCTGAAAGAACGGCTGTTGCAACTCGATCAAGCTTTTAGAGAGACTGATGGACGGCTCAGATTGGCTCTCGAGGAGAATGTGAGTCGCAATTTCAACTAATTTGGTTGGTTAATTGTTCAAAAAAGATGAAAAATTTGGGGTTGAAGTGCATGAATTGAAATTTTGGGGGTGTTTTGGTCAATGCAATTTTTCGTTTTTGAGCGTTTTGAAATGTGGTTTTATTGCAGATTAAGGTTTGTACGGAGAGGGACGCATTGGCTCAGACAACCCAAAAATTATCTCGTGATGTGCAAAAGGTTCTAAATTCATCACTGAGAATTAATCCATTTATCCTTTTTTTAAATTAATAACTTTTGACGAAAATTTGCAAGAAAAAAGAAAGAATGGGATGATTAAGAGTATTTTATATTTATATTTCGTCATTAGTGAAGTGCTGTAACTTGAAGGATTTGTCTTGCAGTTGGAAACTTTCAAGAGGCAATTGATCCACACATTAAGCGATGATAATCCACCTGTGAGTTGTAATCATTTCTCATTTTTTATGAACTCAAGCCCACAATTGTAACATTAAATAAAATTATAAAAGTTATGTTTATTTACAAGGATTAAATGTCATACCATAATAATAATTTAATTATTCAAACAATAGTTTAGTCTTGAAAATAATTAAGACTACGCACATCCATGCAAATGAAAAGAATTATGTATTTATTTATTTAAAAAAAATAAATTGTGCTTTTGCACTCTCTTTTCTTAAGCAGGAGAGTATTGATATTACAACATGTGATCAATCCAACGACAAAGTATCTACAAACGGAGGTACCAAAAGTTTCTTTTATATCATCTCTTTCTTTCCCACTAAATTCGAGCTGGCTCTCAGTTTGGGCTTAATTGGAAATTTGAACGAGCCATCACCATCATAATCATCCATTTAATTTAATTTTAAGCAGAGACAAAGGCTGAAGTGCAAAAATGCTTAATCACATCAACCATTGGATCTCCGAAAATGGCATCATCTCGCGCCAGCTCACCGGTTGAAAATAAACCCCAACAAATCCGCATGGTCATGACGCCATGGCATCGTCAGTCTGCCGACCAATCATATGCCGCCACCTCACCTCCTCACTCTAGATCGATAACAAGTACTCCGACAGTTTGAATTTTAAGGGAAAATTGTAAATAAGAGCCCATATATTATTGACGAAATTGGAAAAAAGCATCTGTTATTAGTTTGAAGTTAACACTGTTAGTTTTGCAAATTAGAAATAATGCATGGGCTTTTTTTTGCGAATTTCCCAAATTTTAGTTACTTATATATAAAGTGAATTTTAAGGGAAATTTTTAGTTTTGCAAATTTCCAAAATTTCCCAATTTCAGTCCGCCAACCAATCATCTGCCGCCACCTCACCTCCTCATTCAAGATCAATAACAAGTACTCCAACAATTTTAATTTCAAAGGAAATTTGTAAAGAGGCCTTGCATTGTTGACAAACTGCACCGTTAGTTTTGCAAAATGGAAATAATCCAGGGGCTTTTTTGTGTGCAAATTTCCAGTTTAGTTGGTTATATAACTAGAGTGATTTACTATATTATAATAAGTTTGGATTTTTAATTTGGTTAATATTGGTATGATTGCATTTTGGTGAATTGTGAAAATATGCCATAAAAATACAAATTAATGGAAATATGAATAATGTTGAAGAGAGAAAATAGCATCTTCATTGGTTTCTTTTATACTACAGTTCAGATCAATTATGGATTTTTAATAATCCAATGTATAAAAGTGAACTGCAAGGAAAAAGGAGAACTTGCATTTCTAATTTTTTTTTTATTTTCTTTTTTAGGACGAGCACATTTAGATGGAAAAGAGTTCTTTCGTCAAGCAAGGTAATATCAAATTTAGCCACAATTTTTTTAAATAAGTTCAAATCAAGTTTAAAAAGAACATATGATAATTTAATGGCACTTGTCCAATTTTGGTTAGGACTTGTCTATCCTATGAACAATTTGGAGCATTTCTTGCAAATATTAAGGAGCTCAATGCACAAAAGCAATCAAGAGAGGTTTGATTTAATTTTCTCCTAATTTAAATTGTTATTTATTATATTATCTTATTTTTTCTTTTCTTTTCAGGAAACCCTAAAGAAAGCTCGAGAAATTTTCGGGTTGGATAACAAGGATCTTTATTTATCTTTTCATAACTTAGTTAATCGTAACATGTCATAAGCTTAAAACCTTGATCAATTTAATTTCATCTAGTAATTTAGAATTTCAACTTGAAATGCAACGCAATTATATAATTTCAGCTTTTAGCTTGGGCCTTTTCATAAAATACCAGTCCACATTTCTTTTCACATTCATGGCATGATAAATGATAATAACTAGTATAAATTGATCTATTTCATGATATGGCTATCTTATACAAAACACCCTGATCTATACTCAAAGTACTCTAGTCGCTAACACGCACACACCACACAATAAAACTACTTAAAACTAAATCTAACTCAAAACCACACAAATTGAAATTCCAATTTTGCCCTCGAGTTAGTTCACTAGCAAGACCACATTGGGCTATCCATATCTAAGTGACACATCGCCTTCAAATTCGCATCCGAAGAACTAGTACTGCTACTATTATTATTACCCTTGTCAAGGGCAATATAGTAATTATCACCATCATCATTATTACTGTTATAATTGTTATTATTAGTGGGTTTAGTGTGGGCTAATTGGTGGGTCAAATACGCAGCTTGACCCATTTTTAGATTAATCATCTCAGCTTGAGCTAGGGCTAGTTGGGTTTGGAGTGACTCGATCTGGTTTTGGAGGGCTGAGATTGCACCAACACATCCGTAGATTGGATCGCGGACTCGAGCGTTTGCCTCGTAAACCAGACTGCTTACTGCATCGCCTCGGTGCTGTATCGGTATTTCCTGCAAATTTAGGGCATAAATGTAACAATTATGTTGCATTTTATTATAATCACATGACAATTGTGTTTTATCGAGCGGTTTTCTTGGTTGAGACTAAATTATTTTCAAATTTTCTTTATTGAATTTTGAACTGTTTAAGCCAAATTACTATAATATGAAGCATTTTCTGATTGAAGCTGGACTAATTTCAGATTTCATTTTTATTGAAATTTGAAATATTTAATCCGAATTACTATAATCATGAATTGCTCAATTCTCTATTTTATAATCAAGGTAAAAGTGATTTCCTCATCCAACATAAGTGAATTAGAAGTTAAATAATTGTCGAAAACATTTTTCATTTATCCATTTTACATTTCGTTATTCTTTTGTAACGAAATCCATCTGATCAAGTAAATTATCTAATAGATTTCAGCTACAAATATATACAATTAACAGAGTAAAATAAAAGTACAGAACATTCCTGTTCAAAGTTTTTAGGGACCTTAAGCGAATAATCAATTTGGGACCTTTAGAACATATGAAAAAATTATCATTTCTTACTTTTTAGTCAATTATTAGTAAGTAAATTAATGGAATAAATGTAAAAAAAGAAATGAAATTCTCAAATAGTGCTAGAAAACTGTAATTATATAATAACCGAATTGATGGTCAAATAAATAGGAGACCCCCAAATTACAAATGTATCTACTATTCTCAATGAGAGTGTAAAAAACAAAAACAAAAACAAATAGAAAAAAAAACTTAAAAAATTATATGTTAATAAACCCAAATTACTTGTAGTGAAGTCGTAAATCGTTTTATCAAAAAAAAAAAAAAAAAAAACGCCTTTTGCATTTTGAAATAAATGCTAGTCATGTAAATGTCAGTAATCTATAAATCAACATGATTATTTATATACAATCAACACATCTCAAAATAACAAATTGTGTTGTTTATGTATATCAGTAATATACCATTTTAATATATCATTTTAAAAATATAAACTATTGAATTATTTATATGATATCAAAATTTAAGTCATCTCCCAAAACTACCTGAAGAAGTTTGCTAACATTACTTGCGCCAAAGACTTTATGAACAGAGGCGAATTTGAGCGGCTCAGTGGCCGGAAAATATGGCGCGAAAACACAATCTTGAGCGCACCGTCGCCTCAAAAGCTTGCATCCGGCACAAGGAGACGACACCACTCTGTTCTGACTTTGTAATTTTCTCCCTCCCATCTCTCTCATCTCATTTGGTTTTTCTCTCTGTCTCTCTTTATGTGTATCTTGGTTGATGGTGTAGAAGGTTAAAAGATCTTCTGAGTTTCTGACAGAGGGATGAAAATGAAATGGTCCCTTTTTTGAGGAGTATACAAGGACCAAAAAGTGAAAGAAAAGGAAGAGAAGAAAGGTAAAGGTGATTCTTTTTCTTTCTGTTTCTGTTTGTGTTTCTCTCTCTTTTAGTTTTAGTTTTATTTTTATGAGTGAAGAGATGTATATGTTTGAAGTTGGCGTGTGGAAAATGGGGTGAGATTGGGTAGACAAGAACATCTAACATGACAAGATGTATGTGCAGTGTTTAAATCTATATTAACATGCACCATATAAGGTTTTTGTCTTCTTGTTTCTTTGTCTTTGTTTCCATCTTTGTTCTTGCAATTAGGAACATTATACATATAAATATTGTATAATAAACATTGTACATGAAACATTTTTTTTTTTTTTGAATAATAGAGTATATGCAAACATTATTTTAAGACATTATACTAAACATTGTATTTAAGGCAATATTTATTAGATATACTTCTGAATTTGCTATTAAAGTCCATTATTTATAGTTTGAAGCTATATGAATATCTAATGAATCAATAATTAGTACTACACATAAAATCTCAAGTATTTTATCCATTTTTATATATAAATTATACATTTTTTTCATACAAATAAATAATTGGGAGGCACGTTGGTTTGTCTGAGCATGGAAAGGTATTTAATGAATAAACGGTCAACGGTCTCTTTCGAGCAATCAAATACACAGAGCTGCTGAGATTGTAGGGCGGTTAGTGCCTATTCTTCTAGCTAGGGCCACCCTTTAATTTTTCTTCTTTTCACTTCAGTTTAAACGTTTATACATCAATCAAATTGATTTCACATTTCAGCCTCCTTGGATTTTTTACATTTAAGATGTCTAATTCTAATCTTGAGTTTAATGTAATTTTAAGGAAAAATAAGAGAAATTGTAAATTCTTATTATTATGTATAATCTGTCAAGCTTGATTCATTCCAAATTAGACGAAACCGAATTGAGAATATTCTAGAAATGAAAGGAAAATTCTGATAAAGGGATTCTAGAGGAGAGAATATAGAGCAAAACAATATGAATGATTCACTATGAATAGCAATATGTATATGTCTATATGCGGAGGGACGAGAAAGCAAAAGGTGATGGCTACACAATGAGTATCAAACAATTATTATGTTTCTCAGTGCTCATACAATTCTACAGCCAAGTACATTACGTGGTTATTTTAATCTGTTTAGGACAATGCAAATTTAAGTTATATTAGGTTTTAAACTGTTTTAAAAAAACTTACCAAAATTCATTTATTTTCTCCTTTTCTTTACTTATCAGATCTAATTAATACCATATCATATATGTACTAGACCATGCTAACCATTACATATAGGCGTATAGCAACTTGTTTACAATATCTTCAATAATATTCTTTTTGATAGAATAATATCGTCCATAATAGAAAAAATATTTCTCAAATGTTGAAATTATTAAAAAAACATTGGGGCTTTCTGCAAATTATCAAAAGAAGATAATATGACAGTAAGGAAGGCTAGCGGATCTAATTTACTGTTCCTGATTTTACCTGCATAGTGCTCTTCGGTTTCTTGCGTTCTAACCAAGAATCTCTTTTTTGAAAAAGTAATTTACCTTTTTATCTTCCTTTTATAAACGTTACCAAACTCCAAATTACCTTGTAACTGTATCCATATTATTTTTTCTAATATAAATACTAATATGGATAACATCCAGACACGGATTTAGTTTGAATATTATATTGATTTAGATATTATTGAATACAAATGCAAATACGATTTCATTTTGGGATATATACACAGATACTGATCAAACATATATGAATCATCTACTTTCAAATATTTAGTCATTCACAATAAAATAATAGTTACAGAAAAATAGTAAGATAATAAAGAAGTTTTAAAATTATTAAAAGAAATTCTTGATATGGATATGATAATATTCATATTATGCAAGTCCAACAAAAATGTTATGCTAGAATCCAATACACCTACAGGCTCAGTCCAATAAATTAGGAGTACATCATATTAACCTGGAAAATTTAAATTTGATTGATGTCAGTAGCTAATGTACTAGTATATTTAAGTAATTCTAACTTTCATCCATTACTAAAAGTCATGAGACTAATACATTAGCTACTCATTCCTCTAATTTTGTTTTAAGGGGTAACAAACGTTCCCACTTAAATTTCGGACGTTCTCGTCAGAACTAACATATAGTTTCATTCTCATCTCAGTACACATCAGTGAGCACCTTCATCCCATACATGTATCTCACTGGGGCATCCTCAAGTTCTTTTGTTATGAATTGATATGGTATGAACCCAGCCACATGATAGTACCTCATGATTTTGCTCTGAATATCATTTGTTAGAATCCATTGCACTTACTAGTTAGGCCAATCAATCAAACACACATCATATTGACATGAAAAAATTTAAGCTTGATTAGTACTAGTAATTAATGCACTAAGATATTTACTATTCAAGATGAGACTAATCAACTGGCCTCATTTCTTCTCATTTTGTTTTGGGATGTAACACGTTAAATATCTTAATTCGTATCAGTATAGACATATACATTTCTGATATAAGGTAAAATATACAAAACGAAATGATGTCCAATTAACAAATTAACTGAATACAAATATGACCCTTCTCAGCATCTATGAGCCAACTTCATTATTTTATCAGTATTCAAATTTAAAAAAAACTATCCATATCTATATCTAGGAGCCAAATTCAATATTGCATCTATACCCGCTTCTGAATAAAACAATTTGCTTCTGTCTGGATATGAATTTTTTTATTTGAATATGATGTATACGAATACATGTCAATCGGATATTATCTGCCTGTTTACACTCCCTAAAATTACCTCTACGGATAAAAATAAGCGTATTATATTGGAAGAAAACAACTCAACATGCTTCATTGAAAACAACGATAATGCATTGTAAAAAGTTTACATAATGAAGAATTTTATTCAGTTAATATATGTTTAAACAACGTATAGTAATATTTTATACTTCCAAAAAAGATGTCAAAGTAAACAAACATATAATCACTTAATGATGGAAGCGGTAATTTAAGCTAAGTGAACAGTTGAGTGGTTCAATATACATCAAAAGAAAAAAGTTGAGAAAAAAAGTATACACATTCAAATAGATTTTTTTTTAAGATTCAACTCATATTTAATGAGTTGAGAGACTTTTCTAAATATATGCTACATATGCTTGAGGTTGACAGGACCCCATAATATACATATAATATTCTCTACTAATTAGGTCAGAAATCATTTGTATACACACTCAAATAGTTGAATGGTTAAAAATTAAATCTCATTTTAATAATATACTATGGAAGAAACGATACAATCGGGTGTTTAGGGACGAAGGTCCAAATCCGAGTCAGATGGCTGCAAGAGCGGGCAGAGGAATTGAGAGCTTGGGAGAATAGAGATTCAATTGTTTAGTAAGGGAGTGGGGGTCTTTAGTTAGAGCTAAAAAATTTAGCTCCGTTTTTCTTGTTTCGTTTTTACATTGTTTTGTTTTCTATTTGCTCTTGTTTATGCGTGGTTGTAATTTATCTGGGATTGTCTCCTAACACCAACCTGCTGTTAGAGAGTTGTCCCTAAACACATGTTAACCTTTATTTATAATTTTAATTTAATACTTGAGTACGAGATCACTCACCTGAAGCCTCCATTAAAAAAAAAAAAATGTACTAATCTAATTATGACAAATGCAAACTTTTCCCTAAATATTAATTATTATATTAAAGATGAGGTATGTCTCACTTATGAGAATTGAGAATTTCATAATTATGGGGTAAGTCAATATTCTTCAAACAACAAAACATGCATGGCCGAAAGTTGAACAATGGGTGCTCTGCCATCGGTGGATGATGCAAAAATTTCACTTTGTGGGCGGGTCTAATCTCAAGGACAAAATATGGAACACCTACAATTTAATGACATGATATTGTAATAATAACTGCGGAAATTCTTCAAAAACTTCCTAACTTTTTTTATATTTATCAAAATTATCCTCACTTTTTTGAATCCTTCAAAACCCCTACAAAGTATCATGCATTTATTTTACCCCTAATGCTCCATCCATTTCACTTTTTTAGACCAAAATATCCTTTATCATTTTTAAATAAAATTTTCAATTCAATTACAAAATAAAAAATTTGTGACAATATTTCACGATATTCTATTGACGACGTTTTATGATATTATTTTACAACTCATTTTTTATTTTACGGATTTGATATTATGTAAAGCATTATTTTATATAACAATATTAATATATTTCTTAAAATAATATTTTATACGAAAGCATTAAATAATATTATATGTCATAAAATAGTATGTAAAAAGTCATAATACATTAATTATCACAAATTATTATTTATTTTTTAGTTAAATGAATAAAAAAATTCAAAAGAAATTATGAAGGGCACTTTAGTGTTAAAAATATTAAAATAGATGAAATTAACACTACTAGGGGGTAAAAAAAATGATTTATTGCAACTTGTATGGCTTTTTTTGAGGGAATATACAAATTAAGAGTTTTTGATAAATAAGAGTTTTTGATAAATATGAGAAAAGTTGGGGGTATTAAAGACTTTCCCTAATAATTACGATAAAAACAAGCCGGTCATTTTAAAATTTGCAGTAAAATAGAACAATTAATCTTCTAATCGGTTTTTCACTAGATTTCAAGACGATTTGAAATGACCAAATTTGTTAAAATCGAATAAACGAGCTAGAAATTATGGACAAAACATGTCACGGAGGGAAAGATAAGTTTAGTAGGGTGAAAAAAAACTTTAGGTGGAATTTATTTTTAGTTTGTAACCAAGTCACTAACAAGATATTTGTCCGGTTTCTCAAAATTTACCGTTAATAAGAACAAAATTATTCATTATATTATTATTTCTTATACAGATTTTTCTTAAATAATTGTTCATGTTTTCTTACAAAATCAATCTCTTCAATTTCTATAATTATTTTGACAGTCTATATGTAATTAAGATTTTAATACTATATATATTTTATATGAAAGCATTAAATTATATTAAATGTCATAAAAATAGTATGTAAAAGTCATAATACATTTTGAGTTATTATATCATAAATTATTATTTATTTTTTAGTTAAATGAATAAAAAAATTTCAAAAGAAATTATGAAGGGCATTTTGGTCTTAAAAATATTAAAATAGATGAAATTAACACTACTAGGGGGTAAAAAATAATTTATTTTAACTTGTATGGGTTTTTTTTTGAGGAAATCTCAAAATTAAGAGTTTTTGATAAATATGAGAAAAGTTAGGGGGTTTTAAAGATTATCCCTAATAACTACAATAAACATAAGCCGGTCATTTTAAAATTTGCAGTCAAATAAAATAATTAATCTTCTAATCGGCTTTTCACGAGAAACTAGAATTCTTAGAGGATTCCGAAATGACAATTTGCTAAAATCGGATAAACGTGCTCGAAATTATGGACGAAACATGTGTCACAGAGGGAAAGATAAGTTTAGTAGCGTGAAAAAAAAAATTTAGTTGGAATTTATTTTTAGTTTCTAACCAAGTCACTAATAAGATATTTGTCCCGTTTCTCAAAATTTACCGTTAATAAGAACAAAATTATTCATTATAAGATTATTTCTTCTACAGACTTTTCTTAAATATTTGTTCATATTTTCTTACAAAATCTCTTCAATTTCTATAATTATTTGGACAGTACTATATGTAATTATGCTATATGTAATTAAGATTTTAGTACTATATAATGCTAAAATTTTAAACTTTGTAGACTTCGCCTTGTCCATTATATTGTTGTGTAACTTATTACGTCAAAGTTGTGTAAGGTGGCTTGAAACTAGGATGTAAATGGAAAAATATATAAAATGGGGCTGGCTTGACAGGACCAAAACTTTATCCAGTAAAAGGTGACATGGATACAAGTAAAAGCAAAACAAGAGAAACAAGCAACCCCTCTCTCTCTCTCTTTCTCTCTCTCTCTCTCTCTCTCTCTCTATCGCATGCTAAACATGGCATGCGCATTGATGGGATGTGTAAATGTTTGTGATGTAAGGAAATACATTCATTCATTCCCCCATGCATGCATAGCATTAGCCATTAGCAAGTAATTACATTTTGTGTCGTGTTGATAGCGTTCTGTAAAAGAGGAGGCAAAGCATGCACTGGTAATGAAAAGCCGTTTTAATTTGGTCCATAAATGTATAAAAAGTTCTTTGTTTAAACTTAAAAGCATTTTTCTTCAAAAAAAGGAGAGAAAAACTAAATTTGAGCTGACCAAATTGGCCCGAGTAGTGAGTACAAATAACATTCCTAATTTGTTGGTTGAACTAATATATAATCGGATAGATGTTGCAAAAGTAAGGAACTCTTGCAAATGGTCCTTTAGAATTGAGTATTTTGATTAAGATACTAAAAGTAGGGGTTCAAAACCTACATACATTTTGAGTGAAATATTTTATCTTTCTTTATTTAAAGTAATTCTTATTTGAGGAATTAAAAAAAAAAAAAAAATCTGAAAATAACTTATCTGTTGGGCTGTTTATGATAATGGGCTACCCGGTATCAGGAACACTTGATGGGGCGATACACTCCAATAACGTCAAAATCCTAGATTCCACGGTAGAATCGGAAACGTATCTTTATTCTATCTTTGTGTATCGAATTTTGAATAACGCCTTGGTTGCTAACGTCTTTAATGTGGATTTACCCTCGCAAACTCACAATTTTAATGGAAGAAGAACAACTTTTCTTTTCTTAATATTTCTTAATATATTTCTTTCTTCTTGTCTCTTACAAAATGAAAATGGGTTCTATTTATAGGCTAAATGGTTCATGCATACATGAATCACATTAATCCCTAACATTATACTCACACAATTATCTAAGTACATGATCCATATTTCTAGATGGTGGATACATGTATTACAATTCCCTAGATGAATTTACATAGAAAAAAACACAAATATTATTTCTTTTGGCTTGGACTTATCAACAAATTCCTCCCTTAAGCGCAAGCCTATTCTTCATCCCGATCATCGCCTTACAGTTTTCAAACAACGCCGTCGGAAGTGGTTTCGTGAATATGTCAGCCACTTGGTCATGACTTGCCACATGACTCACTCGCACATCACCTTTCTTCACCTGCTCTTGGATGAAATGAAAACGCACATCAATGTGCTTACTCCTCTCATGATGTGTTGGGTTCTTTGCTAACTCGATTGCGGATTTATTATCGACTCGTATTTCAGTTGCCTCGTGTTGCGTCAGTTTCAACTCGTGCAACAAGTTCCTTAACCAAGTTGCATGGCATACACACCAAGATGCTGCTACGTATTCCGCCTCGCACGTCGATAATGTCACTATTGGTTGTTTCTTTGAGGACCATGTGAATGCCGTATCTCCCATATAAAACACATACCCCGATGTGCTTTTACGATCATCAACATCTCCGCACCAATCGCTATCGGAATATCCCACTAGCTTGAAATCTTCTGCTTTGGAATAGAATAACCCAAATGATTCAGTTCCCCGAATATACCGCAAAATTCTCTTTATCGCTTTTAAATGCGTATAGACCGGCTCCTCCATAAATCGACTTACAACTCCAACACTATAAGAAATGTCCGGTCTTGTGCATGTGAGATAGCGGAGACTCCCAACTAGACTTCGATATTTGGTCGCATCTACTCGTTCGCCACCATCAAACTTAGAAAGTTTCGCCCGGGTTCCATCGGTGTCAATACCGGGTTGCAATCCGCCATTTTGTTCCTTTTCAGAATTTCTTTTGCATATGTTTCTTGTGACACAAAAATCCCAGTCTTTCCTTGTCTAACCTCCAGACCAAGGAAATACTTCATCAAATCCAAATCCGTCATCTCGAACTCCCGAGTCATCACGCTTTTGAACTCCTCTATCATCTCACCATTATTCCCCATAAAGATGAGGTCATCAACATAAAGAGCGACAAGGAGCAAATTGCCTTCATTCTTTTTTACGTATAGTGCATGCTCGTATGGACATTGAGTAAACCCGTTCTCCTTGAAGTAAGTGTCGATGCGAGTATTCCAAGCTCGAGGTGCTTGTTTTAACCCGTAAAGTGTCTTCTTCAATTTCAGCACCTTCTTCTCTTCCCCGATTTTCATGTACCCAGGTGGTTGCTCTACGTACACCTCTTCTTCTAACACGCCATTCAAAAATGCTGACTTGACGTCCATTTGAAAAATTTGCCATTTGAATTGAGCCGCTTGAGCTATGAGAAGGCGAATCGTCTCCATTCTTGCAAGCTGGGGCAAAGACTTCATCATAGTCTATCCCCGCCTTTTGTCGATAGCCCTTTGCAACTAGCCTTGCCTTGTACCGCTCTATCTCACCTTGAGCGTTCATCTTCTTTTTGTATACCCATTTTACTCCTATGGGCTGACTTCCTTTTGGCAATTCAACCAACTCCCAAGTTTGGTTTCGCTCTATTGCTTTTATTTCTTCATTCATGGCTGCTTGCCACTTCTCATTTCGTACCGCTTCCTCAAATGTAATTGTTTCGGCATCCGCCAAAAGACAAATTAAATGTACCTCACTTGTCGAGTCGTACAAATCTTGCATGCTTCGCATCCTTGGTTGTCTTGGCTCATCTTCAACATCAGATGGTACGGGGCTAGTCGGTACAAAGGTTGATGCCGGTGATTCTCCTTTCTCAGCCTCACCTAACTCGGCCTCATCATATGTCATCTCATCTTTGTTATTCCAATCCCACGCGCTCTCTTCATTCACATGTACGTCCCGGCTCACCACAACTTTCCTTCCAATTGGGTCGAAGAGCTTGTATGCCTTTGTTTTCTCGTCATATCCAATGAGCACGAACTTCTTGCTTTTATCGTCGAGCTTAGTCCTCCTTTGATCCGGTACGTGTGCATAAGCCACACTACCGAATACTTTGAAATGTGATATAGTCGGCTTTTGACCACTCCAAGCCTCTTGGGGTGTTATCTCACCTAACTTCGCATGTGGGCATCGGTTTTGTATATACACGGCACATTGTACCGCCTCTGCCCAAAATTCTTTTGGCATACCTTTGCTTTTCAACATCGACCGAACCATGTCGAGAATGGTTCGGTTCTTCCTCTCGGCCACACCATTTTGTTGAGGAGAGTATGGTGCAGTCAAGAATCACTTAATCCCATACTTCTCGCAATAACTCGTGAAAGCGGTTGACATGTACTCCCCGCCTCTATCCGACCGTAACGCCTTGATGTAAGTCCCGGTCATCTTCTCGACTAAAACCTTGAATCTTTTGAACACTTCGAGAGCCTCAGATTTTTCCTTCAAAAAATAAACCCATGTCCTCCTTGTATTATCGTCTACAAATGTGATAAAATATCTTTTCTCACTGAATGATTTGGGTGTAATTGGGCCACATATGTCGGTATGCACCAACTCGAGAGGTCTTTCTGCTCGATATTTTGCCTTTTCGGAAATGAGGTCCTTGCTTGCTTGCCGAATAAACATCCTTCGCAAAACTTGGTGATGTAGTCCATGTCTGGTAGCCCATGGACCATGTTCTTCTTGGCCAACTCCTTTAGGCCACCATAATGAAGGTGACCAAACCTTAGATGCCATAATGCCGATTTGTCCTCCATATCGACTTGTAGACATTTTTCCTGCACATTTCGCAAGTTGAGCTTGTACATGCGATTTTTGGCCATTTCAACTCGTGCTACCAAGCGTCCTTGATTGTCTTTTAATTGTAGTACCCGGTTTTTCATGAATACCGAGTATCCCTTCTCCATGAGTTGTCCCATACTCAAAATATTGCTCTTAAGATCAGGTACGTAATAAACATCCTCGATTGACCCTTCCGTACCACCTTTTTGTAAATAGTGCACCGTACCTTGACCTTTTACTTGGATCTTTGATGCGTCTCCGAATGACACGTGTCCATTTTCAACCTCTCGCATCTCCTTGAATAAGTGCTTGTGCCCGCACATGTGGTTGCTTGCACCGGTGTCGAGGTACCAGACTGTTTCGCCATCGGTGTTGATATCGTTGTATGCCATCATGAGAAACCCATCTTTCATCTCATCCTCCGTGACAAGGTTGGTGTTCTCCTCCACTTTCTTTTCGGCATAGCAAACTTTTGCGTAATGCCCGACCTTGCCGCAATTGTAACACTTGTCGGAGTTGCAGTCCTTCGCATAGTGACCGTATTTGCCACACTTATAGCACTCGACATTATAGTGATTTGACCGGCCGCCTCTCCCACGACCAGGTCCTCTACCTCGCCAATTTTGTTGGCTTGACTGCCCCTTCTCCTCATAGTATCCACCTCGACCGCGACCTCCACCACCGCGATCATTGCTGCGACCTCCACGGCCACGCCCTCTACCACGAAAGTTTTGAGTGTAGAGTGTCTTTTCGTCTTTGATAGGCATCTTGGCTTGCAGCGCTTCGTCAAGCGACTCGTTCTTCTTCTTCTTGCGTTGCTCGTGTGCCTCTAACGACCCAGTGAGATCGTCAATAGTTAGCTTCTCTAGGTCCTTCGATTCTTCAATGGCGCACACGACATTCTCGAAATTGTCGGTTAGCGACCGTAAAATTTTTTCAACGACCCTCGAGTCCTTTAGAGTTTCACCATTACACTTGAGCTGATTTACCACGGTTTGCACACGTGTGATGTAGTCGGATACACCTTCTGACTCCTTCATCTTCATACCCTCCAACTCGCCACGTAGAGTTTGGAGTCTTACTTGCTTTACTCGGTCGGTTCCCTTGAAAACTTTTTGCAATGTATCCCATGCTTCCTTGCCCGTTACCGCGCTTGCTATCTTTTCAAAATCTGACTCGTCAACTGCTTGGAACAGCATGTATAGCGCTGTCTTGTCATTCATTCGCTTTTGTTTCAACACCTTGATTTCACTTACTGTCATATCGTCGGTATTCTCTGGTTCGGTGTAGCCGTTCTCGACTACGTCCCATGCATCTTGGGCCCCGAGTAATGCTCGCATCTGGATGCTCCAGTTGTTGTAGTTAACTCTCGTCAATCGTGGCAGTGACATACCCCCAAACGACATTCTCCCAGGATTCGCCATCGGCTCTTGATGCCAATTTATGGATTTACCCTCGCAAACTCACAATTTTAATGGAAGAAGAACAACTTTTCTTTTCTTAATATTTCTTAATATATTTCTTTCTTCTTGTCTCTTACAAAATGAAAATGGGTTCTATTTATAGGCTAAATGGTTCATGCATACATGAATCACATTAATCCCTAACATTATACTCACACAATTATCTAAGTACATGATTCTTATTTCTAGATGGTGGATACATGTATTACAATTCCCTAGATGAATTTACATAGAAAAAAACACAAATATTATTTCTTTTGGCTTGGACTTATCAACATTTAAAAGACATAGAATCGCTCAAAAAACCCCTTTGTTTTTATTTTCTAAAGATTTGTCATTACTCAACCTGATGAGATATAAGAGAAATAACAATTCATTTTATTATTTTCAGAAACTGATTTGCTTTTATATAACCAAATGTACTGTTTGGCCTTTATGTTGGTTATTTCTATTTAAAATTGCTGTACAACATGACCAAAAATCATGATGGCAATCCGATAGGGTCAATTGTACAAATGTTATTTATTTAATTAGTCATATTCAACTGTAATATTTGCACTATAAAATTTATCAAGTTGCCATTAGGCTTTTTAATCACGTTATATAGCATATTTGTTTCTATTTTAGGACATTATAAATATAGAAATTAGCACATAATATTTTCTACACATCAAATGAAATATTAATTAACCGGAAGCTCATTCATGGCTTAACCGGAAGCTCATTCATGGCTTCCGGAAAAGGGATCCCCACGATCAAACAATCAACTCATCCAATTACAACAACGAGGGAATTGGCAAAGCGCCATAAATAAAAAAAAGCTAGATTGTTAAGCAAGAAAATCACCCCAAAATAATTGATAAATTAATACTTAATATTATTGATCAAAGTAACCACTTTGTTGTAGGCATATATTTAATAATACAATATACCTAATTATTTTACATATAAATCTAACATTAGATTAAGTATCCAACATATAATAGTATGGGAATGAAGAAAAACAAAGAGAGAGACACAACACACAACGTATTCTCTATTTATCTTCCTCAAAATTATATTCTTCCAAATGTATAATACATGCAAATTTTTGGTTGAAAAATCAAGATGCGCGACTTCATTTCTTTTGAAGAACAATTTTGCGATTGTGCTACCGGAAATAATATGAGACTTTCTTGTGGTGTAAAATCTTGGAGACACATAAATGACAAAAACTACATAGAAGGGCATTAATATGTCTTTAGGACAATCGTGATGTGATTGCATGGCTTGTCTCATTGGAATCATTATCGTTATGTATTTTAATTTAATTTTATTGGTTTTTTTAGAAATAAAACCAATAGGCCGCCCCATATCTCTGTCAAACAAGTTATATTGTAACACCACATAACAAAATTGAGAGAAAATGATTTAGTCCTACCTTGAGTATGAAAATAAAATGGAATTACTTAAATAAGGTAATGCATCTACTAGTACCAACCAACCTTAAGTTTTTTTAGAAAAATATGATGTGCGCCTGTTTGGTTGGTGTTGAGCTAATAATTGTACTTGAGCTCTAACAAATGCTATTAGAGAAGTTCGATTCATGAGGGTATTATCATGTGCCGAAGTCATATGGATATGTACCGTGAGAGATCCTAGGGGTACTATCGTAAAGAGCAGAGATGCGTAGATACGTCTACTAGGATGAGACTGACCACGTGTTAGTTCCGACGAGGACGTCAAAATTTTAAGTTGGCAGATTTGTAACACCCGGAACGAAATTAAGAGGAAAATGATGCTAGTTCATTAACTTATCTTAAATAGTTAATAAAAATTAAGTTACTTAAATAGCCAAATATATTTACTACTAGCACCAACCATAAGATTTTTCAGGATAATATGGTATGGTCATGTTTGAATGGTGCTGAGCCAATAATTGTATTTGGGCTCTAACAAATAGTATCATAGCAGTTCGACTCATGTGTACGAAATTGGCATACAATATATACTGGGAGAGAGTCCGGGGATAGTATCGTATGATGCGAAGGTGCCCGTAAATGCGTATTATGATGAGATTGACCACATGTTAGTTCTAACGAGAATGTCAGAAATTTAAATTGGAGAGTTTGTAACACCTCAGAACAAAATGAAAGAGTCTAGTCTTACCTTGAGCTATGGAAAGAAAATATAATTACTTACATAAGCTAATACATTTATTACTAGTACCAATCAAACTTAAAATTTTTCAGAAAAGAAAAATGTTCTGAAAAATGTTCTGGGCATGTTTAGATGGTACTCAGCTGGTGATTGCACTCAGACTCTACATATATTGTTGGAGATTAACTCATGCACTTTTCTCTCGGACAATTACGACCAGTATAATACCTGTTGGAGAATGGAGATGCATTACAATATTGGTCTTTTCAGACTTGCCTTGTCTTAGTCAGGTCTTTGACTTCACTTCTTGGTTCTTCGTCTAATAACCTTTACACTGGATCCTTTGGGCCCGTCAAATGATCAAGCAAAATTAAAACACGCAAGGTAAATACCACACACACAACAAGAGACAAATTCCAATAAACTTCATTTGACTACTACACATCCAAAATTAAAAGAGGGTTAGTTACAAAAAGTCATAATTAAAGGCAATACACCAAAAATCAAGGTACATAAAACTAAGAATAATATCATGCCCCGTTGATGTTGCCTTGGCCGTGGCTCTCCCTCGTGCTCTCGTTAAAATCCGGCTCTGTCTCATAATGAAAAGCGATTCTCTGGCCGGTCCCAAAGTCTCCTCTTTTATAGATGGGGCCAGCTCCTTCAATGGACAAAGAAAATCTTTATCTTATTAAACCTACTTTCTAAACCTCCTCTTTTATAGATGGGGCCAGCTCCTTCAATAGACAAAGACAATCTTTATCTTATTAAACCTACTTTCTAAACCCAAGATTTTCCTATCTAAGTATATATAGAGTATATATAGATTTCTACCACGTGTTAGAGTATATATAGATTTCTACCGCATGTTAGAATAGGTAGATATATAAAGTAGAGTTCATATACTTATTGTATAATTATTGTAGGAGTTGAATTGTAGAGTAGAGATTGTATTGTAAGTAGATTAGATTGGAACTCTCTAAATAGAGTAGCTTGCTTGTAATCATGTATTCAATAAATACTAATCAATCATAATTAACAATCACTTCTCTCTTCTCTCTCTATACTTCCACATTTAACACCACGTCTCTTGTCAAATTATGAGCTTGCCAGCTTGTGAAAAATGCTCCTGGGCTTCTCAACTTGCCAGATTTCTTTCAATCATCCTTATTAGGGCCCAATGTGGGTGTGGTGTTTCCCCACTGTGATGGTCCAGCTAGATTAGAGCCTTGGAGTGTTGGGGAATCCGTAGTCATGTATGTTACATGCGTAGCGGAACCTATGGGTTCAACCTTTCCTAGGATCATCGTAAAGGAAATAAAGGTACGATATTATGCTATTAAAATTTATACCTCGGATCTTCCTGATCCGATAGGGAGAAGCGGATGTAGGTTTGAATGAACTTCCATCTTGCTTCCTTCTCCTTCCTGGCTTCTGAAGCTCGACTCTTGTGAACCTTCTTGCTCTTCCTAGGGATGAAGAACTTGATCGCTCGCTAATCTCCAAGGCAGGAGATCTCTACTCGTATCCACGTCGAACTTCGAATAGTCAGAATAACCAGACTCGGCTAGACGAGTCCGGAAATACTTTCAGGAAGTTCTCACAAATTCTCTCTCTCTTTCTTTGTATTATAGCCGCCTAGAGGCTCTATGTTGTGTGTGTAATAGAGAGGATTTGCCCCTCTATTTATACTAGAGAGGTAGGCGAAGGATTTGTCAGTTACCATAACTAAAAACCTAATTCCAAACCTATTATGTTGTCAATGGGGTCATTCCGTCGACAACCTAATAAAACTGCATTCCATATGTGAAGCCTTGGCAGCCAAGAAATCACTTATTCCCTTTCCAATGGAACCATTCTATTGGCAACGAAATAAGGCTGTTTTTTGCACAATCAAACATCTAATGTTTGATTATTTCCTTCACCAATTTATACATCATATGTATAGATGTTTTGAGAGCATTTCCTTCCCGACTAGACATTGTTCTATGTGTGACCGTGTAGGTTTCATTTAACGCTGACAACGATCTTCTAAAGATCGTAAGTCTTGAGTAACCTCTAGACTGGTGTTATGACTACCCATGTTAAATGAATTGATCAGAGATCATAAACCTATCTGAATAGATTTTTGCTTATTCCTTTTTATCCACGATATACGTCTTGATCACAAGGCACGGTAATATGTCATCCTTGAGTTTGATCAAAGTCTCTTTCCTGATCGAGAATTAGACTGAATAAATACAAAATGATATTAACAACACATGTTAATCCATTTTGAGCATGGTCATATATTTCCTTCAGTCTTAGTTTATTAAGGGGCTTAGAGATATCTCCTTCTTGACGAGAGGAATAAATTCCATCTTGGTCACTCACAATTCTCGTCATGATTCAGTGCATACCTAACGATGAACCTAATGATCATCCTGTTACGGATGACGTAGGATCATATTAAAGTATGCAGTTCCACATACAGGAATCCATGGTGACCTCAGATCGTAGGAACAACTACACTATTTATATGAGAATCACTAATGACATATTCCATGCATATTCTCATAGTGTAGGCTGTCTAGTACGTGTTCTCTAACACATACCTATATTCCAGACTTGACATCCATATGTCCATGATCAGTAGAACATGATCATTCAGTTTGCGAATATACTAGTGTAGTAGGTATGTAGCTTCTTATCTAAAGTATATTTATCTCCATAACCATCCCACATATCACTAGAAATGGTTTAGAATGCCATTCGTTGGTTCACAGTTCTACTATCAGAATCACGTATTCAAATGACGTGAACCCGAAGTGTCATTCATGGTCGATCTAATATATGTAAATATATTAGTCACCCATACACTCAATCATATATGAACTAAATAAATGTGTTTCTCATAATCTAATCTCTAGTCCAACACTTTGGCCTAAGGCATAATTCCTTCAGTCTCCCACTTGCACTAGGCCAAACATCCAGTGCTCATTAGGCAACATGACCTTCATGTTCTACTAGCGGGAAATATATGCCTATTAGTTTATAGAAATTTACATTAAAAACTTGTAATGTCTATACTATTGATCTCTATCATTAGTCGAGAATCTTATGAAACAGGTACTTGAATCCTTGTAGCTTTAGTCTGAGAGATTCTTTGTTCACAACATAAATCGTCAGGCTTTAAGAATTCTCCAGACTACTCCTAGTTCCAATATCAAGTTTTGATCCAAACATACCTATTGTCCGCTTCTAAAGCAATAATATGGTTTTGTTTCAGTTATAGTACCTTATTTAGAACTCTTTCCAAATTACTGTATTCGAAATAAACGAATTGTGATAATGATCCATGTTAGGAAAGTTTAATCTCTTACTACCTAGGTCCTCATAGATCGGGATATCTTAGTTTTTCATAAGAACTTAGGTATTTATTCTAGTCATTAAATGACTAAATTCGCTCTCTTATGCTCCAAGTATATTGCACAATATATTGTATAGCTTGAAGAATATTATTCATCTCATTATCAAGGACTGTTTCTTGTATATTGAACCTTTTAATAAATGGATGATACGCACATGTCTTCATTATATGAACGTCATAGGCAAGAATTCTTTCTAGTATATTTAACTCTTTCAATATATATTGTCGAAAGCATAGAGATGTGCCTTTCATTGTTCATATTAGTGCCACAAACAAGAACTCTTTCTTGCATATTGAATATTTAATATATAGTTCAAGGTATAAAATCTAATTCTTATATCCTTTTATTGTTCATGTGAATGTCATAAGCAAGAACACTTTCTTGCATGTTGAACATTTCAACGTATGGCTGGAAGTATAGAATCTCATTCGTTTATCTCTTCATCATTCATATGAACACCATGAGCAAGAATATTTCTTGCACATCGAATTCTTTCAATATTTTACCAATATGCTTTATCTTACAACCAGAAGTCTGTATAGACTTCAACTCCTAACTATTAATATGTGTAAGTTGTTGTAATGCAGGAAGATTATTATACTCCCACTGAATTTCTTGAAATTAACTTGAATTTACTTTGTCAAATAGATTCATCCTGAGATGCTTGCTTTAATTCATTCATGAATTTGAAGCCTATAACCTTTCAGAATTCTTACGATCATAAAACTCTTGCCATGTATCAAAGATTCATCCACAGTAAAGTTCCTATAAAGGAATGTGAGTTTTATATCCTTGTTCCATCATTCACAATCGCATTGTGCTATGAAAGTTAGTATTCGTAATAGCGACAAGTGAAAAGTCTTTTTACTATAGCCTATATTATAACTACTTTCTTTGGTATTTTTAGGTTATCCATGTATTGTATGCAATGGTCATCAAGCCATTGGATACTCCAATCAAGTTCCAAACATGATTGCCTGTATATGTATTGCATCTCAGTTCTCATGGTCCAACCATTTTGAGAACATTGTCTCTTTACTGGGTAGAAAGTCGACTCATCCTCTATGAGCATATTTTATGAGAGATCATATCTCTCAGCCTAATGTTTATCAGGTATGTGAGGAGGACCTTATGTTTCAAGTATAGCCTTATCAACTATTTGATAGCCTCATTAATGCTTCATCACTAGTATGTGGACCTCGAACCTTTCGACATGTATTACACTCCCACTTTTTCTTTAGGAGATGAGATCTATTTTATAGAAGTCTGAATTATGAGTAGCAAACAATTTGAACTCATAATGGATGTAAAACAATATCAAGTTGATATTCCAGAAAGATTGTTGTACTGACATTGTCAAACCTTTTGACACGAGTCGTACTTCAACCTTTAAAGACAACTTGGGACTATCCCAAACTCATATCACATATGGCGTCCTTTTGAACCTTATGATATTCAGTGTTTAGAATATGCGAGAGTATAAACCTATAAGAGTCTTGGAGGCATAGACTGAATCTTATCCAATAAGTTTCATCTTCTTCTTTATGTGCACATCGTGAGATGCTGCATATAGAATTAATTGTGAAACCTTTTTCACAATTTCTAAGATAATTGTCAAACTATTGACTCAATTACTTGCCACTTCGATCTAATTGAAGTGCTCTTGTCAAGGCAATATCGAAATTTATTCTTAAATACTTTGAACATTTCAAACATGTTGTGTTTCATTAATTAAACCTTTTACTTAAAACACTTTAATATGAAAATTTGATATTCCTTATTTCTAGCCGGCTTGCTTTTTGTCTCTCGTACATCAATATGCATGAGACTCAACAAACTAACCCATCAACTTTGTGATGGTTGCCCATCTGGTCATCTTGTTCAATAAATAAAATTTAAATGTCTGAATTGATCGTAGTTCCAATGAGTCAAACTTTCCACATAGGGTGAAGTTTAGAAATATGATTCTTATTATATGACTTAGATGACATTGCTAGAAATATGGAATCAATGGACTTATTATTTAGCATATAAATATTATTTTCTAAGTGAACATTTCAAATAGACAAATCTAGGAAAAATTTATTATTCTAAATAATAAATTTTACAACCATTTTAATGCTAGTCTAGAAATAACATTTATTTCATTACAAGTCCACAATGGCCAAGTCAATAAAATCCTAGAGCCAATGTAGCGACTCTTGCTTCATTCCCCACTTGTAGGTTGACTTCTCCTGTAGATAATCTTCTACTTCTGAGTAATATCCTTCACATTCAAACTTTGAGAATTACGGTTGATATCCAATATCCAAGTAGAGATTTAGGAAGATGAATACCTGAAATGGCAGCCATTGATTCTTCTTCTTGACATATCTTACATCCTTCTCTCTAGTGATCATGCATAGAACATGCAATCACTTCTTCCGATTCATCAGGTTTAGGCAACTCTTTGCCATCACTCTTGATCTAGCTCTCCCATGCGGCCTGTCTATTCAACTCCCTTTCCCTTTCAATCCTGAGGGCATCAATGACAACTTTTCCCTCTATGTCCTTCCCTGCCTATTTATGCATCTTATGCAAGTCTGTGATCGTCGTCTCCATCCGATACTTATGACATTCAGTAATGAACAAATCAAAGCTCAAAGGAAGTGATCCAAGAATCATGTCAACCGTGAATTCCTTTGGAATAGGCGAACCAAGCCTTTCTAAGTAATCAATGCGACTTCTCATCTTGAACACATGAGTATCCAAAGAGGAGCCATGAGCCATCTTGCTCTTGATTAATAGCTTGGTGACCTTGAATTGCTGAATACTAGCCTACTTTCGGAACATTTTCTTAAGCGCCTTGATCATATCATAAGCATCCATGAAATCTATCTGCTTCTGAAGCTTAGGTTTTATTCGTGCTAACATCATGCAGGCTACTTCATCAGAATCATCAATACACTTCTGATAAGTCTCTTGATCGACTATAGAAGCGGTCGAAGGCGGTGGATTTGGGATGGGTGTCTCAACAACGTACAACTTTCCTTCAATCCTGAGAACAATTCTCAGAGTCCTGAACCACTCAAGAAAGTTTGTGCCATCGAGCTTATCCTTCTTAAGGATAGATCGCAAGTCCGTAAATTTTAAACTCATTCTACAAGTTTAATATGCAATGTAATATTTATATTTAAAATTAGAATTATTCTAATTTTGTTTCATATATTATACTCCCACTATTTTTCTTCAAATCAAACACCTTCAGTAGTATTGATTCAAAAAGTTCCATTAAATGAGGTTTCATAGTGAGTCAAGATTTGTATTTCATTGAGCACTAAGTGCGCTTTGCCGCAACCCTTATTGCTCAACTTTTTAGGTAGGAATATTTCTAATTGTATCATATACAACTCTTGTCTATTATGGAATGAGCATCATATGCCCGGTGTATTATCCCATCTTGTGCCCTGAGCCCAAGTCTGACTTGCTTGCTCAGTTAAGTTTAACGATGTATGAATGTCGGCGAAATAGAATCCAACACACTCAGCTTTGGAATGACCCATGCTGGACGCCATTTCTCCGTACCCTAGTCTTAAGATTAATTTTTCACACACTCAGCTTTGGCATGACCCATGTGGAAAGTTATCATAATGAGGGGTTTAGTCACATGGGAGGCACTTCTTTACTTAATATTTTGAAGGATTTTATTTTAGATTTATAAATATAAACATCACACAAACAAGTCAAATATGATATGAGCCTATTCCTCACGAGCGATCATGAGGTTCCTAATCCTATCTCTAGATTGTAGATGAATATTCAATGAACCCTTCGTTGTGTGTGTGCGAAGATCCAATGCCATCTTCCAAAGATTGCGCCAAGATCTTTGCCATGTAGTCTTGATATAATATCTATCCTAACAACTATCCTATTACTAGAAAATGTAATTTACAACTTTGGACAACTCACAGGTTGTCATAATTATAATTTTGGACAACTCACTGGTTGCCATAGATATTAAATAAAATTACAAGCATTCACACACAAAATCACATCACAGAACAATCACAGATCTAAGGCTCATACCATATTTACATATTAAATTATTTGTATAACAAAAATTAGTGTTTTCGCAAAATTCAGCCTTATTCCTTTAGGAACGGAACCATTCTGTTCTCAATGGAATAACACTGGACAATTATGGCAAAATTTCTGCCTATTCCGTTCTGAACGGAACTATTTTGTTCGGAACATAATAACGATGAATTTTCAATCTCCTTTAATTTTAGTTCTGTTTCGAAAATAGATTTCGAAAAATTATTTTTTCGAAACTCTAGTAAATCATAATATCCAATATTATATTCCTAGAAACTATTTTCGTGATGTTTTGATATAATATTTTCAAAACCCTACAATTTATTATATTAGAATTTTATAAATTTTAAAATATAATCGATGATTATTTCCTTAACGAACGCTCTAATGCCACTGTTGGGGAACCCATAGCTATGTACGTTACATGCGCAACAGAATCTACGGGTTCAACCCTCCCTAGGATCATCGTAAAGGAAATAAAGGTACGAGATTTTGCTATTAAAATTTATAACTTGGATCTTCCTGATCCGTGAGCGAGAAGAGAATGTAGGTCTGAACGAACTTCCGTCTAGCTTTCTTCTCCTTCATGGCTTCTTGAAGCTCGACTTTGCGAACCTTGTTACTCTTCCTAGGGATGAAGATCTTGATCGCAGGAGATCTCTACTCACATCCACGTCACACTTTGAATAGTCAGAATAACCAGATTCGGCTAGACTAGCCCGAAAATACTTTCAGGAGGCTCTCACAAATTCTCTCTCTCGTTCTTTGTATTATAGCCGCCTAGAGGCTCTATGTTGTGTGTGTAATAGAGGGGGTTTGCCCCTCTATTTATACTAGAGAGGTAGGCGAAGGATTTGTCAGTTACCATAACTAAAGACCTAATTCCAGACCTATTTCATTGTTGACGGGGTTATTCCGTCAACAACCGAATAAGACTACATTCCATATGTGAAACCTTGGCTGCAAAGTAATCACTTATTCCCTTCCCAATGGAACCATTCCATTGGCAACATAATAAGGCTGTTTTTTGCACAATCAAACATCTAATGTTTGATTATTTCCTTCACCAATTTATACATCATATGTATAGCTGTTTTGAGAGCATTTCCTTCCCGACTAGACGTTGTTCTGAGTGTGACCTTGTAGATTCCATTTAACGCTGGCAATGATCTTCTAAAGATCGTAAGTCATGAGTAACCTCTAGACTGGTGTCATTACTACCCATACCCATGTTAAATGAAATGATCAGCGATCATAAACCTATCTGAATAGACGTTTGCTTATTCCTTTTGCCTTTTTGATTCCTTGGTCCAATAATCCAAGTAGCTCTATTACAATACTCTTAGCGATTCATTGAGACAAAACAAACCAATCTCCTTCAATCGATCAAACAAACAATCGCTCACAAATTTTCTCTATTCTCACTTAAGATTGTTGAGTAATTTAGATCAACACTAGAGAGAGAATTCTTTAATTTTGCTGAAAAACTTGGTTCAAAATGGATTGGCACAGCTTCTTTTAAAGAGGGATGGAAAAGTCTCACAAAAAAGGAATCTGCATGCAATTTTAGTTCCTTTCGAATTGAATTGATGGCATAATACTTTCTAATTTGTTCTGTTGTTACAGACTGAGGTTTCGTTCCAACAAATGGAAACTCAAATTTTAAGTATTTAAAGACCTGCTTCGAGCATGCCGTCATCACGGACTATAGCTATGGCTGCTGGTTCTGACCTTCTTCCAAAGAGTTGACTCCATCATCAAATGTACTCTACAGACGGCCGTGGGAGGAGATTTTCTGGGAAAGGTTCCCGATGATGAAAATATAAGGCACATTGGGGATGATTGTATGGCACACGGACTACTTTTTGAGGGTGAACAAGTAGAAATGTATGATGCAATAGGGACAAACTATAACTTAGGTAATACTTATAACCCTAATGTTGGAAAATCCATAGTCATGTACGTTACATACGCAATGGAACCTATGGATTTAACTTGTCCTAGGATCTACGTTAAGGGAATAAAAGTACGAGATTAACTATTAAAATTTATACCTCGGATCTTCCTGATCCGTGAGACCAAGAACGGATGTAGGTCTGAATTTTTCTGAAGTGCAACCTTCTCCTTCCTGAAACTCGACTCGAAGGAACCCCTTGCTTCTCCTAGGGTAAAGAAATTGATCGCTCGCTAGTCTTCAAAGCAGAAGACCTCTACTCATATCCACGTCGATCTTCAGACGCACGAAATAACCGGACTCGGCTAGACGAGTCCGGAATTACTTTTCGAAAATAACTCAAAACTCTCTCTCTCTCTCTCTCTCTCTCTCTCTCTCTCTCTCTCTCTCTCTATTTCTGTGTATTAGACAGCCTCTAAGGCTTCTAAATTGTGTGTTGAATAAAGAGACTCTGCCCTTCTATTTATACTAGAGAGATGGGATTTGTTCCTCTCATCATGAGGGAGATATCTCTGGGCCCCCTGATGAACTAGGACTGAAGGAAATGCATGGCCATGCTGAAAATGGATTAACATGTGTTGTTAATATCATTTTGTATTTATTCGGTCTAATTCTCGATCAGGAAAGAGACTTTGATCAAACTCAAGGATGACATATTACCGTGCCTTGTGATCGTAGAACAAAAGGAATAAATAAACATCTATTCAAATAGGTTTATGATTGCTGATCATTTCATTTAACATGGGTAGTCATGACAACAGACTAGAGGTTACTCATGACTTACGATCTTTAGAAGATCCTTCCCAGCATTAAATGAAACCGACACGGTCACACAATGGACTCCATTCAGACGGGAAGAAAATACCTTAGAAACAGTTATACATGTGATGTATAAATTTGTGAAAGAATAAAGTATTGGATGCTGAAATTTTACATATGTTGGAATTGGTTCGGACAACCGGAACAAAAGTTCCGGTCGATCGGAACTAAATTTTACATATGCTGAAATTATTCCAGCCGACCGGAATACAGGTTTCGGCTGACCGGAACTCTGGTGGCTGGAAGGGTTTCCTTATCGAAACTTGCTATTCTTTCACCCCTCTCTCTTGTTTAAACAATGTGGACTTGTAATGAAATAAATGTTATTTCTAAATTAGCGTTAAAATGGTTATAAAATTTATTATTTGGAATAATAAATTTTTTCTATATTTGTCTATTGGAAATTTCAATTAGAAAATAACCTTTATATGCTAAATAATAAGTCCGTTGATTTCATAATTCTAGCAATGTCATCTAAGTCACAAAATAAGAATCGCATTTCTAAAAGTCCACCCTATGTGAAAAGTTTGACTCACTGGATCTAGGATCAATTGAGACGTGCGAATTTTATTTATCGAAAAGGATGACAAGAATGGGCAACCATCACGAAGTTGATGGGTTAGTTCGTTGAGTCTCATGCCTTTAGATGCATGAGAGACAAAAGCAAGCCAGCTAGAAATAAGGAATATTAGAATTTCATATTAAAAGTGTTTTAAGTAAAATATTTACTTAATGAAACACAAAGTATTTGAAATGTTCAAAGCATTTAAGATTGAAATTCGATATTGCCTTGAGAAAACAATAAGAGCACTTGGATCAAGTAAAAGTGACAAGTATTTGAGTAAATAGTTCAACAATTATCTTAGATATTGTGAAAAATGTATAACGATTAATTTTATATGCAGCATCTCACGATGTGCAAATAAATAAGAATATGAAACTTATTGGATAAGATTCAAGTCTATGCCTATGAGATTCTTATAGATTTATACTCTTGAATATACTAAACACTGAATATCATAAGGTTGAAATGGACACCGTATATGATATGGGTTTGGGATAGTCCCAAATTGTCTTTAAAGATTGAAGTACGACTCGTGTCAAAAGGTTTAACAGTGTCAACACAACAATCTTTCTGGAATATCAACTCGATATTATTTTACATCCATTATGAGTTCAAATTGTTTGCTACTCATAATTCAGACTTCTTTAAAAGAGATCTCATATCCTAAAGAAGCAGTGGGAGTGTAATACATCTCGAAAGGTTCGAGGTCCACATACTAGTGATGAACCATTAATGAGACTATCTTGTCGTGGATAAGGCTATACTTGAAACATAAGGTTCCCCTCACAGACCGGTAGACATTAGGCTGAGAGATATGATCTCTCATAAAAGATGCTCATAGAAGGTGAGTCGACTTTCTACCGAGAATACAGTGAAGAGACAAAGTTCTCAAAATGGTTGGACCATGAGAACTGAGATGCAATGCATGTACGAGCAATCATGTTTGAAACTTGATTGGAGTATCCAATAGCTTGATGGCCATTGCATACAATACATGGATAACCTACAAATAGCAAGGAAAGTAGCTATAACATTGGCTATAGTAAAGGACTTTCTCACTTGTTGCTATTACGAATTCTAACTTTCATAGCACAATGCGATTGTGAATGATGGAACAAGGATATAAAACTCACATTCCTTTATAGGAACTTTACGGTGGATATATATTTGATACATGGCAAAGAGTTTTGTGATGTAAATTCATTCGTGAATGGATTAAGGCGAGCATCTCAGGATGAATCTATTTGATAAAGTAAATTAAAGAATTTGACTTAACCAAAATAGATACGATGATAAGTCATTAATTATACACATTTTATACCCTATACATATATGATATTGCACCATTATATGTGTTAATATTCTATTTATATGGATAATAATCACAACTTGAATGTTGATACTGCTAATGACATATTTATGTGAATTCATGTGCAATTTTGATGGAGCATAGCTTGGAGAAAATATGTTGGAGCACAAGATGGAGATAATAATCAAGACTCGGACCTGCCGACACAGGCTTAGTATTTCGGCAATAACTCACAATATGGGCCTTCTCTATATGCATACTATATACTGTTGGAAAGTAGAGAACAAGACCCACAATTCATTCCATATCACCAGAGACCAATTCAGAGATATACGTATCCCCAATTGACCATCTTCTGGACAGATCTATCATGCACTTTGCATTCACTCTTCATGTTTTTGCCATGCTCATTCACACTCTTTGCATATGGCTTCATTCATCCCTCATCATCACCTGTTGAGAGGGTTATAACCAGGTGCAAGGCATCTATTCTAATCATTTTTGAACTTCATCATTCTCTCTCTTGGAGTTGGGCAAGTCAAGCAAACTTCATTCTTCCATCCGCGCTTCATTAATGGGTTCTATCATTATTTTCTTTTCTTTCTTTTCCATGTATTTCGAGTAAGCCCTTCGAGGCGTAGTTAGTGTTTATGTTTTTGTGTTGTAACTTCTGAGACCATTAATAATGAATTTCATTTGAACGGTTATTATTTTGTTTTCACTTACTTATTATCTTTCATGCTCAATGAATTATTTTAAGTTTATTTCGGTCAATTCTATGTTCAATAGTAATTAACAAGGGCCACAAAATTCCTATGGTTGCTTTGCTCAAAAGCCTCCATTAGAATTTGAATAATAGCCAAGTGCAAATAACTCACATCGATCTAAACAGTTCTGAACAAGCTCATTGTTTAAGAGGTTTTGATTTGTTTAAATAACCAATGATTTCTATTGAATTGGTTATGATATTCAAGTAGGTTAGTGTTTTTATTTACGAGCTCATCTAAACTAAAACCGTACCATTTTGTTTGAGTTATTTATCGGTTAGAGCTCATCTTACTGCACTTAAGAGATTAATTCCAAATTCATTATTATAGTCAAGGATAAAGTTACACACAAATTCACTACACAAAACTATGCCTCAATTCACAAAACCAGCACATCTCTTGATTTTTACTCTAAGTTTCCTCTTTACTTGTTACTTTCATTTTGTTGCAATCAACCAATCAACAACCCCCCCCCCATTGTGTGTCTTGTTTTAGGTCTTGTGTTTGGTTTTATTTACGGTCTTGGTTTCTCTTTATTTTAGTTTTCTAATTTTGCTGAGACCATTTTCATTAGAGAAGTGATCTTTTCACCTAGTTTAGTCTAAATAGCTCTCTACGGTTCGACCCCTACTTCCACTGTCTACTGTATTGTAGTTAAGTCTAGGGTTATAAATTTCTTTTGGTAAGTGTAAAACGACTGCAAAAATACCTCTTATCAAAATGGCGCCGTTGCCGGGGAGCTAGCAACACGACTAGTCTAGGTCAATATTCACACTTCTCTTGTGTAGTACGGTAGTCTGCATTTGTGTCAGAGTAAACCAAATTCGTTTTACTTTTTGTCAGTCACATTTTTTTTTTACTTTTTGTCGGAGTCACACTTTCGTTACCTTTGTTATCGTTTTCACTTTTTGTCAGAGTCAGTCATACTATTTATTTTCACTTTGATTCTGCATTACTTGCATTCACTAATTCTCTCTCTTACACTAGATTCCAGTTCATGAAAGCTACTCATAGTCCTAATCTTCCACTTGCACCATTAGATCCGGAGATTGAGAGAACACACCTGGAGCGAAAAAGAGCAATTCCGGAAACACCGAAAGCAGCCGAAGAAACTGAAAAGGTGGAGAACTTGGACAGCGAAAGCGAACCTCCTACTCCACCAGCTCCTCCTCACGCTACAAGAGGTAATACTACAGTCATGGCTAATTTTGAGGATATGACACTTAGGGACTTGTCTACCTTTGATTTTGCTACCAACCAGTATGGTATTGTATTACCACCGGTCCCGAATTTTAAGATCCATACGGGTCTTCTTCAATTATTACCGACTTTCAATGGGAGCGCCGGGGAGGATCCGCACTCTCACATGCGGGAGTTCAACCATATCACCGTGACAATGATGCCGGTGGAGATCGAAGATGAAGGTCCTTACAAGCTGCGACTGTTTTCATACAGTCTTCGAGGACCAGAAAAGGACTGGTACTACCATCTAGCACCCTTTCCAACAACTTGGGTAGAACTTCAAAAGTTGTTTCTAGACAAGTATTTTCCTGTCTCTCTTACTGCTTCTATTAGGAAGCAGATTTGTAGTATTCAACAAGAAGTAGGGGAAACCTTCTACGAGTACTATGATTGCTTCAGAAGTTGTGTGCAAAATGTCCCAACCATCAAGTCCCAGAGAATCTCTTGATTCAACACTTGTATGATGGGATGCTTCAAGAGACTAGGGATAATGTAGATTCTGCTAATGGGGGTGCTTTCATATATAAAATCGTTAGGCAAGCACGAACCTTGATAGAAATCATGGCAAAAAATGCCCAATCTAGTAGAACTAGATCTCGACTTAGGGGAGTTAGTGAGATTAGAGATTGTGATTTGGAGAAGCGAGTGAAAGGTATGGACGCCAAATTAGATAGCTTGGCTAATATGATGGCGTCATTCATGGGAACCAAAATGGAAGTAAAAGCATGCGGTGCCTGCACTCAGATAGGACACACCACTGATGCGTGCCCAACACTCCATGATGTGGAGAAAGTCACGACCACAGCTTGCGGCATCTTCAAGCTAAACCAACACGAAAATTCAAATGGGGGTCAAAACCGTAATTATGATCCCTATTCCAAAATGTACAATACTGGATGGCGTGATCACCCAAACTTCATATGGCGTGACACAGGAAACCAACAACAACCTCCTCAAATCCATAATCAAAATTCTTCTTCTTCTTCACCTCCAATTGACCCTGCTTTGAAAAGTCTTTCTGACATTGTGACCTCCTTGGCCACATCAACTACTTCTTTTCAGAAGGATACAAAAAGTGCCCTAACACATCTGGGCACCCAAATTGCTCAAATATCCTCTGAATTAAACCAGTTAAAAACTCAGGGGTCCTCACAACTTCATTCCCAAACTCTAAACACCCGTGAGAATGCATGTGCTATCACCTTAAGAAGTGGTAAAGAAATAGAGGGGAGTAAAGGAAACATGCAAGGTGAAGGAGAGATTGAAGTAATTAAGCCGGAATCCGAGAAGATGAAAGAAAAGTCCAAGGAAATACCACCTTATAAACCTAGAGCCCCTTTTCCTAGCCTTCTAGCAGTTAACACCAAAAAGGATGAGGCAGAGAGAGATATCCTATAGGTTTTCAAGAAAGTGGAAGTGAACATTCCACTACTCGATTCTATTCGTCGATTCCCTCGCCATGCGAAATTTCTCAAGGACTTGTGTAAGAAAAAGAGAAAACTAAATGGTCATGAGAGAGTAATAATAAGTGAGAATGTCTCTGCGGTTATTCGCAAAAAGCTTCCAGAGAAGCAAAAACACCCTGGCATGTTTGCCATTCCTTGCAGCATTGGGCACCATGAATTTGCTCGGTGCATGCTTGATCTTGGGGCATCTATCAATGTCATGCCCTTTTCTATCTATTCTTCCCTCGGTTTAGGACCTTTGAAAAAGACCGGGGTGATCCTTCAACTAGCCGATCGTTCTACTGCTGTGCCAGAGGGAGTTATAGAGGATGTCCTTGTTAAGGTCAATGGCCTTATCTTCCCTACAGATTTCTATATTCTGTGTATGGATGAGTCTGATAGCTCACAAGAGTTCGACTCCCATTCTTCTGGGAAGACCCTTCCTTAAAACTGCCCGAACCAAGATTGATGTGCACAATGGCACTCTTTCTATGGAATTTGACGGAGAGAACATCTCTTTCAACATCTTTGATGCTATCAAGCATCCTCTTGACGAGCATGTCTCCGCTATTTGCACCATCGACCCAGTTGATGAGTGTGTCGACAACTTATCCTCTTTTGAGTTCATAGATCTGCTCGAGACCATTCTTGATCTCTCTCCAGATGAGCAGGACCTTCTTCAAGGTCTATCTGCCTTGGCCATTGGAGATGCTTCTTCCTCTTCTTCTTCTCCTCCCTTGATAGACTAAATCCTCTCTTGAGCCCACCAAACTTTCCATTGTGAATCCCCCCTCTCTTGACCTAAAACCTCTACCAGCTCATCTCAAGTACGCATACTTGGGTAAAGGAGACACTCTTCCAGTGATCATCTCTAGTAGCCTCACTGCTACTCAGGAAGATAAATTAGTTAATGTTTTGAGAGACCACAAGACTGCTATTGGATGGACTCTGGCTGATATTAAGGGAATCAACCCCTCTACATGTATGCATCGGATATTGTTGGAGGATGGATCTAAACCATCCCGTAAGCCTCACCGTAGGCTAAATCCTCCAATGATGGAAGTGGTCAAGAAGGAAATCATCAAACTCCTTGATGCAGGAATCATATACCCTATCTCTGATTCACAATGGGTGTCACCAATCCATGTGGTGCCCAAGAAAACTGGTATTACGATAATTGAGAATCGGGATGGTGAAAAAGTTCCTACGAGAGCACAAAATGGATGGCGAGTATGCATTGATTATCGCAAATTAAACACTGCCACCCGGAAAGACCATTTCCCCCTTCCTTTCATTGACCAGATGCTCGAGCGCCTTGTTTGGCGCCACCATTACTGCTTCTTAGATGGCTTCTCTAGTTGCTTTCAAATAGCCATCCCCCCCCCGAGGATCAAGAAAAGACCACCTTCACGGGCCCTTTTGGCACCTTTGCCTATAGGCGCATGCCCTTTGGGTTGTGTAACGCACCCGATACATTTCAGAGATGTATGATGTCCATCTTCTTTGATTATGTCACCCGAATTATTGAGGTTTTCATGGATGATTTCACCGTCTATGGTGACTCATTCGATGACTGTTTGGGAAACCTAAAGGCGATTCTTCAAAGGTGCGTGGAGACTGACCTGGTGCTGAATTATGAGAAATGTCATTTCATGGTGGATCAGGCCATAGTCTTAGGCCATGTGGTTTCCTCTTGGGGTCTTGAAGTGGATAAAGCAAAGATCGATGTCATTAGATCCCTTCCGTACCCAACCAGTGTGAAGGACATTCGATCATTTCTTGGACATGCTGGATTTTATAGGCGTTTCATCAAAAATTTCTCAAAAATCGCTCAACCTCTTTGTCTTCTTCTCCAAAAAGAGACTTCTTTTGAGTTTAATGAGAAGTGCAATGCGGTATTCGACCTTCTCAAGGAGAAATTATGTTCTGCCCCCATCATTAAAACTTCCGACTGGAATCTTGCCTTTCGAGATCATGTGCGATGCGAGTGATAGGGCAGTTGGAGATATCCTTGGGCAGCAGGATGGGAGAGAACCCCATGTTATCTCTTATGTCTCCAGGACCTTAGACGATGCTCAGTGCAACTATACAACTACAGAAAAAGAGCTGCTGGCCATTGTTTTTGCACTGGAGAAATTTAGGTCCTATCTCTAAGGGGTTAAGGTGATTATATACTCTGACCACGCCGCGTTGAGGCATCTTTTCAAGAAGAAGGAATCCAAACCGAGACTTCTTCGTTGGATATTGTTGCTCCAGGAGATCGATTTGGAGATTAGAGATAAACGAGGATCAGAGAATCTAGTTGCAGATCACCTTAGCCACCTTCCTATGAGTATTGAGGAGGGTACCCCAATATCGGAACTCTTTCCTGAGGAATATCTCTGTGCCATGCAAAGCTATACACCATGATATGCTGATATAGTGAATTACCTGGTGGCTAAAGACCTACCAGAGGATCTTACACGTGCACAGGCCGATCGAATCCGAGATGATTCTCGATTTTATATTTGGGATGAGCCTTACCTCTTTCGGATTTGCGCGGATCAAATTATTCGGAGATGTATACCAGATAATGAGATCAGATCCGTGCTTGAGTTTTGTCACTCTCTGGAGTGTGGAGGACACTTTGGCGCCAAGCGGACAGCTCATAAGGTCCTTGAGTGTGGTTTCTTCTGGCCCACTCTACATAAGGATGCTTACTTCTTCGTAAAGTCATGTGAGCGATACCAGAGAACGGGAGGACTAACCAAGAGAGACGAGATGCCGATGAAGTATATTCTTGCATGTGAGGTTTTTGAAGTGTGGGGTATCGAATTTATGGGACCTTTCCCTCTCTCATATGGCTATGAGTATATCCTCCTAGCAGTCGATTATGTCTCCAAGTGGGTTGAGGCCAAGGCCACAAAACGGGCAGATGCAAAAAGAGTCGTGGATTTTGTCAAGGACCAGATCTTTAGTAGGTTTGGGATCCTGAGAGTCATCATCAGTGATAGAGGAACCCATTTCTGCAACTGGAGTTTCGAGGCATTAATGAAGCAATACCATGTCACACATAAAATCTCGACAGCTTACCACCCTCAAATCAATGGCCAAGCAGAGCTTTCGAATAGGGAGATCAAAGGCGTTTTGGAGAAAGTGGTGAACCCCACCAGGAAAGACTGGAGTCTTCGGCTAAATGACGCACTCTGGACTTACAGGACTGCGTTCAAGTCCCCTGTAGGCATGTCCCCTTATCGGCTAGTCTATGGAAAGGCTTGTCATCTTCCGGTTGAACTCGAGCACAAAGCCTATTGGGCCATTAAGAAGTGCCATCTAGATTACCCAAACGATGCACTCAACCGGAAGTTGCAAATCCAAGAGTTAGAGGAGATCCGAAATGACGTGTATGAGAACTCCCGAATCTTCAAGGAGAAGACCAAGGTGTATCATGACAGGAAGCTTGCCCACAAGGATTTCAAAGTGGGTGACAAGGTGTTGCTGTTTAATTCAAGACTCAAATTACACCAGGGCAAGCTACAAAGTAGGTGGATAGGGCCTTTTCTTGTGGCCAAATTGTTCGATTATGGTGCAGCAGAAATTCAGGGTCTGGATTCAGGGAAAGTCTTCAAGGTCAACGGGCACCGGCTGAAGTGGTTTCATAAGAGTTTCGATGCGAGCTGGATTGACATTCACGAGCTTGGAGAGCCAGCATCCACTGCTTGAGGAGATGGAAACGTCGGGCCAACGACGTTAAAGAGAGGCGCTACTTGGAGACAACCCTGCGAATAAAGGTTGTGTTTTTCTTTGTTTATTTTCTTTTTCTTGCATTGCATCACTACTTTGTGCTTAGCTTTACTCGGGGACGAGTAAAAGTTTAAGTGTGGGGTGGAGTCTTTATTGCATGTTAGGTAGTATGTATATATATATATATATATATATATATATATATATATATATATATATATATATAAATAAAATAATACAAACCCATTTTTAAGCCTCAAATTAAAAAAAAATGCCCAATTAAAAATCAAAATGATTGAGAGAGAACTGTAAACTGTATTGAATAATGTGGGGGAACTTGTTTGGACTCAAAAGGATCATATAGACCAGTTCAAGAAGAATTGAGGTCGTTGGTTTAGGGATCTTTTGTCACTGGTGAACTCGATTTGTTGTTTGAGTGCCAATAATTTAGGGATTTGCACGAGAAATTATGTGAGGACTTACCATTGGACCGTGACTCGGAACTCAAGTTGTTTATAGTATAATATCCATAAAAACCCACTATATCATCTTGTATATATATAAATAATATCCAAGTCTATTAGCTTCTAAAGTCACTTTGTTGCTTGGTTTTGGAGAAGGAGGGTTAGGCATTATATAAGAAGATAGGGGACGGGAAGTAGAGGTTAGTGTCAGAAGTTGAGGGCTTATGTGTAGTAGATGAGCTTTGTGCACCGAGTGTATTCGTGAGGAGATACATCTTAGAGACAAATTTATGAGAGTAGATTTTCGGGTAAACTCTATTTTTGACACAAAGGCAAGTTAGGCCCCTATAATCCTAATAGATTTGAGTCACAATCTTAAAAAAAAAAAAAAAAAATAATAATAATAATAAAAAAAAAAGATTGCATGACTCAAACTTGTTCCCCGTGTACATGGCCTAAACCTTAGTTTATCAAATTTGTGAGAAAGAGTGGATCCCAGTCATACATCTCAGGCCAGCAGTTAGGTTGACACATTTTGGTCCAGATGACTGAAGGTGCTAGGAGGTATGCACATTAGGAGGTTCATTATTCCAAGAAGATAGAGGTATAGGCATTGTTCTAAAAATCGGTCTAGGCGGCCGTCTAGGCGGCGCCTAGGCGCTAGACGGCCGACCACCGCACCGACTTTGGCCTAGTCGTTTGACCTAGGCGCTATCCCGCTAGAGGTCCGCCTAGGTCCATCCAAGTCCGATTTTTGCCGATTTTTCTCCGATTAGGGCTTCTTTTTCCGACGTTTTCTTGCTTTAGAACAAAGATTCTAATGAATTTACGAATTTCGGCATCTAGGGTTTGTAATTTGCTTGAGAAAGGGAGAAGCTTGGAGAGGAGAAAAGACTCGGTTGGAGATGGAGGAAAGATGAGGGAGAAGAGAGAAGTGGGCCGGCCCACTTATTCACGGTGATATGGCTGGTTTGTGGCTTTTTTCTAAATTGGTCCTTAATTTTTAACAATGAATATTTTCAAAATTACCCATTTATTTTAGCAAGCTTACCTTTTTGCACTTAAATGTATATAAAAATGGTTAATAAAATAATGATATATATTTAAATTATTACAAAATGAAAATCCGCCTAGATCCGATTAATCCTCGACGAATCCCCGATTAATCCTCGATGGCACCCGCCGCCCGACTAGCGCCTAGCGATTTCTATAACATTGGGTATAGGCGATATCTTTTCGGAGAGTAGAGGCATGAGTTTAGAAAACCAAGTGACAATTTGACCGAAAGTGGCGAAGTAGACAAGCAAACCAATTACGTAGTGTATATATATATATATATATATATATATATATATATATATATATATATATATATATATATATATATATATATGTATTATCCACCAAATTCCATCATATTCCACCAAACATAACTTGAGAATTCCCCTCACGACCATGGTAGGAAATCATGATTCATTTGAATTGAGAGTTATTATGAGAGACACTCCACATATTCCATATTCATATTCCACTATACAAAAAGAGAGTGAGTGCGAGTTTCACCAAAGTGCATGGAATCTTACACAAGGGACCAAAGATCATTATTGGCTGGTATATAAGTGAAGAGCGAGTCAAAAATATGGGACCCATCTTACCAATACAAGTTACAATGTTTGCTCGAAGACGATCAAATGTTTAAGTGTGGGGTGATTTGATAAGTCATTAATTATACACATTTTATACCCTATACATATATGATATTGCACCATTATATGTGTTAATATTCTATTTATATGGATAATAATCACAACTTGAATGTTGATACTGCTAATGACATATTTATGTGAATTCAGGTGCAATTTTGATGGAGCATAGCTTGGAGAAAATATGTTGGAGCACAAGATGGAGATAATAATCAAGACTCGGACCTGCCGACATAGGCTTAGTATTTCGGCCATAACTCACAATCTGGGCCTTCTCTATATAAATACTATATATTGTTGGAAAGAAGAGAACAAGGCCCACAATTCATTCCATATCACCAGAGCCCAATTCAGAGATATACGTGTCCCAAATTGACCATCTTCCGGACAGATCTATCATGCACTTTGCATTCACTCTTCATGTTTTTGCCATGCTCATTCACACTCTTTGCATGGGGCTTCATTCATCCCTCATGATCACCTTTTGAGAGGGTTATAACCAGGTGCAAGACATCTATTCTAATCATTTTTGAACTTCATCATTCTCTCTCTTGGAGTTGGGCAAGTCAAGCAAACTTCATTCTTCCATCCGCGCTTTATTAATGGGTTCTGTCATTATTTTCTTTTCTTTCTTTTCCATGTATTTCGAGTAAGCCCTTCGAGGCATAGTTAGTGTTTATGTTTTTATGTTGTAACTTTTGAGACCATTAATAATGAATTTCATTTGAACGGTTATTATTTTGTTTTCACTTACTTATTATCTTTCATGCTCAATGAATTATTTTAAGTTTATTTCGGTCAATTCTATGTTCAATAGTAATTAACAAGGGCCACAAAATTCCTATGGTTGCTTTGCTCAATAGCCTCCATTAGAATTTGAATAATAGCCAAGTGCAAATAACTCACAACGATCTAAATAGTTCTGAACAAGCTCATTGTTTAAGAGGTTTTGATTTGTTTAAATAACCAATGATTTCTATTGAATTGGTTATGATATTCAAGTAGGTTAGTGTTTTTATTTACGAGCACATCTAAACTAAAACCCTATCTTTTTGTTTGAGTTATTTATCGGTTAGAGCTCATCTTACTGCACTTAAGAGATTAATTCCAAATTCATTATTATAGTCAAGGATAAAGTTACACACAAATTCACTACACAAAATTATGCCTCAATTCACAAAACCACCACATCTCTTGATTTTTATTCTAAGTTTCCTCTTTACTTGTTACTTTCATTTTGTTGCAATCAACCAATCAACACCCCCCCCATTGTGTGTCTTGTTTTAGGTCTTGTGTTTGGTTTTATTTACGGTCTTGATTTCTCTTTATTTTAGTTTTCTAATTTTGTTGAGTCCGCTTTCATTAGAGAGTGATCTTTTCACCTAGTTTAGTCTAAATAGCTCTCTGCGGTTCGACCCCTACTTCCACTGTCTCCTGTATTGTAGTTAAGTCTAGGGTTATAAATTTCTTTTGGTAAGTGTAAAACGACTGCAAAAATACCTCTTATCATACGACCACCTTGATTTCAAGAAATTCAGTGGGAGTATAGCAATCTGCCTGCATTACAACAACTTACACATCCTAATAGTTAGGAGTCGAAGTCTATACGGACTTCTAGTTACAAGATAAAACACATTGGTAAAATAATGAAAGAATTCGATGTGCAAGAAATGTTCTTGCTCATGGTGTTCATATGAATGCTGAAAAGGTAAACGAATGAGATTCTATACTTTCAGCCATACGTTGAAATGTTCAACATGCAAGAAAGTATTCTTGCTTATGACATTCACATGAACAATAAAAGGGGTATAAGAATTGGATTTTATGCCTTCAACCATATATTGAATATTCAATATACAAGAAAGAGTTCTTGTTTGTGGCACTAATATGAACAATGAAAGGCACATGAATTGGATTTTATACTTTCAAAAATATATTGAAATAGTTCAATATGAAATAAAGAATTCTTGCCTATGACGTACATATAATGAAGACATACATTTATCATCCGTATATTGAAAGGTTCAATATACAAGAAACAGTTCCTGATAACGGGATGAATAAGACTTTCAAGCCATACAATGTACTGTGCAATATGCTTAGAGCATAAGAGAGCAAATGATAGTCAATTGATGACTATAATAAATATCTAAGTTCTTATGAAGAACTAAGATATCCAGAGGAACTAGGTAGTGGTAAGTTATTACACCTTCCTAACATGGATCATTATCGAAATTCATTTATTTCGAATACGGTAATTTGGAAAGAGTTCCAAATAAGGTACTGTAACAGAAACAAGACCCCATATTGTTGCTTTAGAAGCAAACAATAGGTATGCTTGGATAAAAACTTCATATTGTAACTAAGAGTAGTTCCAATTGCTCCTAAGGCCTGACAATCTATGTTATGAACAAATAGTCGCTCACAATAGAGCAACAAGGATACAAGTACATGTTTCAGAAGTTCTCGACTAATGATAGAGATCAATAGTAGTCGTTACAAGTTTGCAACGTAAATTTCTATAATCTGATATGCATATATTTCCCGCTAGTACAACATGAAAGTCATGTTGCCTAATAAGCATTGGATGTTTAAGATTGGCCTAATGCAAGTGGGAGACTGAAGGAATTATGCCCTAGGCCAAAGTATTGGACTAGAGATTAGATTATGAGAAACATATTTTTTCAGTTCATATATAAATGAGTGTATGGGTGACTAATATATTTACGTATATAAGATCGAACGTGAATGACACTTCAGATTCACGTCATCAAAATACGTGATTCTGATAGTAGAGCTGTGAACCAACGAATGACATTCTAAACCGTCCCTAGTGATATGTGGGATGTTTATAGAGATAAACATACTTCAAGTAAGAAGCTACATATCCACACTAGTATATTCGCAGACTGGATGATCATGTTCTGCTGATCATGAACATATGGATGTCAAGTCTGGAATATAGGCACGTGTTAGAGAACACGTACTGGACTGACCACACTATGAGAATATGCATGGTATATGTCATTAGTGATTCTCATATGAATAGTGTGCTTGTTCCTACGACCTGAGGTCACCATGGATTCCTGTATGAGGAACTGCATACTTTAATATGATCTTACGTCATCCGTAACGAGATGATCATTAGGGTCATCATTAGGTATGCACTGAATCATGACGAGGAATTTGAGTGATCGAGATGGGATTTGTTCCTCTCGTTAAGAGAGAGATATCTCTGGCCCCCCTGATGAACTAGGACTGAAGGAAATGCATGGCCATGCTCAAAATGGATTAACATGTGTTGTTAATATCTATTTGTATTTATTGAGTCTAATTCACGATCAGGAAAGAGACTTTGATGAAACTCAAGGATGACATTTTACCGTGCCTTGTGATCAAGACATAAATCGTAGAACAAAAGGAATAAACAAACATCTATTCAGACTGGTTTATGATCACTGATCATTTCATTTAACATGGGTAGTCATGACATCAGACTAGAGGTTACTCATGTCTTACGATCTTTAGAAGATCGTTCCCAGCGTTAAATGAAACCTACACGGTCACACAATGGACTCCATTCGAGACAGGAAGAAATTACCTTAGAAATAGTTATACATGTGATATATAAATTGGTGAAAGAATAAAGCATTAGATACTGAAATTTTACATATGCTGGAATTGTTCCGGCCAACCGGAAGAAAAGTTCCGGTCGACTGGAACTAAATTTTACATATGCTGAAATTGTTCCGGCCGACCGGAATACAAGTTCCGGCCGACCAGAACTCTGGCGGCTGGAAGGGTTTCCTTATTGAAACTTGCCATTCTTTCACCCCTCTCTCTAGTATAAATAGAGGGACATTCCCCCTCTACTATTAGACACACAATTAGAAGCCTTAGAGGCAGCCGCAATACAAAGAGAGAGAGAGAGAGAGAGAGAGAGAGAGAGAGAGAGAGAGAGTTTTGTGAGGGTAAATTTCGAAAAGTATTTCCGGACTCGTCTAGCCGAGTCCGGTAATTCCGTTTGTCTGACGTTCGCGTGGATACAAGTTGAGATCTTCTATTTTGAAGACTAGTGAGCGATCAAGTTCTTCATCCCTAGGAGGAGCAAGAAGGTTCTAAGAGTTGAGCTTCAAGAAGCCAGGAAGGAGAAGGAATCAAGATGGAAGTTCGTTCAGACCTACATCCGCTTCTCTCTCCCGGATCAGGAAGATCCGAGGTATAAATTTTAATATCATAATCTCGTACCTTTTATTCCCTTAACGATGATCCTAGGGTGGGTTGAACCCGTAGGTTCCGCTGAGCATGTAACGTACATGGCTACGTGTTTCCCAACACATCCCATTACGGATGACGTAGGATTATTTTAAAGTATGCAGTTCCACATACAGGAATCCATGGTGACCTCAGGTCGTATGAACAAGCACACTATTCATGTGAGATTCACTAATGACATATACCATGCATATTCTTATAGTGTGGTTAGTCCAGTACGTGTTGTCTAAAACGTACCTATATTCCGGACTTGACATCTCTATGTCCATGATCAGCAGAACATGATCATCCAGCCTGCGAATATACTAGTGTGGATATGTAGCTTCTTACTTGAAGTATGTCTATCTCTATAAACATCCTACATATCACTAGTGATAGTTTAGAATGTCATTCATTGGTTCACAATTCTACTATCAGAATCACGTATTCCTATGACGTCAACCCGAAGTGTCATTCTTAGTTGATATAAGATTTACATTCACAACCCATACACACAGATATATAAGAAATAACCTTTATTGAATAAATAATAATGTCTTAATATATAATCCATTTCCTAGCACAAATATATTTGGCCTTGGGCACTAATCCTACACCTAATTGGAGAAGCCCCTGAATCTTCAATGGAGAACCAACCAGCCCACATAACTTCAAAACAACAATAAGAACAATAGTTGTAACAATTGTAATAATTTCAACCACAATAGCACTAATAACCCAAACGGTAATAGGCCATCTTTCTATCATATGGTATTCCAATTCACGAAAGATCACACAAAAATTAATAATGAACTAACTCAAAAGGCCGAGAAAATTGAAATTTTTTTGAGTTATTTGACAGCTAAAATGACCTCATTTGTGTTGAGCAACAAGATGGTCGAGAGCCAAATCGCGCAATACACCAATAGATCATACAAGCAAGAAGGGATATTTCCGAGCCAACCTCAAAACCCAATGGAGCAAGTGATGTCCATTCAAACAACGAGTGGGTTGAGAACGAGACCCGGAAATGCCCGAAAAGATCAAAAATTTGGTCTCGAAAAAGAAGAGACCGGTGGAAGGGCAACCCGAAGAAATCTCGCCGTGTGTACAAACTGAGAAATCGAAGTCAGCACTTACCGACACCCAAACCGCCCGACCGGAAATCTCTTCAGAATACACACTGAAGAACGAGAAATAATTTCGAAAGTTCGCCGAGATCCTTACGAGGCTTCATGTCACTATACCCTTCACCGACGTGATGACCCCCAAATGCCATCTTATGCCAAATTTTTGAAAAAGATTCTATCGAACAAGAGGAGGTTAGAAGAGCGTAGTCGGGTAGCACTTGGGGAGGAGTATAGTGCATTAATTCAAAACAATCTTCCACCAAAACTCAAACACCCTGGATGTTTCATAATCCTATGCCACATCGGAAGAAGTTCGACAAGGCCTTATGCGAATTGGGAGGAAGCGTAAGCTTAATGCCAAATTTCGTGTACTCGAGACTCGACCTTGGCAACCTGAAAGAGACACGAATGATAATCCAGGTAGACAACCGAATAGTAAGGTACCCACTTAGAGTAATCGAAAACATGCTGATTATGGTCGGGAAGTTCTATATCCCGGTCGACTTTGTGGTAGTTGAGATGGATGAGTATAAGCAAATACTGGTGATTCTCGGACGACCATTCTTAGCCATGGCTAGAGCGGTAATTGGCATACGGAACGGGACGCAAGGAGCAAAAGATAAATTTTAACCTCCCAGGAGGGATGTGACATCCGTAGTTCGCGGAGTTAAGTTTCTAGATCGGTACCAAAGAGAATGAGACCAGTGACATTAGCGAGAAAAAGGGATCGGAACCCAGGACCGACGATGATGACCCCTGAGATAAAGCGAATTGAGAATCATGGTACAAGGCGATCAAAGACTAAATTGCTACGCAGGAAGTGCTGAGGGGCCTCTCGCAGGAGGAAAATGACGAATTCCAAAGGAAAGCAAGGCTATACTACTGGAATAATTGGGAGGAACCACTACTCTATCGAATGGAGGAAGATGGAATAATTGGGAGGAACCACAAACATAGTCCTGCATTTTTGTGAGGAATTCGCAACAAGTGCCGAGATGGTTGAGAGAATCAAGAAGGTAGGATTCTATGGGCCGACACTCAACCAGGATGTGGGGGGATATGCTACCACCCTTGACGAAGGCATTTGCACTAATTGGGAGGGGCCATGACCGACGCCCGATGAAACAACCCTGCTATCGATGCATGGGAAAGAGATGCTAGAGGAATGGAAAGTGAATGTCCTAGGACCATTCCACCAGTTCTTCAAAAATACGTACATACAAGTGTTGGAATGGGTAGAAGCACTAAAAATGCCAATCATAAATGCCAGGAAAGCAACAATATTTTTGAGGAGACAAGTCTTTACAAGGTTTGGCGTGCCCAAAATGGTCAATATCGGGGAAGTAATACTGCCAAACGTTAAACTACTAACTAATATGCTTGGGAAATTAGAAGTCACCCTAAGGGTGGTAACCGGCCCGCCATGCACTTGATTGGCCAAGTTCATACCTATATTTTAGTATCATATTTTCTTCCTGTGTACCTTACTTATAACACTTTTTATATTATTTGAAGTTTATTTTTATTAGAAATAAGTTATTGTTGATGTTTGTCTTTAATTTCAAGGAATAAGCGAAATTGGGCCAAAAGGAGTTTAAAAGAAGTAATTTAGAGCTACATAAAGGGGAGCCGAAGATGGATCGTGGGCCAGGCTTGCAGGCCCCGTCTTCACTACTGCAACTGAGGTATCTATTGCAGCAATCGTGGGTCATTGCCTTGCGGAAGGAAAGTACACCTTTGACAAGAAGAATAAATTAGAGACGAGATTTGATCTTCAATCGGGATTAGACGACAAAAGAATATTTGATTGGATCTTTGATTGGGCATTAGATTTAAGGTTTAGATTTGATTAGATTTAGGTAGATTTATTTCTTCTTTTCATAAGAACTATAAAAGGGTGACCCCTGAAGCTGGTCATAATGTCGAGTTTCATTGTAAGAGAAAGACAAACAAGGTTGTACTATTTCATGTATCACTTTATTTATCTTTTGTATTTAGTTATGTACTCCCGTAACTAAAAACTTTTCTAGAGTAGAGTATGAGTAGTAGTATCAATGTCTTTTTAATCTCATAAGCTGGGAGAAACCAGGTCTCTAGGCCTAGACCTAGCGTCTTAGTGTTAGACCACGTGGTAAAGACTGACGGGACGATGTCGAATTACTTACCCCCGTTATCTGAGTCCCTGGAGGTGAATGCCTACAAACTCGAACAACAAAACATAATTTGATAGAGCGAGTACGAAAGTGCCATTTTACTTTGGGGACTGTGTCAGGGAGTCAGGAGGACCGGAACGCCTGCTTGATGATGACTAAGTGGGAGCCCCTCCTTGTAAGGACAAGTGAGAGACCCTTGCATTCCAGCAATCATGGCGAGTTGACGTAGAAAGGACTTCCCTAGAACACATCACAGCTCTTGATTCCAAAACAATCTAAGGATAAGTGATAACGTTCTAGACGACAAAGAATCTAAGCAAGGCATATGTCAAACCCGTCACAGAAGGAAGGACCCCCTGCTAAGTAGAAAAAAGAAAAATACTGACAAAGTTGAGAGAGATTAGACGGCGATCTACGAAAGATCTTGACCCCTAGAATACTCTTTTATCATCTTAAGACTACCTATTACTGTGGATAAAGATCGTGACAGCCTAGTCCACGACTCGATAAGCGACCAATTTTTTTTATTTTATTTTATTTTTATTTTGAAAATCAAAACTAATTAAATGATTTAATCTGAACTACATTAAAAGAAACTAAAAATATCTATTCCTCCCTGTGGATTCAGGACCCAAAGTACTATGCTTAGATTGTGCACTTGTTATGAAATTAAGTAATTTAGTATAATTTGGAAAGCTATTTTTTTATATATTCTACCACCACATCAGCACTCCATGCGATGGCCGACCGATTGGGCAAATAAGACAGGCGACACTATATGGGAATATCACACTTACCATTTGAACCTCCAAGTCATAACCCTCTTCGAAATTTTACATGGTAGGCGTTGTCACCTACCAGCTGAATTGGAGCACAGAGGAATCTGGGTGATAAGGGAGCTTGAATTCGATGACACCAAGTCAACATGCACAAGAGTCCTGGAACCATTCGACGCAGAAGAAGCAAAAAGCAAGACGAAAACTAGGAACCAAAAGATTGCACAAGCATTAGATAGAGTGAGCCATTTTTTGAAGGGGAATGATCCGAACGAACCTCGAAACTAAAAATGTAAATTAGGCTCGTGACTTTAAACAAGCGCTCTTGGAAGGCAGTCTAAGTTATAAAAAAAAAATTGGCCTTGCCCGAGGGACGGAGTCCTGCGGATCTCGGAGAAATAACATCAACCGCGGGTACTTGAGATGCAACCGCGGGTGGGATAAACCTGGGCTGTAGGGTAAGAAGCCTATAGACCACTACAGAATTACCTTCCTCCCCAATCCATGCCATCCGACATTCCAATTCAGAACCTTCCAAATTTCAAACTTTCCAAATCGTGCTTTTCCTCGTCAACCAAAACCCCACTTAGAACCCTGATCAATCACGGTCGAACTAGAAATAAAAATCTACCCAACCGTTCTTCAATTTAGAGCAAGAAGAAGAAAAATGGAGGCCGACAAAAGCGGACCAACCCAAGAAATGAAGAGGATGCAGGTAAAGACAGTCGTGAGCAAACAGATGAAAACCAGGCACCCTTGATTGGCTGATACAGAAGGAGATGCGGAGACACCAATGGAAAAAATCGAGGGGAGAGGGTTGACAGTCAACGAACTAGCATGAAGCCACAACATGACTAGAGAACAATTTAGAAAGGAAAAGGCAATCTAAAAAATAATGTTCATATAGATATCGTACTACATAAAGTTGATACAGAAGGAGATGTGGAGACACCAATGGAAAAAATCGAGGGGAGAGGGTTGACAGTCGACGAACTAGCACGAAGACACAACATGACTAGAGAACAATTTAGAGAGGAAAAGGCAATCGAAAAAAGAATGTTCATATAGATATCGTACTACATAAAGTTGAAACAATTCATGCCTTATGGTCGATATAGATATCGTGTAACAAAGGGATACAATACAAGGACAACACACAGGTTTGGATCGAATCATTGATATTTACTTAAATTGGATAGTCATGATGGCTTGCTAGAGTCCACTCATGATTTATAATCAGTTGTGATTATTGTCAGCATTAAGTAAACCTATGCGGTGACACACAAAGAACAACCGTCGAAATGTACACAGAAAATCATAACTTATGTGATAAGTTATATAAAAGGTTATATAGTTATTGTCACATATAATCCTACATCTTATATGATAAGATGTGTTACACAAATGGTTAAATAGTAACTAAGTACATACGATTAAATGAGCAAAGGCTCCTCTTTGAAAGGATGGACTATATATACCCAAAAGGCTCTCAGATTTCAGTCTATGCCATTCCATTTTGTTAGACAAAAAGGAGAGAGAAAGAGAAAAGAGAAAAATTCAGAATTTTTCTTTGGAATTTTCTGTTACACAAAACGTGAAGAACGGAGACTAGCATACCCTTTCTTCATCCGTTTAAAGGGTTATTCTATGTGGATACCGATAGAGGACGAAATGATTCGTGGCGTCTTATTGATTCGGTTGAATTTGTGAAAGTCTTTTTGGAGAATCGATTTGATTGAGAAACAAATTGGTTGTGAGTCATTTCGGTTGAAGAAGCTATTGGAGGCGATTTTAAATGAACGGGTGTGTGTGGTGGAAATCTGTAATCATTACCGGTTTGTGCAAAAGGAGAAGAAAGGCTCTAACGCTTCAATTTCGAGAGCGGATCAATTCTCGATCCGATAGGTATGAACTTTAAGTTCTTGTTTTCCTTTGACTTAATTGTATTTCACTGATCCGTTTCTTTTGGTTTTCTTGAATTCTTTAACGTCTGGAATCTTGAATCCACTTCCGCTGCGTCAATAACGCTCAAGAAAATCCAACAGTGATATCAGAGCCAAGTGATTTACGATTAAGTTAAGATGTTAAAATCAATTTCTATTTGATGTTGAGGCGTTATTTTTCAAAGTGTTGAATTGAGCGTGTTGCTCGTTGGTTTGTTGAAGTTCAAGAGATCGAGTTTGTAAGTTATTGTTCCACCGGCCGTCAAGAGGTTATTGTAAGGCGACGGTGGTTCGAGGTCTTGTACGATCTTGTTTGTTAGTGATAAACAGAGCCGCAAGGCAAGTCCCGGAGAGTATGCAACTCGTGAACGCGGTAAGGGCCGCTAGCGAGTAAACGGGTGGTTAAGGCTAACGCAACCACCTCGCCGAACTTCGTCAACAAGTTCGTGTGTTCGGTATCTCTGTACTTTTTCCTTTTTACTCTATTTTCTTATCTATTTATCTTTCTTTGTTAATTAGTATTCAAACAACCATCAACAAAAGTCTAAAAATAATAAAATTTTTAAAACCCTAAAATTACATTATTAACGTTTCCGCACTTTAGGCCTTTTAAACCCCCCTATAGGCCTCAATTGTTCAATAATTGGTACTAGAGCGGGAATACAGACTGTTTCAAATTCTAATTTGAAATAACGTGTATTCAATTTATGGCGACCCCTCCGATCAACTGTCTTCAAATCGCATACCCCGACAAACTCGACGGCAAGAACTAGAACGTTTGGAAAAGATGCATGATGAACGCGTTTGATTTTCACGGTCTTCGAAAGGTAGTGGAAAATGGTTTTAACGTAGACTTTGTAACAAATAGTACCACAACCTATACTGAAGACACTAAAACTAATAAGACACTTGACATAATGGCACAGAATCTCATTCTAACAAATATGTTAAACACTTTTTCTGTAATAATAGATGGTTGTGAGAATTCTAATGAAATGTGAAAAGCTCTCCTAAATGGATTTGAGGAAAATAATCAAATGAAAAGAACCAAATTAATGGGACTTGAACAACAATTTGATAATTTCCGGATGATTGAAGGTGAACCCGTCGAGGATATGTACATTCGTATGTCGCATATCCGAAATGGATTCACCGCTTTAGGAGAGAAACTAACCGATGATCGAGTTGTAAGAAAATTAATTAGGGCGATGCCATCGAGTTGGGAAGTACTTCGAGTCTCATTGGAAACCATGCTAGAAACAAAAGATATCGGGCCGGAAGAACTCGTCAACTACTTCCATAACTTTGAAACCCGAGTGAGGCAAATGGGAACTGACTCCCAACCCAAAACGGTGGCTATGCCGGCAACGAGCTCGATTGATGAGGATGATGAAATAGCGTGCTTGGTGCGACAATTTGGTAAATTTCAAGCCAAGGAAAAACGGTTTAACGACAACGGACGTCGCAACAACCAAAAGACGTACTGCTTTGAGTGCAACAATAAGGGATACAACATCGACAATTGCTTCATCCTACATCTCGAGCTCGCTCCATGGAACAAGAAGGATGCTGAAAAACATGATGGACGTTCACATGATCGACGCGAGCGACGCAAAAGACGAGAAAAGAGACACGATGACAGAGGAAAGGACAAGAAAAGAAAGTCAAAAAGTCATTTCGGCAAGGTGGCAGTGTGGGGAGATGAGTCAAGCAATTCATCGGATGGTTTCGGTTCGGACCACGACTCCGAATCAGACATGACGAATGTCGCGTTCCTGGCGTATGATGTAGACGAAGTGTGCGAAAGGGCGATACAAGAGATGATTTGACTCAGAAAACTTTCAGCACAACCCTGTCCTCCTACCGCGACATCTTACATCGACACTACTTCCTCCGGTTCTTCCCGTGACACGAGTCACGAGGTTAACGAAAGGGTACGATTCGAAATGGTGCATGTGATGCATCGATTTCATGAAGAGATGTATCAATTCCATGAAAGGGTTCAAATTCATGAAAGGGTGTGACTTGATGAAAGTGTGCATGTGATGCATCATATTCATGGAAAGTTACAATTTCATGAAAGGGCGCGACTTGATGAAATGGTGCATGCGATCCATCATATTCATGGAAAGTTGCAATTTCATGAAAGGGTGCGAATTGATGAAATGGTGCATGCGATCTATCATATTCATGGAAAGTTGCAATTTCATCAAGGGTGCAATTTAATGAAATGATGCATATGATGTATTCATGAAAGGGTGTATAAGATTTTTCATAAAGGGATGCATATGATATGTCAGATCCTTCAAAAGGTGTGAAATGATGTATATGATACATCAAGTAAATTTCAAAAGGATGTATTCCAGACATCAAAATTTTAATGAAATTTAATGTTTCGGCACCATAGGACCCCCTGCCCAACTCTAATCTATAAGGATATATAATTTAAATTAATCCCAAATTTAGAGTGAGTAACGTCTTATACATAATTCGTAAATTGGTTAAAAGTTTATATTAAGCATATAGCATGGCCGATTAGATATGTGATTAATGAATATGTTTGTGATGATGTGTGTGATGTATGTGTGTGATGTACGTATGTATGTAACGATCGACATGGTTCCGTTCGTTTATATAATTATTTGTATGTAACAACAACCTCACAATTCTCATGGAGATGAAGGAATCAACCATACGTTCCTCATGGAGATGAAGAAAGTGCACCATCCACCATACATTCCTCATGGAGATGAAGGAGTCCACCATCCACTTCACATTCTTCTTGGAGATGAAGGAGTTTATCATCAATACCTTGTGTGATTGTTTATATCTTAGAAAATGATCTTAATGTTTGGCTCATTTCGATCATTTAGGCCATGCTATATGGGTTTATATTTATTTTATTTATTTTAATGATGTGATGTGATGCCATCGTCAAAATACTTAATAAAATAATATAAAGTGAAAGCCAAGTTAAATATTTTAATCCCTCAAGTTAATGTTAAGTCATAAAATGCCCCCTAAGTGTCTATAGTTACCATTTCTTCGATCATCCTAACTCGTGTTTGCCTAAGCAACAAAGTTTAGTTTAATCTTAGGAGGGTAAGAGGCAGGAAATGGTGATTCCCGATAGTGGACATGGTTGGACTTAAAAGAGCTATCAAGTCAAACTTGGGCTCGAGGCATATAATAGGATAAATACGCCGAGCATGTGTGCTGATCCTATGATTTGTTCAAGAATTGTATAAGAGACAATTGGAAAGGTTCCTACCTAAATAATTAAGTTCTAGGTGATGAGCCCAATCTCACTTAGGACTTAATGAAATATGGATCTTGAGCCACTATGCAATTTCAAATTAGAAATTTCCGAATCAATAGTTTGAGGATTATTGATTTGAATAAAAATAGTGGGAGCTAATATTAAATATCTATCAAAAAATATAAATTATTAAACATCAACCCGCATTCATATTTTTCTGTAGAAAATGGCAACAAGAAACAATTTTAACATGAACCTGCGATCCGTCCTTGAGAAGGACAAATTTAATGGGAAAAACTTTCTCGATTGGTATCGGAACTTGAGAATTATTCTCAAACAAGAAAAGAAGGCTTACGTCCTTGAAGAGGCCATTCCTGAGGTACCCGATTGCACGGCTACCAAGCAAGTAAAAGATGATTATGTGAAGTATCATAGTGACTTAACCGATGTGACAAGTCTCATGTTAGCCACTATGGATGTTGAGCTTCGAAAGTTATTTGAAGATAAAGAGGCATTAGACATATTGGATGCTCTTAAGGAAATGTTCCAAGAGCAAGCTAGAAATGAAAGATACAATGCGCATTGTACTCTAGTTAGTTATAAGATGCAACCCAACTCCTCGGTGAATGTTCGTATTCTGAAAATGAAAGGGTACATCGATCAACTTGAAAAACTAGGTGCAAAAGCTGGGGATGAGATGGCCACGTATTTGATCCTTAGGTCATTACCTCCCAACTTCAGCCATTTGTCCAAAATTTTAACATGCATAACATGAGCAAGACCATCACTGAGTTGCATGGTATACTTAAGAATTTCGAGGCGACCATGAAGGCAAATGTTGCTGGAGAGGTCCTCGTCATTCAAAAGGGAAGGTTGAGAAAAGGAAGTTTAAGGGCAAGCCTAAAGGCAAAGGTAAGGGCAAGGAGTTGCTCACACCTAAGGGCAAGAAAGTCAAGGATGGCACTTGCTACTTTTGCGACAAGCCTGGACATTACAAGAGGAGCTGGCCGGCTTAACTCCAGGATCTAAGGAAGAAGAAGGGTAGTGAGAGTACCATTTAAGGTATACATGTTATAGAAATTAATTTTTCTACTTCCTCATCTTGGGTATTGGATACTAGATGCAGTACTCACATTTCTAATAATGTGTAGGGGCTGCAAAGGAGTAGAAAATTAGAGAAGGGTGAAGTTGACCTACGTGTCGGAAATGGAGCAAGAGTTGCTGCATTAGCCGTAGGAATTTATGTTTTATCTTTACCTTCTAGACTTGTAATAAATTTAAGTAATTTTTACTATGTACCTTCTATGAACATGAATATTGTGTCAGTATCGAGATTGGTTATGGATGGTTTTAAGTCTATTATTGAGAATAATAACTTTTCCATATGTAAACAAAACCATTTCTATGCGAGTGGTCAATTAGAAAATGGTCGTTATGTTTTAAATCTTGATCATAATCATTACAAGTCTATCTATAGCATTAATACCAAGATGTTTAAATCGAATGATTTGAATCCCATATACTTCTGGCATTGTTGTCTAGGACATATAATAAGAAACACATTTCGAAACTCCATCAACATGGATTATTAGACTCTTTTGATTTGGAATCATTGGAGATGTGCGAGTCTTGTTTATTAGGTAAGATGACGAAAGCTCCTTTCACTAAGAAAGGTGAGAGGGTTGGTGAGTTATTGGAACTTATACATATAGTTGTATGTGGGTTGGTGAGTTATTGGAACTTATACATACAGATGTATGCGGTCCAATGAGTACACCGGCTAGAGATGTTTTAAATACTTCATTACTTTCACTGATGATTTAAGTAGATATGGTTATGTCTACTTAATGAAGCATAAGTCTGAATCTTTTGAATTGTTCAAAATTTTTAAGAATGAACTAGAAAATCAGCTAGGTAAAAAGATTAAAGCACTTCGATCGGATCGAGGCGGCGGATATCTAAGCCTAGAGTTTGACGATTATCTGAAAGATTGTGGAATAGTTTAACAACTCACTCCTCCTGGAACACCTCAATGGAATGGTGTATTAGAAAGGAGAAATCGAACTTTATTAGATATGGTTCATTCTATGATAAGTCAAAACAGATCTTCCTATATCTTTTTGGAGTTATGCCATTGAAACTGTCATGTTCATTCTTAATAGAATACCATCGAAAGTTGTTCAAAAGACTCCATATGAGATATGGACTGAGAAGAGTCGCACATTATCTTTTATAAAGATTTGGGGATGCGAAGCTTATGTTAAGTGTCAGATTTCTGACAAGTTAATACCAAAATCGGACAAATGCTTATTTGTGGGATATCCTAAACAAACAAGTGGATATTATTTTCACAACCCGTCAGAGCACAAAGTGTTTGTTGCTCGAAATGACCATTTTTTGGAAAGGGAGTTTATTTTCAAAGGAAATAGTGGGAGTAAAGTAAATCTTGAAGAAGTTCAAGAACCACATGACAGCAATGAACAGTCGATGGAAGAGCCAATAGAATCTTCAAGAGTTGAAGAGTCAATTGTTGAAACACAAGAGCTTCCTCGTAGAACAGGTAGGACCCGTCATGAACCCGAGAGATATGGATTTCTCGTTAGTAATGAGGATGGTGTAATGCTCATAGATGATGAGCCTACATCCTACAAAGAAGCTATTACAAGCTCGGACTCGGATAGATGACAAGATGTGATGAAAGCTGAGATACAATCCATGTATGATAATCCTGTTTGAAACTTGATTGATCCACCTAAAGGTATTAAGACCATCGGTTGTAAATGAATTTTCAAGAAGAAAACTGACATGAATGGTAACGTGCATACTTAAAGCAAGACTGGTTGTGAAAGGGTTTCGACAAATGCATGGTATTGACTATGACGAAACCTTCTCACCAATAGTTATGGTTAAGTTCATAAGAATTTTGCTTGCCATAGCCGCATATTATGACTATGAGATATGGCAAATGGATGTCAAAACATCATTCCTTAACGGGAATTTACTCGAGGATGTGTATATGACACAACCCGATGGTTTTGTCGATCCAAAAAATTCGGGAAAGGTATGAAAATTGCAACGATCCATTTATGCATCGAAGTAAGCTTCTCGGAGTTGGAATCTTCATTTTGATGAAGAAATCAAACATTTTGGTTTCATAAAAAATGAAGATGAGCCTTGTGTTTACAAGAATGTTAGTGGGTGCGCGATTTATTTTCTCGTACTATATGTGGACGATATACTACTCATCAGAAATGACATTCCCAAATTGACAAATGTGAATACATTTTTGGAAAAATCTTTCCAATGAAGGACCTAAGAAAAGCCGCCTATATATTGAACATCAAGATTAATAGAGATAGATCGAGAAGGCTTTTAGGTCTAAGTCATACTTATATTGATAAGGTGCTAAAAATATTTCACATGGAAGACTCTAAGAGAGTATTCATGCCTATGTCATATGGCATATCATTGAGTAAGACTCAATATCCTACTAGTCAGCAGGAACGAAATCGCATGAGTTAGATTCCATATGCCTTGGATATTGGATCTATCATGTATGCCTTGATATGTATTAGACCACATGTATCATATACATTAAGTGCAATAAGCAGATATCAGTCTAATCCTAGTGAAAATCACTAGATAATGGTTACGAATATATTAGATACTTACTAGATTCGGCCTAGTGCAAGTGGAAGATTGTTGGTTTTATGCCCTAGGTCTTTGTATATGAGACCTAGTTGTATCTGTTATATGAATCAAACTTTGTATTTGTTTTAGAGATATTTAATAAAGTGTGTATTGGTTATTTTATTCTTTTGATTTAAAATAAACCTTGAAAATGTTATTCAACGTTATATCATCAGAATATATGATTCTGATAGTAAAACTACAGAGTATTATGAAAAATATATTCTAAACCATTCCTGATCATTTATAGGATATTTGTGGAGACAAATATACTTGTGGAATCATATACAATATATTTATTTAAGTATGCAAGCTAAAAATGTACATCAGTATGTTAGTTGATTCATGGTCATATTTTACTTATCATGAGTAAGTGTTACTAAATCATTAACATAGATATATGTTAGAGAACATATATTGGATTAACCCACCGGGTGAATACCACATAGTTCGTGTCATTGGTATGTCTCATCAATAGTATTATTATCCTTAGACTTGAGATTATCTCGGTTTCCTACATATAGAATTATGTACTTTAACATGATCTAACGTTACCTTTAACCGGGTAACCATAAAGGTTATGATTAGGTACATAATGAAACATGCGGAGGAATGAGATAGATCAAGATAATGATTTGTTCCTCTCATAAATGAGAGAGATATCTTAAGGACTTTTGATGAGTTTGATTGAAGAAAATGTACGGATGTGTTCGAATGAATTAATAAGGAGTTACTAATGTCATTCATGGTTCGATCAAATTCGGGATAAAAAAATATTATCATACTACATAAGGTTGACACAATCCATGTTTATGGTCGATATAGATATAATGTAACAAAGGGATAAAATACAAGGAAAACACATAGGTCTGGATCGAATCATCGATGTTTACTTAAATTGGGTAGTCATGATGGCTTGCTAGAGTCCGCTCTGTAGGATTAGTGCCCTAGGCCAAATGTTTTTGTACTAGGAAATGGATTATGTATTAAGATATTATTATTTATTCAAGAAAGGTCGTTTCTTATATATCCGTGTGTATGGGTTGTGAATGTAAATCTTATATCAACCAAGAATGACACTTCGAGTTCACGTCATCATAATACGTGATTCTGATAGTAGAACTGTGAACCAACGAATGACATTCTAAACTGTTCGTAGTGATATGTAGGATATTTATAGAGATAGACATACTTCAGGTAAGAAGCTACATATCCACACTAGTATATTCGCAGGCCGGATGATCAGGTTCTGCTGATCATGGACATAGAGATGTCAAGTCTGGAATATAGGTACATATTGGAGAACACGTATTGGACTGACCACACTATGAGAATATGCATGGTATATGTCATTAGTGATTTTCATATGAATAGTGTGCTTGTTCCTATGACCTGAGGTCACTATGGATTCCTGTGGAACTGCATACTTTAATATGATCCTACGTCATCCGTAATGGGATGATCATTAGGGTCATTATTAGGTATGCACTGAATCACGATGAGGAATGTGAGTGACCAAGATGGGATTTGTTCCTCTCGTCATGAGGGAGATATCTCTGTGTTGTTAATATTATTTTGTATTTACTCAGTCTAATTCTCGATCAGGAAAGAGACTTTGATCAAACTCAAGGATGAGATATTTCCATCTTGTGATCAAGATATATATCATAGAACAAAAGGATTAAGCAAATGTCTATTCAAATAGGTTTATGATCGCTGATCATTTCATTTAACATGGGTAGTCATGACATCAGTCTAGAGGTTACTCATGACTTACGATCTTTAGAAGACCGTTGCCAGTGTTAAATGGAACCTACACATTAGCAAAATGAACTCCATTCGTACGGGATGAATATGCCTCAAAACAGTTATACATATGATGTATAAATTGGTGAACGAAATAATCAATTATTGGATAATTGATCGAACAAAACAGTACCATTCTGTTGGCAAGAGAATAGTTCCGTTCCCAACGGAATAGACATGGAAACTGTAATAACCTTAGCTGCCAAGTATTCCGTTATGGAAATACATATTCCGTTGGCAACGGAATAGTTCCGTTGCCAACGGAATTGGCACAGATTAGGGTTTTTAGTTATGGTTACTAAGCAATCGTTCGCCTCTCTCTCTAGTATAAATAGAAGGGCGGTGTCTCTCTATTCCATACACAATTAAGAAGCCTTAGAGGCCGTCTATTACCCACAATAGAGAGAGAAATTTTTGAGAGATTTTCGGAAAGTATTTTCGGATTTGTCTAGCCAAGTCCGGTTATTCCGTACGTCTGGAGTTCGCGTGGATACGAGTAGAGGTTCTCTATCTTGAGAACTTGTGAGCAATCGATCTTCATCCGTAAGAAGAGCAAGGAGGTAGCGAGTCGAGCTTCAGGAAGGAGAAGGTTGCAAGTCAGAAAAGTTCAGACCTACATCTCGTACTTTTATTCCCTTAACGTGGATCCTAGGAAGGGTTAAATCCATAGGTTCCGCTGCGTATGTAACGTACATGGCTATGGATTTTCCAACACGCTCGTGATTTATAATCAGTTGTGATTATTGCCAGCATTAAGTAAACCTATGGGGTCATACAAAGAACAACCGTTGAAATGTACACAGAAAATCATAACTTATGTGATAAGTTATATAAAAGGTTATATAGTTATTGCCACGTATAATCCTACATCTTATATTATAAGACATGTTACACATATGGTTATATAGTAAATAAGTACATAACATTAAATGAGAAAATGCTCCTCTTTGAAGGGTGAACTATATATACCCAAAAGGCTCTTAGATTTCAGTATATGCCAATAATAATTCTCATTCCATTTTGTTAGACAAAAAGGAGAGGTAAAGAGAAAAGAGAGAAAATTCGGAATTTCTCTTTGGAATTTTCTGTGATACAAAACGTGAAGAACAGAGACTAGCATATCCTTTCTTCATCCGTTTAAAGGGGTTGTTCTGTGTGGATATCGATAGAGGACCAAACGATTCGTGTTGTCTTATTGATTCGGTTGAATTTGTGAAAGTCATTTTGGAGAATCAATTTGATTGAGAATCAAATTGGTTGTGAGTCGTTTCGGTTGAAGAAGCGTGTAACAGTTTTCCATCGTATGCCCCATTTTGTTGCACTCAAAACAATGCGCCTTCTTATTGTTGCATCGACGATTGTCATTAAACCATTTCTCTCATGATCGTGAATCACCAAATCATTTCAAAAGAAATGCCATCTCCTCATCGTGTGCGTCGATTGCCCCATGGCAACAGTTGTCAGTTGTCAGAAGTAACTGATTATATCTTCTGGCCCAATCTCTTGCATCGTCATCATCATCTCCAATGAAACTTGAAGCGCTTCCCAACTTTTCGGCATTCCCCTAATTAATTTTCCCACAACTCGCGAATTTGTTAGGGTCTCTCCTAAAGTGGTGAATCCATTTCGGATATGTGACATACGAGTGTACATATCCTCGACGGATTCACCTTCAATCATCCGGAAGGAGTCAAATTGTTGTTTGAGTCCCATTAATTTGGTCCTCTTCATTTGACTGTTTCTCTCAAATCGATTTAGGGGACTCGCCACATTTGATGTGAATTAAAACAACCATCCGTTATAACCATTAAATTATTTACCATATTTGTGAGAATTAAATTATGTGCCATTATGTCAAGTGTGATATTGGATTTGGTCAAGTCTATCTGAACTGTGGTACTCTCTTTTATAAATTGTATGGTAAAACCATTTTCAACTACCTAACGAAGACCATGCAGCTCGAACACGTTCACCATGCATATCTTCCAAAGATTCCAATTTTTGCTGTCGAGTTTCTTCGGATAAAAGACACATAGTCGATTCGTCTGAACCGTCACTATAGTTCAAAAATACACATTGTTTCAAATTGGAATTTGAAATGTTCTGTATTCCAACTCTGGTACCAATTGTTGTTCGACCGAGGCAAAAGGGGGGGGGGGGTTGGGGGCGGGGGTTTAAAGGCCTAAATTGTGTGGATGGTGGTTTTGACTTATTCGGTTTTTGCAACTTTTTGATCTTACACTTTTAGACTAATGGGGTAAATCGGGTAAAAATATCATTTATATTTCACACAATTTAACAAAATAATTTATATTTTTCTACTATTCAATTTATGAGTATGAGCGGTAAATGAGTTTTGGGGTCGAATACAAGGAGGTGTGGCCTCAAGAATTAACTATCTCAATGATCTAACTCTAGTGTAAAATCTTTTAGTTCAAAGTTTTTTAGGTAAATTTTCAAATTTAAATTGTTGGGAAATCCATAGCCATGTACGTTACATGCGCAGCGGAACCTATGGATTTAACCCGCCCTAGGATCTACGTTAAGGGAATAAAAGTATGAGATTAACTATTAAAATTTATACCTCGGATCTTCCTGATTCGCGAGACGAAGAACGGATGTAGGTCTGAACTTTTCTGACGTGCAACCTCCTCCTTCCTGAAGCTCGACTTTGCGAACCTCTTTGCTTCTCCTAGGGATGAAGAACTGATCGCTTTCTTATCTCCAAAGTAGGAGATCTCTAGTCGTATCCACGCGAACTTCAGACAGACGGAATTACCGAACTCGGCTAGACGAGTCCGGAAATACTTTCCGAAATTACCCTCATAAGACTCTCTCTCTCTCTCTCTCTCTTAGTATTACGGTTGCCTCTAGGGCTACTAATTGTGTGTCTAATAGAGGGGGCATTCCCCTCTATTTATACGTTTGAGCCACACGGGTGTTGATCCTCATTACCGAGGGTAGGTTTATTATTTCATTTTCCTTTAGCTTCCTCTTATTTGTGTATAGGTTCTTGAAAAACTTTGCATATGGAGGATGTATTCGGATCACGTCGATGATTGGAATGTTCACTTCACCTTTCTTTTACACCTCAAGAATATCATTCTCGAGTTCGTCTTTCTTGGTGTTTACCGCCAAGCGATGTGGAAAGGGTGCCTTCGGCGTATGAGACTTCTCTTTTGGTACCTCTTTCTCTCGAACTTATTTCTTGACACCTTTTTCTCTATCCCCCAACCCCCACACACACACAGTTACATTCAATATCTTGTACTTTTTTTGTTCTTGACTCATCCTCTCTTGGCCTTTGTACCACCACTTCCTCCTATTCTCTTGGGAACTCCACTTGGTTCCCACTTCTTAATTGGATCGCGTTGATGCGCTTAAGATTTGCATGGTCCGATTCTTGAGAAGGTAACTTGTTCCCACTTGTCCTTTTGCACGTTGACTTCACTCACGTTTTGTTTAACTTTTATTTTGAGATTTTGTATTCGTCGACCTTGAGTGGCTTGGCTTTGGGCAAGAGTGGAAATTTCCCCTTTTAATTCGTCTTTGATATTGTTTGTAAGTGAGGTTTGCCCCGATATTTGACTCGACATCCCTTGCATCATGGCAAGAATTTGAGCAAATTCTATAGGATTAGTGCCCTAGGCCAAATGTATTTGTACTAGAAAATGGATTATATATTAAGACATTATTATTTATTCAATAAAAGTTGTTTCTTATATATCTGTGTGTATGGGTTGTAAATGTAAATTTCTTATATCAACCATGAATGTTACTTCAGGTTCACGTCATCATAATAAGTGATTCTGATAGTAGAACTGTGAACCAACGAATGACATTCTAAACCGTCCCTAGTGATAAGTGGGATGTGTATAGAGATAAACATAATTCAAGTAAGAAGCTACATATCTACACTAGTATATTCGCAAACCGGATGATCATGTTCTGTTGATCATTGGCATAGGAATGTCAAGTCTGGAATATAGGCTCGTGTTAGAGAACACGTGCTGGACTGACCACACTATTAGAATATACATGGTATATGTCATTAGTGATTCTCATATGAATAGTGTGCTTTTTCCTACAACCTGAGGTCACCATGGATTCCTGCATGTGGAATTGCATACTTTCATATGATCCTACGTCATCCGTAAACGGGATGATTATTAAGGTCATCATTACGTATGCATTGAATCATGACGAGGATTGTGAGTGACTAAGATGGAATTTGTTCCTCTCGATAAGAGGGAGATATCTCATGGCTCCCTGATGAACTAGGACTAAAGGAAATGATGTAGTGTGGGCCAGAAGAAACCACACTCAAGGACCTTATGAGTTGTCCGCTTTGAGCCAAAGTGTCCTCCACACTCCAGAAAGTGACAAAACTCAAGCACGGATCTGACCTCATTATCTGGTATACATCTTTGAATAATTTGATCCGCGCAAATCCGAAAGAGGTAAGGCTCATCCCAAATATAAATTCGGGAATCATCCGGATTCGATCAGCCTGTGCAGGTGTAAGATCCTCTGGTAGATCTTTAGCCACCAGGTAATTCACTATATCAGCATACCATGGTGTATAGCTTTGCATGGCATAGAGATATTCCTCAGGAAAAAACTCCGATATTGGGGTACCCTCCTCAATACTGAGAGAAGCGGATGTAGGTCTGAACAAACTTCCGTCTTGCTTCCTTCTCCTTCCTGGCTTCTGAAGCTCGACTCTGAGAACCTTCTTGCTCTTCCTAGGGATGAAGAACTTGATCGCTCGCTAGTCTTCAAAACAGAAGACCTCTACTCATATCCACGTTGAACTTCAAATCGTCGGAATAACCGGACTCGGCTAGACAAGTCCGGAAATACTTTCAGGAGGCTCTCTCTCTCTCTCTTTCTCTCTATATTACGGCAGCCTGGAGGCTCTGTAGTGTCTATGTAATAGAGGTGGACTGCCCCTCTATTTATATTAGAGAGGGAGGTGAAGGATTGCATAGTTACCATAACTAAAACCCTAATTACAGCGCTTATCCGTTCTCAATGGACCTATTCCGTCACCAACGGAATAGGGTTTCCTAATCTGAAAACTTGGCTGTCGAGAAACTGGATGAGTTCTGTTGCCAACAGAACTGTTCCATTGGCAGCAAAACTTTCGTTGGCAATGGAACTGTTCTGTTGCCAACGGAACGATGCTGATTTTTTTCAGAATCATTCAAATTAATCATCCAACGATCGATTATTTCCTTCAACTATTTATACATCATATGTATAACCATTTAAGAGAATTTTCTTCCTGACTAGACGTTGTTCTATGTGTGACTGTGTAGGTTCCATTTAACGCTGGCAACGATCTTCCAAAGATCGTAAGTCATGAGTAATCTCTAGACTGGTGTCATGACTACCCATGTTAAATGAAATGATCAACGATCATAAACCTATTTGAATAGACATTTGCTTATTCCTTTTATTCTACGATATATGTCTTGATCACAAGGCATGGAAGTATATAATCCTTGAGTTTTATCAAAGTCACTTTCCTGGTCGAGAATTAGACTGAATAAATACAAAATGATATTAACAACACATGTTAATCCATTTTGAGCATGTCCATGCATTTCCTTCAATCCTAGTTCATCAGGGGGCCCAGGGATATCTCTCTCTTAACGAGAGGAACAAATCCCATCTTGGTCACTCACATTCCTCATCTTGATTCAGTGCATACCTAATGATGACCCTAATGATCATTCCGTTACGGATGACGTAAGATCATATTAAAGTATGCAGTTCCTAATACAGGAATCCATGGTGACCTCAGGTCGTATGAAAAAAGCACACTATTCTTATGAGAATCATTAATGACATATACCATGCATATTCTCATAGTGTGGTCAGTCCAGTACGTGTTCTCTAACACGTGCCTATATTCCAGACTTGACATCCCTATGTCCATGATCAGCAGAACATGATCATCCAGTCTGCGAATATACTAGTGTGGAAATGTAGCTTCTTACTTGAAGTACTTTTATCTCTATAAACATCCCACATATCACTAGGGAAGGTTTAGAATATCCTTCGTTGGTTCACAGTTCTACTATCAGAATCACGTATTCTGATAATGTGAACCCGAAGTGTCATCCATGGTCGATCTAATATACTAGTCACCTAAACACTCATTCATATATGAACTAAATAAACATGTTTCTCATAATCTAATCTCTAGTCCAACACTTTGGCCTAGGGCATAATTCCTTCAAATATGTCATCCTTGAGTTTGATCAAAGTCTAAACCGGAGTTTTGAGGCGTTAATGAAGCAATACCATGTCACACATAAAACCTCGACAACTTACCACCCCCAAACCAATGGCCAAGCAGAGCTTTCGAATAGGGAGATCAAAGGCGTTTTGGAGAAAGTGGTGAACCCCACCAGGAAAGACTGGAGTCTTCGGTTGAATGACGCACTCTGGGCTTACATATGATCTCCTTATCGGCTAGTCTATGGAAAAGCTTGTCATCTTCCGGTTGAACTCGAGCACAAAGCCTATTGGGCCATCAAGAAGTGCCATCTAGACTACCCAAACGATGCACTAAACCGGAAGCTGCAAATCCAAGAGTTAGAGGAGATCCGAAATGACGCGTATGAGAACTCCCGAATCTTCAAGGAGAAGACCAAGATGTATCACGATAGGAAGCTTGCCCACAAGGATTTCAAAGTGGGTGACAAGGTATTGATGTTTAACTCAAGACTCAAATTACACCCGGGCAAGCTACAAAGTAGGTGGATAGGGCCCTTTCTTGTGACCAAATTGTTCGATTATGGTGCAGCAGAAATTCAGGGTCTGGATTCAGGGAAGGTGTTCAAGGTCAACGGGCACCGGCTGAAGTAGTTTCATGAGAGTTTCGATGCGAGTTGGATTGACATTCACGAGCTTGGAGAGCCAGCATCCACTGCTTGAGGAGATGGAAACGTCGGGCCAACGACGTTAAAGAGAGGCGCTATTGGGAGGCAACCCTACGAATAAAGGTTGTGTTTTTCTTTGTTTATTTTCTTTTTCTTGCATTGCATCACTACTTTGTGATTAGCTTTACTCGGGGACGAGTAAAAGTTTAAGTGTGAGGTGGAGTCTTTATTGCAAGTCAGGTAGTAAGAAAAAATAATAAAAACCCATTTTTAAGCCTCAAATTAAAAAAATGCCCAATTAAAAAAATCAAAAGGATTGAGAGAGAACTGTAACTTGTGTTGAATAATATGGTGGAACTTATTTGGACTCAAAACAATCATATAGACCAGTTCAAGAAGAATTGAGGTCGCTGGTTTAGGGATCTTTTGTCACTGGTGAACTCGATTTGTTGTTTGAGTGCCAATAATTTAGGGATTTGCGCGAGAAATTATGTGAGGACTTACCATTGGACCGTGACCCGGAACTCAAGTTTGTCTATAATATAATATCCATAATAACCCATTGTATCATCTCGTATATATATATAAATAATATCTAGGTCCATTAGCTTCTAAAGTCATTTTGTTGCTTGGTTTTGGAGAAGGAGGATTAGGCATTATATAAGAAGATAGGGGACGGGAAGTAGATGTTAGTGTCAGAAGTTGAGGACTTATGTGTAGTAGATGAGCTTTGTGCACCAAGTGTATTCGTGAGGAGATGCATCTTAGAGACAAATTTATGAGGGTAGACTCTCGGGCAAACTCTATCTTTGACACAAAGGCAAGTTAGGCCCCCATAATCCCCATAGATTTGAGTCACAATCTTTCAACAAAAAACAAAAACAAAAAAACAAAAACAAAAAAAATAAATAAATAAATAAAATAATAAAATAAAAAGATTGCATGACTCAAACTTGTTCTCCTTGTACGTGACCTAAACCCTAGTTTACCCGATTTGTGAGAAAGAGTGGATTCCAGTCATACATCTCAGGCCAGCAGTTAGGTTGACACATTTTGGGCAAAATGACTGAAGGTGCTAGGAGGTATGCACATTAGGCGGTTCATTATTCCAAGCAGACAGAGGTATAGGCGACATCTTTTGGAAGAGTAGAGGTATGAGTTTAGAAAACCAAGTGACAACTTGACCGAAAGTGACGAAGTAGACAAGGTAACAAATTATGTAGTATATATTATCCACTATATTCCATCATATTCAACCAAACATAACTTGAGAACATCCCTCACGACCAAGGTAGGAAATCACGATTCATTTGGGAACTGAGACTTATTATGAGAGACACTCCACATATTCCATATTCATATTCCACTATACAAAAAGAGAGTGAGTGCGAGTTTCACCAAAGTGCATGGAATCTTACACAAGGGACCAAAGATCATTATTAGCTGGTATATAAGTGAGGAGTGAGACTATAACATGGGACCCATCTTACCAATACAAGTTACAATGTTTGCTCGAGGACGATCAAATGTTTAAGTGTGGGGTGATTTGATAAGTCATTAATTATACACATTTTATACCCTATACATATATGATATTGCACCATTATATGTGTTAATATTCTATTTATATGGATAATAATCACAACTTGAATGTTGATACTGCTAATGACATATTTATGTGAATTCAGGTGCAATTTGGATGGAGCATAGCTTGGAGAAAATATGTTGGAGCACAAGATGGAGATAATAATCAAGACTCGGACTTGCCGACACATGCTTAGTATTTCGGCCATAACTCACAATCTGGGCCTTCTCTATATGCATACTATATACTGTTGGAAAGAAAAGAACAAGGCCCACAATTAATTCCATATAACCAGAACCCAATTCAGAGATATACGTGTCCCAAATTGACCATCTTCTGGACAGATCTATCATACACTTTGCATTCACTCCTCATGTTTTTACCATGTTCATTCACACTCTTTGCATGGGGCTTCATTCATCCCTCGTGATCACATTTTGAGAGGGTTATAACCAGGTGCAAGGCATCTATACTAATCACTTTTGAACTTCATCATTCTCTCTCTTGGAGTTGGGCAAGTCAAGCAAGCTTCACTCTTCCAACCGCGCTTCATTAATGGGTTCTATCATTATTTTATTTTCTTTCTTTTCCATGTATTTCGAGTAAGCCTCTCGAGGCATAGTTAGTGTTTATGTTTTTGTGTTGTAACTTTTGATACTATTAATAATGAATTTCATTTGAACCGTTATTATTCTATTTTCACTTACTTATTATCTTTCATGCTCAATGAATTGTTTTAAGTTTATTTCAGTCAGTTCTATGTTCAATAGTAATTAACAAGGGCCACAAAATTCCTATGGTTGCTTTGCTCAATAGCCTCCATTAGAATTTGAATAATAGTCAAGTGCAAATAACTCATAACGATCTAAACAGTTCTGAACAAGCTCATTGTTTAAGAGGTTTTGATTTGTTTAAATAACCAATGATTTTTATTGAATTGGTTATGATATTCAAGTAGGTTAGTGTTTTTATTTACGAGCTCATCTAAACTAAAACCCTATCTTTCTGTTTGAGTTATTTATCGGTTAGAGCTCATCTTACTGCACTTAAGAGATTAATTCCAAATTCATTATTATAGTCAAGGATAAAGTTACACACAAATTCACTACACAAAACTATGCCTCAATTCACAAAATCACCACATCTCTTGATTTTTACTATAATTTTTCTCTTTACTTGTTACTTTCATTTTGTTGCAATCAACCAATCAACAACCCCCCCAATTGTGTGTCTGGTTTTAGGTCTTGTGTTTGGTTTTATTTACGGTCTTGGTTTCTCTTTATTTTAGTTTTCTATTTTTGTTGAGTCCATTTTCATTAGAGAAGTAATCTTTTCACCTAGTTTAATCTAAATAGCTCTCTGTGGTTTGACCAGTACTTCCATTGTCTACTGTATTGTAGTTAAGTCTAGGGTTATAAATTTCTTTTGGTAAGTGTAAAACGACTACGAAAATACCTCTTATCATCAGGTCCCAATTTGATATTTGTAGACCTCAGTTTGCTTTCTTGGTCGTCCTAATTAGTAAGTTAGGGTGTCGATCCGCAATGAGGCTAAGGTGCAGTATTGGACTAGGGTTTTGGTAAGTAATCCAAACCGAATCTATTATTTAGTTGGTTGGTTGAGAGAAAGTAAATAAAATAAAGAAAAGTAAAGAAAATAAATATATAAAAGGACCGCGCTCACATTGTCCGTGCTCACGCGGGGGGGGTGATATGTAATATGTTTTGTAGAGAGCAGCTTAGGGTTAGGTGGTCTCGTTCATCTCTTAAGTTACCCGTTTGGAATTTTTCTCCTTATCCATCTTGCTACTGCTTGTGAGGGGGATCCACCATGTTATCACGAAGATGGATGTCACTAATAATTGATGTGCTCGCGTCCCCGGGTAATTGCCCGATCAAGGTGCGAGTCTTTGAGCTCCTTGGCATTCCTGACACCCCTCAAACTTCCAACTATCGTCATTCATCGTCGGTCCAAGTGTTGATTGTAGTTCTGGGTTTGGACATCTCCTATCGGTACTTCGACTACTTGTCTAAGTATCGAGAGATGTGGCGCGCTTCACACTTTAGAAAAAAGTTAGTAAAACACAAACAACATCACATCAATAAAAATATAGAATAAGTAAAAGACAACTTATTTGAAACTAGATTGATTGAACTACTAACACCACGCCCTAGGAGGCGGAGTTAGTTACAGTACATATTACTGTTGGGAAATCCACAGTCATGTACGTTACCTGCGCAGCAGAATCTATGGATTTAACCCGCCCTAGGATCTACGTTAAGGGAATAAAAGTACGAGATTAACTATTAATATTTATACCTCCGATCTTCCTGATCCGCGAGACGAAGAACGGATGCAGGTCTGAACTTTTCTTGACATGCAACCTTCTCCTTCCTGAAGCTCGACTCGCGACCTACTTGCTTCTCCTAGGGATGAAGATTGATCGCTCGCAAGTTCTCATGATAGAGAACCTCTACTCGTATCCACGTGAACTTCAGACGTACGGAATAACCGGACTTGTCTAGACAATTCCGGAAATACTTTCCGAATATCTCTCAAAACTTTCTCTCTCTTTTCTGTGTAATAGATGGACTCTAAGGCTTCTAAGTTGTATCTAGAATAGAGATACTCTGCTCTTCTATTTATACTAGAGAGAGCGGCGAACGATTGCTCAGTTACCATAACTAAAAATCCTAATATGCGCCTATTCCGTTGTCAATGGACCTATTTCGTTGCCAACGTAATAGGTATTTCCATAACGGAATACTTGACAGCTAATGTTATTATAGTTTCCATGTTTATTCCGTTGGCAACGGAACTATTCCGTTGCCAACGGAATGGTACTGTTTTGTTCAATCAATTATCCAATAATAGATTATTTCGTTCACCAATTTATACATCATATGTATAACTATTTTGAGGCATATTCATCCCGTACGAATGGAGTTCAATGTGTGACCGTGTAGGTTCCATTTAACGCTAGCAACGATCTTCTAAAGATCGTAAGTCATGAGAAACTTCTAGACTGATGTCATGACTACCCATGTTAAATGAAATGATCAGCGATCATAAACCTATCTGAATAGACATTTGCTTATTCCTTTTGTTCTACGATATATATCTTGATCACAAGGCAAGGAAGTATGTCATCCTTGAGTTTGATCAAAGTCTTTTTCCTGATTGAGAATTAGACTGAGTAAATACAAAATGATATTAACAACACATGTTAATCCATTTTGAGCATGGCCATGTATTTCCTTCAGTCCTTGTTCATCAGGGGGGGCCCAGAGATATCTCACTCATGACGAGAGGAACAAATACCATCTTGGTCACTCACATTCCTCGTCATGATTCAGTGCATACCTAATGATGACCCTAATGATCATCCCATTACGGATGACGTAAGATGCAGTTCCACATATAGGAATCCATGGTGACCTCGGGTCGTAGGAACAAACGCACTATTCATATGAGAATCACTAATGACATATACCATACATATTCTCATAGTGTGGTCAGTCCAGTACATGTTCTCTAACACGTACCTATATTCCAGGCTTGATATCTCTATGTCCATGATCAGCATAACATGATTATCTAGCCTGTGAATATACTAGTGTAGATATGTAGCTTCTTACCTAAAGTATGTCTATATCTATAAACATCCTACATATCGCTAGGGACAGTTTAGAATGTCATTCGTTGGTTCACAGTTCTACTATCAGAATCACGTATTTTGATGATGTGAACCCGAAGTGTCATTCTTGGTTGATATAAGATTTTCATTCACAATCCATACACACAGATATATAAGAAGCAATGTATTTGTCCTAGGACACTAATCCTATAAATACAATAACTAAAATGAAGATACAGAGAGGATCATAATGAAAGTCTCTCTCTCTCTTTCTAGCTAAGTCCGTAGTTGTGAGCTGTCACCACACGTGACTAAGAGAACTATCTCTCTCTCGCTCTGCGTGTATTTCTCTCTCAAATTGATACCCCTGTCGCCGTCCCGTGAAGGGTCCTTTTATAAGGGAGAGGCCTCTAAGGTTGCTCGTGTCTTCAAATGGTAAGGCGTATATCCCGGGATCCTAACAAATCTTCATGTCATTAACTCCTGATTATTTCTTCCCGATTTTCTACATCCTGATTGCGCCTCCCTGTCATTGCGGATTTCCCTCTTCAATTGTCGATCAATCAGTCCATTATTTCAGGCTTGTTATTTCCTTCCTTGTTTGGACGATGTCAAGATGCTCCTCTTGAGTTGAGATTCTTTGTGATCTGTGCTTCCAGGTCAAGTGGTGCCCGCGGGTGGGACCACGGTGGGAAGATTGCTCCAATCACGCTTCCGATTCCTTGCGTCTCTTTTTGCATCCTTTTTAGTGTTTTTGCTCCAATTCCTGCAATCACATATGATCTAGACAGTAACTTGGTTCTTGTACTAAAACATATATAAAATGCTAAAATAACTAACTAAATTACAGAAAGTGAGATACAAGATAGGCGGTAAATATCTATAGAAAATATTCCTATCAGAGTATTAAGATAAAGACGCTTCTTATTTCATAAGATATATGAGAAATAATAGAAGAATGGTTTGTAGATGTGGAGTCATCAGAGAAAGGAAAAGAGATATAACATAAGAAACAAGTGATAAAGAAGAAGAAAAAGAAGAAACCAAAGGCGTTGTTCTTGATACAACATGCAATTTCGGAAAAAATATTTCCGATAATAATCGAGGCTAAAAGCCCAAAAAAATCGTGAAAAATCATACAAAAGGGATTCATAAGAAATGAAAAGGTACGAACGGTTAAACTCTTTACTGTTAAAAAGAATCTTCAAAATTTGAAGATGAAGGATAATGAGATGCTTACAGATTTTTTTCTCCAATATTATGGAGATGGTAAATAAAATAAAAAGTTTTAGTGATGAGTTTACGAATAAGTCAGTTTGTGTAAAAATCCTCATTAGCCTATCACCAAAATATGACAACCCGGCCTTGATCATTGAAGAAATCAGAGACCTCTCAACCTTTAATGTACATGATCGAATGGGTTCATTAGAAAGATATGAACGAAGGATAAATAGAGACACCGAATAATATTTTGAGAGCGCATTTCAAGGGAAAATCATCGTAGCTGAACCGTCAAACAAAAATACGTTCAACGGATAATCATCTTATGGAATAAATAACCAAAAAAGAAGGTCCTCTCATTTATAAAAAGATTATTGGTTTAAAGAGAATCCCAAAGCTATAAGTGAAAAAAATTCGGTAATCTTATAAAGATTGCAGATATAAAGAAATGAGCAAGCCAGTTATACCGAAAAGGAAAACGGTGCGGGACATAATTTTTATGCATGTTATTAGGCCTTAGAGCAAAAAGGCAAAGTGTGTGAAGGAGTTCAGGCCCTAGGCCAATTAGTTGGATTAGAAATTAGATTATGAGAAAGACATTTATTCACTTCATATATGAATGAGTGTATGCATGATTAATACATACACACACATTAAATCGACTATGGCTGACACTTCAGATTCACGCCATCAGAATACGTAATTCAGATAGTAGAACTGTGAACTAACGAATGACATTCTAAACTGCCTCTAGTGATATATATGATGCTTATAGAGATAAAAATACTTCAAGTAAGAAGCTACATATCTACACTAGTGTATTTGCAGATTGGATGATCATATTCTGCTGATCATGGATATGGAGATGTCAAGTCTGAAATATATGTACGTGTTAGAGACCACATACTGGACGGATCCACTATGAGAATATGCATGGTACATATCATTAGTGATTCTCATATGAATAGTGTTCTTGTTCCTTTGACCTGAGGTCATCATAGATCTTGTATGTGGATCTGCATAATTGGATATGATTCTGCATTATCTTTAACCGGATAAATATTAGAGTCATCATTGGATTTGCACTGAATCATGAAGAAGAAAGTGAATGACCAAGATAGGATTTGTTCCCTCCTTGCAAGAGAGATATCTCTGAGCCCCCTGATGAATTAGGACTGAAATAAACGCATGGCCATGCTCTAAATGGATTAACAAGTAGTTGTCAATAATATTTTGATTTATTCAGTCTAATTCTCGATCAGGAAAGAGACATTAATAAAACTCAAGGATGATATGATCAGTGCCTTATGATGAACACATATATCATAGAACAAAAAAAAATAAGTATTCATCTTTTATGTTAGGTTATGATCACTGATTATTTACTTAATTTGGATAGCCATAATGTAATACTAGAGACCGCTTATGTCTCTTGTCAACATTAAGTAAACCAACAAAGTCACACACAAATAACAAATAAATGGGTGTAGAAAATCTAAGCATGTTAATTTTAATCTTCTTTTAAGAATTTATATGATAAGTATTTGCAAACGTGTGACATGCTTGGCAATTAAGTCATGAATATAAGGAAATATGTCACACGTCAATTCTATGGTACATGTGATTTGCCAAATCTTCTTGTATGGTACGTGATATGAATATATGGAAATATTTCATTCCCTATACATGCATGAATATATATGTATCAAATAATATATGGAAATTCAATTAATGGCAAGGAAATCTCCTGATTTAGTCAGCCAAGCTTCATGGTTATATGCATTATAAATATACATGTACATATGACCTGATTGATTGATTGATTGATATATAATTCATTCATATAATTTTGCAACAAAATAAAAGAAGAAAAGAGTCAAATTATATTTATGAAAATCATTTTCAGAAATCGTACTAGTATACAGTTTCCAATTTACCCTGTCATATGTTGTTCGTGTGGATACGAGTATAGAGTCTTTATATTTGGAGATCTTAGAGGTGATCAAGGTCTAATTGACTCGAGCAAGAAATTTATTTAGCGAGCCACACTTACAAATTCGGGAGTTTGGAAAGCAAGACGGAAGTATTGCGTCAGGCCTACATCCGCTTCCCTCAACCGGAAAATCGTTATTTGAAGTAAAATTTTAAATACGTAATTGTAGGATTAGTGTCCTAGCCCAAATATATTTGTGCTAGGAAATGGATTATGATATTATTATTTATTCAATAAAGCTTGTTTCTTATATATCTGTGTGTATGGGTTGTGAATGTAAATCTTATATCAACCAAGAATGACACTTCGGGTTCACGTCATCAGAATACGTGATTCTCACAGTAGAACTGTGAACCAACGAATGCCATTCTAAATTGTCCCTAGTGATATGTAGGATGTTTATAGAGATAGACATACTTCAGGTAAAAAGCTACATATCCACACTAGTATATTCACAGGCTGGATGATCATGTTCTGCTGATCATGGACATAGAGATGTCGAGTCTGGAATATAGGTACGTGTTAGAGAACACGTACTGGACTGACCACACTATGAGATATATGCATGGTATATGTCATTAGTGATTCTCATATGAATAGTGTGCTTGTTCCTACGACCTGAGGTCACCATAGATTCATGTATGTGGAACTTCATACTTTAATATGATCCTACGTCATTCGTAATGGGATGATCATTAGGGTCATCATTAGGTATGCACTGAATCATGACGAGGAATGTGAGTGACCAAGATGGGATTTGTTTCTCTCATCATGAGGGAGATATCTCTGGGGCCCCTGATTAACTAGGACTGAAGGAAATGCATGGCCATGCTCAAATGGATTAACATATGTTGTTAATATCATTTTGTATTTACTCGGTCTAATTCTCGATCAGAAAAGAGACTTTGATCAAACTCAAGGATGACATACTTCCATGCCTTGTGATCCAGACATATAATGTATAACAAAAGGAATAAGCAAATGTCAATTCATATAGGTTTATGATCGCTGATCATTTCATTTAACATGGGTAGTCGTGACATCAGTCTAGAGGTTACTCATGACTTACGATCTATAGAAGATCGTGGAGGATTAGTCCCCTAGGCCAAATGTATTTGTACTAGGAAATTGATTATGTATTAAGACATTATTATTTATTCAATAAAGGTTGTTTCTTATATATCTGTGTGTATGGGTTGTGAAAGTAAATCTTTTATCAACCAAGAATGAAACTTCGGGTTCACGTCATCAGAATACGTGATTCTGATAGTAGAACTGTGTACCAACGAATGACATTCTAAACTGCCCCTAGTGATATGTAGAATGTTTATCGAGATAAACATACTTCAGGTAGGAAGCTACATATCCACACTAGTATATTCGCAGGTCGGATGATCATGTTCTGCTGATCATGGACAGGGAGATGTCAAGTCTGGAATACAGGTACGTGCTAGAGAACACGTACTGGACTGACCACACTATGAGAATATGCATGGTATATTGCATTGTGATTCTGATATGAATAGTGTGCTTGTTCCTTTGACCTGAGGTCACCATGGATTCCTGCATGTGGAACTGCATAATTTAATATGATCCTACGTCATCCGTAACGGAATGATCATTAGGGTTATCATTAGGTATGCACTGAATCATGACGAGGAATGTGAGTGACCAAGATGGGATTTGTTCCTCTCGTCATGAGGGAGATATCTCTGGATCCCCTGATGAACTAGGACTGAAGGATTAGCATGTCATGGCATATATGATAGATCCTATAGCCGAAGCACATGGGATCTTATTCATGCGTCTTCGTGCCTGCTCACTTGTAGGACACTGTGTCTTACTGAGAGAAATGCCATGTGACAAGGGCAAAAATCCTTTCTTGGATTCTTGCATTCTGAACCATGTCATGACATGTTCTATGTATGTACTTTGACTCAGACCTATAAGCCTTCTAGATCTATCTCTATAGATCCTGATTCCTGACACGTACGAGGCTTCTCCTAGGTCTTTCATCGAGAAAGTATCTCCCAGCCATTTCTTGACGTTCAATAATGTTGGGATGTCATTTCCCATGAGTAATATGTCATCTACGTAAAGCACCAGGAATACTACCATGCTCCCACTGAACTTCATGTAAACACAAGGCTCACCTTCACTTTTGGTAAAACCAAAACTTTTGATGACTTCATCAAAACGAAGGTTCCAACTTCGAGACGCTTGCTTCATTCTATAGATGAATTTCTAAAGCTTGCAAACCTTACCAGAATTCTTAGGATGGACAAAATCCTTGGGTTGCATCATATGCATGTCCTCGGTCAGATTTCCGTTTAGGAAAGCTGTTTTGACATCCATTTGCCATATTTCGTAGTCATAATATGCTGCTATGGCTAATAGAATTCTGATGGATTTAAGCATTCCTACAGGTGAGAAAGTTTCGTCATAGTCAATACCATGAACTTGTTTGAAACCTTTCGCCACAAGCCTTGATTTGTAGGTTTGTACCTTTCCATCCACGTCAGTCTTTTTCTTAAAGACCCACTTACATCCGATGGTCTTCAAGCCTTCAGATGGATCAACGAAATTCCAAACTTGATTGTCTTGCATGGATTGCATCTCGGCTCTCATGGCCTCTAACCATTTTTGAGAGTTGGACTCTTCATAGCATCTTGGTAGGACGTGGGTTCATTACTTATGAATGTCACATCATCATCATTTGACACGAGAAATCTGTATCTCTCGAGCTCATGACGAATCCTACTAGATCTACGTTGAGTCTGTTGTGTTTCAAGCTCACCAACTCCTTGTAAGCTTGTTTATTACTCTATCATAGGTTCTGCAACTATAGGTGGGTCTCGAATTTCTTCGAGTTGTACTTAGCTCCCACTTCTTCTCATTGTGACAAACTCTCTTTCCAAGAAGGCTCCATTGCAAGCAACAAACATTTTGTTCTCCGATCGGTGGTAGAAGTAATATCCTTTAGTTTCCTTAGGTTATCCAATAAATAGGCACTTGTCAGATTTGGGTCCGAGTTTGTCGAGAAACTGACGTTTGACATAAGTCTCACATCCCCAAATTTTAAGAAAAGACAACTTGGGGCTTTTCTCCGTCCACATCTCATATGGTTGTTGAACGATTGAGGCCTATAGGGTGTTCAAAAGGCCTAAAGTGCGGAAACATGAATAATGTATTTTTAGGGTTTTAAATTTTTATTGTTTTTAGACTTTGTTGATGGTTGTTTGAATACTAATTTAACAAAGAAAGATAAATATATATGAAATTAAAGTAAAAAAAATAAAAAGTAAAGAGTTACCGAACACACGATCTGATGGCGGAGTTCGGCGCGGTGGTTGCGTTAGCCTTAACCACCCATTTACTCGCTAGCAGCCCTTACCGCGTTCACGAGTTGCCTACTCTCCGGGACTTGCCTTGCGGCTCCGATAATCACTAATCCAAATAGTTTTTGAGTACAAAACCACGATCCACCGTCGCCTTACAACAAACTTTGCGTCCGGTGAAACAATCAACTTACAAAGTCAATATCTTTCGATCTCAACCAACAATGAGCAACAAGCTCAACAAATCGATTAGTCTCTCTTGAGAGTTAGAGCAATTTAACAGTATTAAGAAGAGAGTATTTCTGCTTTTTGTATGTTGAATTCTTGTCTAAAACTGAGGAGGGCGGCGCCTCTTTTAAAGGAGGAAAGAGTTGCCCTCAAAAAATGGAAACCTGCGCAGTTCCATTGCCAACGGATTGCAAAAACAGAAGGAAATCAATGAGGATTGCAAATCAAATGGCTATGTTCCTGTAGTTCCGTTGCCAACGGACTAGGTCCGTTTCGAACGGAACTCACGCAACAGTTTTTCAGCCAAAACTCCCGGAGAAAATGAATGACAATGGGGAGGTTCGTTGCCAACGGACTACTTCCGTTGGCAATGGACTAGGTCTGTTGCCAATGGACTAGGTCCGTTGTCAATGGAACTAGCAGAAAGTAAATAGATTGCAGATTTAACTCTCTTTTTAGTACAAATTAAATTACTTATACCACACAACACACTAGAAGACTAAAGAAGCTTGCTCCCACGCCTTGAAATCCTCTCTTGAAATTCTTTAAAAGCGTGACGACATCTAGTCTTCCCGAGATCAGGGAGATGCTTCCATTCCGATGAAATCTCCATTTTCGAAAACTTAACGAGTGACATTCTGAGCTAATAAGACATTCTTAAACAAGATTAGTAATTACGGAATTATTTTAAACATCATCAAACTGAGAACAACAATCTCCCCCTTTGATGATTTTTAAAATAATTCCTTAAAATGTAGCATTTTATATCTTCTCCCCCTTTTTGAAAAAAAGTCAAAAAGGATCATCAAACGAGAGAGAATAAAGCTCCCCCTAAATAGATACTCCCCCTGAGTTCAATAACCCGTTAAAAAAAATTAGAGGTTACTTTAAGGATTCACAAAAACTGTTCAAAGATAGTTTTATAATAAACTTTCATCAAGACCAAAAAAAATCATTTTGATATTATTGAAACATACATGTAATAAAATAAAGTTCAAAAATAATAATCCCAAAAAAATCCAAGGAGAGGACATAAAGCACCGAATAAATAATATATAATGAGAGAAAAAAAAATAAGATTTTATCATAAATAGCATAACCTCGACCAAGTATCGGATAGATAAGAAGATGCTCGTGACTTGGCGAGAATATTATTGACTTCAATTCCATTTAGCCAACTCGGTCCTTTTCTTCACAAGACCTTGATTTGCAAAAGACACAAGTCACGTCGAATGTCCACATTTTTTGATTGATTCCCGTCAAGTTGTCCAATTTTTCTGTACTAAAACAAAAACTTTCTCGACCCACAAGTTAGATATGTCAAGATAAAACTTGACCACAACTCCCCCTTAGAATATGGCTAATTTAAAATAGGGGAAATCGAAGCGTCTAAGTGGACTTCGATTTCTCCTCATTTAATGAGGAGTTGCTTTCAACATTTATGTCTTTCCGCAAACACACAAATTTTGAAGAATTAGCATGTTTACGTAAATGACACTCTAGAGAGATATGGCCTATTTTGCAACAATAGTTGCAAAATGAACAAGTCGGGTTCGAAGTCTCTTCAGTACCTTTCACAAAATGATTTTTATAGTCGTTTGAAAACTCGGCTTTCCTAAGCTTTGGTTCGGTCGACTTGTCACTAAAAATAGTTGAATTCGCAAAATTGTTTGATTTTGAAAAATTGTTTGATTTCGCAAAATTGTTTGTGTTTGAAAAACTTTGTTTTTGATGTGCATTAGTGTAATGTTTTGGAGCTCTTCCTTCGGACACGTGTGTCGACTATTTCATAAAAATAACCATTGGGACCTCTTTTATAAAGTTTTTCCGTTGTGACACCGCGGCCATTCTCATGAATATGTCGAAAATCATGAAAATAGTGAAACTTATTGTTATTACTAAACATTTTAGAAGTTCGACTTTTAGGACTTTGGCACTTAGAGTAGTCTTGGTACATGAATGCACTTTCTCTACTCTTCGGTTGATTGAGCTCCCCTTTTATTGTGTGATTTTTAGGTCTTGAAGGAGCGGGTTTAGTACCGATCTCTTTCTTGAACCCTAAACCGGTTTTATCATTTGGTTTTTGTCCTATAATTAAGTTGTCTAAATCAAGTTTGCTCGAGACATTTGTAGTGCAAGCAGACTTGAGAGATTTATTTTTACATTTTAAACTTACAACTTCGACTTTTAGATGACTAATTTCAGTTTTTTATTTTTCACAAATACAATTATTTAACTTATTGTGTAAGTTGTCGTCAATTAAGTTATTATAATTATTTAAATTTGACTTTTCAAGTTCTTTTATTCGTGCCTTGTACGACCTTACCGAAACTTCGGAAACAATGAGAAGTTCTTGGGTACTGATAAGAGACTCCTGAAGCCTTTTTAATTCTTGTTCTAGTTCATTGCGGGTTCTGGGTTCTACATTTTCAATAACTTGATTTGAACTAGGAACCTTAACCTCTTCTAAAACATGATTTATAGTAGGATCTAGATATACCTCGCAACTCGTGTCGCTAGAAGAACCGGAGGAAGTAGTGTCGATGTAAGATGTCGCGGTAGGAAGATGGGGTTGTGCTGGAAGTCGTCCAAGTCGAATCATCTCTTGTATCACCCTTTCGAACACTTCGTCCACATCATCATACGCCATGAACGTGACATTCGCCATGTCCAATTCGGAGTCGGAGTCCGAACCGGAACCATCCGATGAATTACTTGACTCGTCTCCCCACACTGCCACCTTGGCGAAATGATTTTTCGACTTTCTTTTCTTGTCCTTTCCTCTGTCGTCGTGTCTCTTTTCTCGTCTTTTGTCATATTAATTGTCGGACCGCCTTTTGCGTCGCTCGCGTCGATCATGTGAACGTCCATCATGTTTTTCATCATCCTTCTTATTCCACAGAGCGAGCTCGGGATGTAGGGTGACGCAACTGTCGATGATGTGTCCCTTTTTGTTGCACTCAAAGCAGTACGACTTTTGGTTGTCACGACGTCGGTTGCCGTTAAACTGCTTTTCCTTGGCTCGAAATTCACCAATTTGTCGCACCAAGCACGCTATTTCATCATCCTCATCAATCGAGCTCGTTGTTGGCATAGCCACCGTTTTGGGTTGGGAGTCGGTTCCCATTTTCCTCACTCGGGTTTCGAAGTTACGGAAGTAGTTGACGAGTTCTTCCGGCCGGATATCTTTTGTTGCTAGCATGGTTTCCAATGAGACTCGAAGTACTTCCCAACTCGATGGCATCACCCTAATTAATTTTCCTACAACTCGATCATCGATTAGTTTCTCTCCTAAAGCGGTGAATCCATTTCGGATATGTGACATACGAATGTACATATCCTCGACAGGTTCACCTTCAATCATCCGGAAATTATCAAATTGTTGTTCAAGTCCCATTAATTTGGTTCTTTTCATTTGACTATTTCGCTCAAATCTATTTAGGAGAGCTTTCCACATTTCATTAGAATTCTCACAACCATCTATTATTAAAGAAAAAGTGTTTAACATATTTGTGAGAATGAGGTTTTGTGCCATTATGTCAAGTGTGATATTTGTTTTGGTTGTATCGGTATGGTTAGTGGTACTATTGGGTACAGATTCTATGGTAAAATCGTTTTCTACTACCTGACGAAGTCCATGTAGTTCGAAGATATTCACCATGCATCTCTTCCAAAGATTCCAATTTTTACCATCGAGTTTCTCCGGATAAAAGACGTGTAGTCGATTTGTCGGGAGTGTCACCATAGATCGAAAATACACATTGTTTCAAATTTGAATTCAAAACAGTCTGTATTCCTGCTCTGGTACCAATTGTTGAATGATTGAGGCCTATGGGGGCGGTTTAAAGGCCTAAAATGCGGAAACGTGAATAATGTATTTTTAGGGTTTTAAATTTTTATTGTTTTTAGACTTTATTGATGGTTGTTTGAATACTAATTTAACAAAGAAAGATAAATATATATGAAATTAAAGTAAAAATAAATAAAAAGTAAAGAGATACCGAACACACGATCTAATTGTTAAATTTTTCTTTTTGGGACGTCCTGGATCAGTATTTCCAAATTTTAAGTTCACCAATAATTTTAAAACAACCTAAAACCCTAAAATTCATATTAAAATTTGTTTTGTTTGGAATTGCATAGCAAAAAAAAGACATTTTCGTAAAATACCGGGGACCTATTCAAAAGAAAAGACAGATTATAAAATTGAAACTACGTTTTCCTGGTCTATCCTTTATCAATTAAATCCAGAATTAATTCTCTCCTCTCTGTGGACACGACCCCTTTCTCATTCTATACTACCTGAAATTAAATAAAAGAAAGGGCTAATAATACAATTTTGTTTGCATAATTCCGCTAATTAGAAAACACAAAACGACCTATTTCGCGGGCTTATCAAAATGGCGCCGTTGCCAGGGAGGAGACAATAATTAAATTTGTCTTATATTTTTAAAGGGGTTAGGCCCTTTAATATTGACAAAAGAGTTTAGTTTTGTTTATGTCATTTAGTAGCGAAGAAGAAACATTGACTCCCGGATTTCTTGAAGAAGTACTAGCAGATACTCAAAAACGCTTGAGGACACAGAGGGCTCGAGAAAGAGGATTGCACGAAGATTATCTCAAAGAGGGAGGCAGCTCATCATCTCGCTTTCCAGGCTCTTTAAATATCTCTGCATTTCCCTTAATTAATTTTAATTCTATAAACCCTAAATCAAACATGTCTAATAATCCTGATAATATTCATAATAATCCAAATCCGAATATGTTGAATGAAATGTTAGCAAACCCTCAAATGCAGAATTTATTAGCCCAAATGTTACAGGGTTTGCAAAATCAACAAAATCAAACTAGGGAGAAAACTTCAGGTGAGTATATGGCACCAGTCTTAGGTGAAAGCCCGTTTAAGATAGTTTTACCTCAAGTGCCCGGTTTTAAATTAACACATAACTTGTTAAATCACCTACCTAGATTTGATGGTAGACCAACTGAAAATGCTAGGAAATTTATCACAGAATTGAAATTCAACATAGCTACTTTCACTAGTAACTATGATGATGAGAATAAGGACAGAATAGCATTGTTAGCTTTCTCTCACTGTCTGGGTGAGGGACCTAAGGATTGGCTGCGACATTTGGAGGGGGACCCGATCGACAACTGGGAGGAACTCTGTATCAAATTCATGCAAAGATACCATAACCCTAGTCTTATTTCGAAGCTAAGGAAGGAGATTACCAGCATCGTCCAAGCATCCGACGAGACTCTTAGCGAATACTACGAACGCTTTGTGAGGTTATGTGAAGAATGTCCAGGACACGGCATCATCGAGCAACAACTCATGGGGACTTCGTAGAAGGAATGAAGTACGAAACGAAGAGCATCGTGAGTGCAGCTGCAGGCGGATCACTTCTTTATCTAACAGCGGCAGAAGCAAGATCTCTCATCTCAAAAATGGCTGCGTCGTCTCAATATGACTTCTAGTACCAGTTCCGAGACTATGGAAGCAACTATCAGCAACCTAATAACTAAGCAATTAGAAATGGTTCTCAAGAATTTTGGTGTGAAGAACGAAACAAAGAAGTGTGGAGTGTGTGGTCCCGGCGACCACACATCAGAGAATTGTCCTCGATTGGTTGAAGGAGAGAACGTGAACTACGCGAATAACTATAAATCTCAAACCAATTTTCCAAACTTCAACCATCGGCACAATGACCACCCAGGTTTTAGATGGAGAGAGGACCCGCCACCACCCAAAACCCATCAACAAAACTCAAGCAACAATAACCAATATCAAGGGAGTGGTGGCTACTACCAAAAAGGGACAAATTATGTTCCACCTCAGTTGCGCCAAGACCAGAACTCTTCTCAAACCGGTCAAGCTTCTTCCTCTTCTGGTGCACCAAAGCAGAATGACACTGCATCTGTACTTTCCGCAGTGGGTAACCTCTCAAGCATGCTCGAGAATCTAAATGGTGTAGTATCCGAAGTGAGGAAGGAGGTAGGAAGTCTAATGCAAGATCAGAATGAATCCCGGAGACAAATGAAAAACCTTGAAGTGACAGTAAACCAGCTAGCCTTAGAAGTGAACACCATCAAGGAGCAAGGCTCAGGGAAGCTCCCATCTCAACCTAAACCGACAAACGGGAGCACAAGCAGAAATGTGAATGCAGTCACAACCCGTAGTGGCAATGTGCTACAACAAGACAAGAAAATAGAAGAAGAGGGGGAGTTGGAGGTTTCTGAGAAAAGAAAGGAGGCTGAGGTACATGAGAAAGAAGTTGAGGATGAAGTGATTACACCCAAGGACTTGGATAAGGAGAAAAAGAAGAAGTCACAAACTGTACCATTTCCTGGGCGGTTGACAAAAAGTAAGCTAGCAGAAGCAAACCGCGACATCTTTGAAATCTTGAAAAAGGTAGAGGTTAACATTTCCCTTCTCGACTGCATTCGAGATATTCCTCTTTATGCAAAGTTCATCAAGGAACTTTGCACTAACAAGCGTAAGCTGCGAGGGAATGAGACTGTGCGAGTAAATGTGTCGGCAACAACTCCCAGAAAAACAGAAGGATCCTGGAGTGTTTGCAATTCCTTGCACTATCGGGAATCGAACTTTTGGGGAGTGTTTGGTAGATCTAGGCGCATCCATTAATGTCATGCCCTACTCGGCTTATCTTGAGTCAGGTATTGGACCTTTGCAAAGCACACGAGTAGTGGTACAACTAGCTGATCGATCCATCGCGAGTTTAGCGGGAGTTGTTGAGGATGTCTTAGTTAAGGTGAACGGCTATCTCTTTCCAGCAGATTTCTATGTTCTGCAAGCCGACGAGATTACATCCTTCTCGTTGAATTCTTCTCCTCTCATCCTTGGACGGCCGTTTCTTAGAACAGCAAGAACAAAGATCGATGTACACACTGGGACACTCACGATGGAGTTCGCAAAAGAGATAATCACCTTCCATCTTTTCGACAGTATTAGACACCCTGAGGATTTTGTGGCCTACGTCGAGTCGACAAATGAAGAAGAAGAACTCTTAGAGGAGTGTATCACCGAATTCATAGTGGCAGAACCTGATGAGATAATTGATAGTAAGGAAAATCCGTGCTTGGATGATCAAATTGCGAAGAGTGTACATTATGCAAGTGACTTTCAACGTGAGTTGACTATTTCAAGGGAGCGTATGTTACCTTCTACCGAAAAGCGCCATCCCTCGAGTTAAAACCTCTTCCAGACCACCTAAAGTATGCTCACTTAGGTGAAGATGAAACCCTCCCCGTTATCATCTCCTCTTCTCTCAAGCCGGAACAGGAGGAAAAACTTGTAAGCCTTCTGAAGATGCACAAGAAGGCGATTGGTTGGACACTTGCGGACATGCCAGGGATTCCACACTCTACATGCATGCACCGCATCGTGCTTGAAGATGACGCAAAACCGTCACGTCAACCACAAAGAAGGCTAAACCCTCCTATGATGGAGGTCGTAAAAAAGGAGTTGCTGAAGTTGTTAGATGCCGGCATTATCTATTATGTGGGTGAGTCAAAGTGGGTGTCTCCGATTCATTGTGTACCCAAGAAAGCCCGCATAACACTTGTGGAAAATGAAGACGGTGAGTCTGTACCCACCCGAGTCCAAAATGGGTGGCGTATGTGCATAGACCACTTCCCATTGCCATTCATTGATCAAATGCTTGAAAGATTGGCGGGACGTCCATATTACTGTTTCTTGGACGGTTTCTCTGGTTACTTCCAAGTAGCTATCGCGCAAGAGGATCAAGAAAAAATAACCTTCACTTGTCCTTATGGCACTGTTGCTTATAGGCGCATGCCTTTCGGTCTTTGCAATGCACCTGGTACATTCCAGAGATGCATGTTCCACATCTTCTCCGAGTATATCTCAAATTCTATCGAAGTGTTCATGGATGATTTCTCCGTTTATGGAGATTCATTTGAAGAATGTCTCTTGAACCTCAACCAAATCCTTGACCGATGTGAAGAAAACAACCTGGTTCTCAACTACGAAAAGTGCCATTTTATGGTAACTCAAGGGATCGTTTTAGGTCACGTAGTCTCTCAAAGAGGACTTGAGGTAGATAAAGCAAAGGTTGATGTCATCAAGAATCTCTCTTATCCGCGTAATATGAAAGATGTGAGGTCTTTTCTCGGACATGCGGTTTTTACCGTAGGTTTATCCGAGACTTCTCCAAGATCGCACAACCTCTTTGCCTGCTCTTGCAAAAAGATACACCATTTATGGTTGATGATAAATGCAAGGCAGCATTTGATGAGCTTAAGGAAAGGTTGTGCACTGCGCCAATCATTCAACCTCCCGATTGGAGCCTACCATTTGAGATAATGTGTGATGCCTCTAACCGTAGTGTTGGGGCGGTCTTGGGACAAAGAATCGGGCGAGAGCCGCATGTCATCTCTTATGCATCGAAGATGCTAGACGCTGCGCAAATGAATTATACTACGACCGAAAAGGAGTTGCTTGCGATAGTGTTCGCGCTTGAGTAATTTAGGTCGTATCTTTTGGGGACTAAAGTAGTAGTCTTTTCCGATCATGCCGCATTGCGTTATCTAATGAAAAAGAAGGAAAGTAAGCCACGACTCTTGCGATGGGTTCTACTATTGCAAGAATTTGATCTGGAAATTCGGGATAAAGCGGGTTTGCAGAACCTAGTGGCTGACCACTTGAGCCGGCTTCCAACGAAAGAAGGCGATATCTTGCCAATTAGCGAACTGTTCCCAGAGGAACATGTGTATGGCATCTTCTCAGTCGTCACATGCGGACCTGAGCCTTGGTTTGCTGATATAGTGAACTATCTTGCTACGGGAGTTCTCCCTTCTCACCTCCCTAAGGCCGTTAAGGACAAGCTAAAATCTAATGCAAGGCATTATTTTTGGGATGACCCGGATCTCTTCCGCTTATGTGGCGACCAAATTATCCGATGTTGTGTGCCCGACCACAAGGTGCAGTCAATTTTGAATTTTTCCCATTCATTACACTGTGGGGGTCACTTTGGTGTGGAGAGAACGCGTCGAAAAGTTCTATAAAGTGGATTTTGGTGGCCCACTTTGCACAAAGATGCTCATTCCTTTGTGCAAAACTGTGATAGATGTCAAAGGATAGGAAACATCTCTCGAAGAAATGAAAACCCCCAACACCCAATCTTGTTCTGTGAGGTGTTTGAAGTTTGGGGAATCGACTTTATGGGTCCCTTCCCATCTTCTTACGGGTACGAGTACATCCTTTTGGCAGTGGACTATGTGTCTAAATGGGTAGAAGCCATAGCCACTAGGAAGGCAGATTCTAAAACCGTTGTTGAGTTCCTAAAGAAAAATATCTTTCAAAGGTTTGGTACACCGACGGCAATCATAAGTGACAGGGGCACACACTTCGTGAACAAAAGTTTGGAGAACTTATTCAAGTCCTATCATGTGTCACACAAAGTGTCAACCGCCTATCACCCTCAAACTAATGGTCAAGCCGAGGTCTCGAATAGAGAAATCAAGTCTATCCTCGAAAAAGTTGTCAGTCCAAATAGGAAGGATTGGAGCTTGCGACTTGGCGATGCACTATGGGCTTACCGTACAGCGTATTAGACGCCAATAGGAACGACACCTTATCGGATGGTTTATGGTAAAGGATGTCATCTACCCGTTGAGTTGGAGCATAGGGCGTATTGGGCAATTAAACAATGCAATTTGGACTACCCCAATGACGCCACAGCTCGCAAGTTGCAAATTATCGAGTTGGAGGAGATTAGGCTGGATGCCTATGAGAACTCTCGAATCTACAAGGATAAGACCAAAGCCTTACATGACAAGTTCATCAAGAGCAAAAGTCTGAAAATTAATGACAAGGTCTTAATGTTCAATTCGAGACACAAACTTCATCCGGGAAAGCTTAAGTCTCATTTGGATAGGCCCGTTTGTTATCTCTAAGGATTGTGATAATGGAGTTTATGAAGTCACAAGTGAACAAACCGGAAGAACATTCAAGGTGAACGGACACCGTCTCAAGCCTTACTATGGGAACTTCGACAAAGGATGGTCGAATGACGAAGAGTTTGTGGATCCCCCACAAAGCACTTAAGTGTGGGGAGGCTTCGCCTAGCTAAAGGCGTTAAACGAAGTGCTATCGGGAGGCAGCCCGAGAATAAGTCGAGTCCACGACAATAAACAAGGGCGCTATCGGGAGGCAACCCAAGAATAAAACTTCGAGATGCTCATTCCTCAATGGGATCATTGGCGACCTTTGAACGGGTTATCTTTTCTCCTTTCTTCTAATCTCTTTCACTTCGGTTCGGGAGTCTCTTGCTTTTCCCGGCACCGTTCTCTCTCCAAGGCGCCAACCAAGATTGCACGTTCTATCTTCTTCTCATTTCTTCTCTCTGTTTTCCAACAGTACAAGACCCGGGTCACTGGATGGAGAGGGTTACCGGACTAAAAAGGGGGCACTAGTTAGATGTGTTTGTCTGTGTGTATGTGCAGGTACAAAGATATCTTCTTGCCAACTTGATTTTGTACTTCATTCTTAAATTCTTTGAACACTTCAAAGGATTCAGATTTGTGCTTCATTAGTTAGACATAAACATATCTACTGAAGTCGTCCGTGAAAGTTATGAAGTGCCGATACCCACCTCAAGCTGGCGTACTCATTGGTCCACATACATCAGTATTGTAGGATTAGTGCCCTAGGCCAAATGTATTTGTACTAGAAAATGGATTATGTATTAAGACATTATTATTTATTCAATAAAGATTGTTTCTTATATATCTGTGTGTATGGGTTGTGAATGTAAATCTTATATCAACCAAGAATAACACTTCGGGTTCACGTCATCAGAATAGGTGATTCTATTGGAAAATCCATAGCCATGTACGTTACATGCACAACGGATGTTGGGTTTCTACCGTTCATAACGCAGCGGAAAAACAAAAACAAAACAAAATCGAATTCGAAACCCAAAAGAAGGATCCGTGAATTACAATTAAATCAAAGAAAAGTTCATAACTTTGTACCTTCGGATTACGCTTAATCCGTGATGATCAAAATCGAATTTGGTTAATGTTTTTCTTTGCCTGATTCCAAACCAGTTTCCAAACTGATTCTTTGTATGTTTCGCCTAACCGGTCTCACAAACCGATCTCCAAGCGATCTCCAAACGAACCGATTCTCCAAGCAAACCGATTCTCCAAACAAACTACAGTTTCAACCCGAATCACAAAGATGCCGCACTTCACTTTGTCCTCTACCAGTATCCACATGAACAATCCCTTTGAATGGATAAAGAACGATATATGCTAGTATTCGTTCTTCATTTTTCACACAGAAATAACAAGAGAAAAAATTTTGGATTTTTCTCTCCTTTTGTCTCACAAAAGTTGGACGAAAATAATATGCCTTCATCAATCATTTTGGGGTGACTTTTGTGCCTATATAGTCCATAAGTTTCATATTGTAGGATTAGTGCCCTAGGCCAAATGTATTGTGCTAGGAAATGGATTATGTATTAAGACATTATTATTTATTCAATAAAGGTTCTTTCTTATATATACGTGTGTATGGGTTGTGAATGTATATTTCTTATATCAACCAAGAATGACACTTCGGGTATGCGTCATCAGAATACGTGATTCTGATAGTAGAACTGTGAACCAATGAATGACATTCTAAACTGTCCCTAGTGATATGTAGGATGTTTATAGAGATAGACATACTTCAGGTAAGAAGCTACATATCCACACTAGTATATTCGCAGGCTGGATGATCATGTTCTGCTGATCATGGACATAGAGATGTCAAGTCTGGAATATAGGTACGTGTTAGAGAACACGTACTGGACTGACCACACTATGAGAATATGCATGGTATATGTCATTAGTGATTCTCATATGAATAGTGTGCTTGTTCCTACGACCTGAGGTCACCATGGATTCCTGTATGAGGAACTACATACTTTAATATGATCTTACGTCATCCGTAATGGGATAATCATTAGGGTCATCGTTAGGTATGCACTAAATCTTGACGAGGAATGTGAGTGACCAAGATGGGATTTGTTCCTCTCATCATGAGGGATATATCTCTGGGCCCCCTTGATGAACTAGGACTAAAGAAAATGCATGGCCATGCTCAAAATGGATTAACATGTGTTGTTAATATCATTTTGTATTTACTCAGTCTAATTCTCGATCAGGAAAGAGACTTTGATCAAACTCAAGGATGACATATTACCATGCCTTGTGATCAAGATGTATATCGTAGAACAAAAGGAATAAGCAAATGTCTATTCAGATAGGTTTACGATCGCTGAGCATTTCATTTAACATTTTTAGTCATGATATCAGTCTAGAGGTTACTCATGCCTTACGATCTTTAGAAGATCGTTGCCAGCGTTAAATGGAACCTACACGGTCACACAATGAACTCCATTCGTACGGGATGAATATGCCTCAAAACAGTTATACATATGATGTATAAATTGGTGAGCGAAATAATCAATTATTGGATAATTGATTGAACAAAATAGTGTCATTCTGTTGGCAACGGAAAAGTTCCGTTCCAAACGGAATATATATGGAAACTGTAATAACCTTAGCTGCCAAGTATTTCGTTATGGAAATACATATTTCGTTGACAACAGAATAGTTCCGTTGGCAACGGAATAGGCGCAGATTAGGGTTTTAGTTATGGTAACTGAGCAAACGTTCGCCTCTCTCTCTAGTATAAATAGAAGGGCAGGGTCTCTCTATTTGACACACAACTCTGAGGCCTGAGAGGCCGTCTTTACAGAGAAAAGAGAGAGAGAGTTTTGAGAGATATTCAGAAAGTATTTTCGGACTTGTCTAGCCAAGTCCGGTTATTCCGTTCGAGTGAAGTTTGCGTGGATACGAGTAGAGGTTCTCTACCTTGAGAACTTGCGAGCGATCTATCTTCATCCCTAGGAGAAGAAGCTATCTCTCGAGCCGAGCTTCAAGAAGAGTTTCGCGAGCCGAGCTTCAAGAAGGAGTTCTTCAAGCCGAGCAATAGGAAGGAGCTTGGCGAGCCGAGCTTCGGGAAGGAGACGGTTGCGAGTCGGAAAAGTTCATACCTACATCCGTTCCTTGTCTCGCTGATCAGGAAGATCCGAGGTATAAATTTTAATGGCTAATCTCGTACTTTTATTCCCTTAACGTTGATTCTAGGGCGGGTTAAATCCATAGGTTCCGCTGCGCATGTAACGTACATGGCTATGGATTTCCCAACACATATCCTATGTGCATGGTAACTATGTAACCATATATGCAACACACCTTATCATATAAGATGTAGGATTGGATGTGTCACTTGACTATGTAGCTCTTCATACAACTTATCACATAAGTTATGCTTTTTCTGTGTACGTCTCAATAGTTGTTCTTTGTGTGTGACCTTTAGGTTTACTTAATGTTGGCAATAATCACGACGGATTATAAATCATGAGTGGCCTCTAGCAAGACATCATAATTACCCAAATTAAGCAAGTATAGATGATTCGATCAAACCTAATTTATGTTCATGCATTGTATTCCTTTGTTACACGATATCTATATCGTCCATAAGGCATATTATATGTCAACCTTACGTTGGTCGATAAATATTTCTTTACACTGGATTTGATTGAACATGAAATGACATTAATAATTCCTTATTAATTCACTCGAGCACTGCCGTGCGTTTCTTCAATCAAATCATCAAGAGGCCTAAAGATATCTCTCTCAATTTATGAGAGTAAAAATCATATCTTAATTAAACTCTTTCCTCAGCATCATTCATTATATACCTAATTATAATCTTTATGACCGCCCGATTAAAGACGATGTTAGATTATATTAAAGTATAAAATTTCTCATGTAGGAAACCGAGATAATCTCAAGTCTAAGGATTACAGATACATTCTTTACTGAGAATAAGTAATGACACAAACCATGTAATATTCTCACAGTGAGTCAATCCAGTATATGGTCTCCAATATATATTTACCTTAATGACTTAATAACTCTTATTCATGATCAGTAAAACGTGACCATCAGTCAACTAACATACTGATGTATATTTATAGCTTATCATAAAGTATGTTTGTCTCACAAACATCCTATGAATGATAAGGGATGGTTTAGAATATTATTCATAATACTTTATTGTTTTACTATCAAAGTCACATACTTTCATGATATAAAGCTGAATATCATATTTAAGGTTCATTTTAGTAATAAGAATAAAATAACCAATATGCATTTATTATATAAAATATCTCTAAATAAATATAAGGTTTGTTTAACACAATCCATACATCTAGGTCTCAAATATATTGACCTAGGGCATACTACTAACAATCTCCCACTTGCACTAGGCTGAATCTAACAAGTATCTAATACCCATCGACCTAGCATGACCCTCATGCTTTGCTTGAGAAAGTGGTTTAGCCAACGGATCCGCAACATTATCATCACCATCAACTCTGCATATTTTAATATCTCCTCTCGCAATGATCTCCCTGATCAAATGGAAACGTCGAAGTATATGTTTGGTTCTCTGATGCGATCTTGGTTGATTTACCTGCGCAATTGCCCCATTGTTGTCACAATAAAGATCCACAGGATTTGTGAAACTAGGAACCACACCGAATTCTTCAATGAACTTCTTGTGAAACTAGGATCTGAAGCTGCTATGTACTCTGCTTCTGTCGTAGAATCCACTACAGTGTCATGTTTGAAACTTTTCCAACTTATTGCACCTCCATTCAAACAAAACACAAAACCAGATTGCGATCTAAAATCATCATTGTCGGTTTGAAAGCTTGGGTCCGTGTAATCTGTTACAACTAGCTCACTTTCAAATCCTCTATAAACCAAGAATGAATCTTTAGTTCTTCTCAAGCACTTCAAAATACTCTTAACTGCTGTCCAGTGACTTTCACCGGGATCAGATTGATATCTGCTAGTTGCACTTAATGCATATGATACATCTGGTCTAGTACAAAGCATGGCATACATGATAGATCCAATAGCCGAAGCATACGGAATTTTATTCATGCGATTTCGTTCTTCCTGATTAGCAGGACGTTGATTCTTACTCAATTTTATGCCATGTGACTTGGTATGAAACCTCTTTTCGAATCTTCGATTCGAAATCATGTCAACACTTTGTCAATATATGTACTTTGACTTAGACCTATGAGCCTTTTAGATCTATCTCTATAGATCTTAATGCCGAGTATATAAGCGGCATCTCCTAGGTCCTTCATTGCAAAAGACTTTCCAAAAAATGTCTTAACATTTGTAAAAGTCAGAACGTCATTTCCAATGAGTAATATACCATCTACATAAAGTACTCGAAAAACTATTGCGCTCCCTCTAACCCTCTTGTAAACACAAGGTTCATCTTCATTTTTGATAAAACCAAAACCTTTGATTACTTCATCAAAATGAAGATTCCAACTCCGAGATGCTTGCTTTAATCCGTAAATGGATCGCTGCAATTTGCAAACCTTACCAAAATTCATAGGATCAACAAAATGCTCGGGTTGTGTCATATACACGTCCTCGAGTAAATTTCCATTAAGAAAAGCTGTTTTGACATGCATTTGCCATATCTCATAGTCATAATATGAGTCTATGGCAAGCAGAATTCTAATCGATTTAAGCATGACAACTGGTGAGAAAGTTTCGTCATAGTCTATACCATGAGTTTGTCGAAAACCTTTCGCAACAAGTCTCGCTTTATAGGTATGCACATTTCCGTCCATGTCAGTTTTCCTTTTGAAAACCCATTCACACCCAATGGTCTTAGAACCTTTAGGTGAATCAATTAATTTGCAAACTTGATTATCGTACAATGACTGCATCTCAGTTTTCATGGCTTCTAACCATTTATGAGAATCAGGATCCTTCATAGCTTCTTGGTAAGATGTGGGTTCATCATCTATGAGCGCCACATTTTTATCATCAGTCACGAGAAATCCATATCTCTCGGGCTCATGACGAACTCTACAAGATCTACGAGGAGCATCTTGTGTTTCAAGACCGGACTCGTCAACTCTTAAAGAGACTATTGGATCTTCCAATGGCTGTTCATTGCTAATTAGTGGATCTTGAATTTCTTCAAGGTGTACTTTATTCCCACTAGTTCTTTTATAAATAAATTCTCTTTCCAAAAAGGTTCTCGGATGGGTTGTAAAAGTAATATCCTTTAGTTTCTTTAGGATATCCCACAAATAAGCATTTATCAAATTTCGGTGTTAACTTGTCAGAAATTTGACGCTTCACATAAGCTTCACAACCCCAAATCTTTAGAAAAGACAATATAGGACTCCTCCCAGTCCATATCTCATATGGAGTCTTTTGAACTGCTTTTGATGAAATTATGTTTAGTATGAACGCGGCAGTCTCAATGGCATAACCCCAAAAGGATATCGGAAGATCTGTTTGACTCATCATAGACCAAACCATATTTAATAAAGTTCGGTTTCTCCTTTCCGAGACACCATTCCATTGAGGTGTTCTAGGAGGAGTAAGTTGTGAAACTATTCCTCAATCTTTAAGATGATCGTCAAACTCTAGGCTTAAATATTCACCACCTCGATCTGATCGAAGTGCTTTTATTTTTTTACCTAGCTAGTTTTCTACTTCACTCTTAAAAATTTTGAACAATTCAAAAGATTTGGATTTACGTTTCATTAAGTAAACATATCCATATCTACTTAAGCCATCAGTAAAACTAATGAAGTATCGAAAGCCGCCTCTAGCTGGTGTGCTCATTCGTCCGCATACATCTGTATGTATGAGATCCAATAACTCACTTGCCCCTCTCACTTCTCTTTGTGAAAGGAGCCTCTGTCATCTTACCTAATAAACAAGATTCACATGTCTCACATGATACTAAATCAAATGACTCTAAAAGTCCATATTGGTGGAGTTTAGAAATGCATTTCTTATTTATGTGTCCTAAACGACAATGCCAGAAATATGTCGGATTCAAATCATTAGATTTAAATCTCTTTGTATTAATGCTATAGATAGACTTGTAATGTTCATGATCAAGATTTAAAAACATAAAGACCATTTTCTAATTGACCATTCGCATAGAAAAGATTTTCTTTACTTATGGTAAAGTTATTATTCTCAATAACAAACTTAAAACCATCCAAAACCAATCTCGACACAGATACGATATTCCAGTTCACAGCAGGTACATAGTAGCAATTATTTAAATTTATTACAAGTCCAAAAGGTAAAGATAATAAATAAATGCCCACGGCTAATGCAGCAACTCTTGCTCCATTTCACACCCGCAGGTCAACTTCACCTTTCGCTAATCTTCTACTCCTTTGCAGCCCCTGCACATTATTACAAATGTGAGTACCGCATCCGGTATCTAATACCCAAGATGAGGAAGTAGATAAATTAATTTCAATAACATTAATACCTGAAGTAGTAGTCTCACTCTTCTTCTTCTTCTTCTTCTTCTTTATATCCTCCAAGTAGGCCTGACAATTTCTTTTCCAATGGCCTGATTTGTTGCAGAAGAAACAAACACCCTCTTTGGGTTTCTTGCTCTTAGGTTCGGACAACATCTTGCCCTTACCTTTTCCCTTGACTTTGCCCTTGATTTTTCTATTCTGACCCTTGCGTTTCTGAACCAAGAGAATATCGTTGACAACATTTGTCTTCATAGTGCCCTCGAAATTCTTCAGCATGCCGTACAACTCCTTCAGACTCTTGTCCATGTTATGCATATTATAGTTCATTACAAATGGCTTGAAATTCAAAGGAAGAGACCTAAGGATCAAATTGGTAGCCATCTCATCGCCAACCTTTGCCCCTAGTTTCTCAAGTTGATCAAGGTACCCCTTCATTTTAAGAATATGAGCACTCACCGAGGAGTTGGGAACCATCTTACAACTTGCTAATGCACAATGTGCATTATACCTCTCATTTCTAGCTTGCTCTTGGAATATTTCCTTGAGCTATGCCAACATTGAAAATGCCTCTAAATTTTCAAACTGCTTTTGAAGATCGGCATCCATAGTGGCTAACATGAGACATGTCACATCATTAGAGTCACTTGTATGCTTGGCATAAGTGTCTATTACTTCTTGATCAGCATCATTAGCGGGATGGTCAGGAATGGGCCTTTCAAAGACATAGTTCTTCCTTTCTTATTTGATAACAATTCTCAAATTTCGATGCCAGTCGAGGAAGTTTTTCCCATTGAGCTTGTCCTTCTCAAGGACAGATCGCAATGTTAAAGTTGATGTGTTGTTTGCTGCCATTTTCTATACATAATTAAATGCAGGTTTATATTAATATTAGATTTGAGATATTTTAATATAATTTTAACTCCCACTATTTTATTCAAATCAATAACCCTCAAATGTATTGATTCGGAAATTTTAACTTTAAATTTCATAGTGGGCCAATGTCCATATTTCATCATGTTCCAAGTGAGCTTTGGATTATTTAGGTAGGAACATTTCCAATTGTATCTCATACAACTCTTGATTAATCCATAGGATGAGCATTATATGCTCGGCGTATGCATCCTATCATATGCCCCGAACCCAAGTCTGACTTGATAGTTCAGTTGAATCTAACCATGTCAATATATCGAGAATCACCATTTCTCGCTTCTTATCACCCTAAGATTATGCTAATTCACTATGCTTTGGTATACCCAAATTTTGCATGATCGAAGGGATGATAAGTATAGATACATGGGAGGCATTTCTATGATTCAATATTATATGAGGGATTGTTATATTTAACCCTTTTTGTTTTAGTTGTTTTATTTTATCATGTATTTCATCACAGAACATCACATGCACATATAAAATAAATATGATATGATATAACATGGCCTTGATGATCTAAATGAGCCAATCATTAAGATCATTTCCTAAGATATATTCAATGCCCGCATTGATGAACTTCTTCATCTCCATGATGTATATGAGGTGGACGGTGAACTCCTTCATCTCCATGATGCGTATGAGGTGGACGGTGAACTCTTTCATCTCCATGATGCGTATGAGGTGGACGGTGAACTCCTTCATCTCCATGATGTGTATGATCGTGGTAGTTATATTATATATAAAATGAACGGAATCATGCCCGTCACAATTAACCATCAAAATAAATTACATCACATCAACCAAGAACGGAACCATGCCCGTTATTACATACATACATATATTACGAAATTTCTTTAAAAAATTGATGTGTTGAATATATCTTTTCGAAATTTATTTAGTTTATCATATACGTAGTTTCGCACCTTTTCATAAAATTTAGACACCCATCCGAAGGTTATGATACATCACATGCATCCCTTCATGACATACCCAAGGCACCCTTTCAATCAAGTCGCAACCTTTCATGATCAAGATACATCACATGCACCCTTTCATGAAGTCGCATCCTTTCAATCAAGTCGCAACCTTTCATGATCAAGATACATCACATGCACCCTTTCATGAAGTCGCATCCTTTCATGAAATCGCAACCTTTCATGATCAAGATACATCACATGCACCCTTTCATGAAGTCGCATCCTTTCATGAAATCGCAATTGTTCATGATCAAGATACATCACATGCACCCTTTCATGAAGTCACATCCTTTCGTGAAATTGCAACCGTTCATGATCAAGATACATCACATGCACATTTTCATGAATTCGCATTCTTTCATGAAATCGCAACCGTTCATAATGAAAATTCAACAATTGAAAAATAACGCCTCAAAATCAAAAGAAATATTTCAAAAATGGTTTATCCATCTTAATTTAATTGGAATTCACTTGGCTCTGATACCACTGTTGGGTTTCTACCATTCATAACACAACGGAAAAATAAAAATGCAACAAAATCGAATTCGAAACCCAAAAGAAGGATCTGTGTATTACAATTAAATCAAAGCAAAGTTCATAACTTTGTACCTTCGAATTACGCTTAATCTGTGATGATCGAAAGCGAATTTGGTTGACGCTTTTCTTTGCCCGATTCCAAACCGGTTTCCAAACAGACTCTTTGTATGTTTCGCCTAACCGATCTCACCAAGCAATCTCCAAACGAACCGATTATCCAAGCAAAATGATTCTCCAAACAAACTACGGTTTCAACCCGAATCACAAAGATGCCGCACGTCGCTTCGTCCTCTACCGGTATCCACACGAACAACAAGAGAATAATTTTCGAATTTTTCTCTCCTTTTGTCTCACAAAAGTTGGACGAAAATAATATGCCTTCATCAATCAATTTGGGGTATCTCTTGTGCCTATATAGTCCATAACTATCATATCCTATGTGCATGGTAACTATGTAACCATATATGCAACACACCTTGTCATATAAGATGTAGGATTGGATGTGTCACTTGACTATGTAGCTGTTCATACAACATATCACATAAGTTATGATTTTTCTGTGTACGTCTCAATAGTTTTTCTTTGTGTATGACCTTTTAGGTTTACTTAACGTTGGCAATAATCACAACGGATTATAAATCATGAGCGGCCTCTAGCAAGACATCATAATTACCCAAATTAAGCAAGTATAGATGATTCGATCAAATCTAATTTACGTTCATGCATTGTATTCCTTTGTTACACGATATCTATATCGTCCATAAGACATTGTATCTGTCAACCTTACGTTGGTCGATAAATATTTCTTGACACTGGATTTGATTGAACATGAAATGACATTAATAACTCCTTATTAATTCACTCGAGCACGGTCGTGCATTTCTTCAATCAAATCATCAAGAGGCCTAAAGATATCTCTCTCAATTGATGAGAGGAAAAATCCTATCTTAATTAAACTCTTTCCTCCACATAATTCATTATATACCTAATTATAATCTTTATGATAGCACGGTTAAAGACGATGTTAGATTATATTGAAGTATAAAATTTCTCATGTAGGAAACTGAGATAATATCGAGTCTAAGGATTACAGATACATTCTTTACTGAGAATAACTAATGACACGAACCATGTAGTATTCTCACAGTGGGTCAATCCAGTATATGATCTCCAACATATACTTACGTTAATGACTTAATAACTCTTATTCATAATCAGTAAAACGTGACCATCAGTCAACTAACATACTTATGTACATTTATAGCTTATCATAAAGTATGTTTGTCTCACAAACATCCTATGAATGATCAGTGACGGTTTAGAATATTATTCATAATACTTTATAGTTTTACTATCAAAGTCACATACTTTGATGATATAAAGCCTGAATATCATATTCAAGGTTTATTTTAGTAATAAGAATAAAATAACCAATACGCATTTATTATATAAAATATCTCTAAATAAACATAATGTTTGTTTAACACAATCCATACATCTAGGTCTCAAATATATTGGCCTTGGGCATACTACTAACAGCGGAGCTTATGGATTTAACCCTCCCTAGGATCTACGTTAAGGGAATAAAAGTACGAGATTAACCATTACAATTTATACCTCGGATCTTCCTGATCTGCGAGATGAAGAACAGATGTAGGTCTGAAATATTCTGACTCGCAACCGTCTCCTTTCCGATGCTTGGCTCATGAAACTCTTTCCTGATGCTCGGCTCGAAGAACTCGTTCTTGAAGCTCGACTCGCGAAACTCTTTCCTAAAGCTCGGCTTGAGAAGCTCCTTCTTCTCATAGGGATAAAGAATGATCGCTCGCAAGTTCTCAAGATAGAGAACCTCTACTCGTATCCACGCGAACTTCAGACGTACGGAATAATCGGACTTGGCTAGACATATCCAGAAATACTTTCCGAATATCTCTCAAAACTTTCTCTCTCTTTTCTGTGTAATATACGGCCTCTAAGGCTTCTAAGTTGTGTGTTAAATAGAGAGACTCTGGCCTTCTATTTATACTAGAGAGAGGCGAACGATTGCTCAGTTACCATAACTAAAATCCTAATCTGTGCCTATTACGTTGCCAACGGAACTTTTCCATTGCCAACGGAATAGGTATTTCAATAACGAAATACTTGGCAGCTAAGATTATCACAGTTTCCATGTCTATTCCGTTGGGAATGAAACTATTCCGTTGCCAACGGAATGGTACTGTTTTGTTCAATCAATTATCCAATAATTGATTATTTCGTTCACCAATTTATAGATCATATGTATAACTGTTTTTTAGGCATATTCATCCCGTACGAATGGAGTTCATTGTGTAACCGTGTAGGTTCCATTTAACGCTGGAAACGATCTTCTAAAGATCATAAGTCATGAGTAACCTCTAGACTGATGTCATGACTACCCATGTTAAATGAAAGGATCATCGACCTATCTGAATAGACATTTGCTTATTCCTTTTGTTCTACGATATACATCTTGATCACAAGGCACGGTGACATGTCATCCTTGAGTTTGATCAAAGTCTCTTTCCTGATCGAGAATTAGACTGCATAAATACAAAATGGTATTAGCAACACATGTTAATCCATTTTGAGCATGGCCATGAATTTTCTTCAGTCCTAGTTCATCAGGGGGCCCAGAGATATCTCTCTCTTAACGAGAGGAACAAATCCCATCTTGGTCACTCACATTCCTCGTCCTATTGATCATCCCGTTACGGATGACGTAAGATCATATTAAAGTATGTAATTCCTCATACAAGAATCCATGGTGACCTCAGTTCGTAGGAACAAGCACACTATTCATATGAGAATCACTAATGACATATACCATGCATATTCTCATAGTGTGGTCAGTCCAGTACGTGTTCTCTAACACGTGCTTATATTCCAAACTTGACATCCATATGTCCATGATCAGCAAAACATGATCATCCAGTCTGCGAATATACTAGTGTGGATATGTAGCTTCTTACTTGAAGTATGTTTATCTCTATAAACATCCACATATCACCAGGGATGGTTTAGAATGTCATTCGTTGGTTCACAGTCTACTATCAGAATCACGTATTCTTGATGATGTGAACCCGAAGTGTCGTTCATGGTCGATCTAATACGTAAATATATTAGTCACCCATACACTCATTCATATATGAACTGAATAAACATGTTTCTTATAATCTAATCTCTAGTCCAACACTTTGGCCTAAGGCATAATTCCTTCAGTCTCTCACTTGCACTAGGCCAATCTTAAGCATCCAATGCTTATTAGGCAACGTGACTTTCATGTTGTACTAGCGGGAAATATATGCCTATCAGATTATAGAAATTTACATTGCAAACTTGGAACGACTACTATTGATCTTTATCATTAGTTGAGAACTTCTAAAATAGGTACTTGTATCCCTGTAGCTCTATTCTGAGCGACTCTTTATTCATAACATAGATCGTCAGGCCTTAGGAGCAATCGAAACTACTCTTAGTTCCAATATCAAGTTCAGATCTAAGCATACCTATTGTTTGCTTCTAAAGCAACAATACAGTACCTTATTTGGAACTCTTTCCAAATTATTGTATTCGGAATAAACGAATTGCGATAATGATCCATGTTAGGAAGGTGTACCACTACCTAGTTCCTCTGGATATCTTAGTTCTTCATAAGAATTTAGATATTTATCTTAGTCATCAAATGACGATAGTTTGCTCTCTTCTGCTCCGAGCATATTGCACAATACATTGTATGGCTTAAAACAAATCTTATTCATGTTGTTATCAGGAACTGTTTCTTGTACATTGAACCTTTCAATAAATGGATGATAAGCGCATGTCTTCATTATATGAACGTCGTAGGCAAGAATTCTTTCTTGCATATTGAACTCCTTCAATATATTGTTGAAAGCATAGAATCCAATTCATGTGTCTTTCAATGTTCATATTAGTGCCACAAACAAGAACTCTTTCTTGTATATTGAATATTTGGTTGAAGGCATAAAATCTAATTCTTATACCCTTTTATTGTTCATGTGAATGTCATAAGCAAGAACACGTTCTTGCATTTTGAACATTTCAATGTATGGCTGAAAGTATAGAATCTCATTCGTGTACCTTTTCAGCATTCATATGAACACCATGAGCAAGAACATTTCTTGCACATCGAATTCTTTCAATATTTTACCAATGTGCTTTATCTTGTAATCAGAAGTTTGTATAGACTTCAACTCCTAACTAGTAAGTTGTTGTAATGGAGGAAGATTATTATACTCCCACTGGATTTCTTGAAATCAAGGTGGTCGCATCTATTTTGATTAAGTCAGATTCTTCAATTTACTTTGTCAAATAGATCCATCCTGAGATGCTTGCTTTATTCCATGAATTTACCTTTTAGAATTCTCGCGACCACTAAACTCTTGCCATGTATCAAAGATACATCCACATTAAAGTTCCTATAAAGGAATGTGAGTTTTTATATCCTTGTTCCATCATTCACAATGACATTGTCCTATGGAAGTTAAAATTCGTAATAGCAACAGATGAGAAAGTCCTTTTACTATAGCCCATACTATAGCTACTTTCTTTTCTATTTTTAGGTTATCCTTGTACTGTATGCAATGGTCATCAAGCCATTGGATACTCCAATCAAGTTCCAAACATGATTGTTTGTATATGCGCTGCATCTCAGTTCTCATGGTCCAACCATTTTGAGAATATTGTCTCTTCATAGTCTCCTCGGTAGAAAGTCGACTCATCCTCTATGAGCATCTTTTATGAGAGATCATATTTCTCACCTTAATGTCTACCAGGTCTGTGAGGAGGACCTTATATTTCAAGTACAGCCTTATCAACTACTGGATAGACTCATTAATGGTTCATTGCTAGTATGTGGATCTTGAACCTTTCGAGATGTATTACACTCCCACTGCTTCTTTAGGAGATCAGATCTCTCTTAAAAAAGTCTGAATTATGAGTAACAAACAATTTGAACTCGTAATGGATGTAAACAACATCAAATTGATATTCCACAAATATTTATGAGATTTTTGTGTTGACATCGTCAAACCTTTTGACACGAGTCGTACTTCAACCTTTAAAGACAATTTGGGACTATTCCAAACCCATATCACGTATGGTGTCCTTTTGAACCTTATGATATTCAGTGTTTAGTATATTCAAGAGTATAAACCTATAAGAGTCTTGGAGGCAGAGATTGAATCTTATCCAACAAGTTTCTTTTCTTCTTTATGTGCACATCGTGAGATGCTGCATATAGAATTAATTATGAAACTTTTTTCCACAATTTCTAAGATAATTTTCAAACTATTGACTCAAATGCTTGCCACTTTGATTTGATCGAAGTGCTCTTATTGTTTTGTCAAGGCAATATCGAATTTTATTCTTAAATGCTTTGAACATTTCAAATACATTGTGTTTCATTAAGTAAACATTTTACTTAAAACACTTTTAATATGAAATTCTGATATTCCTTATTTCAAGCTGGCTTGCTTTTGTCTCTCATGCATCTATAGGCACGAGAATCAACAAACTAACCCATCAACTTCATGATGGTTGTCCATTTTTGTCATCCGTTTCGATAAATAAAATTTGTACGTCTCAATTGATCCTAGATCCAGTGAGTCAAATTTTCCACATAGGGTGGAGTTTTAGAAATGCAATTCTTATTTTGTGACTTAGATGACATTGCTAGAAGTATGAAATCAATGGACTTATTATGTAGCATATAAAGGTTATTTTCTAAGTGAACATTTCAAATAGACAAATCTAAGAAAATTTTATTATTCCAAATAATAAATTTTACAACTATTTTAATGCTAATGTCTAAATAACATTTATTTCATTACAAGTCGCAATGGCTAAGTCAATAAAATCCTAGAGTTAATGTAGCAACTCTTGCTTCATTCCCCACTTGTAGGTTGACTTCTCCTCCAGCTAATCTTCAATTTCTGAGTAATATCCTGCACATTCAAAATGTGAGAATTACAATGGATATCAATATCCAAGTAGAGATTTAGGAAGAGGAATACTTGAAATGGCAGCCATTGATTCTTCTTCTTGACATATCTTACATCCTGCTCTCCAGTGATCACGCATAGAACATGCAACAACCTCTTCTGATTTCTCAGGTTTAGGCAACTCCTTACCTATACTCTTGATCCAGCTCTCCCATGCGGCTTGTCTATTCAACTCTCTTTCCCTTTCAATCCTGAGGGCATCAATGACAACTTAATCCATTTTGAGCATGGCCATGCATTTTCTTCAGTCCTAGATCATCAGGGGGCCCAGAGATATCTTTCTCTTAACGAGAGGAACAAATCCCATCTTGGTCACTCACATTCCTCGTCATGATTCAGTGCATACCTAATGATGACCCTATTGATCATCCCGTTACGGATGACGTAAGATCATATTAAAGTATGCAGTTCCCCATACAGGAATCCATAGTGACCTCAGGTCGTAGGAACAAGCACACTATTCATATGATATCACTAATGACATATACCATGCATATTCTCATAGTGTGGTCAGTCCAGTACGTGTTTCTCTAACACGTGCCTATATTCCAGACTTGACATCTCCATGTCCATGATCAGCAGAACATGATCATCTCGTCTACGAATATACTAGTGTGGATATGTAGCTTCTTACTTGAAGTATGTTTATCTCCATAAACATCCCACATATCACTACTCCATAAACATCCCACATATCACTAGGGACGGTTTGGAATGTCATTCGTTGGTTCACAGTTTGGCCTAGGGCATAATTCCTTCAGATTCTGATAATAGAACTGTGAACCAACGAATGACATTCTAAACTGTCCCTACGGATATGTAGGATGTTTATAGAGATAGACATACTTCAGGTCAGAAGCTACATATCCACACTAGTATATTCGCAGGCTGAGGTATAAATTTTAATAGCTAATTTCATACTTTTATTCCCTTAACGTAGATCCTAGGGCGGGTTAAATCCATAGGTTCCGTTGCGCATGTAACGTACATGGCTATGGATTTTCCAAGAATCATAATATCATAGGGAGCGTAAATACAAAAATTATGATATCATAGAGGGTATAAATATAAAAATCATGACATCATAAGGGGTTGCAAATACAAAATTCATGACATTATTGGGTTCAATGATGATGTATATGACATTTTTTGTGGGGAAATGAGAGAACAAGTTGTAATTTTCCATTACCCAATAATGTTTTGATAACATACGCTTTATTTGGAACGGACACAGCTCATAGTTTAATGTTAACACCATCACACAAAATACACTATAAGTCTATGGTGAGATGATGCATTTAATAGGGGCCATTTTTATTCAGACTCTTGAAAATATTAAAAGCTTCATTCCCCTACCATCCATCTCTACCAAGCTCGAAAAGAAAACAAAAATGGTCTTTCTCTCAAATAAGAGTAGTCTAACCCAATAAATGACCGTAATTTGCTAGATTGGATGAAGAAATCAACGAATCAACACCTGAATTGATGATCCTACACTTGAAATTGACGGACTCTGACTCCTATGCATTGCAAAATCGGAAATTCGACCAAATTGGGCCAAAATAAGACCAGACGTCAACGATTTCGAGTTGAATCGGTTGATTCCGGATCTGACTCGATGGTTTTTAAAACCATGCTTCAGTCAGATACTTATGTCTCCTTAATGAAAATAATAAAGAAAATAAAATAATAGACATAGAAATCAATTAAACTAATTCAAGCATCTTATCTTAACAATTGCAAACAAAATCAAATTGTTGAGAAGGTCCAATCCTTACAGTTTGATTCTTTTGTTATGCTATAATTTTTTATTTATATTAATCAATACACCATAAGAAAGAAAGAAAGAAATTATACTCTAAATTTGAATGAATAAACATAGGCAGCAACTAGATCAACCAAGAAATGAGAGGCAGGATATCGTTGATCGGATTACAAGAGAGACGGAATAGTATGGAGATGAAAAGAAAAAGCTGGGTTAATACAAACTTTTCGATCTAACTTTATGCGCCGGATCTTTAATTAACGGCTGTGATTTTGTAGGCACGACCTAAATAAAAAAACTCTATCCAATTTGCCCTTTTTTTTAGTCCCACGGATGAAGTTATATTACTTTGGATGTGTTTATTAGATGGTACATGAAAGAGAAGATTGGAATGAGAAACAAAAATTGGGAGGGGTGAGGTATGTAAGCTTTCATGAGTGGGTCCGTCTCTAGGGCTTGAATGGGCTGGATTGTCAATATGGGCTTGTCAGTCTTTAAAGGGCTCTTCGATGTTATGTGGGTTGGCAAGTTATAGATTTTACTAACAAATTATGTATGACTCGTTTCATATTTTCCCATGCAGCAATAGTTATAGAAAAATATAAAATTTGACAGTAAATTCAGCAATAGTTCACAAACTTTATATACTAAAAAAAATTATAACTGTTCATCTGATATCACATAAAAATCTTTTAATTACACTGTGGGCTTTAGTTTCCTTCAACCCAGTCCAATCTACTCCACACTCAGCCCAACCAACAAAACTCTCCGTCTCTCTCATTTCCCTCTCCCTCCTAAACCCCTCCTCTTCCAAAATCCCTTCCCAAATTCATTCAACCATGAGCTTGTTCGGCGTAGGCGGAAGGGAGGCTGCAGTGTTCTCTCTAACCCCGCACAAGATCGCACTGTGCCAGCTGATCCAGGTCTTCGCTCCGCCGGCCCAGCACGGCCTTCCGCTCCCCTTCACCGCGCTCTCTCAACACAATCGCCTCGGCCTCTTCCTCTTCTCCCTCAGTCGCGTATTAATTAATCACCATTTCCGTCCTCATTTGTTGGATGGCTTAATTTGTTTACGTTTTAACTGATTTGTTTTTTTTTCTTAAATAGTCATGTGAGGATTATTTGGAGCCGGGTTTGGAAGAGCTGATTAATCAGTTGAAGTCGATTGATGGGTTGAGTAATGAGTGGCTTCACGAGAACTTGTTCAGTGATCTGTCGTCTTTGACCTCGGCTGATGATTTGTTCAATTTTTTTGATAAACTACAAGGTTTTGAATTACACACTCAGTTTTCTTGCTTTTTAGAAAAAATGGAAGTATAGGCCTATTCTTACTGTGCTTGAATTGCTCAAGTGAGGGTAAATTGAGGCTTACTTGGAGTTAAATTGGGCTGAAATTGTTAAATTAAGATTTAAATTAAACATTTGGGTTAACTTGCAATTAATTTTTTTTATTTTTTTATTTTTATTTTAGGTGTTATTGTGGGGCCAGAAGGAGTGAATATGGAGGGAGATCAAATATTTCTCGATCCAAGTAGTCATTTAGGCATTTATCTACGTTGTTGTATTCTTACCTTCAATTCCTTGACTTTTGAGGTACTAAATTGCATTTATTTACATTTCCGTACATTTTATTGTAGACCCTATTAAGCCCCAAATAAGCCTTCATTAAAGTCAAAATGAATTTCAATTATGCAATTAAGCCCCAATTTGATCCAAATTGGCATCATTTAACCCGTTAATTATTAAATTAAACCTCATTTACCCCCAAACTTGCAGGGAATTTGTCATCTCTTGACGAATATTGGAATCTATTGCAACTCGGTGAGCTCTGCATTCCAATTTGCTGAAGAAGAATTAGATGAAGAATTAGAATCAGAAGAAGAGGAATTTAATAATGAATCAAATATGATGCAAATGCAATTGAATGAGCAATTCTTGCCTGATATATCCGAATTGGATAAATACTCTCTTAGTTTTGAGTCTGATACGCCTAAAAATACCACATTTAATGCCCTAAAGTCTTCTTTTGATTATCATACATGTAAAAATATAGACCATATTAATATAAAATATATTATTTTTATTAAATTTTTATTTTTATTATTATTATTTTTTGGTAGATGATAATTTAAGAGAAGAGACTAATTTAAGTATACTAAGATCTGCTTGGCAAGTAGAAGGCTACCTTAATCAGCAAGCTGACCTTCTTGAGAAGTAACATATATTTCCTCTCCTTTTTTGGGTTTATTTGCAAATTTTCATTTTTCGTCTTTTTCTTTTCTATTTACATAAATTCATCTTTTATACAGGGATGCCAGCTCAGTTCCATTAAATTCTTTTAATGCTGCTCTTTCACAGCTCCAAAAACTCGCCCCTGAATTATACCGTGTAAGTTATAAAAATATATAAATAATTAAATAAACAAATTAACAAAAAGTAAATAATAAATAAACAAATTAACAAATTATCAGATAAATACTAAATTAATTAATAATAAATAATTAAATAATATATAAATAACAAACAAATAAATAAATAAGGGGATTATAATTTTGTTTTATTTATTTGTTTTTTGCAGACGCAATATTTGCAGTATTTAAATGCTTTGCATCACGATGATTTTGCCCTTGCGGTGGATAGCCTTCACCACTATTTTGACCACAGGTTTCTTCTTTTATTTCAAAATTATATTTAAAAAAAAGCAAATTAATTTAAAAACTGAGATTTCAATTCCCACCTGCAAATTAGTAGTAGTGGTTTCACTGGTTTGGTACCGGTTTTTCATTGTTATTTGGCCATAAAGGCTCAATTAAGCACTCTCTCTAAACTAAAATAATCACAATTAATAATTATTTAATCTCTATTTTCCTCAATTAATCACGATTTAATCTCTATTTTCCTCAATTAATTACAATCTAATCTCTATTCTCCTCAATTAACACAAATGAATCTCTATTTTTCTCAACTATCACAAAGGACTCTCTATTTTCCTCAATTAATCACAATTAAATCTCTCTCTCTCTCTCTCTCTCTCTAGTGCAGGGCAAGGCGGTCTATTCAGTAGTACAAGTTCTCAAAATCCAAATACTACTGGTATTATATTAGGGCGATATGAAGCTGCTTTGCTTTGTTTAGGAACTTTGCATTCTCGTTTCGGCCACTCACAAGCCGCCTTAGATGTATGTTATTTTCTATTTGAATTTTTTAATGTCATAATTCAGCCTAATTTTTAATTTAATTGCACATAATTGACCCCAAATTGGGTTTTTCATTTGCACAATAGAGGGCGTAATATGGTTGATTTGGAAGTTAAATGAAGCCAAATGCTACAAATATTGAGTTTATTTATATTTAGTATTACCACCTAGTGTTTATATTTTGCGAGTTTTTTATTTATAATATTCAGTTCTAATCCATAAAACTGTGCATTATATCAAATTCAAATCTCTAATCTTCTAATATAATTTTCTTCTTTCTTCTTCCTCTTTCAGGCGCTAACAGAAGCAATATGCTTTTCTCAAACGGTAAATCAAACTCCAACTTCCTTAACTTTTCCTTTAAAACTTTCTTTCCAAAAAATTATTATTATTATTTCATTTTTTTGTTTTTATTTATTTCTATTTTATATTATTTCATTTCATTTATTTCTATTTTTTATTTTAATTTTAGTTTCTTTTTTACCTTTTTTTTTACAATTTCCAGTAATAAAGGGCATTTTGCAATTTCCGACAATACAAGGTCTTTTTTGCAAATCTCCCTTATTATCCTTACATTTATTCCCCTTCCCTCTTTTCAACAGAACAACGACGACTCGTGCCTGGCCTACACGCTCTCCGCCATGTGCAGCCTTCTCTCCCAGACCGACATGAACCAGCGCTGGCACTGCTCCATCGGCAGCATCGGCTCTCTCTACTCCCTCGGCGCCGCCGCCGGCACTCCAAGTTCAACTCAGCAGTTATTATTGGTTCTTCTCAAGAGATCGCTCAAGAGAGCTGAGGGGTTGAAGTTGAGTAGCCTTTTGGCTTTCAATCGGCTTGCGTTGGCTAAGTTTGACCTAAAGGTGAGAATGAGGGTTTTGATGTGGAATTAGGGTTTCAATCAGCTCTCGCTATCTAAATTTGACGTCAAGGTGAGATTTAGGGTTTTAGCCTATTAGGATTTAGAGAAATTTGACCTTAAGGTGGGGTTTTAGGGTTTTGATGCGGAATTTAGGGTTGCGGTGTGCAACCTGTTATCCTAGATGGGAATGAACAAGCACTGACACTGTTCCATCGGCAGCATTGGCTCTCTCTACTCCCTCGGCGCCGGCACTGGCACTCCGAGTTCTACGCAGCAGTTACTGTTGGTTCTTTTGAAAAGATCGTTGAAGGGAGCTGAGGGGTTGAAGTTGAGTAGCCTTTCGGCCTTTAAACGGCTTGTGTTGGCGAAATTTGACCTAAAGGTATTTTAGGGTTTTAGCCTACTAGGATTTAGCGAAATTCGACCTTAAGGTAGGGTTTTAGGGTTTTGATCTGGAATTAGGGTTTAGGGTTGAGATATGTTTTTGGTTGAAGATCTTGGCTCTCTTTACTCACTAGGTACCGTTACTGATAGAGTGAAAAGAGCTGAGGGGTTGGGGCTGAATAGTCTTTTGGGTTTCAATCGGCTTTCTCGCCAAATTTGACCTTAAGGTGAGAATTATGGTTTTAAGATTTGGCTTTTAATTAATTGTCTCGTCAAATTTGACCTTAAGGTAGGGTTTAGATATGTTTTTTAATTTGAAGGTTTAATATAGGGTTTAGTTTTAATAGTTTAATATGTACGTCTAAAAGATCTCTCAAGAGAGCTGAGAGTTTGATGCTGACAATTCTTTGGCTTTTAATAGCCTTTCTCTCACCAAATTTGACCTTAAGGTACAGTTTTAGGGTTTTAGGATTGAATTATGGTTTAGTATGAACAAGAATTAGGGTTTAGTATTTAGGATTTAGTTTAATTTGTCTTATTTTTTTTCAAATTTCAGCATGCTAAGATGCCGTTGCTGTCTTTCGGTCCGAAGGCTTCCACTAATCTCAAAACGTGTCCAATTGATGTTTGCAAGGTATATCTTTTATTTATTTATAAAATATACTAATTTATTATTTATTTAATTTATTTTTTTACGATTTCTTCTTACTCATCAATAATAAACTTAAACCTCTTGGTCAAAGTTTGTAACTAAATACAAATTAATCTTCAAGTTGTGCAATTAACCCTCAAATTGAGCAATACCCAAATTAAGGTTCAATTGCCCACAATTAACATGATATAAATAATACAATACACAACCCCTTTTATTAAACTTTGCAATTATTTTTATTTCATGCAGGAACTGAGGCTAAGCACGCGAGTCTTAACAGAATTCGGATCCGACGTGTCATTATCAAACGATAATGGTGCATTCAGCACATCTTGGCTCAAAAACCTAAGATCATCCACAAATAACAATACTACTACTAATAATAATACTAATATATTAAATTTATCAATAAATGATTTTGATATATTCAATTTTCACTCACAACCAAGTCCTGTTCCAGCTTCGGTTTTGCAATTGGTCGGCTCTTCGTATTTATTAAGATCCACTGCTTGGGAGCATTATGGCAGGTATTTTAATTTTATTTAGGAATAATTCTTTACAAAAAGAACCCTATATTGGGTGAAAATTGCAAACAAGCCCCACTTTCTTGAAGAAAGTTGGAAAAAAATTAAGATTTTGGTGTTAGATTACTGCACGTGAGCACTATAGCAGGAAGTTTGATTTTCTTTAAGAGTTTGGCAGTTTGCAATATAACTTTACCTGTATTGCAAAAAGTCCCTCAAAACTCCACAATTGCAAAAAAGTCCCCCTAATTTTAATATTAATTTTGTAGTGCTCCATTAGTTCGAACAAATGCGTTGGTATATGCCACTTGCTTCGCTGATGTTGCAAGGTCAGATAACTCAAATTTAAATTCATTTATTTTCATTGAAACTTTATTAATAAAAAACATTTTGTTACCTAAAAATGAACTAGTAATTGACTTAAATTGATCTTACAGTTCATCAGATTTATCACTTGCGTATGTCAAACTCATTCAGCACCTCGCTGTCTTTAAGGGATACTCAGGCCAGTACATAAATTAAATAAAAAAATAAAAATATTAAACAATAATAATAAATAATAAATAATAAAAAAAAGAACAGTGTTAAATTGCCGTTTTGCCCATGCAGAGGCATTTAATGCTCTGAGGCTGGCAGAAGAGAAATTCTCGTCCATTTCAAAGCCTCAAATCAGACTACTCAGGCTTCAGTTACTTCATGACCGTGCGTTACACAGGTAAATTATAAAATAAAAATATTTATCAAGAATTACATTAATATATTAATATACTAAATTTTGGTATATTTTATGTTTGGTCTGGTGCCTTTTTGACTAATTATGCTTAATTGCACAATTGAAGTTCTTAATAATTTGGGCTTAACTCAGCAATTTAGGGTTTTATTTCATCTGACTGGCAGAAATTAAATTATTTATATAACATAAAAATTTGTAATGTACAGAGGGCAAGTGAAGCTGGCTCAACAAATATGCGATGAATTTAGGGTTTTGGCTTCGTCAGGAAATGGAATTGATTTGGATTTAAAAACCGAGGCTGGAATTCGTCATGCTCGTACTCTCCTTGCCTCCAAACAATTTATAGAGGTCTTTTTTTAACCTTATTTTTATTTTTTAAATATACCATAATTCTTTATTAAATATTCTTATTACTTCTTTCAAATTTGGATATTTTTTTAAATTTATTTTTATTTTTTCAGGCGGAAGCAATGGCGAATTCACTATTTTGCACTTGTTACAAAAACAACATGCAAGTTGAAAACGCAACCATCCTTCTCTTACTCTCCGAAATACACAAGGCAAGTCTTTCATCCATTTTTTCTTTTTTTTCACCATTCCCTAATTTATTTATGTTCTTATTTATTTATGGCGAAATTTCACGTATGTATAAATAAAATATATGCCTAATTTACCTCCCTTTTTTCACTTATGCATAAATAAAGTAATATAGAAGCGAGAATAGTTTGCCCATGAATTTATTTCCCCCTTTACTTATTTATTTATTGGGAAATCTGCAAATAAGCCCCTACATTATGCCAAAATTGCAAAAAAAAAATCTACATAATTGGAAATTGCAAAAATAAAACCTTACATTATTGCTGAAATTGCAAAAAAGCCCTTACCGTTAGTTACGAACTAACACTGTCAGTCTTCTACTCTGAATATTTGGAAAAAAATCGTAAAATATAATTATATTTGAAAATTAATTATTCTATTTTTTTTTTCAAATAATTAGAGTAGAAACCTATCGGTGTTAACTCGTAACTAACAATAGGGGCTTCTTTGCTATTTTGGCAATAACGTAGGGCCATTTTTTGCAATTTCGAATAATGCAGGGTTTGTTTTACAATTCATCTTATTTATTTATTTATAAAGTAATTAATTAACTGTAAGTTTGCAAAAGAGCCCCTACATTATGGCTAAATTGCAGAAACCCCTCCATTATTAGATATTACAAAAAAGCCCCTACATGTAGTGGCTTCTTATTTATTATTTATTTTTCTAACAGAAATCAGGAAACGTGATGCTGGGTCTGCCCTACGCCCTGGCAGCCCTCTCCTTCTGCAAAGCGTTCAACCTGGACCTGCTGGAGGCCTGCGCCACGCTGACGGTCGCGGAGCTCTGGCTCACGCTGGGCCCGGTCCACGCGAGACGCGCCGTGGACCTGGTCCACAGAAGCCTCCCTTTGATTTTGGGCCACGGTGGGCTGGAGCTGAGAGCCAGAGGGAATTTGGCTGTTGCGAAGGGGTATTTGGCTGACCCTGCTTTTGATGGTATTTTTTGTTTGTTCATTTGTTTTAGTATTGTTTTTTTATTTGTGGCTCATGATGGGCCCGGTCCATGTGAGATGTGCTGTGGACCTGGTCCACAGGGCCCTGCCTTGGATTTTGGGACATGGGGGTTGGAAGTGAGAGCTAGAGGGAATTTGGATGTTGCGAAGGGGCATTTGGCTGATCCTGCTTTTGATGGTATGGATGGATTTATTTATTTGGTTGTTTTTAGTATTTTTTTATGTAGGGAAAATTGCAAAAAAAAGTCCCTACAGTATGCCTAAATTGCAATAAAGCCCCTGCCTTATTGGAAATTGCAACAAAGCCCCTACATTATTGCTAAAATTGCAAAAAAACCTCTACCGTTAGATTGAATCTAACAAGTTGGTGTTAGTTTCAATCTAAAGGTAGGGGCTTTTTTGCAATTTAGGCATACTGTAGGGGCTTTTTTGCAAATTTTCTTTTATGTATGGCTCATGATGGGCCCGGTCCATGTGAGATGGGCTGTGGACCTGGTCCACCGGGCCCTACCTTGGATTCTAGGGCATGGTTGGCTGGAAGTGAGGGCTAGAGGGAATCTGGCTGTTGCTAAGTGTTAGTCTGACCCTGCTTTTGATGGTATAGTTTGTTGTATTGTTTTTTTGTTTGTGGCTCATGATGCGCTCGGTCCACGCGTGTCGCGCCATAGACCTGGTCCACAGGTGTTTGCCATTTGTGTTGGGTGATTTTATTTTGTTTTGATTATTTTTGTGAATTTGTTAAAATGGGTGATTTTTAGTTTATTTTATTTTTATCTTATTTGATTTTATTTTATTTATGCTATTTGTTTGATCCTGCTTTTGATGGTATTTATTTGTTTATTTTCAGTCTTGGTTTTTCTATTTATGAATTAGTTAAAATGGGTTAATTTGTTTTAATTTATTTTATTTTATTTTTATTATTATTTTTTTATTTTATTTAACTTCATTTTATTTTAGTTAATTTGTTTTATTTTATCAGTTTCTGGAGATCCATCAGTGGTGTTGGATCCTCTCACTCAAGCTGCTGAAGAACTCCAAATTTTAGAGGTACTACTTTTATTATCATTATTTTTATTTTTATTGAAATTTGAATCCTAACAAATCAAATTTTCAAAATCGGGAGTAGCTTTATGTAATATTTATTGGCTTCTACCTTCTGAAGTCCAAACTTTTTACCATCAACATATAATCTTGCTTTTGAGCCAAAACAAAAAAAAATTGAACTTAAGTTTTTGTTCTAAAATGTTTGACTGATGAAATGAGAAAAATGTGATAATTTGTGCACAGTATCACGAGATGACAGCAGAGGCGTATTATTTAATTGCAATGGTCTACAATTCTCTCGGACAAGTGGAGGAAAGAGAGGAAGCCTCTGCTTCTTTTAGAACTTATATTTATTCTCTCCATAACCCTAGTGAAGAACAAGACTCGTAGCTATTCTCTTCAATACCCTAATAAAGAACAATTTTATGTGCGTATTTTGGGAAGAGATGTACTGTTGTTGCTAGATGAATGAAAAGTTGGAAATAAAGAGTTTTATGATCCGTTTTTCTAATTGAGAAATGAGTGAAAATGTAAAATGTAATCTTAAGGACTTGAATTATATGTTTTATAAGATTTAGGGCAATTTATTTAACAAAAGCTGGCGGAATGAGCAGAGGACATTAATGTAGATTATTTATTTATTGTTATTATAATTTCGATGATTTATTTCTTGCCCCAAATTTTGTTGTATGTTCTTTAGCAGAAATTCATGTTATTTTCCTGTTTGTGCTTAAATTATATTTATAGTTTTGGTTATGTCACTTTGAATTTGACTAAGGGAAAATGTTATGAATTTGCCTTGAAAGGTAATGATCCAATTTATGAGTAATATTTAGTTATATTTTAACCATCAAACAATATTTGTTTTACTCTATGATGTGCATGTACGCGTATCATATCCGATATAATATGGATATATAGATATGGCGATATGGTATTTTGAGAAAAATTCGGGATATGATACGACAATTTCATGTATTATTTTATTAATTATATTTTATGATTATATATATATATATATATATATATATATATATATATATATATATATATATATATATATATATATATATATATATATATATATATATATCGGCTACCATAAAATCAATTTTACCAAGGGGTTGGTGTATTCAATTTTTTAACCATTTGATTTGCTTCAAGATATGTGCTATCACAGATCGGATCCCTCCCCTCCCCTCCCTTCTCTTCCCTTCCACTCGCTACCCTAATCCCCCCCTCTCTCTCTCTCTCTCGTCTGTTTGAAACCTCAAACCCGACCCCATTCCCTCCTTTCCCTCTCACTCTCCGAACCACCCATCCCCTCTTCTCTCTCGCACAGAATCGTCCCCGCCTCCGCTTCCCCTCTATCTGACTCGTGAGTAACCAACCTCTCCTCCCCTTTCCCCGTTCCCCGACGCACGAAGCCCCTCTCGCTTTCTCGTTAGCATTGTCGACCTCCGCCAAACCCTAGTACCGAAGCTCTTGCCGCTCTTTCTCTCTCTCGCTCTCTCTCTCTCTCTCTCTATCTCTCTCTCTCTCTCTCTCTCTGTTCGCACAAGGTACTGTCCCTCTTTCTTTTCTATCTATCTTTTGTCCAATGCTCTCTTGTCTCTAATTAGGGTTAATTAGGACAATTTATGATTTAATTAGGGTTCATGCGAGATGGTTCATGTTAATAATGGTTCAATTATGAGTAAATTAGGGGTTATGAATTCATTGATTATATTAATGAGGGTCAATGATAGATGAATTATAATAAGTTAGGATGATGGTTATTCTGGTTAATTATACTATGTGTGTAATCACTCTTATGGTTAATTAATTTCAGGCCTAATTTTCAGGTCTAGTTTTGTAATCTAATGGTTTTTTAGTTTTATTTACTAATATATTACTATTGTTTTTTTATTAGATCATATATGGAACCAAGTCGCTCTAGAAGTGGAATTTCTTAAGGGGAAACATCCATCTTTGATGACGACGTAGACGTAGAACACTCTTCACGTCTTCATGACGACCCCCTCAATGTTTTCAATGAAGAAGAAGAAGAAGAAGAAGATGATGTTGGAAATGAGAATTTGCATAATAGTGAACCGTATATCGGTATGGAATTTAAGAGTGTTGATGAGGCATATAATTTCTATAATTTATACGCATGCCATAAAGGATTTAGTATTCGTAAAGCGGGGGGATACAAGTCAACAAAGTCGGGGAATCTTATCAACTCAAGGTTTGTGTGTTCAAAAGAAGGATTTAAGCATAGTCAAAAAAAAAAAATGAGGATGAAATTTTGAACCCTCAAAGAACACCAGAAAGGATTAAGCCAGAAATTTTGAACCGTCAAAGAACACCAGAAAGGATTAAGCCACACCGCAGATCGGGATGTAAAGCTGCTTTCTATATTAAATTGAATGATAAAGGGTTCTGGTTTCTACAGACTTTTAACAACGAGCATAACCACGATTTGATTGTAAGTCCATCTAAAAAACAGTACTTTCTATCTCATAGATCTATTACATCTTAGCAAAAAGAAATAATTCGCACAATGAGCGATCAAAACATGAAAATATATCAGATTATGGCGATTATTGCTAAAAAAGCAGGAGGAATGCAGAACGTGCGGTGCACGAAAAAAGATATAGCAAATGAGATCGCATCGAGAAATAAAAATCTTCGCGGTGTGGATGTCTCGCAAGCGCTAATGTATTTTAGTGCAGTTGAAAAAAGAGACCCGTATTTCTTTTATGTGGTGGATGAGGATGAAGCTCATGTTAAAAATATTTTTTGGGTTAATGGCAGGTCGAGAAGAGCTTATGAACGGTTTAGTGATGTAGTTACATTTGACACAGCGTATGCCACCAATCAATATTGCATGCCGTTTGCACCTTTTTTCGGGGTAAATCATCATGGACATACGATTTTTTTTTGGTGTGCTCTTTTGAGAGATGAGGGTAAAGTAAATTTTGAGTGGTTGTTTAACACATGGATGAAAGCAATGCACGGAAAGTATCCAGGGGCAATTATCACGGATCAAGACCCCGCAATGAAAGCCGCAATAGAGAAAGTATTTCCTAATACGGCGCATAGGTGTTGCCAATGGCATGTGATGAGAAAGGCAAGAGACCATTTGGGGGTTTTATATGGTCAAATTGATGGGTTTCAAGAAGATCTATTTTCGTGTATAATAGGTAGTTTGACGATTGAGCAATTTGAAAGTAATTGGAGAGAAATGGTGAGTAGGTATAATTTGGAAAATAATTCTCATCTTAAGCTGATGTTTAGTACTCGAAGTCGATGGATTCCTGCATACTTTTGTGGTACTTTTTTCGCAAACATGTCCACTTCGCAACGTAGTGAAGGTATGAACTCTGTATTGAAGAATTGGGTGGATTCTCATACCTCTATATATAAATTTGTTGTGCAATTTGATAAGATGCTCCAAACAGTTTATGCGAGGGAATCTGAGGAGGATTTTAGAATCTTAAACGAAGAAGCGGCATTTTGGTCACCCTATCCAATTGAGAAGGAAGCACGTAACGTTTACACTACAAATGTCTTTTCATCATTTAAAAATCGATTGCGGCAATCATGCGAATATAATGCTACGGCGATTGAGCATTATGTGTCATACGATGTAAAAAGAATGCAAAGCTCAGTGACTCGTAATTATTTTCCAGATTCATACAAGGTTGAGATTGATATGACGAACTCTAAGGTTTTTTGTGAGTGTAAAGGACTTGAGTTTCAGGGCATGTTGTGCGCACACGCCTTAAGGGTGATGCAAGTTGTGGGTATTAGGGACCACCTTCCAAATAATTATGTATTGAAAAGATGGACAAAAAATGCTAACGAGGGAGTAAATATTTCTAATGTATGCACAAATATGGAGCAAACTGTAGAATCGCAGGCCGGTAGGTATAGTGAACTGCACGCTTTAATGCTAAGAATTATCGTGAAAAGCTCAAAAATTCCAAGCGCGCATGAATTGGCATCTCAAAACATGAGAGAACTTGACGATGAGCTTGATGAACATAGTGAAACATATGTGTCAGAAATGGAAGAAGAGAATGAGCCGGATGTAAATGTGAAGTTTCACGATCCACCGGTTTCGCAATGCAAGGGAAGGAGAAAACCACAACGCCACAAGCCTCCTGCTGATGCTAACGCTAACGCTAACGTCAAGAAAAGGAGAACATGTAGTACGTGCGGAAAAAAGGAAGGTCACAATTTTCGGACTTGTCCTCAGGTTGTCTTCTATCTTTATTTATTTATTTATTTCTATTCCTCATTTTGTTCCATATACTAATTGTTATTTATATATATTTTTTTGTAATAGAGGAAAAAAAGTTAAAAAAAAAAGTGAATGAAGATTGCATGAATTAGGGTTTCTACATGTTATTTTGGAATTTTTAGTGTTTATATTATTTTGATGGTAGTTGTGTATGAAATATTTTGTATTAAACTTCAATTCGAAGTTTTAGGGGTTTTGTTCTTTTGACAGTAGTTGTTATGGTTTAATATGTAGTTTGGTATGGTATGTTTGTGGATTTTTTTTTGTTATACATTTTAGTATTCAAGTTGATGTGGTACGGATTATTTTGTGGATTTATTTGGTACAATATTTTGTTAGAGTATTATCAGTTTAAATTTGAAGTATTGGAGTTTATTTTTTATCATACATTGTTTTGTTGATTATTTGTTTATACTTGATTTTGTAGCCCTGACTGCACAAAAACACAACAGAAAATTGTTTTTGTATTGTAAAACATGCATTCTCATAAAATATATATAAAATAAAATCCGTTTACATCAACCAAAATCATAAAGAACACATAAAAAATATTATTTACACAATACATACATTACTATAAAAACACATAAAAAATCATCATCCATTTACATCAATCTAAATCACAAAAAACATTAAAAAAAAATTATTTACATAAATCATAAGCATTACTATAAAAGACATAAAAATCATCATCCATTTACATCCATCTAAATATATACATTACTATCCATCAGCATCTATTAGCATAAATTCATACCAGCCACAACATACAATCACTTTTGAACCGCCCGCACCATCGAAAAAACCAGTCTCGAACCACCCCTAAAAAGCCGAGTTCAGCCCTTTGTTTAACAAGAGATGCATATGAATACCCAGTTAAGATGTTGAAAATAAATTGCCCCATTTCTTCTTGAGCAGCTGTTTTGAAAAATTAAACACCTCCTCTCCAACTTTTCTTTTCTATTTCCTGCTAGAACTACCATGTTAAGATGTTGGAAAATAAATTCCCCTACAAAATTTCATAATAACACAAATTACAAATCAGCCCTAATTTCAAAATTCATGAGACCCTAACTAAAATGAAAAACGAATTAAAAAATAAACCCTATTTGGGACCTGATTTCACAAACAAGCCCTAATAAAACCATTCGTACATCTTCATAAGAAAACCTTAACTAAAGATGTTCCTTTATGCACCAAAAGCAAAATGAAGACAAGAAAGAGACCCAATTTCTCTAATTCAGACCCAATTTTTGTAATTCATACCTAATTTCTACATCCATTTAAACAGAAATCCGTAATTCATACCTAGTTTTTACATCCATTCAAACAGAAATTTTCTGCAAAACTAAGTTTCATACAAATTTATTCAATTCAGGCCTAATATTCAGAAAAAAAGACTAATGTTTTAGATCCCATTCAAGAGAGAAGGAAAGTTACGAATGAAAGAGAACAGCATGAATTCATAACCCCTAATTTACTCATAATTGAACCATTATTAACATGAATCATCTCGCATGAACCCTAATTAAATTATAAATTGTCCTAATTAACCCTAATTAGAGACAAGAGAGCACTGGACAAAAGATAAACAGAAAAGAAAGAGGGACATTACCTTGTGCGAAGAGAGAGAGAGCGGCAAGAGCTTCGGTACTAGGTTTTGGCGGAGGTCGACAATGCTAACGAGCAAGCGAGAGGGGCTTCGTGCGTCGGGGAAAGGGAAAAGGGGAGGAGAGGTTGGTTACTCACGAGTCAGATAGAGAGGAAGCGGAGGCGGGGGCGATTCTGTGCGAGAGAGAAGAGGGGATGGGTGGTTCGGAGAGTGAGAGGGAAAGGAGGGAATGGGGTCGGGTTTGAGGTTTCAAACAGACGAGAGAGAGAGAGAGAGAGAGAGAGAGCGTGGGGGGGGGGGGTGGATTAGGGTAGCGAGGGGAAGGGGAGGTGAAGGGATCCGATCTGTGATAGCACATATCTTACATATCTTGAAGCAAATCAAGCGGTAAAAAATTGAGTACATCAACCCCTTGATAAAATTGATTTTATGGTAGTCGGACTATATATATATATATATATATATATATATATATATATATATATATTAGATTTGATATAGAATATATGCTGACATTTGTTATTTCATAAATATCTTGTTGCAAAGTATTTTGTGTATTTATCTTTAATTATATAATTAAATATTTTAATTTTGTTTTATCGATTTTACATTTGCTATTTTATGATTTAAGTACACATGTTCTTACTTCAGAGATATTCGATGTGAATATGGAAAATATCTGTGGAGTATCTATTATTATTTTTGAATAAAATATCAAGTTATGTTACACTTGATACCACACAGATTTGTACACTACAGAGTGATACATAAGATATACACTCCTCCATTCCCAAGTGCCCGTTATATTAAGGGCATTCATGTTATTTTATCCAAACCATTGGTCATTTCCATTCAATTCAAATTCCCCACTAAAAAACCGTACAAAATAAAGAATAAAGGAAACCGATTCGACCGTTGGAGCATCCCACCGCTCCCATTCATCCCCTCACACCACCAACACATTCATTTATCCCCTCTCTCTCTCCATTCATTAATTCTTCCATTAATTCACTCCTCTTTCTCACACACAAGCAACAATGGCTTCTGCTTCTGCGCACCCACTTCACCAAATCGCAGAGAGCCCGACTCACCGACTCCTTCTCAAGCAATGGCTGAAAGAGCAAGACCTCATCTCTCGCCGAATTTCTCTCAAAGAATCCCGCCTCGACTCCATCCGCAAGGAAATCGCGTTTCTCTACTGTTTCTTCTTCATCCTCCATTCTCTCTCTCTCCTCGTCCTCTTCGCTTCTTCCTCTCATGACCCTGCTTCTGTTGGGTGTAAGAGAATGTGGGTTCCGTCTGTTGCTTCACTGCTCTGCTCTCTCTCTGTCTTGTGGGCTCTGCGCTATAAAGGTAGATTATTTTCTTTGTTTTTGTTTCTTGGTGTTTTGATTAGGGTAAATAGAGAGATTTGACCATAAAAACTGTTTCTTGATTGCTTCTTGATTGGGTTTAATAATCAGTTTTCAAGCTTTGTGTTGAATCCCAGGCACCAATTTTGGGTCAAGTAAATTTCTCCGATTTGGGTTTTACAACTAGCAGTTGATTAATTTTTCTTCTTTTTAGATCATAAATTGATGTTTCATTTTGTTAATTTACGATTAATTAGATGGGCTGATTTGCATTAACAGGGGACACGGGGGCATCTATCAAGAAGCTTTTAGAGAGAGAAAGGGAAGATGAACTGATTCTCGCCAGATGTCTAGATGAATTGAAAAGAAAAGGACTCGAATTTGATCTCATGAAAGAGGTTGATGCATTGAGGAGAGCTAAAACTTTGCGAGTGGAGGCAAAAGGGACGAGCGGTTCAAAGAAGAAGTGGGATTTCATGTCCATAATTCTGGTTCTGGTTTCATTTGGAGTTTTGGTTATGATTAGGTTTGTGCTTTGTAATTAGAGAGAGAAAGAGATGGAGATTTGAGGGTTGATTGTGATTTTGAATTTGGGACTTTTTTGTTTGTTGGCTGTAGAACGATCTGTTCTGCCGTTTATGTTTGAAAATTTGTTGCTTGGAGTACACTTTTTTATTTTTTGCTTCTGTGTTTTGAAAGTTTGGGTTGATCAAATTGATTATTGATGTAATCAAATTCTTGGTGGATTAAGAAAATTTGTTCGAATACAAGTGCTTCGTTAATGATTTTTAGGTTGAAGTTTTTCTAGACACTGTAGAACGATCTGTTCTGCCGTTAATGTTTGAAAATTTGTTGCTTGGAGTACATTTTTTATTTTTTGCTTCTGTGTTTTGAAAGTTTGGGTTGAGCAAATTGATTATTGATGTAATCAAATTCTTGGTGGATTAAGAAAATTTGTTCGAATACAATGTGCTTCTTTAATGATTTTTAGGTAGAAGTTTTTCTAGATAATCATTTTTCTACACAGATGTAATCAAATTTTTAGACAATTTTGGTCTTTGAACATTTCAAAATTCTACAAGCCAAATTTCACTTTTTATAGGCTGCCAGCACCGTTAAAAAGATATGCCTGCCAAAATGTTCAAATTTTTTCGAAATTTGCTTCTTTGGAAAAATATTATGCTGTAGACCGATTTGTTATGCCGTTTGTGTTTCTTTGGAAATTTGCTTGGAGTGCATTTTTTATTTTTTTACTTGTGTCATTTGAAAATTTGGTAGATTATTGATATAATCAAAAATTCTTAGCCAAATTTCACTATTTATTTTTGGGGACCAGATATTTTCCACATTTTATAGTACGTACAAAGAAAGAGCTGTCAAATTGTTGGAAATTTTTGGAAATTGCATTTTGGTGGTGATAGAAAAGATTTCCCATATCTGAACCCTTTTCCAAATTGGGGGAAATCATTTGAGAAGTAATTTTGCTCAATCACACTAGAAACACAGTATCAAAATTTCTCCTCAGATTCACAAATCACAATCACAACAAACAAAATGCTTTATTAACCACATTAATCAAAGCACAAAACAAAAACTTTAACATATTACTTACCCCACCCACATACAAAATCACAAAAAATAAACAAACAAAATAAGAACACCTCTTTTAACATATTACTTACCCCACATACAAAATCACAAAAAAGAACCCAACAAAACAGGAACACCACAAACTCAACTTATACAGTAATTCCACAACATATTTGTCTCAAACATTGTTGACTCTCTCACTTTTCTCAAATTTAACTGAAGAAGGCGATGCGTCTGAAGTGCCAGCTGGCGGAAGAGGAGTTCCGTAAACTTGCGAGCCAACCCCATTACGCATTTCCTCTCTCCCCTTTCTTTTCCCCCAATAAAAGCACCCAAATCCGAGCAAAATGGAGAACAAAATCAAAGGAAGTGAAAATACTACAACAAAACCCATCTTGTGTTTGCTTGATTAGGTTGAAGAGAGAGAATTTAATTGGAGAAGACTACGAAATTAGATGGAAGAGTTGCAGTTTTAATTGAGAAGGTTTTGAGTTGAATTGAAGGGAGAGACGGAGATTTAAATAGATGGGGAATTTTGAACGTTGGGGAATTTGAACGTTGGCTAACGGTCGAATTTTGGGAAGCTTCTCACATGGGAATTGTTGACTTTGGATGTATCTGGAATAATTCGCATTTGAAGGAATAGTTCCCATTTGAATAATTTATGAGAACTTTCATTATTTTTATAGCAAATAGGCCCATTTATGTTTATAATATATTGAGGAGATTTACGATTTTATGAGAAGGAAAATAAGGCCGAACCCGACTAACATGTATGCTTTTCATGAGGAAATCTTCACTATCTAACATTGTATGTTATAGTATAGTCTATTATTATAATGTACCATCCAATATGACGGTATTAGGAAAGTCCGGGTACCATTTGGAAGTACAAATGGGTTCATCGTCCAGATTGATCGATAAATCAAACTCATCAACACCTAATTTTTTCTTTCAATTCGGGCAGTGCTGTCAAGTGCGAGTCTTTATGTCCCGACGGAGCCTGATTATAATTTCTGGGAGGATAAAAAATATTTATCTCTACATTACAAAACATTTTGGACCGAATACATAAAAATATATATATTTAAAAAATTTTCCCACTAAATTATTCCCATTATTTATTACTTTTTCAAAATCTTGAAGAGACCATGACCCGTCAATCCCCCTAAAAAAAGAGAAAGGCAACGACCGGACGGTAAGGAAAATCTTTCTAGTAAATGCTTTCTACTTTACTGGGTGGCCAGAAAGATGGGTGTCAAGTCAGTTGTGATGTCGTCCAAAAGGGTTCTACCCCGTCTGAAAAAAAGGCCGTCCCCTTCCTTAATGAATCGAATGTTCGACCTTTGTTTGAAATAATGAGCTCCGGCATAGATGAAATCTCATTAGACCCGCCCGCTATTACTACGAAAAAGCCCTGCCCAACGCCTTCGCTAGACGGGGAGTCAGCAACGACTTAGAAGTTCTAAGCCGGTGAGATAGAAAGCGCCACATAAATCCTCTTTCTTGGCAAGAAATGTTCCATTATGGGTATTGTCGCTGATGCTTGAATTGCTGCTTGCAAAACATTGGTTGCCAGCGCGTTTTCGACCTATAAAGGATTAGATCTGACTTCGCTCTGGACGCTATTAAGCTCTGCCACTGTTCATGTAACTGTTGATTGATTCCTAATAGAAAAAAGATTTTGACCTTTCATCTTATTTAGTTCTTATTGGCTCCCAATAAAATGAGAACCCAAATCGGGAGCCGGCTCATTTTGTTTGTTTTTTTTTTCTTTTTAACTCATTTGGGTTGTAAAACTTTGCTAAATATGTTCTATATTGCGGTTGTCAAGAACTGAACCCATGACATATATATATAAATGTTTTAACCAACTAAGCTATAAGTCATTTGCGGGAACCAACTCATACACTAATATTTTTTATTACCTTATAGTTACTCCAATATATTTCAGTCCAAAGTTTCATCCAACCCATATTGTTGGCTCCCAAACTCTCATATCTTTCAGCTCAATATTTCATAGTTTATTTTGGTTTCTATTTATACCTTTGTATTTATAACAATATAGATTTTATTATAAACATTATACATTTATACTCCAACAGTATACATTATATTCTAAACATTATATCTTTATTATATTCACCGTAATATATCTTACATTCTAAAAAAAATGAGAATAATAAAATAGTTGACGGTACAAGTCTCATCATATAGATCTAGATGATTGGACTAATAAAGAGATCTATCTGTCCATAAAAAAAATATATCTTATATTCTAAACATTATACTTTCATATTCCCAACAATATATCTTACATGAGAAACTCACTTGAAACCATAAGGGGGGGTTAATAAAAAGAATAATTATATATTTAATTTTATGAAAACTATTTTGGAAGCTCCTGATCATTTTATCAAGGGTAAATTTCACCCCAGGTCACTCAACTTTTAAAAATGACCAAATAGGTCACTCAACTTTCAATTGTCCCCTATAGATCACTCAACTTTTAAAAATGACCAAATAGGTCACTCAACTTTCAATTGTCCCCTATAGGTCACTCAACTTTCAAAAATGACCAAATAAGTCACTCAACTTTCAATTATCCCATATAGGTCACTCAACTTCAAAAAAATGTTCAAATAGGTCACTCAACTTTCAAAAATTATCAAATATGTCACTCATATCGGATGACTTATTTGTATTTTTCAACTAATTTGGTGATCTATTTTGGTTATTTTTGAAAGTTGAGCGACCTATAAGTGGACAATTAAAAGTTCAAATGACTTATTTGATATTTTTTTTAAAGTTGAGTGACTTAGAGGAACAATTGAAAGTTGAGTAACTTATTTGATTATTTTTTGAAAGTTGAGTGACCTACGGTGAAATTTACCCTTTTATCAAATATAAAAGTTCTAGAGTCAATTTAATTGGGAGCCCTATATTTCTAAATGATTCTCAATTTGTGCTGTACATGACACGTTTTTGTTGATCGGAAGCTAGAAAGTCAAACTTTATGAGAAATTAATAGCTGTTCCCTTCCTAATAAACTCCTCGTGACGTCCTTCTAAAAACAAAATTAGATACAGCCTAGCTGATCTCTCTATACGCAATATATATTGGAAGTAGAAACATCATTGCACTACCATTCGCATTTAAAGAACCAAATTTACTTAATTTATTATGATGAAAGAGATAACGATAATGACAGGAAATTAGACAGTTTGAAAAGGAAATATATAACAGAATCCAAGTCAACAGACCAAACACATCACAATATTCAGATGAGGCCTCAACTTGGACCACCAATTATTAATGGTTTGGGAAATTTGATATCACGACAGCACCATAGCACACCGAATCACGACACACGATATATATATATATATATATATATATATATATATATATATATATATATATATATTCACTTTTCAATATATTATTTTTTTTATATACTGTTTTTACTGTTTTATATATTATTTTTATTTATTATGTATTTTTTTATTTTTGAAACTTGTATATATTGTTTTAATATATTATTTTATTTTTTATATATGATTTTTATTGTTTATTTATATACTTGTTACAAAAAATAAATCATATATAGTGTTATTACAAGCCAAATATATTGGTGTAGTAATTTCAGCTTGCTACAGTGTGTGTCGTAACATAACAAGGTCTCTTAATCTTTATCCTACTTTCATTCATTTATAATTTAACTCTGTGGAGTTTTATCTTTTTCATCTTCATTTTTTCTTTTTCCTTTTTTTGTTTTCTTAAATAATATGCCAGACACAAGATGTTACTAAAGAAAAATCATACTGCAAACTAAATATTTGTTATTTTCAATTAATGCCTAGATATGCTATTTTGCTAGGTTGTTTTATTTATATTAATATTTTAAATGTATTTGTTTAGTGTCAGAGATATCCAAGCATAACTGCTATTATTTTGAAAGAATTTATATACATGAAACATTGACATGTATCTGATGAGTATCGCACCGATGCCATCAAATATCTATTGTATTTCAATTTCAATTTCAATTCTATAAGTACCTTATTATAGGTTATTGGGAAATTCTTTAAAAACCCCCTAACTTTTTTGGATATTATCAAAAACTTCATATCTTTTTCATTTCTTCAAAAACCCCCTATAAAGCACATGGAATTTTTTTAGCCCCTATGGGGTTAAGTTAAACATTTTTCATCCATTTAATTTTTGCATTGACCAAAATACCCTCTATTTATTTTTATATTATATTTAATTCAATTAAAAAATATAATAAAAAATTAATATTTTTCAACATAATATAAATATTACATTATATTATTTTATGCTGCATTAGTTAATTTTTTTATTATATTATATAATTTTATGTTGCATTAGTTTATTTTATAGTATTATATTATATGAAATATTTTCTCTTTTTTATTTTTATATTATAATTTTATTCTCAGTAAAATATTACTTTTTTATTATTATTTTTTATGTTTTTTAAAAAATAGTTTATGGAAAAAAAATCAGTAAAAATTCTAAATTATTTTTTAAAAAATATTTTTTTGAATTTTTTTATAAGAATTTTTTTTCGTAATTTATTAATTTTTTCGGAATTTATTAATTAATGCATCATAAAATAATATAATATAATATTTATATTATGTTGAAAAATATTAGTATTTTTTATTATATTTTTAATTTAATTAAATATAGTATAAAAATAATATAAAAATAATCAATAGAGGGCATTTTGGTCAATAAAAATTAGAATGGATGGAAAATGTTTAACTTAACCCCATAGGGGGTAAAAAAAAATTCAAGTTGCTTTATAGGGGATTTTTGAAGAAATGAAAAGGATAGGGGGTTTTTGATAATATCCGAAAAAGATAGGAGGTTTTTGAAGAATTTCCCTAAATTATAACTCAATCACACTTACTTTCGGTACCAAAGAGCGAAGGGTCAACAAATTCAGAAAATAATGTATGTAAACATGGTGAACACTCCAATAAGCATCCCGGAAGAATATCATGACGTTATAAAAAATATCCTATCATGACCGAAAACCACCCTTCCAATCAAATATCTTGGTTTGTCTCTCACCATTAAAAAACCAACCAAAATTACCTTCCTTTCACTAATCAAAAAGCTCTAATCGAGAGTCTAGTTTGTTGTACCTTAACTTATGTAGTTTTTTCAATTCTCCTTCGAGAGATATAATTCTTCTTTTATTTGTAAGAATTTTCTTAAAAAAATATATATTTTAAATGATATCTCGGCGAGACAATTTGCCTGCTGAAGCTTCAAAAAAAAAAAATCAAAAAGATCCAATCAAGACTGGCGTTGTGGAAAGGAAAACTCCTTAGTTATGGAAGTCACATAACGTTGGTCAAATCCGTACTCTCGGCCGTACATACATACATGATGCAAGCTTTCTTATTGCCTTCCGGAGTGGTAAAAGAGATTAACAAGATCATTCGCTCTTTCTTTTGGAAAGGCAATGAAAAATGCAGTGGAGGCCACTGTTTAGTAAATTGGAGAAAATGTTGCCTTCTAAGGGAAAATGGAGATTTAGGCATCCTAGACACTAAAACCCAAAACATAGCCCTCCTATTACGATGGCTTTATAAATGTATATAAAACAATTAAAATAAAATAAGTATTAATTTGTTTTAATTGACGGTTGAAAAACTTTATTTCAGAAAATAATCTTTGATCAACTTTATTTGCTGAAATAACATATTCGCCAACAAAACAGAAAATTTAGCCAGCTGATGGGGGAAATTATTGAGAGATTGGTTTAGAACAACAACCTACTTAATTTAGCGATAATTAAGCTTAAAAATCCAGTTTCTCATAAAAAAAAATTGGCTATTTCATTCAATTTCGTACGGTCATTGGGCATAACTGAAATTTAATTATAATTAATAGATATTTAAGCACTAACAGCTAAACATATTCAAAAAATAAAAATCTACATTTTCGCCCAATGATTGGGCAAAATTTCCTCCGTTTCGCCTGATGAGTGAGCGAATAGTTCTGTAAATAAAGTTTGTCAAGTGCTATTTGAGATAAAGTATTTTTCATAGCTATTTAAAAAACTCAATATATTGCGTTCTGAATTTTCCTAAATATATTGTCCACCATACCTGGTTGGTACTTAATATCAATTCATTATCTTTTTTTGTTGGTTTGTTTTTGAGAGTTGGTAAACTTTGATTAGTCTTTTCCTGAGTTAGCTAGATATTCATGATCTATAGCTGGTAGTACATCAGCTTAACAAATTGTTATATTGTCTATGGATTGTCTCAAATTAGATAATTGGTCCTTGTCTATCATTACCTGAGATAGTTAAGGTTTTTACTCAGATAAACAACTTTGTAAATCAAGATTTCATTAAGCGACTTTTTCCATCTCTGGCAAAATCAAAGAAAACCACTCCAAGCACATGATCGCTCGGGATGGGATGTAACATGGGCTAGCTGTCACCTTCTGGGCTCTATGGAAAGAGAGGAATTCGAGGGACTTCCAACACAAAAATCAACTACATAGCAGAGTTGCGAAACAAGTCAGAGTACTGACCAAGTCATGGTCCAAAAATTGCTAATAGGAGTCTTCCATTTATTTTTGTTGTACCTTTATTTCAAATCATGTTTGTAACTCACAAACTATTGTAACCGCCTTTCTATTCTTCAATCAATGAAAAACGACGAGCGAGCGCTCGTAGTGTTCCAAAAAAAAACAAACAAACATGGTGAACATTATGAAACCATGTGTGAAAATTTTTTAGGCATATCCTTTCGTGTAAAAAGAAAAATATACACTTGTAAAATAAATATTGCGCTGATGTCAGTAACCCATAAAAAGTCCTTTTTGGGCAATATATTGGCGCACAGACACAATACCAATTCCATAGGTCAAAATGTTCAAGATTATTATAAAGGTGGAGTTAGTTCTTGAAACAATATTAATAAAAAAATATATATAACTATAATATTCGTTTGAATTTATGAAGATAATGTTTTGAACTTTACTTTTTGCTTTTCTTTATTTCAAACTAGGAGACATTTATGATTTTTCTCCTTACTTTTATTTTCACTCCCCAAAAAAATATTTCCAAATTCTTGAAGTTCGTTAAACATTATTTGTGAAGAAATTATAAATTAAAAGATGTTTTTATTACAACGCACCTATAAATGTCACTGGACCGAACTCAATATTCCCGTATTTAATGAGTGAACCTCTTTCTCCTTGCCCTTTTCTCTCTTTAAGCAAATCAAAAAATCAATCAGATCCAACAGTCCATTTTATTCCTTTCTCACGAAACGCCAAGAGTCAAGGCCTTAATCGTCATTTCACTTAACACATAGCAAGAATTGGTAATTTTTCAATAACGCCCTGGAGAAGTTCTATAATTTTCTCTTATCAACTAAGTTACACAATCCAACAAAACATATGGCGTTTCTAAATTCAAAATTTCATGTAAAAACAACAAAAAAAAATAATTTATAAAATTACCATTACTAGCCTTTTCATAATTTCATCCCAATTAACCTTTACATTACTACACTAAGGCATTGCAATAAAAAAACACACAATACCAAGCAGCCAATTCCCCATTTCACCCCTGACCTTCCCTCATCTAACCCTAAAAAACCCAAAATCACAAAAAAAAAAACTCAAAAAAAAACCTAATTCAGTCAGGTCAGCTGACGTCACGCATCGGCATCAATAAACGTCATCAACTCATCCTCACAGTTTCCATCTCCATTCAAAAGCGAGTCCATCACAATCCTGAAAACAGTCACGGTGCATGGTATACGTAACACACCTTGCTGCTCGTAGCCGTACTCCTGAGCCGACCGGCGCAGCAGCTCGACGAAGACCGGCTTGCTCAGCAGCTCAGTTTTTACCACGAATCGCTCCTGCTCGTCGCCCACGTAGACTGGCACGTGGCCTTCCGGCACCTCCATCACGCGGCTTTTCAACGGGGAGTAGTAGGATGAGTCGCTGACACGTGTCAGCCGTCGGATCATCTGCCTCATGTTGAGATTCGGTTTGAGAGGAATTGGGGAGAGAATTGAGAGAGGGGGAGTGAACGGGGTGGGTTTTGAGGGGGTATTTATAGCAAAAAAATTTGTTGTTTTTTTATTGTTTTTATTTTCTTTTGAGGATGGTACGATTGGAAGTGCACGGCAGGTACGAAATTCTTTTTTCTTTTTTTTAAGAGAAAATTCGAATTTAAAGCCGAGGGAGAAGGGTACCCGAGGGAGAATATGGAACAGCTTTTTTAACCAATGGGAATGGGACACGTGTTATATAACTGTTTTGTTTTGGAGATTTACCATATCTATGAGTTACTCTCAATATGAGTTACCACATGAGCTATGTTGCACCCATACGAATACGCGTGTCGTATCCGATACGATACGGACACGGCGACACGGTAATTTCAAAAAAAATTCTGGACACGATACGTCTAATATATATATTATTATATTATTAATTATATATCTAAAAATTTTAAAAATATAAAAAATAACTAAATATGATAAAGAAAATGACAAGAAAAGAACGAGAGTGAGAAATTAGAAAAAAATTATTTTTTTAAATAAAGAAGAGATATGATATCGTCTTTAGTTATGTTTCTCATGAGTTAGTTTCATTAATAAAAAAAGAAAAAAATAATATTAAAAAAATAGGATTTAAAAAAAATCATTTTTAACAAAATAAATAAATAAACAACCGAAAATGGAATTATAGAAAAACATAAAAATTAAATTGGGATTTAAAACATTGGGCCGTGTTCAGCCGTGTCCTGCCGTATCGGAGCCGTGTCCGAAAGTCAACATATATTAAAATATTCGGATACGCCAAGTGGCGTGTCCGAAACGTATCGGTGCCGTATCCGTGTCCGATACGTATCCGATACGTGTACGGTTAATTTTTTGAAGTATCCGCGTAACATAGCACATGAGTTATTGGAGTAGGTTTACTATTTTTTGTGGATGAGGTTTACTGTATCCTGATTATTTTGGATGAGGTTTACTATTTTTTCACAATAGACCTAACTATTGTGTGATTTTCACAAAAAATTTATGTTATTTCTAGTTCTTTGATGATAGCATTTTTTTTAAGAAAATTTGAAGAGGGCTTAAAATTCCTCTTCCAAATGAATTTCTATTAATTTCCTAAATATTATTTACAGTCCTAAATATATACATGCTAAAAAATAGAAAGAAAAAAAAAATCCTAACTATGTATTATCTAACCTAGTTACGAGTTTCAGCTGAGTCTATATATCTGTATTTTTCATGAACAGCCCAATAAAATCAATTTGTATCTAATTTTTTAATGCAAAGAATTTAGAATATTATATAATTTAGAAAATTATAAATCTATATTATATATTTATGAATTTGGAAACATTATTTCTAATTTATGATAGCATTTAATTTAACTTTTTAGGATATTATATATTTATGTTTTATATTTGATTAAAAATTGTATATTAGGTTTTAACAATGTGAGTTGTATTATTGGGAAACATTGTGTAGTTTTATTTATTTGAAAAAGTCTCAAACTATCCCTGCATTTTATTTTTGAAAAAAAGGATAAAAGTTTTTTTGTGGCAATTATCCTATTCTGTAGGGTATAAGATGATATTTGTTTTGTAGTGCCTAGTGGTACATGTGAAATTTCTTGTACCGGTGAAAGAAAGAAGGGGCCTAACTTGTATTAAATAGAACATATGGACTTGTTGGCCACATAAAGGGCCTATTTGATTTGAGAGAAAAGGTTGGAAAGAAAGAGTCTTCACAGAATTGGTATTCTTGGTAAGTAGATTTCAAGAATTATGTTTCTTCATGTGTTTGATGTGTGAGAATATAAAATCATGGAAAGTAAAATTTATTGTTTGATATAAAGGAAATTTTTAATAGTTGAAAAAAGAAAATATAGGTTAAATCTTATTTTTTAATAGAATATAATAGGATATAATATAAAATAATATAATATAATATAATATAATATAATATAATATAATATAATATAATATAATATAGTATATAATATGATATAATGTAATATAATATAGTATAAAATAAAATAAAATAATATAATATAATATAATATAATATAATATAATATAATATAATATAATATAATATAATATAATATAATATAATATAATATAATATAATATAGTATAATATAATATAATATAATATAATATAATATAATATAATATAATATAATATAATATAATATAATATAATTCTTCAAAAACCCCCTAACTTTTCAAATTCTTCAAAAACCCCTTATAAAGTAGATTGAATTTTTTTTGCCCCCTATGGGGTTAACTTTGATTTTTCCATCCATTAAATTTTTTAATTGACCAAAATGTCCTTATATAATTATTTTCATATTTAATTTTATTCAATTAAAAATAGAAAATGTATTTTCCATGAAATATAAATATTAAATGAGAACTAAAATATGAACAAAATCATATAAATATTAAAGAAGAAAATAATATTTTATGTTATATAATTTATATAATAATAAAATATATTATTTAAAATAATATCATAAAAATAATTAATGCATCAAAGAATGATATATGTATTTTTCAAGCTTTTCTCTCACATCAAACAAGCCCAAAAAGAAAATGGATTGGGAAATTTTTGTTTCATGGTCTAGTCCGATCGGCCAGTACCAAGTGCAAATCAACTGGTATTTGGATCGATGTGTATGCTTGGTGCATCTATCATTTCAAATCGTGAAACAAAATGTTATGTTTATCAAGATTTGGAGCTTGACTGAATATACTGAGGCAAAAAAAAATTACTGGGGGGGGGGGGGGCAAATGCATAAAAATATATGTATTTTAATTTTTTTTTCCGCCAAATAACTGCTGGTATATATTCGTGAAAATCTCTTGAATAAAATTGTGTTAACAGACCACTTTTCATTTTAAGTTAGTGAGTTCCATAAATTGAAACTGATCTCTTCACATGATAATTTGAACAAGTTTATAACCTACTCTATTTGAATATGTTATATAATAAATTTTATCTTATTTATTTAGATAATGAGATATAATGACAATTGACAACAAATAATGAAATTGAAATAAGTTTTCTCCGTTCAGTAAAAGAAAAAATTATGACTACAACAATAAACCCGTTACACAAATTAGGCGAGATTAGCGTGAAGGAAAGGGATCCATCAATTTGATTTGCCTTTCCGTACATATCTCAAGTATGACACTTATTGATCTATTTCAATTCACTGTGGCATGACAAATTTTTGTGCTGTAGAGAGCGTCAATACACGTATATATTCACTACTCTTTACGTTGTCATAACACCTACCATTTTTGTCAAAGAAGATTAAATGTGAGTCTTCCATCACATCACAGCTACTATAAAATACAGAGTTTGAATGTCAGATAGTTTTGGATATTTTGCGCATTTTTTAAAGGGAGCTAATAATAGGTGATGAGTACTGTAGCAAGATAACAGAATATAATTTCAATTCGTGGTTGTAGTATTCCGTCGTGATTTTTCATTTATCTTTTTTAAATACTAAATGAAGTTTGAATGTACAAATATTATGTTCTTATTTCTACAATTTTCATATATAATTTTTTTTTATCTTCTCTTAGCTTCATATTAGCATGGTTCCCACCCAATGTTTTTCTTTTCGGTTTTTAGAAATCAAATATTTATTGAATTATACAAACATATAAGAAAAAAAATAAGCTGACTAATATAGGGTGTGGTTTGGTGAGTGATCTCTTTCAAGTATCTTTCAAGGAATCAAGCATAACAGAGATAAAAACAAAGGAAAAGTTGGTCAATTAAGTCTTGATTATAAAGCAATCGAAGGAGATGTTTTGAACGAACTTAACTGAATGCATCTTTTTTATTTTTTGCTAAAAGATTTGACAAGAGAGTGGTACATTTTACAAAGATATCCAATAATTTTTTAAATATGCACAGAGAACCTCAACTTTTAACATCTAATCTTCAAAAATCATTTTTAAAGCACTTAAAAAACCTTGAAAGATAACTTTATTTCAAAATATGAGCTAAACAATATTCAAATAAATATAAAAATAATGATTAATAATATGAAAACATATTTTTTTAGACTCAAATCCATGATAACTGACTTCAAAGACTTACTAATTCTGCTTACATCTCATGAAGATGTCTACCGCTTGATCTATCAAGTTTTGACAATACTATGAAAATGTTGAAATATTAAACTTAATATTAGTATTTATTATTTATTATTTAATGTTATTTTAAATATAATAATTTTTATGGTCATTAGTGGGGGGTTAGTATTAGAGGGAATAATGGAGTTAGTGAGCATTGATGAGAGTTAATGTTATTTAGTGGATAGATGGGGAGTTTTATGTCTAGGTTTAATGTATTAGAGAAAATAAAAGATCACCATGTATGCTATATAAGCATGGTTATGTTGTATTGTCAAAATATAGAAGAGAGAAATTGTAATAGGGAGAATCCACTAATCAATAAAATAAAGTTAGAGAGTTAGTTTTTTTTTCGAAATAATATAATCTTTTCTTCTATCAAAGTGGTACCAGAGCCATGGTGAACACGACGACCGGACAATCAAGTTTTTCTCGTCATACGAAGACAAACTACGAGAATTGGAGTATCCAATTGAAGGCGCTTCTCGGATCGGAGGATCTATGGGAAATAGTGGAGACCGGTTATGACGAACCCGATCCAACTCTAACGAAAGCAGTAGCATTGAAGTCGTTGAAGGAAAGTCGTAAGAAGGATAAGAAGGCGCTCTATTACCTCTACCAAGCGGTCGATGAATCGTCTTTCGAAAAAATAGCCAGTGCACAAAATTCAAAGGAGGCATGAAAAATTCTCCAAACGACTTACAAAGGAGCCGAGCGAGTGAAGCAAGTTCGCCTACAAACACTTCGAGGAGAACTCGAGGCGATGAAGATGAAGGAGTCGGAGGGAGTGTAAAAAAGATGTAAAATATTATAATTGTGACAAATTCGGTCATTATGTATTCGAATGTCGAAATAAGAAGGTTGAGGAGAAAGTGAATTTCGTGAATCGAGAAAATGAAAGTGAAGATGTGGTGTTATTGGCGTGCAAAGAGGTCGATCCGGAGAAAAGTTACATGTGATATTTGGACACGGGCGCGAGTAATCACATGTGCGGTTACAAGAGTATGTTTGTCGAGATGGATGCGTATGTGAATGAAAATGTATCTTTTGGTGATGCGTCAAAAGTGAAGGTGAAAGGTGAAGGAAAATTTTTGGTTCAATTGAAAGATGGTAGTCAACGGTGTATCTCTAACGTGTATTATGTTCGATATGAGAAGTAATATTTTGAGTCTTGGGCAATTATTGGAGAAGGGTTATTCCGTTTACATGATGGATAAAAGTCTCTATTTACGCGATAATAATAATAATAAGTTGCTTGCTCATGTGGAAATGGCGAAAAACCGAATGTTCTTGTTGAACATAAAGAATATTCGAGCGACGTGTTTGAAGGCATGTGTGGGTGATAAATCTTGGCTATGACATCTTCGGTTCGGGCATCTCAATTTTGGAGGACTCAAACAATTAGCGAGCAAAGGGATGGTGGATGGTTTACCGCGTATTGACTATCCCGACAAATTTTGTGAAGGTTATGTGCTCGGCAAACACCCCCCGAAATAGTTTTCCAAAAGAAGCAAGCTATCATGCAAGCAAACAGCTAGAGTTGGTACACACCGATATTTGTGAGCCTATCAAGCCGATGTCATTGGGTGAGCGTCGTTATTTTATTACTTTCATTGATGATTTCTCACAAAAAATATAGGTTTATTTTCTCAAAGAAAAATCCGAGGCTTTTGGTGTTTTCAAGAAATTCAAGGTGCTTGTCAAGAAAGAAAGTGGCAATTTTATCAAGGCATTGAGATCGGATCGAGGCAATGAATTTACGTCATCCGCTTTTGATTCATTTTGCGAAGAGAATGGCATACGACGTAATTTGACAGCACCTTATTCACCTCAACAAAATGGTGTGGCGGAACGGATGAACTGGACTATTCTCGACATGGTTCGGACTATGCTCAAAAGCAAGAACTTACCTAAGGAGTTTTGGGCGGAAGCGGTATTTGCGAAACCGATGTCCAACGGCAAGCGTGAAAGATATGACTTCACATGAGACTTGGTATGGTCGAAATCCCTCGGTGTCTCATTTCAAGGTGTTCGGAAGTGTTGCTTATGCCCATATTCCAGATCAAAAATATGTCAAGCTTCATGACAAGAGTGTGAAGCTTATCGTAATCGGTTATGATAGTAAATCCAAGGCGTACAAACTTTATGATCCGATTAGTAAGAAGGCACATATTAGTCATGATGTGCAAGTAGATGAAGAAAGCATGTGGTGTTGGAATACGCAAATGACGATTTCGCATGTAGAAGAAGAGGAGGAAGAAGAAGTCATGGCGCCAATGAATCCGACATTACCACCATCTTCACCAACAAACCTGTTCTCATCTTTACCCGATGACATGATGAGGCGAAACCCAAGAGAGAGGAGTTTGCATGATTTGTAAGAGGCGACAAGTGAGTTGCATTTGGTATGTCTTTTGGCGGAAGGTGAAAATATTCAATTCGAGCAAGCGGTTAATGATAACAAGTGGCGGGCCACTATGAATGAAGAGATGCATTCAATTGTGAAGAATGATACTTGGGAACTCGTATCTTTACCCAAGAGTCATAAACCAATTGGTGTGAAGTGGGTTTTAACAACGGGAAAACTTGTCGTTTGTGTAATCACGTGTTAACAAAGAAATTTATAATTTCCTAATTTATTCACAAAGTGTATATGTGGAAATTGAGTTTAGGATGTCGAACACAAGGAAGTTAGGCCTTAAATATTTTAACGTTCAACTCTCACTTAGAATTTAGTGTTGTGTTTTGAAAGATTGTTGTTGTGGCTCTAATAGAAAGAATTGCACAAGAGATAAAATTAAAAAAAAAACAATTTTCTTTTTAAAGGATAAAAGAGAAATAGTAGGTAAATATGACAATTTGTGTAATTTGAGAATCACGAATCACAAATGATAGCAAATTAATCATATAGTATTTATAAGCAAGGTTTAATTAACTTCTTTCCAAAAATTAATTAATAAACTCATCGACCTTTAGATTCATTAAAAACTTCTATTTTTAAGTGTTCTTATAATTGATTCAACCCTTATTTGAATAAGGATAACTTTTCCAACTCAAATATATTCAAACAAATCTCTAAGAATCTTTATAATTATTTAACATCAAATCATCCTTCCAAATAATTTAACTTTAAATCTCATAAAAATATCTCAAGATTTAATCTTAAAAATACTATAATAAATGCAAAGTTTTCTCAAGATTTAATCGTCAATGCTACACAAAAAGTCTTTCCCTATCCTTTAAACTACTCACTCATGTCCACAAAATAAATCATAATAAAATCCAACCAAGAGAATAGAAAAAGAAAAAGAAGAACTAAATCAAACCCTAAAGAAGTGAATCGTTCTCGATCTCTCTCCTTTTCGATTGATTTATCACCTTCACCTTCTAGTTCAAGCACTTCTTTCTTCTCTAAAATTCTATCCTCTCTCTCAATTCTCAAAAATTGGAGTTTTGAAATTTATGGACATTAATGGTGGAAAAGAAAAGAATAGATTTGAAAATGGTGGAAAAGAAAAGAATAGATTTGAAAATGGTGGAAGAGCTGAAAAATGGTGTATGGTGATGTAAGAATGGAGGATTGAATGGTTGTGTGGATGTCCCTTTAGAGAGAGAAAGAGGTGCATTTTTATAGATAAAAATGACCTAGAATTATTTGGAAATAATCTTGTGGGACTAAAAATTTAACTTGATCCGGATTCTGTCTTGGGTAGCAATTTGGGGGAGCTTTAACATTTTTTCTCTTTATTTCTATTCAAATTCTACTTGGGTGCAATTTTCGAGGTCCATTTATCATTTTCCTTCACTCTCATCCACTTCCAACAGACATGCCACGTGGTGTGCTCTGATTGGCCACACTAAATTCGGGAATAAAATCCAACCAACCAATTTCTGCCAAGTATTTCCACCTATATTCTTACTGAAACGGACATGCCACGTGTCACCACTGGATTGGTCCAAGTCTTCATCGTACTGACTTGCGTCAGTTTGCGCAGAAAACGCGTGACGCTCCCTCTCCATTCGGAATCAATGGACGGTCCAATTCTTCGCCTAACGTGTGTTATACAGGTACTGGAGGCGTGCGGGTTGCAAAGAAATGGAGAAGTTGCAAACTGTTCCCTGGTTGGACACGGATTCCACAACACGTTTTGCCACGTGGCGAAATGTGATTGGCTGAACTCGAATCTCGTACTGACGTGTACTGATTCCGTCAATGATGCCCCCCAATGAAAACGCGCCACGTGTCCTTTCTGTTGCTGATGATAATAGAATTTTCCACGTGTCGCTCCGTGATTCACTGATTTCCAACGGAATTTACCACGTGTCAGCCTCTGATTGGTTGAAAATGGTTTGACCAGGTCAAAGGTTGACTTTGACTAGGGTGGACCAAATCTTGTATCGCAATTTTTGGGAGTTCTAGAAGGTCTTTTTTCGCAAGGTTTGTACCGTTGGATTTGTATCATCGCGCTCTACGATTTGACGCCCAGTTTGACCCCTTTTTGGAAGAGTTGACTTTTGGTCAACTCGGCGATTTCTCGAGTTTGATTTTTCGTCTTTTTGTGGATTTTGTAGGTCTTGGCTTGGATAGTCGACGGATAAGGGTTGTAAGAGTTTTGGAGAATCGTGTGTAGGGTTTTCGCAAAGATTTGTCGAAAATTCGGCCATTTTTGGCCCATGTTTTGCGAATCGGTCCGTCATTTGGAGTTGATTTTTTGCTGAGATCTCCAAATATCGTTTTCTCGGTCTTTTTACCTGAAAAATCACACAAAAGTGTATTAAGAGTTTCACAGATAATTTTTAAGTAATTTTCATACAATTTATGCGATTTATTGATGAATTTTTCATGATAAAAACCCTACAAATGTGTATAAAAGTACATATTACAAATCTCACCACACTTACATCAAGCTTGTCCTCAAGCGTAAATTTAAGTCAAGTTATAGGGTTTTTAGAATCAGTTTAAATTCATTTGAGAAGTTATTAAATTATTCCCACATTATTAGTCGATTATTATAATAATACACGAATGTTGATGAATGACCATTAATAATTTTAAAATCTCAAGTTCGTTTCAACTCGCCAATCTTTTATCCCAATTATCTATTTTCCAAATGCTAGTACCCTAAGAAAATTTTATACTTTAACCCCCTAAATTTTACCCCAAGGTTTCAACTCGATTTTTACTTCACCCCCCAAACAAGTTAAAAGTCTGATACCATATCCATGAATCAATTCTCGAGAGAGAAGTTGTGCTTTTAACACTTTAAAAAGTTTTTTTTTTCTTTTTTTAAATCCCGTTTATTTATTTACAATGCGATAGGGTATAATATACAGGGCCAAAAAAAAATTTATTTTCTCTGAATTTAGAACTGGTTGCACATGTTATTAACATGCTCGAAAGGTTGGTTAAATTCGAGATATTTTCCAAAACCATGATGTAAAAGATAGAGTTAATTTCGAAAATTTCCAATACGGTACTAAAGATTGGAAACATTATATCTTGTTGTAAAATATTGAGGAGATGAACACATTATGAAATTTTCAAACTATTAATGGACTTTATGTGGATAGTATAGATATAGATGGAATGAGGTGGAATGGAAAATATTATGGCAAATAATTTAATGTCCTTTAAAAGTTTTCAAAAATTATTCATCATTTTCCAAAACCCTAAAATTTTCAAAAACTTGTTGCTTGAAGGACTTGATGTCAAAACTCTTTTTTTTTCAAAAACCCTTTTTTCACTTTTCTTTTAGAAGTCTTTTTATTTATTTACAAATCCAAGCAAGAGAGTGTATTTACAAAAATAACAACTTATTTACAAAAAATGAGGAAAATGAAATAAATTTTTTTTTTTTAAATGCAAAAAAATTACAAAACTTGGTTTTTGCACAAAATGAATATCACCACACTTAAACTTTTGTATATGCAAGAGAAAATTTAGGAATTGTGAAAATTGGAAGTAGTAATGATTTTGTGCAAAATCACCCTCACCACACTTAAACTTTTACAAAATTTTAAGTGTAAATGAATAAGTTTTGTCAAAAGAAAAATTAAAAACAAAAAAGAAAAATAAGACCTGACAAGACGAGTTGTCTCTCGCCAAGCGCTCCCGTTTAACGTCTCGAGCCCGACGCGTGTTCATTCATCTTTCCTCTTCTGCGCCGTTTGGCGCTTCGCCCAATTCTTGCTCGTCAAACCATTGCGCGTCATAATTTTCGTAAAATGCCTTTAAGCGGTGGCCGTTAACTTTGAACGCGTCCCCTCCTTCCCTAGAGATTTCAAACACTCCAATGGGAAAAATGTTGATTATTGTAAAGGGGCATGTCCATCTGCTCTTCAACTTCCCGGGATGCAATCGCAGCCGAGAGTTGAACAACAAAACTTTATCGCCAACCTTGTACTCTTTTTTGCGAATAAGTTTGTCGTGAGCGATGGTTAGCTTTTCTTTGTAAATCTCGAATTGTCATAAGCTTCAAGACGAAGCTCTTCCAATTCTTGAATTTGCATTTTTCTCAATACCGCATCTTTTGGGTAATCTTGATTTACTTTTTTAATTGCCCAAAAAGCCTTGTGTTCAATTTCGACTGGTAAATGACAACTCTTTCCATACACAAGTTTGAAAGGAGTCATCCCTATCGGTGTTTTGTATGCGGTCCGATATGCCCATAATGCATCCCCAAGCCTTTGACTCCAATCCTTGCGAGATGGATTAATCACCTTCTCAAGGATAGTTTTAATTTCACGATTAGAGATTTCAGCTTGGCCATTAGTTTGGGGATGGTATGCAGTCGACATGCGATGTTGGACATGGTAATTTTTCAAAAGTGATTCGAGGTATTTGTTGTTGAAATGAGAGCCCCTATCACTAATGATAGCTTTAGGTACTCCAAAGCGCTGAAAGATGTTCTTTTTAAGGAACTCGATCACCGTTTTGGAGTTGGCGTCTCTTGTTGGAACTGCCTCGACCCACTTAGACACATAGTCGACGCATACAAGAATGTACAAATAACCATTTGATTGGGGAAACGGGCCCATAAAATCTATCCCCCATACGTCGAAAAGCTCAGAAAACAATAAAGTTTTAAGAGGCATTTCACTTTTGCGGGTTAAATTCCCCGTTCTTTGGCAATTCTCACAACTCTTCACAAAGGAATGAGCATCTTTGTAAAGAGTTGGCCAATACAATCCGCTTTGGAGCACCTTGTGACTAGTGCGTTTGGCTCCAAAGTGGCCCCCACATTCTAGAGAGTGACAAAAAGATAATACCGAGTTGAAGTCACAATCGGGTACGCATTTGCGCACCATTTGGTCGGAGCAGATCTTGTAGAGGAGTGGATCTTCCCAGAAATAGTAGCGCGAGTCGTTCCTGAGCTTGTCCTTCTGAGCGCGAGAGAGCGTGTTTGGCATTTGTCCCGTCTCCAGAAGGTTGACGATGTTTGCATACCAAGGCGTGCTCGTCTGGATTGCGTAAAGATGCTCGTCAGGAAATAGCTCGTTGATTGGTAGAACGTCACCTTCATTTGTCGGGAGTCGACTGAGATGATCGGCGACGAGGTTCTCTGCACCTTTTTTGTCTCGAACCTCCACATTGAATTCTTGAAGAAGGAGAAGCCATCGTAAAAGTCGTGGTTTGCACTCCTTTTTCTTCATCAAGTACTTCAGTGCTGCATGATCTGAAAACACAACTACTTTTGTTCCGACCAAATACGATCGGAACTTTTCCAATGCAAACACAATAGCCAATAATTCTTTTTCTTGTAGTCGTGTAATTTCGTTGTGCATTGTCAAGTGTCCTAGAAGCATAATAAATAACGTGGGGATCCTTACCGACTCGTTGGCCCAAGACGGCACCAACGCTTAGTCCACTTGCGTTGCACATGATTTCGAATGGGAGGTTCCAGTCGGGTGGTTTGATTATCGGTGCGGTGCATAGCTTCTCCTTCAGGGTGTCGAAAGCCTTCTTACAAGCATCGTCAAAGTCGAAGTTTGCGTACTTTTAGAGAAGGCGACACATCGGCTGCGCAATCTTGGAAAAATCGCGTATAAAACGCCTGTAGAAACCTGCATGTCCCAAGAAAGAGCGTACGTCCTTCACATTCCGAGGGTAAGGTAACGTCTTGATTACGTCGACATTTGCCTTGTCCACCTCCAAACCTTTCTCTGAAACAAGGTGACCTAAGACAATTCCTTGGCTCTCCATGAAGTGGCACTTTTCAAAATTCAAGACAAGGTTAGATTCGACACATTTCCCCATTATTAACCCCAAATTGGTTAAACACTCATCAAATGAGTTGCCATAAATGGAGAAATCGTCCATAAAAACTTCTATAAATTTTGAAATGTATTCAGAGAAAATGGAAATCATGCACCTTTGGAATGTCCCTGGAGCATTACACAACCCAAAAGGCATCCTTCGATACGCGAAAGTACCGAAAGGACACGTGAATGTCGTCTTCTGTTGATCAGCAGGGTCGATTGCGATTTGAAAGTAGCCCGAGTACCCATCCAGGAAACAATAGTAGGGACGACCCGCCAATCGCTCAAGCATTTGGTCGATAAAAGGAAGAGGAAAGTGATCTTTCTTTGTCGCCGCGTTGAGCTTGCGGTAGTCAATACACACACGCCACCCATTTTGTATTCGTGTAGGCACTTTTTCGCCTTCCGAATTCTCAACAATTGTAATTCCCGTCTTTTTAGGTACCACATGGATGGGTGACACCCACTCGGACTCGGCTACAACATATATTATGCCTGCGTCAAGGAGCTTAAGCAACTCCTTCTTAACCACCTCCATCATCACAGGATTTAGCCGCCTTTGAGCTTCCCTTGAGGGTTTCGCTCCGTCCTCAAGGGTAATCTTGTGCATACAAGTGGCGGGGCTAATGCCTGGTATGTCGGCCAATGTCCAGCCTATCGCCTTCTTGTGCTTTATCAAAACTTCCACCAGGCGCCACTCCTGGTTGGATGTGAGGTTAGAGGCGATAATCACCGGTAGGGTTTCTCCTGGACCGAGGTATGCGTATTTAAGGTGGTTTGGAAGAGGTTTAAGCTCGAGTTTGGGCGCCTTCTCTGTGGATGGTGGCATTCGTTCTCCTGAAATCTTCAGCTCTGTCGTCATTGGTCCTGAAAACGAAAAAACTTCTTCCATCATTCCCTTTTCAGAGTTAGGCAAATGTTCAATTTCTTGTATTAATGTATCATTTTCATTGTCTAACAAGTTGTCATTTTTTGGTATTGCTAATGTGTTCTCATTTTCTAACTTTTCCCAAAAATCATCAAAAGAATCATTTAAAGAATTTAGAGAATAAGAAGACTCCCCTATCAGATGCTATCGACGAGCTCGTCAATTTCGTCCATGACTGAGATGCTCGATGCATTGTGGTCGTCTGGGAATTTTATCGCGTCGAAGATGTTGAAGAAGATCTTCTCATTATCAAATTCCATCGACAAGGTTCCGGAATGACAGTCTATTCGAGTTTTCGCCGTCCTGAGGAATGGTCTTCCCAAGAGAATGGAAGAAGAGTCTGCGGTGCTTCCCATTTCGATGATATAGAAGTCGGCTGGGAAAACTAGCCCATTCACCCTGACCAACACATCTTCTACCACTCCTAAAGGTTGGATTGCAGATCGGTCTGCAAGGGTCACCATGATTCGAGTATTCTTCAGGCTGCCCAGGTCAAGGGTCTCGTACACAGACCTATGCATTACATTAATTGCAGCTCCTAAATCAAGCATGCATCTCGCAAACTGATGGTGCCCGATCGTGCATGGAATGGCGAAAATTCCAGGATCTTTCTCTTTTAGGGGCAGTCTGGAGTCTAGGCTCAAAACAGCCGAGAGGTTTACCTTCTCATTCCCTTTTAATCTTCTTTTGTTGGTGCATAAGTCTTTTAAGAACTTTGCAACATTAGGGAATTTTTCGATGGCGTCAACTATGGGGATATTCACCTCCACCTTCTTAAAAATCGCAAGCATATCCTTCTCGGCTTCTGCCTTTTTATTTATCGCCAAACGGGATGGGAATGGTGCTTTTGGCACGTACGTTCTTTCTTCCCTCTTCCCCTTTTCTTCCTCTTTTCCTTTTTCTTGTACATTTATTTCCTCATCCCCACTCTTATTCTCATTCTCAATTACATTTTTATCCCCTAACCCTTCGTCTTCCTCCCCTTGTTTTTCACGCCTTCTCACAACAATCTCTTGTTCCTCCCTAGGAAACTCAACCTTTTTCCCGCTTCTCAATTGAATGGCGAGAACCGGTTTGGTGTCAGGTCCCCTTCCTTGGGATGGAAGTTTGTTATCAACCTGCCCTTTCAGAATGTTCACCTCATCCGCCATTTGTCTCATTTGTGTTTCCATGTTTTGAACTTGTCGACTCGTTGTTGCTTGACCTTGGCTCAGTGAACTCTTTTCAGTCTCCATCAACCCCAATTTGGTTGTAAAGGTTGAAAACCCATTCGTCATGAAGGCCATCATTTTGTCAAGTTTCTCGTCGAGAGATGAGGGTTGAGAGCTTGACGAAGAAGGGTGAGGAGGTTGTTGTTGTTGTGCGTTGGGGTGAGTGTATAAGCCTTGCCTTTGGGGTTGGGAAATTGGTTGTTGATTATCCTCCGTACTCCAACGAAGGTTGGGGTGCTTCCTTCCAGGGTCATAAGAGTATTGAGGCTTTTGGTACCCATAGCCCCCTTGGTTACCCCCATAACTTCCCATGACGTTCACATCTTGTTGAAGGGTTTCGCATTCGTCGGTTAAATGCGACGTACTCCCACAAAATTAACACTTCTTGGGTTCAATTTTTCCCCCTACTGCATTGAGCATCTGGCTGAATCTTGTCTCGAAATTAGCGGTGATTCGTGACTCCATCGCCTTAAGGTCCACCGCATTAGTAGCATTGACTTGACCACCACGCCCACTTCGCCCTCTCATGCCTTCTTCATTTGTCACAATGAGTTCTCGCACTTGGGAAGGTGTCAGGTGGTTGATGTTTCCTCCCGCTGAGCATTGGAGAAGACGGGCGTCGAGGTCGTTCATGCCTTCAAGGAATTGGGCAATGAGAGAGGTTTCCTCCAAATTGTGGTTGGGGCAAGATGCACATAAACGGATGAAGCGTTCATAATACTCCTGTAGATTTTCTTCACTCCTTTGCCTGATGCCCATGATTTCGGATCGTAACTTGGCGGTGAGGGAGTCGGGATAGTAACGTTTGAGGAAACGCTGTGCCACTTCCTCAAACGTCCTGAATGGCCCGCCTTGAAGGTGATTGAGCCAATCTCTTGGAGCATCTCCTAAAGTATGAGAAAAAAGAGTGAGTTTAATATTATCTAAATCATTTGTTTTACCAAAGAGAGCCGTGCATTTCCTATCTAATTCACCCAAATGTATGTAAGGATTATCATTTCTATGTCACTCAAAGACAAGTAATACATTTAATATTGCTGGGTTCAATTTAAAGTTCTGCACGGTGGGTATCACAATATTTCCTGGATTTTGTTGAAGATTATGTGCCAATAGTTCTCCGTATGTTCTTTCTTCAGGCCATTTTCACTTTATCTTGATTTTCTAAATATTTTTCTTCGACTTGTAGATGATGATGATGATGATGAGTTTATGCTATGGAAAGGAAAGAAACTCCCTGATGATGAAGATCGGATGTAGGGATGGCTCGGATGATTTTGAGCTCGATCTTGTGGCTCTTCCACTCGATCTATCTTTGGATCTAGAGGCCCTAAGATAGGAGAAGCCTCCACTTCCTGATTTTGTTTCGGAAGGGATGAAACGTCCGGTGCTCCCTTCTTCTTGTTCTTCCTGATGTCTCTTAGCGTCTGATTCAAATCGGGGCTTCGAGAGACCTGAGGATTCCCTTTTTTCAAACACCTTCAAACAATTAAACAAAACACTAGAAAAAATGTGAGATCGGTTCGTCAAAAATTTAATGCAAGCCGCTTCCCCGGCAACGACTCCATTTTTAACAACGGGAAAACTTGTCGTTTGTGTAATCACGTGTTAACAAAGAAATTTATAATTCCCTAATTTATTCACAAAGTGTATATGTGGAAATTGAGTTTAGGATGTCGAACACAAGGAAGCTAGGCCTTAAATATTTTAACGTTCAACTCTCACTTAGAATTTAGTGTTGTGTTTTGAAAGATTGTTGTTGTGGCTCTAATAGAAAGAATTGCACAAGAGATAAAATTAAAAAAAAAACAATTTTCTTTTTAAAGGATAAAAGAGAAATAGTAGGGAAATATGATAATTTGTGTAATTTGAGAATCACGAATCACAAATGATAGCAAATTAATCATATAGTATTTATAAGCAAGCTTTAATTAACTTCTTTCCAAAAATTAATTAATAAACTCATCGACCTTTAGATCCATTAAAAACTTCTATTTTTAAGTGTTCTTATAATTGATTCAACCCTTATTTGAATAAGGATAACTTTTCCAAGTCAAATATATTCAAACAAATCTCTAAGAATCTTTATAAATATTTAACATCAAATCATCCTTCCAAATAATTTAACTTTAAATCTCATAAAAATATCTCAAGATTTAATCTTAAAAATACTATAATAAATGCAAAGTTTTCTCAAGATTTCATCGTCAAGGCTACACAAAAAGTCTTTCCCTACCCTTTAAACTACTCACTCATGTCCACAAAATAAACCATAATAAAATCCAACCAAGAGAATAGAAAAAGAAAAAGAAGAATTAAATCAAACCCTAAAGAAGTGAATCGTTCTCGATCTCTCTCCTTTTCGATTGATTTATCACCTTCATCTTCTAGTTCAAGCACTTCTTTCTTCTCTAAAATTCTATCCTCTCTCTCAATTCTCAAAAATTGGAGTTTTGAAGTTTATGGACATTAATGGTGGAAAAGAAAAGAATAGATTTGAAAATGGTGGAAAAGAAAATAATAGATTTGAAAATGGTGGAAGAGCTGAAAAATGGTGTATGGTGATGTAAGAATGGAGGATTGAATGGTTGTGTGGATGTCCCTTTAGAGAGAGAAAGAGGTGCATTTTTATAGATAAAAATGACCTAGAATTATTTGGAAATAATCTTGTGGGACTAAAAATTTAACTTGATCCGGATTCTGTTTTGGGTAGCAATTTGGGGGAGCTTTAACATTTTTTCTCTTTATTTCTATTCAAATTCTACTTGGGTGCAATTATCGGGGTCCATTTATCATTTTCCTTCACTCTCATCCACTTCCAACAGACATGCCACGTGGCGTGCTCTGATTGGCCACACTAAATTCGGGAATAAAATCCAACCAACCAATTTCTGCCACGTATTTCCACCTATATTCTTACTGAAACGGACATGCCACGTGTCACCACTGGATTGGTCCAAGTCTTCATCGTACTGACTTGCGTCAGTTTGTGCAGAAAACGCGTGACGCTCCCTCTCCATTTGGAATCAATGGACGGTCCAATTCTTCGCCTAACGTGTGTGCGGGTTGCAAAGAAATGGAGAAGTTGCAAACCGTTCCCTGGTTGGACACGGATTCCACAACACGTTTTGCCACGTGGCGAAATGTGATTGGCTGAACTCGAATCTCCTTCTGACGTGTACTGATTCCGTCAATGATGCCCCCCAATGAAAACACGCCACGTGTCCTTTCTGTTGCTGATGATAATAGGATTTGCCACGTGTCGCTCCGTGATTCACTGATTTCCAACGGAATTTACCACGTGTCAGCCTCTGATTGGTTGAAAATGGTTTGACCAGGTCAAAGGTTGACTTTGACTAGGGTGGACCAAATCTTGTATCGCAATTTCTGGGAGTTCTAGAAGGTCTTTTTTCGCAAGGTTTGTACCGTTGGATTTGTATCATCGCGCTCTACGATTTGACGCCCAGTTTGACCCCTTTTGGAAGAGTTGACTTTTGGTCAACTTGGCGATTTCCCGGGTTTGATTTTTCGTCTTTTTGTGGATTTTGTAGGTCTTGTCTTGGATAGTCGACGGATAAGGGTTGTAAGAGTTTTGGAGAATCGTGTGTAGGGTTTTCGCAAAGATTTGTCGAAAATTCGGCCATTTTTGGCCCATGTTTTGTGAATCGGTCCGTCATTTGGAGTTGACTTTTTGCTGAGATCTCCAAATATCATTTTCTCGGTCTTTTTACCTGAAAAATCACACAAAAGTGTATTAAGAGTTTCACAGATAATTTTTAAGTAATTTTCATACAATTTATGTGATTTATTGATGAATTTTTCATGATAAAAACCCTAAAAATGTGTATAAAAGTACATATTACAGGTTTTCAAGAAAAAAGTAAACGCGCAAGGATAAATGGAGCGATACAAAGTGAGCTCGTGGCGAAAGGTTACAAGCAACAAGAAGGAGTGGATTATGACGAGGTATTTGCTCCGGTAGCTCGAATGGAGATGGTGCGACTTCTCATTTCATTGGCGGCTCAATCCAAATGGGATATTTATCAAATGGATGTGAAATCGATATTTTTGAATGGCATTCTTGAAGAAGAGATATATATCGAGCAACCTCCCGGTTATGTGAAATCGGAAAACGAAGATAAAGTGTTGAGATTAAAGAAGGCGTTGTATGAATTGAAGCAAGCACCTAGAGCACGGAATACGAGAATTGACGCGTATTTTAAGGAGTGCGGATTTGTACAATGTCCATACGAGCACGCGTTATATGTGAAGGTACAAAAAGAAGATATTTTATTTGTGGCTTTATATGTGGATGATTTGATTTGTACGGGTAATAATCTGTTAGTAGTATGCCCTATGCCAATATATTTGAGACCTAGATGTATGGATTGTGTTAAACAAACATTGTGTTTATTTAGAGATATTTTATATAATAAATGCGTATTGGTTATTTTATTCTTATTACAAAAATGAATCTTGAATATGATATTCAGCTTTATATCATCAAAGTATGTGACTTTGATAGTAAAACTATAAAGTATTATGAATGATATTCTAAACCATCCTTGATCATTCATAGGATGTTTAATTGTGAGACAAACATACTTTATGATAAGCTATAAATGGACATCAGTATGTTAGTTGACTGATGGTCACATTTTACTGATCATGAATAAGAGTTATTAAGTCATTAACGTAAGTATATGTTAGAGACCATATACTGGATTGACCCACCGTGAGAATACTACATGGTTCGTGTCATTAGTTATTCTCAGTAAAGAATGTATCTATAATCCTTAGACTTGAGATTATCTCAGTTTCCTACATGAGAAATTTTATACTTTAATATAATCTAACATCGTCTTTAACCGGGCGGCCATAAATATTATAATTAGGTTTGTAATGAATTATGCGGAGGAAAAAGTTTAATTAAGATATGATTTGTTCCTCTCATAAATTGAGAGAGATATCTTTAGGCCTCTTGATGATTTGATTGAAGAAACGCACGTCCGTGCTCGAGTGAATTAATAAGGAGTTATTAATATCATTTCATGTTCAATCAAATTCGATGTCAAGAAATTTTTGTCGACCAACGTAAAGTTGACACATACCATGCCTTATGGACGATATAGATATCGTGTAACAAAGGGATACAATGCATGAACATAAATTAGGTTTGATCGAATCATCCATACTTGCTTAATTTGGATAATCATGATGTCTTGCTAGAGGCCGCTCATGATTTATAATCTGTTGTGATTATTGCCAACATTAAGTAAACCTACAGGGTCACACACAAAGAACAACTATTGAGACATACACAGAATAATCATAACTTATGTGATAAGTTGTATGAAGAGCTACATAGTCAAGTGACACATCCAATCCTACATCTTATATGATAAGGTGTGTTACATATATGGTTACATAGTTACCATGCACATAGGATATGAAACTTATGGACTATATAGGCACAAGAGACACCCCAAAATGATAAAAAAAAGGCATATTATTTTCGTCTAACTTTTGTGAGACAAAAGGAGAGAAAAATCCGAAAATTATTCTCTTGTTATTTCTGTGAGAAAAATGAAGAACGAATACTAGCATATATCATTTTTTATCCGTTCAAAGGGGTTGTTCGTGTGGATGCCGGTAGAGAACGACGCGAAGTGCGGCGTCTTTGTGATTCGGGTTGAAACCGTGATTTGTTTGGAGAATCGGTTTGCTTGGAGAATCGGTTCGTTTGGAGATCTCTTGGAGATCGGTTTGTGAGACCGGTTAGGCGAAACATACAAATGATCGGTTTGGAAACCGGTTTGAAATCGGGCAAAGAAAAGCATCAACCTAATTCGCTTTCGATCATCACGGATTAAGCGTAATCCGAAGGTACAAAGTTATGAACTTTTCTTTGATTTAATTGTAATTCACGGATCCTTCTTTTGGATTTCGAATTCGATTTTGTTTCGTTTTTGTTTTTCCGCTACGTTATGAACGATAGAAACCCAACATAATCATCATATTGTTGATGGTTTTAAAAAAGTTACGGCAAGGGAATTTGAAATGACCGATTTGGGACTTATGTCCTATTTTCTCGGTCTTGAAGTGAAGCAAGGCAAGGATGATATTTTTGTTTCACAAGAAGCTTATGCAAAGAAAATTCTTCGAAAATTTAAAATAGAGGATTGCAATTTGGTTAGTATACCGGTAGAAAGTGGTGTGAAATTATCTTGTTTTGATGAAGGCAAGGCGGTTGATACAAGGTTGTACAAAAGTTTAGTTGGTAGCTTACGGTATCTTACGTGCATAAGGCCGGATATTTTATATGGTGTCGGCTTGGTAAGCCGGTACATGGAGGAACCTAAATCGACACATTAGAAGGCGATAAAACGAATTCTTCGTTACATCCGAGGTACATTATCTCATGGATTATTATATTCTCATACTAATAATTTTACTCTCCATGGATATTTCGATAGTGATTGGGGAGGAGATGTGGATGATAGAAAGAGTACTTCGGGTTTTGTGTTTTATATGGGTGATACGGCTTTTATATGGTTTTCCAAGAAATAACCGATTGTGGCACTATCGACATGTGAGGCGGAATACGTGGCGGCATCATCATGTGTGTGTCATGCAATATGGCTAAGAAGGTTGTTAGGCGAGATGAATTTAATTCAAGTTGAATAGGAGTAAACATATTGATGTGCGATTTCATTTTATTCGAGAGTATGTGAAAAATGGTGAAGTGGAGTTAATTCATGTAACGAGTAAAAAACAAGTAGCCGACATCTTCACCAAACCTCTTATGGTGGAACTTTTCGAGAAGCTCAATAATCTCCTTGGGATGCGTGACGGAATAAAATATTAAGTTTAAGAAGGGATGTTGAAATATTAAACTTAATATTAGTATTTATTATTTAATGTTATTTTAAATATAATAATTTGTATGGTCATTAGTGGGGGTTAGTATTAGAGGGAATAATGGAGTTAGTAGGCATTGATGAGAGTTAATGTTATTTAGTGGGTAGATGAGGAGTTTTATGTCTAGGTTCATTGTATTAGAGAAAATAAAAGATCACCGTGTATGCTATATAAGTATGGTTATGTTGTATTGTCAAAATATAGAAGAGAGAAATTGTAATATAGAGAATCCACTAATCAATAAAATAAAGTTAGAGAGTTAGTTTTTTTTCGAAATAATATAATATTTTCTTCTATCAGAAAACCCATTTACAAATTAGTCATCTATTATTTCTAAATAATTAAAAGTCACAAGTTAGATTTTTTTTTCAAAAATCAGTAAAGTTAGGGGTTCTTTTGAATAAAAAAATGTTACCTTTAAGAGACTTTTTGAGTAATTTGGAGAGTTCACAGAAAATAAGATTTTAAAAAAATTCCATGTAAAAATATGAGCATGCATGGGAGGGAACCAGAGGAATGCAAGGGCCTCGGAATTGAGTGCAGATCCTCTGCAGCCGGCTGCTGGCTGCAGAGGAATCTGAGCCATCCATCATATTTGATGGAGTGTGAGAGCCATCCATCAAATATGATGGATGGTAATGAGTGATCCTCTGTAGCCAGCAGCCGGCTGCAGTGGATCTGCACTCCTTGGAATTGGATCCTCATAAAATTGAAAATTACATTAGATTCCTCGGGGATTTTTATTTCGGCCCGGTCATATTATATTATAAACATAATAAATTTGAAGTAAATCACAAGTTTCTGTAATTTATCGAGGCTGAGCATAGTCACTTCTCCATATACGCAAGTTCGAACCCTATATTTTGCACATTTTTTTCTTGTGTTTAAAAGAATAGTTTAGTAAACATGCGATGTACGCCACATCTTTAGCATTCAAAATAATAATGGAAAGAATCAGTTGAAGACTTCTTTTGTGCTAATTGTAATCAAAATAGGTATCTGTATTAGGGAAATGAGAAATCATGATCAGGTATTATAGCGACGGATTGAAATTATATATTATTTTCTCGTGTTTCTATATACGATATATATTATTTTATTTTTTAAAATATATATTATTTATCGAATGAATTTTTATATACTATTTATTTTCAGTTTATATGTTCTATATACTATTTTTATTTATTTTTAAATATATACTGTTTTACCGAATAAATTTTTATATATTGTTTATTTTCAGTTTATATGTTTATTTTCAGTTTTTATATACCGTCGCTACAGTACCATCGCGCAGTATTAGCTTCCTATTTATTAAATATTTTGACCTCTCCCCGCAATATACAAGGTCAAACTCGGTCAGTGCCTTATTCTATTTTTTAATGATATTTAGCAAATTTTTGGTACAGGAATTTGAAGAAAGCCACATGACGTACAAAAAATAACATAAAATAAATTCCACATAGGATCCTTATAAGGATGAAAAGAGCAAATCCATTGGCTGTGCAAATCGCCTCAAGTTTAAATTGTCTGAAAGTGGAGCCCGAGTCCTCAATTTTTTCCTTGTTTTACTACGTGCCCATAGGCCGGGCCCAAGTCCTGTCAGTGTACCATTCTTGGTTTCTTTGTCCCTGTTTTTCGACAAAAAGCTGAAAATGGATTTAATTCGAATCTGTTTGAACGTAGCCAATTTATTTGATAGATTTTGCGTGATTTTCTAAAAAATATATTTAGGAAATATTACTTTGAAATCAACGATTTAAGTTTTAAGAAGTGATGTAAATTCTTCCGAACAAAGAAAAGTTTATTTGTCCCTAATAATTCCCCCAAATCTTCTTTACCAGTGATAAACGGGCTCCGTTTACTGCCTTTTTTGAATTAAAAATAATAAAATACATGTGAAGCATGTTTATCAGTAATAAAGAGTTGAGAGATTTGTTAGTGGGGGATGGGTATATGAACTCAACTAATAATGATAGTATCATTCAGTAAATTAGACTTGCCAAAAAATTTCTTATCTTCTTTTAACCCGCTCTAAAATTGCTTGAAATTTTTTTTTATATTCTAGCAAATGATTATAAGCTAGTTGGCAGAACATCTTGCAATTATAGCAAGATGTCATGAGTTTAAATCTTGACAAATTCTTATGTACCACATATTTAGCAAAATTTTCTCATACTCATCAAATATGAGTTAAATCTAAATAAAATGCTCGAAAATACTTCGTTAAAAATGCCATGAACCAAAATTAGAGCTGAACTAGACTGATTGTCATGATAATACTATATGATTTACACCATTATTAATTCTCATTACATGAAGTATTGTTACTTTTTTCATGTGAAGTTTTCTCGTCTTCCAACATTTGAATTGTTATAGTTTAATACAATTTAACACTATTTTTAATTGGGTGGTTATAAATAACTGTTATGATTTGATATCTAATAAATTATGTAGAGAGAGCGAAGTGCAATTAATATTTGTTTTATTCTATTCGTTAAATGAGAGTGATATTTATGGCGTCTTAATATATTGAACTGAAAAAAATGCATGATCATGTTCAAATAAATTAATAAGATATTAATGTCATTTATTTTATCCGGTTTAATTTAAAATAAAAAAATATTAATCAATTAATATAAGAATAATATATTATATGTATTGCATGTCTTATGATCAATATATGTATTATATAACAAAAAGACAAAATTTGTGACTATTAATTAGATAAAATCAAATCACTGTTATTCACTTAATTTAGATAGTCATAATATCTTGTTAAAGACTACTCATAATTTATACTTCCATTTTTGTTTACTTAGGCAAACATAAATTATGTATTTAGTCAAAGACTGTTTAGGTACATTTTTCTCTCTACATTGCTCTAGGTACATTTTTGTGATAAACTGTCTAGGTACATTTTTCGCTCCACATTGGTCAGTTGCAATTTATTTATTGTCAATGATGTAATATGTTTAGTATAAATATACTCAGTCATTTGTATACGTGAGTTATCGATCCTATATTGGACTTTGCAAATTAAATTAACATTTCAAATTAAAATCCTATCGGATATTCTTATATTTGATGGTATATTTCTAAATAAACGAAAGCATATTCGTAAATATATAAAGTATGTGATAATTAATTGACTTTCTGGACTGTATTATATTATTTTAATTCAAGACTAATAATTAATTGACTTTCTGGACTAATTAATTCACCAGAAGATATCTAATCTCCTTTCTGTTTGATCTTATTATAGATAATACATTTTTAGTTTTCTCCTCCAGAATTACCCGTACATGCTGACCTAATCCAAAAAGAATGATCAAGATCATATTATACGGTGATTATAATAATTATTAAAATAAAAGTTAGGAATTATATTGTTTGCGATAAACTTTTCATTATTATATATAGAATCTTATAGCGGTAGAGCTTTACTATAATTTCTGGGGGACCAAAAATATTTCTCCATATATATTAACAATATACAAAATTTTTGGAGGGGCCAATATGTAAAAATATATATATTTTAATTTTTTTTTCACTAAATCATTACCGCTATATACTATTTTTTCAAAATCGATCAGCTCAATTTTAGTGTTATGAATGAGAAAGCTTACAATTTAAGTGAAAAACTGAACAAATTTTGAGGCCTGCGGCCTATTCAATCAGATTTGTAGAATAAAATCTTTTATTCATAAGAATAAAAAACGTGGGATGCGAAATGGAGTGAATTGATAAAATAGGCTCTTGATACATTGGAGAGATGAAATGGTGTAATAGAATCTTATGCAACTCTAATTTTCTTCCTCTAAATAAAATGTTCCATGAAAATGTCCCATATTTTAGTTTGATAAAATATATTAGATGCCTAACAAGAGTTATTGGTTTCAAATTCTAGTAAACAGAATCTTATTTTAGTATATATTGAACAAAATTTCTTAACTAATCAAATACGAGTCGAATCTCAAAAAAAAAGAAACTGTTCGATAGGATGAATTTGTCCTTATCTTTTATTTTTATGAATAAAATACATTACACATGTTTATCTTATTTTTCTCAAAGTCCCGTAATAATCAATATTTTGTAAAGAGGAAATACTTCATTTTAATGTATATCAGTATAAGATATTTATACGTTCATACTCTAATATCTTGGCTAATACTTTTAACTTATCTGAAAACTTCTATTCCGTTAACTTATTTTGCCAAATATTCTTGGAATAAAATGAAATACCCAACTTTACTTTCCAGTGTATCATAATCGCACTATTCCACCTGTCCTGAACCATCTACCGAGAGAATATAAATGAAATCGGAAATTTATGATATCTTATGATATAAATGTGCTAAAGAATGTAGGCATAAAATTGAATACATCAGTTATTATGGATATATGAAATAAAAAATAAACGGAAATAATCAGCTCAAGATTTGGACCAAAAATATGGGCTTCTGTGTAGACTGCATAAAGATAACCCTATCCCTTTATCTTCTTCATACATCAAACCTTCAGCTCCAGTTAGATTTTTCAATTTAGTCCCTTTTGTACCAAGTAATATTTTCTTGAAGGTTAGGGATGCAGAAGGAAAAAGTCGAACCTTTCCGTACATCAAAAGCACCGCCCATTTGTTGAAGCCTGCCATTCGTTGAAGGATGTATTTTCTGTGGTATGCTAGTGTGTAAGCTATCCGTTTTGCTCGTGCTGCAATCCTTTTGTTTTTGTGAAAAAAGTCGGTAGGCATACAGAACACTAGACTATTTTGTGTTTCGATCTCTCATTTATGAAAATGTAAATTTAGTAGGGAAATTCTTCAAAAACCCCCTAACTTTTCTGCTATTTATCAAAAACTCCCTAACTTTTCAATGTTCTTCAAAAATCCCCTATAAAGTGAATTCAATTTTTTTTAGCCCCCTATGGTGTTAAATTCAATTTTTCCATCCAATTTTGATTTGTAAAAGACTAAAATACCCCTCATATATTTATTTTCATGTCTATTTTATTGCTAAAAGATTAAAATACTCCAATTTAAATTAATGACTACAATATAGACAAAATCACAATAAATAGTAATGACGAAAATAATATTTTACGAAATATAAAATTATAATTTAAATATAGGATAATAAAAAAATTGTAATATAACACCATAAAATAAAAACTAACATATCATAAAATAATATCATAAAATATCGTAAAATTAATATCGTAAAATATTAAATTAAAAAATAATATATTTATTTATTATTTTATTGAATATAATAAAATATGACAATAAATATATGAGGGGTATTTTAGTCTTTTACAAATCAAAATTGGATGGAAAAGTTGAGATTAACACCATAGGGGCCAAAAAAAAAATTGAATTCACTTTATAAGGGGTTTTTGAAGAATATTGAAAAGTTAGGGGGTTTTTGATAAATAGCAGAAAAGTTAGAGGGTTTTTGAAGAATTTCTCAATTTAGTATCATGTCACTAGATTATTTGATCTTCTCACATACTGTACAGCTCATGCTGCAATTGGCATATGCAATACGGTTTTAATATAAGTGAATTTTGCACACAAAAAAAAAAATTATATTATGCCAAAATTACAAAAAAAAATGCATTATTGGAACTTGCAAAAAGTGCTAGCAAGTTTAGCAAAATTGGAAAAAATATTCCTAATATTAGTTAAGAGTCGCCAAAGTTTACTAGAACAAGCGGTAATGTACCTTAGAACATTAGAAGATATCTCAAATTTGAGTGTGGTAACCACAATCTTACATAGCACTAGTAAAGTCTATGAACCCATGCGGGTTCGATCTAAAAAACATTATTTAAGAGTTAACCGTTAGTTTGAAACTTTAAATATCTAAAAACATGTTTTTAATACTAATTAACATTTAGTCCCGACAATCATTAAAAAAATTACTAATTAACTTCAAAATATTTTTCACTTGAGGACTTCAAAAAAATATACGAGTTCAACAATCATTTAATTAAATACATCATATCTCAAATGTGTTGGTCTCCAACTTACTGTCACAACACAATTAGTCTACGACCCACCGCAATAATAAAAATGAATGTGATGTTAAAAGGACTTTTCATTTTAGAAAATCTCTAACATTTTTTAATATTAAATTCTTATGTATTTGTAGATTTTTTTTAGTTCATATGAAGTGAAATATTTTTTTATTTCTCAATAAGAGTTAATTTTAACATTCCACCACATTCACTCTTTTTTATACCGATAAAAAAAAGATAAAATATCATTTCGCATAAAATAAATACTATTTATGTAAATAGAAGAGAGAAAAATTAAGTAATAAAAAATTGTAAAATAAAAATATTTTGTATTGTCAATTATCTGTCCCGAGTATCATGTTCTATTTTATTTATAATTTCAGAATGAAAAAAATAAAAAGAAAGATGAGAGGGTCTAATAGGAGCAGTGGCGAAGCTTGACTGTATTAACTGGGAGAGCAAAATAAAATTTCCTTACTAATTAATATTGTATCATTTTTTGAGGAATCAAATACATAGAAATATATGTATTTCAAAAATTATATCAAAATTTTGGGAGTGCATGACTCCTTATTCTCATAAAAGCCCGTCACTACATATGAGATAAAAATATTATTTCGCTTAAAAAAAAGTAGAAATTGTAAAAATACAGGCACTTTTTTTGAAATATTAAAAAGATTGTTTTTTTTTCATAAGCTCCATCAATAAAATTGCAAATTGGCTTATATCCGACGCCAGCATTGAAAGTGATGAATATGGTACAGCCGTACACCCGCATCACGGGCCTGTACCATCCAACTTTTAATTTTCCTTTCCATTTTTTTATTTCTCTTGATTATAATTGGCTGTCCCGTCAATCTTTCCATCTCGCTCTTTTGTGGCGTGAAGTTTTTAAACATAGAATTAACTGACTTTCTTACACATGTGAGATCTTCATTGGGTGCACATCTTATCGTTACGAAAAGGTAAGATGTGACATGGAAAAGTTGATGCCGATATTGATAATGCTTTCTTTGTATCTTGCACGAATTTTAATGTTTATATGTAGTATATTTCTGTATGTCCTTTTTTGTCATGGATTAGTTGTAAAGGGTAGTTAGTGGAACTGTCAGGCAGTCGATAAAAGAAATGCATATGTATTTATAGCTTGTCAAGTGGCAGAAAAAGGAGCGACATAAAATGATCGGTAAGTCGCCAGATTGATACCCGTAACTTGCGTTAGTGTAGTGCGAATGCATTAGAATATGTTAGTAAACGGTGATCTAATATATTATGTTCATTTATGAACACTATTCAAATCTCTATGTTTATTAGTTGTGCTTTAAGGATTCGTTAGCGGAGCCGTGATGAAGGCAACCAACCACACTGAGTTCGCAAATGTAATTCATGGATGTGTCTCTCGATTTGTTGTTGCACAAGAACTTTCAGAAGATTTATTCGATTGCATTCATTAAAAAGTTGTTCATTCAATGTAAACATTTTTAATATATTATACTGTATTGTACCAGAGGGCAGAAGGTGAATAATTTGGATGGTCCATTTCGAAATTGCCAGTAAAATGCACCTATTTGCAAAGTTTGTGTATGCCTTCTTACAAGACTCCCACTACACTTCTTATAAAGATTCATTTTACTGCTCCAATAAAATCTGACATCTGTGTGGGTATCGCTCATTCCATTCATCATTTATGAATTTATCAATAAGAAGATAATTTCACAATCTTATGAGGGTTCCATATACAATAGAGCCAGCGGATAGTTTCTGATGTTCTAGAACAGATTAATCTACTGTATTGGAAAAGTCAGCAATAAGAATCGCCAAAAGAAAAGACAAAAGGTATTGTTATTTCTGACTCGAATGAGATTTCACGTTCAGGCCCATTTTATTTCTGTACCGGCCCATTAATTAGATTTAGGCCCACAACAATATCTCGGAAAGAGCAGCCGAAATTAAAAGAGAACAGATAGGTGATTTCTTGAGTAAATCAGTAAAGCTACCTACATACTATTTTTTTGAGAAATTTGGAGGGGCTTGAATATCCCCTTTCCAAATAAAATTTCTATATATTATTTAAAAAATATTTACATCCTAAAGTCTAAAATCCTTAAAAGGATTTATAACTTTTAAATCAGGATCCAAATCATGCCCGGAAGTTCCTGTTAATTGGTTAATATAGTAGATAAGTTCAACTCACCAACAATTGTTGATGAGTTGATTACAAAAGAGCTTAAATAAAATTAAAAAACAGAAAAGGAAAAGAAGGAGTTATAAGCAGAAACTGATAACCATAAACAAGCCAAAGAAAGAGCTAAAAGAAAAACAAAAAAAAAAAAACTAAATCAAGAAAGAAGGAAATGAAAAAAGAATAACTAATAGTAGCATTTTCTCCATAGATGCATTTCAGATTTATTGACTGTCTTGGAATGTTATTCTACATCTTTCCTTCCAAATTTGAAAGGCTATTGCCCCTGATTTTTCCTTTAATTTGAGCTCGCAAAATTAATTGATGTTTATGTACTGTATAATTGCTATAAGTTTTATTTGTAGGTTGCATACATATATAGTTGAGATATAATTGCACATATAATTGCAGAGTTGAGAATAAAGCAAACAAGAATATTATTAATTGGGCATACATGCTTTACCACTTATTGATTAATTTTTTTTTTGAAGTTTAAGCAGGCGGATTGCCTTGCTGAGATATCAAATAAAATAAATTTTGTTTTGGCAAATTTTTACAGAGGGAAAAAAATAAATAAAAATAAAAGGAGAACTACATCGCTCAAAGGAGGATTGAAAGAGCTACATAAATCAAGGCACAACAGACGGAACCCTTAATTTTAACAATGTTCTCTCCATTTTGCCGTCTGGTCGTTTATTTCAGCCATGGTCGCCGATTGAGAAGGTCTTCTTTGTCGAAAAAAATGTTGATTTCGAGTCTTCCAAATGCCCCAACATACACTTAGCCATTCCGTGTCCCACCGGCTTCGTTCTTTCTTGCTCTTCCCTTTTCCTTGCTCTGCCCAAAAGTTCTTGACAGTTGTCGTCACATCGGTGTCCATGCCCTTTTGTAGCCATATCAATTTTGCAAAATCGCAATGTAAGAACAAGTGCGTCGTCGTCTCAAGGACGTGTTGTTGACACATTGAGCATTCTCCATTATCAGGCCAACATCTTGTCACGAGGTTATCTTGGATCATTAGTTGACCCAATAGCAATTGCCATCCAAAAAATCAGACTTTTTCGGGACATTGATTTTCCACAACCTTTGATTATCCTTGGATATTGTATGTGTTAGGTGAAGCACCTTATAGGCCGATTGTGTTGTGAATTGACCTGATACCTTCCATCTCCATCTCGGCTTGTCCCTTTGGGTCATAGGGTTGATTAGCGCCAAAGCGATAAAGATTTCTTGTGCTTCCGATCGGATTCTTTGGTCATTTGATGATAGGAGCGAATGAAAGTTGATTGATCCCTCTAGGACTTGCGCGACCATCATCCGGTTGTCTCTAATAATCCCATATAGCATCGGGAAGAATGATTTGAGGGTTCCCTCAAATGCCCATTTATCATTCCAAAAATTAATCCTAGTACCGTCTCCTAATTCGTAGGAGATAGAATTATTGAAAAGGGGCAGCAACTCCATTAATTGAGAGAGAAAGAAAGAGTGTGTTGGGTTGCTTATTTTTAGGTTGTTCGGATCCATAGAGTAGGCCTAATGTTTGCGTCCAAGCGCCATTCGGTTTTGATTTCCATATCCAAAGCCACTTGAGGAGAAGTGCAATATTTTATTTTTTAATCGAAATAATTCCAACTCCCCCATTTTCTTTGGGGAGACAGATCCGGTTTCATACTACAAGGCAATGGCCATCCGTACAATTTTTATCACCCCTCCAAAGAAAGGCCCTTGATAAACGATTAATTTCGTTGATTAGCCATGTTGGAAAAACTAGGACTTGCATTTCGTAAGTGATTAACGAAAGGAGAACGAACTTTATGAGTGTAAGTCGCCCTCCAATAGATAAGACTCTCCCCTTCCATCCTGCAAGTCTCTTTTGAACTTTTACAAGTATTTCAGGAATTATTGATTAATTAATTAGAAACTTATTGATTAATTAAAATATTTGTTCATCCTGCAGCATAGATGTTCTTTGCTGTGGCCAAACATGGCCCAATTTTTTCGCAGCAGTCATGTTTTGTTTATTACTTCAAATAGACTCTTTTGGTAACTGAGAAAGAAATTAAGTTCCATCAGGTCCGTAATCTCTATCGTTCTTACCTTTAATTTGTGTAATTAGTTTGCTATTTAAATATAGTGAATATGAATATTGGATTTCTTGACAATATTTTTATTGATATTGGATGCAAAGCCAACATCTTAATGGGTACATGGGTTGTTTACATGATTTGACATAGTGGCTATCTTGGTTTTACTTCGGAATCTTTGTTGACACTTGACACTGATTTTGGTACTTCTTATGATGCTATTTGTTATAATGTTCTTAACTCTTTTTCTATCCCGTTGTTTTGTTTTTATCTTTTTTTTTATCTCAATATGGTAAGTAATCATAAATTCTTATCTCTTTTCTATAGAAAAAGTATATATATCCGCCAGTAAACGTCCCTTTCAGTCCGTCGTTTACCACTAATAAACGGACCCCACATATATCCAAAACAAGTGGGTTATGTTTATCAGTGATAAATGGCGGACTGGAGAGGCTGTCGGGGGATGTACATATAAACCTTTTTATATAACATTCTGCCTTTATTTTAGATTTGACATAGTGGCTACCTTTTTTATCCCTCTTTTGGCAACTAATATTTCTTAGGTTGACAGGGTTCTTGACCAATGCAAAAGTTTGAGCCTTAAATTGTCTGAAAATCATGTTTTAGGTGAGTCTTTATTGATTCCAATTTATTAATTTTATTAATTGTTATTATTTGCAATTGTAGTAGTCATATAGATTAGCTTGAAATATTTCATTTCACTTTTAGTAATCACTATTTTAACAATTCTTTTCTGTTCTTTTTGTTTTGACAAATAAAATATGTAACCATGTAGGTCTAGGAGAACATTACTTACATGGGATGAAACCGATTGTCATGTTATTTGCTTTTTGCTTCATTGACCTTTTTTTATCTAATTGCAATGTTGAAGTTAAATGGGGGTAATTTGGTTTTAGTTGAGCTAATTTGTGTGTTAATTGAAGCATCAGCAAAATATTTGGAGTTAAGTTTGGCAAAATTTGATTTGACAAACTGAGGATTGATTCAACTACATATAATCTTAATATTTTTTTTATAGGAAATATATAATCTTAATATTAAAATAGAGATGTTGTTGAAACATGCATTAAGATTAGTTCGTATAAACATGATGAATTTCATCAGAGAATGATACTTGAACCAAGCCATTTTTTTTATTTACCGGCAAATAAATATGTTTTGGATTAAGTTGTTGGAACAGTTCTTTATATAAAAATTGATGTGCATGCAAGATGCAACAAATATTTATTAATTATTATAAGAGTTCTAAAATCTCACGCAAAACGTGAAGTTTCTGCTTGTTGAACAAAATCTTAGTAGATTGTGTGCTCATATGGGTCGCGTTTGACCAGGGTGATTGAAATGGTCAATGATTCGAAAGATAGGGTTGTTATTCCTTCAGAACAACATAAAAGGCAATAAGGTGGGGTCTCCATAACATGTTTCGCAATAATTAATGTGACAATGTCTTTGCATGCAAGTTCAAGTATTTGGTTCCATAAGAATATCTTACCTTTAATAAAGAATTAAACAATTCCAAAATTTCGGGAATTCTACGGGCTCCAATTTTACATGTGCAGGCATACAAAATAGCAAGGATGAACCTGCTACCGGCTTCCCACGATACGCAAGGCAACTTCATCCGTGCTTGCTTACAAACAAGAAGACACCTCTCTGAAGACCCAAAGCATGAGATGAGAAATAAGATGGGCGGCATTAACATGGAATATATGGACAGAAAAAAATAACCGTATCTCCATCGATCGAAAATGCACTCCAATGATCATAGCAAGGAAGGCTAACGAGGAGGAAAAAGCTGTGGCTAAAGCATTGCTAGTGTTAGTTGCTAGGGAGTCCAGTTAGGAATTGTCATAAGATTAAGATTTACTTATAAAAATATACTTGTAACTCAAACTTTAACTCTAATATAAATTTTGAATAATTGCAACTTGCAACTATTCCATAAAAAAAAAAATCTCGTACCCATGTTTTCATTTCATACCCTGTCAGATGCCACTTGATAATTCAAATGTTACTGTTAGGCCTACTTTTCTCCAAATTTCTAACAATGGCGTATGCTCTTCATGCCACGTCGTCCATGGTAGCTGATTTCTCTGAGAAGAGTCTATTGCATCCTTTTTCCATATTTCAAACATTAGTAATGCCAATTTTGTTACCAATTGACCCGTTATGCTTAACATAGTCACCCTGATTTTGTCATTTTCTTTCCTGAGAGAACCATCCATACGTTCCATAAACCTTCCGCGAATGGACATTCGCTTAGCAGGTGGGAAAGTGTTTCTCCTTTTCGTCGACATAGGGGGCAGATGGATGGTATAGTACATCCTCTCTAGGTAAGGAAATCCTGGGTTAGAGCATCGTTGTTGGCTTGTTTGAGATCAAGATATAGGACGGTTATCCATTTGATCAAGATGTAGGACGAGCTTGTCTATTTGATCAAGATGCAGGACCAGGTTGTCTATTTGATCTCATTAGGTGTTCTCGGAGATATCAGTTGTAAATTCCGATGTGAAGGTGGAGTCCTCAAGGTATTTAGATGTGCTCTTACATTGATGAAGGCTATAATGACTGGTGCATCATATATTCTGGAAGTCTAGAGTACCGAAAAGTTATTTCGGGAAGTTGGTGCAGTTTTAGACTCGTTTGTCGTCGCCTTCTCTGTCTCAGTTAGAAGGTCAGGGTTTACGATTGGATACGGTGTGATAGTTTTGAGCACGAGGGATCTATTGTGGCCAGAATATTGTTATGTATGCCTCGATATCTCAGCATAATTTGTTTCCTTTCTAGTAACGATATTTAGGAAGGGTTGAGAATTGGAAATAAATATTTAGGTAATATTTAGACAATGGAAAGAGGTGGATGATTTTCATACTTACATTGTATATTAGGTAATTGTATCTTTAATTTAGGCAACTTATTTTGGTAATTAGTCATGACTCTCTAATATATAAAGATGCCTAAATGTATTGTAATAGTATCACCATTCTTACAATATAGTCTCTCAATTAATTATACGATTTCTCTCTTCTTCTCTAGTTATTTCTCTCACGAGTTCTTTTTTCTCTACATTTATATTATCTCTATTACCCTAACAAATTGGTACCAGAGCCAAGTTACGATAATTTTTGTGCTTCCGCAAGTCAAGTATACCGCTCTGTATCAATACGAATTCAAGTGAGGTTATGTCGACAAATTTGATATTGAGAAATATGATGGCACGGCGAGTTTCGCACTTTGGCAAGTGCGGATGAAAGCTTTCATGTCCAACCTAGGTGTGAAGGTCGCTTTCGCATGAAGATCGAAGGAGATGAAGGGAGATGTCTAGGAGATGATGGATAATAGGGCCCTCTCGACAATTCAACTGTGTTTGAGAACTCGACTCTTCAAGAAATTCTTACGAATCAGGCTACATCAGCTGGCACTTGGAAAAAGTTAGAAGGCATCTACATGCAGAAATTAGTTACGAACTGGTTATGTTTGAAGCGGCGATTCGACTCTTTGAATATGGCAGAAGAGAGAGCGAGACGTAAGGAGAGAAATTCAAGTTCAGAGAATACTCATTCGCAATTCAAGTATAAGAATCAGATGTGCAACTATTTCAAGGAGACGAGGCACATATATGCCAATTGTTACAAGCTCCAAAAGGAACAGAAGGCGGATAAGGGTATTCTCTCGAAAGAAGGTAATGTAGTTGAATCTGGTAAGGTTGAGGTGCTTGTTGTAGCGAATGGGAATGAGAGAGTGGAGAAGAATTGGGTGGGTTTGGGTAATTCAAATCAGATGATCCCGAATCGAGAGTGGTTCACCACATATGAGGTGTCTAGTGGAGATGTTCTTTTGGGAGATGATCATCTATGTTGCGTTGCCGGTATTGGCATGCTTGAGATCAAGATAAGGTTGTCCATTTGATCAAGATGTAGGACCGGGTTGTCCATTCGATCTCATTAGACATTCTCGGAGATATCGGTTGCAAGTTCCGATGTGAAGGTGGAGTTCTCAAGGTATCTAGATGGGCTCTTATATTGATGAATGCTAGAATGATTGGTGTTATATATTCTGGAAGTCCAGAGTACCGAAAAGTTATTTCAGAATGTTGGCGCAGTTTTAGACTCGTTCGTCGTCGCCTTCTCTGTCTCAGTTAGAAGTCCAGAGTTTATGATTGGATGCGGGGTGACAATTTTGAGCACGAGGAATCTACTATGTGGCCAGAATACCGGTGTGTTATATATTCTGGAAATCCACAGTACCGGAAAGTTATTTCGGGAAGTTGGCACAGTTTTAGGCTCGTTCGTCATTGCCTTCTCTGCCTCGGTTAGAAGGTCAGGGTTTACGATTGGATGCGGGGTGACAATTTTGAGCACAAGGGATCTACTGTGTGGCCAGAATACCGGTGTGTTATATATTTTGGAAGTCCAGAGAACCGAAAAGTTATTTTCGGGAAGTTGGCGTAGTTTTAGGCTCGTTCGTCATCGCCTTCTCTGCCTCAGTTAGAAGGTTAGGGTTTATGATTGGATGCGCGGTGATATTTTTGAGCACGGGGGATCTACTGTGTGGCCAGAATACCAGAAAGCATGAGTTTTGTGAAGATTCCATTTGTGGCAAACAGAGGAGATTCAGCTTTAGTACAGCCGTTCATCGCACGAAGGAAATTTTGGACGATATCTATTTGGATTTGTGGGGACAAATTTGTGATCCTTTTATAAGCATTATTCAGCATTGCATGGTTGTTCGCTCTCGACAACATAATGTCGTGGTTGATCGGAAACTACTCGAGAAGGCTTGGTGCTTATTTTTTTTTATTGGGGCGGGCTCAGGCGAGAAGTTCTGGGTAGAAGCCATTAATACTGATTGGTGGTTGGTCAACCGTTCTCCGAATACAACAATTTGGTGCAAGATACCAATAAACGTTTGGTCGGGTAAATAGGTGAATTACTCGACATTGTAGGTATTTAGATATCTCGTTTATGTACAAGTCGTTAAATGGAAACTCAAGTATGGGGAGAAGAAATATTTTCTTCTTGGATACGCTTCAGGTGAGAAGGCGTGTTGTATGATGTGTCCAGTACTGGGACACCTTATTTTGAGAGACCCGATTTTTGAGTCAGTTATGTTATGGATAAGGGAGCAAGTGTCTGGTCCGGCTATTAAGAAGATTGTGATGGTCACGAAGAAGGCGGAGTATGAAATTCCTGATCAACAAGGTGAAGTTACTCGACGTAACGTGGAGTATCATGTTGTCTCTCATTTTGGCGATGGTGAATCGATTAAGGAGAGTCAAGAAGGGCAACGGCTTTATGATTTGATAAGGGATCAGGCTAGACCTCATATGAGATATGGATACACTGATTTTGTGTATTGTTTGGCAGTGGCCAACATATTGAAGTTTGACGAGTCCTGGATCTGCAAAGAGGCAGTAGTCTCATGTGAAGCGGCAAAGTGTGGATCGCTGCTATTAAGGAGGAGCTCATTTTGGATATGTCATTATTATGACTTTGTATCAACGATGAGATTTCAAGTTAAGGTGGAGATTGTTATGTATGTCTCGATATCTCAGCATAATTTGTTTCCTTTCTAGTAACTATATTTAGAAAGGGTTGAGAATTGGAAATAAATATTTAGGTAATATTTAAACAATGGAAGGAGGTGGATGATTTTCATACTTGTATTGTATATTAGATAATTGTATCTTTAATTTAGGTAACTTACTTTGGTAATTAGTCATGCCTCTCTAATGTATTGTAATAGTATCCCAATTCTTGCAATATAGTTTTTCAATTAATTATATGATTGCTCTTTTTTTCTCTAGTTATTTTTCTCACGAGTTCTTTTTTCTCTACATCCATATTCTCTCTATTACTCTAACAGCCTAGTTTCAAGCGCATTTGCAAAGGAAGATTTTCAGTTTAGGTGAGAGTTTGAACTTCCATGCTCTTTTCCAGACCGGTGTGGTAGATTTACCACATCTAAACATATTAATTGCACTTATTTCTATTTAACTATCTCTCATTAATTAGCTTACATTATTAATATTATTTTTAATATATAATATTATTAATGTTGGTAACCATCTAAGGTGGTAAATTACTTAACTGGCATCTTTCTTCCAAATGAATTCCAACCGTTTGATTAAGAAACATTTTTAACATGAGCTGTTAACTTTTGTGGTGGGCAACATATCATTTGGTTATTTTTGAGTCGGACAACATTAATATATAATAAAATGGATTGAAGTGAGGAAATAGAGAGGAAAGAGAATTAAAAAATGAACAAAGAGAAAAGGAAAAACTCCTGTTCAACATGAGGTTTTAACTTGAAAGGAAAAACGTTTGTCCGTCTAATAAACCGGTCTGACTTTTGACTTAGTGGGTCTAAATTTTCATCCCTTAACATCTTAATTGACAATTAAATATTCCTTCATATATATATATATATATATATATATACTTTCTTTCTCCCCCTTTCATTACCACACAAAGCACAAAAACTAAATACTAATCTATACATACTTCCATAAAACATCTAAAGAGACATACAATTATATCTAAATTTCGGAAGAACATGGGATGGATGAGGAAAGAGAGGTCAGAAGCATCAGGGCAATACAAAGGCCTCATCAATCATAAAAAGTTCGAAACTAAAGTACCAAAAGGCACTACTAAAAAAATGCCCTGTACTGGCGAAACTGTTTGGCATGAGGGTCAAGTGCTAGTAAGCAATTTTTGGAAAAAATGTACTGGCACCATGACCCGGTGCCAGTACGTCTTCCGCTTCTCTCAAAAGTTCCCTTAAACTTAATCCCGCGCATCCCAAATTTTAGTGAAATTCCGCCATCCCCAAATTTCACCATTGAAATTATCAAAATCCCTGTGACCCCAAATTTCTCCACTAATCACGCCACCCCTCTTCAGATTGAACTCTCGCTCAGATCCACCAAAACCACGCCTCCAGGAATCTCCTCTCCAGCTCGCCTCTCTTCAGATCCAGACAAAAGAGTCGGCGAGTCTTGCAAGAGGTTTAACTCCAGGAGACTCCCTTCTCCGCACGGCTCCACGAGGACCGCCTCCTCTTCACTTCGTCTCCCGCCAAGCTCCGCGACTTGAAGAAGAGATTCTGACTCCATCTCACTCCTTTCTCAAACTTATTTCTTTTTTTCTCTGATTTGATTTTTTGCTTTGTTAATTTCGCCTGTTAACTTGATTTGTTATTTCTGACTTGTTAATTTAAGGCATTTTGATGAATTTAGATTTGAATGAGGAATAATATCCAATTTTTACAAACCCTAAAAATTCCGACTCAGCTGCACGCTGAACTCAGTCTCGTCCAGAACTTCTCGTGTCTTTCTCCTTATCGTTATTACCACGTCAATTTCATGGAGTTCAGGAAGGCCGGCCAGTTTTCTTCACAGATCTAAGTTGTCTTGGTCTAAGAGGTAAGATTTATTTCTTATTTTTTTTATCTGATTTGGTACACAGAAGGGATTACATGTATCTAAAGGAGCTTAATGATCTTTCTTGTCTTCTCTTTTCCACCTCAAGCTGCCTCTACGGGTTGATTATGAATGTACTTGTTTATTGCTTCTTCTTTCTTCTATTTTTGTCAGGCGAAAGAGGGGATTTTTATCCCTTCATAATTGAACCAATTGAGACACTTTTTACCAATTTACCAACTTCTTTTTATTGATACATCTTCTCTCAAAATTGATTGCATGACTAGTCAGTTGCTTCCAAAAGAACAAATAAACTACTCGAAACCGAATTGATTGTGTTTAAAAGGAAAAATTCATTTTTTGGCTAAGACTTGTTATGATCTATACATTATTTGTTTCATTATTATATCTAGGATTCTATTGAAGAGATGCTAATTTTCATTAATTTTTCTTGAATTTAGAAGGAATAATAACATAAAAATAAATTTTGCCCTGTTTTAATATATAAAATCACCTAAAATGAATATAAGTTGAAACTAGTTTTATGATTCTACATCTTTAATGATACGGATCATCCAACAATTATATATTGAAAATATCAAATTTGGTTTGTTATTATGTTATAGTCATCTTTTGAATTGGTGTTAGTGCATTAAGCAAACAAAGTAATCAAATGATGAGGGGCAGAGGGGTATAAAATCAATACCAGTATAAGTTAGCAACCCAATAATTACAATTTTCTTATTTATTTATTTATTCAGATATCCATTTGTTTTATCAAATATTTACTGTTAAGTTCCTTACAATTTACTTGAAATTCATAAATAATATATATATTTGTAATATTTTCAAGGTCTTTTGAAGTTAATAAGTTGCCACTTGAATATCTGCCTGATGTTTATGAGTTACAACTTAAATGTAAGCATAAGGTTTGCTTTTTGAATTTCAGCACAAGGTTTGTTTATTTATTTATTTCTAATTTTAATTCTCAAGACTGACTTTAATATGAGCTAATTATCTGCTAAAAGTTGCAGGGAGTAAAAAATACACTGTCTGCACTTTCAAGGGTACAGTTTTTAACTGTAGTTATATCTTGTTTCTAGGAAACAAGTATGAGATCCAAGTGGAATTCTCAGCGGTGTATCTCTTCAAGGTATTAGTTTCATTCTTTAATTATATTTTTGGTTAGTTTAGTTTTGGTTCTGATTATATCTTGTCATTATTGTTATTGTTGATGTTATATTATTAGTTCAGGTTGCTTTTTTGGTGGTATTTTTTTATCTCATTACAAACTTTATACCATCTGAATCTGCTATTATTTGATTGATTGACAGGTAGAGTCTTAAAAAATAAAGTGCATAAAATCAAATTGTTATTTTTTTAAGGATATTTTGTGCAATTGAGGGCAAGTCTATGACAACAGCACAGTTCTCATTTATGGTTGATTTGCATTAAATTGAAATATTGTTTAGGTATGTTAAAAATTACAAAATTATATTAATTTAGGTTTGAGTTTCAATACTGGATAATTTTATTATTTCTGAAGGCAAGCTGCATCAAGATCCAAGGTAAGTTACTCAACATTAATTACTCGAGATTTTATATTTTCCTTAATTTTTAGGTAATTCAGAAGATGAGAAAATCGACATGTTAAAGATAATTATTCAGAAATCGGCCCGCCTCAAAGCAGTTTTTCTTATCAAGTTTATTTATTTATTTTTAAAAGTTTGTGTTTATTATAGAGAAAGAGAAGGGACCTAAATGTGAGGTTTACCCCTTGTTATAATTTTATTATTGGCATTTTAGTTTATATCAAATAGGACATAATATTGCTTACCTGTTTATTTGGTCATGGAATAGGATCTTTGTGCCACAATTATGAAATTTGATTCTCAAAAGAAAAATGAAGGAGGATCACAAAAATACCGAGCCTATTAAGTATACAATCTATTAGAAGGTTTACTTCTTAATAATTATTAATTAATTAATTAAATATTTTGGAAGGGTAATTTTAGTGTTTTTGATTTTTTTGAAATGGAAATTTGGTATGTTAAGTTCTTGGTGAGGTATATATGAAATTGCATCTTAAGTACTTTTTTTGTGTTATTTGCTGGAGCTGATGGACAAACATATGGTTATGGTTTTTAGATTTGAGATTTTGGAGTACAATTTATTAAGGTAGTTGTTAAAATATTTTTTTCAGGTTGGATTTGATGTTGAATATATCTCACATATGATTGTTTTTGTTTTTTTTGTTTGCAGTGTGAAATAGTTCTAGAATGAAGGTTATGATCAAGTGAAGCCAAAAAGATTTAAATATTCCCCTTATTTTAAGTTAGGACGTTTGTTGCTTTAGTATCTTTAGCTTATAACTATAATCAATAATTTTGTTAAGAGTTGAGTGTTTTGTTGATGGTAAATTGGGCATATTACTAGTATTTGGTATTTGAGTTGTTTAATATCATGTAAATTGTAAATTCTTTTTATTAAGGCAATACAATATATTTACTTATTGTCTTTTTGTAGATGTATTAGTTGAGTTTTATAATATATTTTTTTTTATAAAATGCACAAGCATAGTGGCGGGTAAGAGCGCTCCTAGTAAGTGGTGGGTATTATTGCTCCTAATTAGTGGCACACATAAGAGCTTCTATCTATTGGCGGGTATTAGTGCTGCTAGTTAGTGGCATACTTAACTGCTTCTATCTATTGGTGGATAATAGCGCTCCTAATTAGTAGCGGGTATTAGCGCTTCTATCTAGTGGCTGATTTAGGCGCTTCAAAATGCTGGCACTTCATGGTCCACCACAGCAAATCTTGCAGCGCCTCCAGTAGTGGCAGTGTATGTGGCGCACCTCAAACTGCCACTATATTATCTTGATGCACGTAAAACTGTCACTATAGACCAAAATAACCGCTAGTACAAAGTATTTTTTTAGTAGTGAGGATTCGTACCGGTTCTAGTAATCAAATTGCTAAAAAATCCATGCATTCTTGAGCTGTTGGAGTCAGCAGCTCAACAGTTTGGTTACGATCAAGAAGGCGTTTTAAGAGTTCCCTGCGATGCACAATACTTTCGTTGTGTTTTGGATACAGTTTAGATGCGTAGATTAATTGTATTGATTTTTTTGGTTTGTTTATAGATAGAGCTCTGATATTCTTTTATTCATTTTAAAAGTTCTTTTGACGCCCAATTTTGAGGAGGAAAAAGATCTCAATATATAATATAGAGTAACTTGTATTTTTCAGTTCTTGTTTGCGTTGTTTATATACATGGAGCCTCTCCACTTCTGTAAATTACAGTATATTTGGTGACTGATTTTTTGTGTAAATTATGATAATTTGTTTCTAATCGGATAAGGTCTTTCAGATTAATTGTACTAATTTCCAAATGTGAGACCTTAAGTGGAACAATATTAATTTCGGTCCCTCTTTGTTATTCATGTTTGTAGGATCAAATTAACAAGTGGGACCAAAATATGAAAATTACTTTATTTGAGTATTGTTTAACTGGCAACTTTTTGTGCAGGTATTGTTTGACTGATTAAATTCTTTTGTTTTTAAATAAAAGAAAATTATATGTCTCAGTTTCTCTTTTTTTTATTTAATTGTGGCGCGCTAATTTGTTGTGCATAAAGGCTCCATTAAAATCAAATTAAGTTACGTTGGTAACCATCCTTGATGGAGAAATAAAACAAAAAAACGAAGTCTCAATTTCATTATTTTCATGGCATTTGAACCTACAAACTCATAATATTTCACATATGCGCACCCAATCATGTAAGTTATCATGTGACAATCTCGCTTATTTTAATAGAAAGGCGTTCTTAAATAAAACCATAAAATTCGTGTGCTAGAGCATTTGGGGAGCTTAAAAAAATGGAGGAAATCAATATAATGAATTACTGATACACATTTTCACACTTCCATACTTTCATGTAGATTGAGATTGAATGTGACCAGTGATTGATTATCAGGTGCCCATCTTAACAACCAAGAATCCAATCCATATCTTAATTTGGAAAAAGAAACAGAAGCACGTCTTAATTTCGCCACCAAATAGTGGATAACGTACTTTATTCAATCCACACACGCTCCTTTGTATTACTTTAAGAGTTTGCTAGCGAAATCTCGCGCTTTGTGTGCGAGATACAATTTATGCGTCACAAACGTTATCAATGTATTGTTGTATCATTTCTATCCTTTTCATGTATCAGTTGATTCAAAGTACTATTTTTTTTTTTTTTGAATTGTGATTCAAAATACCAATTAAAAAAAGGAAGAGAAAAAAACATAAGCAAATAAATTACTGTTGAGGCATTGATCTTGCGAAAACATGACTCAAACTATTGAAATCATTGTGTGATACAATATATAGAAATCAGAAAAGCCCAAACCCGTTTGTTTGAATTTGTACATAGAATGTTCACCAGAACTCATCCCTTATCAATAAAGATATAATTAAGTAACTTAACAAAAAAATGCTACCGCCCTTGGTCCTACTACTAAAAAGACATGATTATAGTGATTAAACCTACAATTTGTATCACACATAGATAATTTCACATTTGGCCCAAGAGGAGACTCTTAGCTGGCTGGCGAAGAACAATAGCGAAATAAATTGAGATGACATGCGCCTTGCCACTGAAGATACACCTCCACCAGTTGACTTTGAGTCCAGGATGGAGCTGTTAAAAAAACACTCTAAGCATCCCTAAAACTTATTATGGCATCCTTAACTAATCCTATATGCTTATTATATAACTCTTTTTCTTATGCACATTTCCGGTAGAATAGGGGTAATTATACTTTACTCAAATATAGGTGAAGAGGAATGACTTTCTTTCTTGTTATTACATCACATTTCCCTTATCTTTGATTGCTATGGAGTAATATGTAAGGCATAACCTTAGTAGCCTTTTTCAAGACCAATGAGGGAATTCTTCTCATGAATTGTTAAGGGTACATCTATGTACCATGAATTGTTAATCTAAGGGCACCGAAATTTGAGCATACCAATCTACCTGTCAAACGTGCCACAAAATAACTTATATGTTTTATACTATGTACATCTAACACCGGAAAGGGAAAAGGTTGATCTTACTGTCCAATACAAATATTCAAATTATAAAATGTTTAGGTATACATAGTACGTTCATGTAGTAAATATGTAGTTCAAAATTCTAATTAATTAGTACTGAATGTGAGATTATTATCCCATCAATGTTTGGAGTACAAAAATGGCAACAAAACAAACCAAACTAAAACAGGATAAATATAAATCCTTAAGTAACCCTTACCTCTCCAAATATGTTTTGGTCCTGCGATGTGAGAACTTACTACTATCCTTCTTGACATGGTACCAGTGCCTGTAAGGTTGCGAAAGGCAAGTTGATCTAAACTCTTTCTCGGAACTCTTTTTTAATGAATTTAATTAATCAATTATAGAATAATCAATGCCATTACTAAAGAAGAATTTAATTTAGTACCTCTTTTTGCTTTGATTTCTTTTATCGAGTTTCTTTTCTGAGGGCATAGTCTCTTCTGGAGCAATTGATTTTCCATGGTTAATGGACAGAACCTCTTAAGAGTTAAAAACAATATTTTGATTGATTATTGTAATTAGAAGTCAAAAGTTGACAAAAATGAAGTCTTAAATTAATCACTATAGCTAATTATTCGAAGGAAATGTAGGAAAGAAATATTTAACAAAACTCAAAATTACTTAAACATATATACTTGTATACATGCTATACAAATTCAAAACCTGAATAATACAATCAGTACAATGCAACCAGCTCTATTTCACTTGCATTACGACAGGTACCATATGAACAAAAATTCGGAAAAGGAAATTTGCAAAAAGCCTCTACATTATGCCGAAATTGCAAAAAGAAAACTACATTCTTCAAAAGTAGGTTTTTTTTGCAATTCTGAACAATACAGGGGCTTTTTTGCAATTTCGACAAAATCTTAAATATGTACATTAAATGAAGATGAGTACCAGTTATATAAATTCAAAGCCTAAACCAAAAAACCTTAAAGTCAAAATCTTAAATATGTAATTGTGTATCAGTTAATTAAATTCAAAGCCACAAAACAAAATCAGTCTACTGCAGCCAAACCATATTTCACTTTGGTTACAACTTAACAAAAATTAAAAAGGAAATTTGCAAAGAACCCCTACTCTATGCCTAAATTGCAAAAAAAATATTATAAATTCCAATAAGCCCCTTCATTTTCCCTAAATTAGGTGCTCTTTTTGCAATTTTCAATAATGCAGGAGACTTTTTAAATTTTTTTATAGTACAGGTGATATTTTCCAAAATTCCCAAAAAATTAAAATTGTTACACATCTATGTACCAGTGTGCTATCATCCACAAATAAACCTTCTATTCTTAGAAATCACAAAACGGCCCGCCATTCTTCAAAAATAGGGGCTTTTTTGTAATTTCCAACAATGGAGGCCTTTGCAATTTCGTCACAACTCAATATCTTTTTTGCAAATCCTTAAAAAATGGTCAAAACAGGTACCTACGGACCGGTGAATTTATCATCCCAAATGAACCACGTGTGGTCCCCAATCAGCAAAATAATTCCCGTTCTATGCAGTCACGTATAGATGAAATAACTGGAGCCTCCAGTGGCGTGATACATCCAGCCGGCCGCCCAGAGTGCTCATCGTGATACCCGATTGAGTTGTAGTCTTACTCCTCTAAAATTCTGCTGCACAGGATGATTAAAATTCATTTGAAAAGTATTTCTCTTCAGAAAAGCTTTCAGTGGATAAATTGAAAAACTTTCAATAGATTAAAAGAATCTCTTTACATTAGGAATCAAGGAAATAATAGAATTAAGGAATAGTTTTCATGTACTCAATCAAGTAAAAATATATTACACAAATTGCATCAGAATAAGCACTTGCCTCCCTGATTTAGTATCAACAGAAGCCTTGACCTATATGATTTTGCAAAAAAAATTCTAGAGGCATAGGCATTGTGAGCTTAGAGACCTGACAATGAATAAATTCATTCAATTTTAAATAATTTTCAAGAAATTCAAAAAGAAAAGAGAAAAGAAAAAGGAGTACCATGCAGAGACAGAGGGAGCGGAGACGGAACGGAGGGACGCGGAGTTGAGCTGAAAGAGCGGGGGAGATGAGGCGGAGGCGAAGCGGAAGGATGCGGAATAAAGAAATCCAAGATAGCTTCGTTTTGTGGAGATATGAGGAGATTGAATAGAGGTGGTCGCCGGCCATGCCTGCGAGAGAAGGCGGAGAGAGGGAAGCCACAGAGAGAGATGAGGAATTATGTTGTTTCGCTCAGAAAATGGAGAGGATATTTTATTCAGCGGGAAAATCAATGAAGAAAAAAATAAGGACACATGCAGATAGATGTGTGGCATATAATAAAGGCAAGATCTGAGCCTTTGATTATTTATCTATCGGTCACAATTAAAAGGGAGACGAGAAAGGCTGTGGGGGCTTGAAAATTTTAAGTATTTGATCCTATTATAAATTATAAATATCAGGCAATCCTAATAGTGCTCCATATTCACACGATGACAGATACTGACATGGATGCATACTTGGATGGTGCTATATAAACGGTCCGATGTATCAGATATTATATTTTTATATTAGATATTTTATCTCATATATAATAATTGTGCATAAAGATTGTTAGATTATTAATTAATTATGAATATGTATGTCCGTTATACGTCATTAGAATATGTGATTTCATTAGAATATGTGATTCTGATAGTAAAACCGTAAAGCAAACTGAATACAATTCTAAATTATCCTTAGTCATATATGAGATATTTGTAAGACAAATATATTTGAAAATCTCAAATCATATATATAGTTACTAGTATGTTATTTGAATGATGATCACATTTTACTGATCATGAATATTGGATATCAATTCATTAATATAAATATATATTGTAGAACATATATTGAATCGACCTATTATGAGAATATACAAGGTATATGTCATTAGTGTTTTCTCATTATCTGTTGACTTGAGGTCATCATAGATTCCTGTATGTATATCTTTATACTTTGACATAGTCAAACGTTGTCTTTAACCGGATAATTATAAAAGCTATGATAAGGTATTTAGTAAATCATGAGTTGGAATGACATAAATTTTTTTTATGATCAATATAAATATCGTTTAATAAAGGGACTAAATACATAATTGATGTATAGGTTATGATCACGTATGATTCATTTAATTTGGGTAATCATAACGTCGTACTAGAGGCTACTTATGATTTATAAACTTAAAGTTTATTGTCAATATTAAATGAACCTATAGGGTCACACACAAACATAACTAACTCTGTTGGACACAGAAAATCAAAAGGAAGGTGAAAATGTGTGAGCATTAGATGCTATAAATGGATGAAGAGTTCGTCCGATTAGGTCAGAAGATTCAGATCACACCCTAGCCGCCTATTGAGAGAGAGAGAAAGAGAAACCGAATCTAGTAATCTCAGTTTCTCCTCCAATGAGTTAGTCGCGTGTGGATACGTGTAGAGGGCGGTGCCGGAATCGTATCACCTTTCGTGATCAGATCCGCAAGGAGACGCAGGGAAATCATTTGGAGACGAATCGCGAAGCCCTACAAACTGGATTAGCCGAATCCGAGGTATAAATAAGATTTATTTTTCTGATTTGATTGATAATATATGGATCCTCGGTTAGGAAACGGATAAAATTTGTATTCTGATGTGCTTCTGAGATTGCGTGTTTTCTTTCACTTAGGTGGGTAGTGATTACGAACAACATGAAGTTGGGTTTCAGATGGGTAGCGGACAGGATGTGGTGTATGGACTAGACAGTCTGCCATTAACAGACACTTCCCTTTCAAAATAAATAAAATATTATTGACAAGACGAGAATTAGATTGACATGACTACACGAAATTTCAAATTTTTTTGAATTATGTTTATAAGTCGGTTAGAATTCCATGTATGAGAGAAAAATCACTTAGTAATTGTGTAAATAATAAAAGAGAGGCGGCTCTTCATTGTCTACGAAGGCTTACAAATACTAACCAGCCTCCACAATCAAACTCGCGATTTACTGATGGAACATTCTACAATACGTCATAGCTTCTTCTAGTTCGAAAGGAATGGCGAAAGGCACGTCTCCGCGAGTAAAGATTGAACCACGCGATGCTACTGATAATGATAAGTCCAGGCAAGTTACTTTCGTTTTTGGTACTGATAACCATCTTGTCTATTACTTTCATTTTTGGTATTGATAACCATCTTATATACTACTTTCTCCATGACTCATCTCGTTTATATTTTTTTGCTAAAATTTATATGATTTCTATATAGTAATCGCCATGAGATACAAGTTTTCGCCGGTTCAACATCTCGAGCGTGCCGTCTATGTATTGAACATGACTGATGGTCCGGAGTTAACTGCCGATGATGTCTGCAGTTCATTGCGAAGACAATGGGATACAACTGTCTTTAATGAAGTACAAGGCATGTGGATTGACTCAATTGGTCGTCTTCTTCCCAAACATGTTCATTCAGAATGAGTTCAGCAAGATGTGCACATCATCATCCTCCATAAATGGATGATTAGTCCATTTCCACCCGTGGACTCCTTACCATCAACTTGTCTGGTTCCATTGCAACTACATAGCATGCCTTATGTTATTTTGGTAATCAACTCAAAAGTCATTTATTTCTTTGTTCTATTGTGGTTACTATTTCCCCCCTTCAATAGCTCCCAAAAAACACTGTAGAACTCGTTGTAAACCCATCTAGATTTGGTGCTTTATTGGTTTCCCAATCTTTGACTGCATCATTGACCTCATCCATGGTAATGACTGAGAGATGGAAGCCTGTCTGCTGGGTTCATTTCCATAGATAGCCAACAAGTCAACTTAATTTATTGACTCCTCTTGTTAACTAGTAGGTCCACGTAGTACTGAAAAAGCAGTCTTGCTTTTCCCAAGTGATTCTTTATCTCTGCCTCATTATGTGTTAACATTTCAAAATTATTCATTCTCTTTCCTGTGGTAATGGCATGAAAGTTGCCGTGTTGGCGCCTCCTGAAGGAATTATGTCCAAGGCCAAAATATTGGACGTACTAGAGATTATATTATGAGAAACACGTTTATTCAGTTCATATATGAATGAGTGTATGGGTGTCTAATATATTTACATATATTAGATCGACCATGAGTGACACTTCGGGTTCACGTCATCATAATATATGATTCTGATAGAAGAACTGTGAACTAACGAATGATATTCTAAATTGTCCGTAGTGTTATATAAGATGTTTATAGAGATAAACATACTTCAGGTAAGAATCTGTATATCCACACTAGTATATTCGCAGACTAGATAATCATGTTCTGCTAATCATGGACATAGGGATGTAAAGTCTGGAATATAGGTACGTGTTAGAGAACAAGTACTGGACTGACCACACTATGAGAATATGCATGGTATATGTCATTAGTGATTCTCATATGAATAATGTGTTTGTTCCTACGACCTGAGGTCACTATTGATTCAATTATGTGGAATTGCATACTTTAATATGATCATATGTCATCCGTAACATGATGATCATTAGGGTCATCATTAGGTATGCACTGAATCATGACGAGGAATGTGAGTGACCAAGATGGGATTTGTTCCTCTCGTCAAGAGGGAGATATCTCTGGGCCCCCTCATGAACTAGGACTGAAGGAAATGCATGACCATACTCAAAATGGATTAACATGTGTTGTTAATATCATTTTGTATTTACTCAATCTAATTCGCGATCAGGAAAGAGACTTTGATCAAACTCAAGGATGACATACTTCCATGCCTTGTGATCAAGACATATATCATATAACAAAAGGAATAAGCAAATGTCTATTTAGATAGGTTTATGATCACTGATCATTTCATTTAACATGGGTAGTCATGACATCAATCTAGAGGTTACTCATGACTTACGATCTTTGGAAGATCGTTGACAGCGTTAAATGGAACCTACACGGTCACACAATAAACTCCATTCAGACGGGATGAAAATACCTTACAATAGTTATACATGAGATGTATAAATTGGTGAACGAAATAATCAATCATTAGATGATTGATTGTGCAAAAGTTATTTCGTGTGTCTGAAATTCGCATGGATACGAGTAGAGATCTCCTACTTTGGAGATAAGAAAGCGATCAAGTTCTTCATCACTAGGGAGAGCAAAGAGGTTCACGGAGTCGAGCTTCAGGAAGGAGAATGTTGCTAGTCAGAATCATTTAGACCTACATCCGTTCTCCGTCTCGCAGATCAGGAAGATCCGAGGTATAAATTTTAATAGCATAATCTTGTACTTTTATTTCCTTAACGAGGATCCTAGGGAGGGTTGAACCCGTAGGTTCCGCTGCGCATGTAACATACATGGCTACGGGTTTCCCAACAGTGGCATCAGAGCGTTCGTTAAGAAAATAATCATCGATTATATTTAAAATTTAGTAAATTCTTGTAAAATAAATTTTAGGGTTTTTAAAATATTATTTTAAAACAACACGAAAATAGTTTCTGGGAATATAATATTAGATATTATGATTTTCTAGAGTTTCGAGAAATAATTTTTCGAAATCTATTTTGGAAACAGTATTAAAATAAAAGGAAATAAAATTTCAGCGCATGTTCCATTTAGAACAGAATAGTTCCGTTCAAAACAGAATAGGCTATTTTTTTGTCAGAGATTTTCAGCGTTCGTTCTGTTCAGAACGGAATTGTTCCGTTCCGAATGGATTAAGGCTGATTTTGCAAGAAACCCTAATTTTTGTTATACATGGAATTTGTTTATATAAATATGGTATGAGCCTTAGATCTGTGATTGTTCTCTGATGTAATCTTGTATGTGAATGCTTGTAATATTCTTTAATATCTATAGTTCACCTGTGAGTTGTCCAAAGTTGTAATTTATGACAACAAGTGAGTTGTCCAAAATTATAAATTACTTTTTCTAGCAATAGGATAGTTGTTAGGAAAGATATTATATCAAGACTACAAGGCAAAGATCTTGGCACAATCTTCAGAAGGTGGAATTGGATCTTCGTACACACAACGAAGGGTTTGTTGAAGATTACAACTGCAATCTAGAGATAGATCTAGGATTAGGAACCTCATGATCGCTCGTGAGGAATAGTCGCATACTATTTTTTTCTTGTTTCTGTGATGTTTATATTTATAAATCTAAAATAAAATCCTTCTGAATAAGCGCCTTCCATGTCACTGTAACCATTGATACTCGGATAGTTCTCCATATGGGTCATGCCGGACGTGGGCATGTGGGGGATTGTCTTCGTAAATGGGCATGCGGGAAGTAGTGACTAGCACAGGTCATGCCTGAGCTGGGTGTGCTGGAAACTACTTTGCTGATACTCATGCATGGTTAAACTTAACTGAACAAGCAAGTCAGACTTGGGCTCCAGGCACAAGATGGGATAATACACTGAGTATAAGATACTCATTCCATAAAAGCCAAGAGTTGCATATGATGCAATTGAAAAGTGTTCCTACCTAAATAGTTGAGCAGTAAGGGTTGCGCCGGAGCGTGCTTACTGCTTAATGAAATACGAATCTTGACTCACCATGAAACTTCACTCAGTTGAATGTTTCTGAATCAATACTACTAAAGGTGTTTGATTTGAAGAAAATAGTGAGAGTATAATATATATGAACCAAAATTAGGATAACTCTAATTTTAAATAATAAACTTTACATGGCATATTAAACTTGTAGAATGACTTCAAAATTTACAGACTTGCGATCTATCCTTGAGAAGGATAAACTCAATGGCACAAACTTCCCTGAATGGTTCAGGACTTTGAGAATTGTTCTCATGAGTGAAGGAAAGTTGTACGTCCTTGAGACACCCATCCCAAATCTACCGCCTTCAACCGCTTCTAGAGTCAATCAAAACACTTATCATAAATGTATTGATGTTTCTAATGAAGTAGCCTTGATGATGTTAACACGAATGAAACCTAAGCTTCAAAAGCAGATATATTTCATGGATGCCTATGATATAATCATGGCGCTTAAGGAAATGTTCCGAAAGCAGGCTAGTATTCGGCGCTACAAGATCACCAAGTTATTAATCAAGAGCAAGATGACTCAGGGCTCCTCTGTGGATACTCATGTGTTCAAGATGATAAGCCACATTGATTATTTAGAGAGACTTGATTCGCCTATACCATGGGAATTCGCGGTTGACATGATTCTTGGATCACTTCCTCCGAGCTTTGATTTGTTCATTGCTGAATATCATGAGTGTAGGATGGAGACGACGATCACAGAATTACATAAGATGCTTAAACAGGCAGAGAAAGACATAGAGGCAAAAGTTGTCATTGATGCCCTCAGGATTGAAAGGGTGTAACTACATTAAAATGTGTCGTGGTGTCATCACATGTTAACAAAATAATTTCTAAGTTCCCTAATTCATTCACAAAGTGTATATATGAAAATTGAGTTTAGGGTGTCGAACACAAGGAGACTGACCTTAAGTAAAATAAGTTCACAAATCAATTCTCAAGTGCTAAGTGTTTATGCAAATTCCAAGAGTTATGATTTAAGAACAAAAAGTGTGTATAATGAAGTTGTTTAAGATGATAAAAACAAGCTCAAGAAAATAATGAAAGAAAGTAAATACCTTTTTGTTATTTTTGATTTTTAAAAGCTAATAAAAAGTAGGGACTTTTATGACAATTTGTTCAAACATACTATCATTAATCACCAAATATTTTGATCTTTAGATTTGTAAAATAAGTTCAAGTATTTCAAGCTAAAAACACCTAATTAATGATTTTATTTAGATCCAAACACAAATCACCCAATTTAATATTCAAATACTAAATTCAACCAAAACTTCAATTAATTAAACAAACCTCAACCGAGTATTTATTCAACTAATTGGTCACAAACACACATGTAATTTTTAGATTCAATCTAAATAACTCAGCCAAGCATTTAAATCAAATATTCAATAAAGTGCGTTTTATGAAAACTTTCACAAATCCTCCAATTAATTCAAATAAAGCAAGGTTTCAAATATCACTTAAACAAATGCCAAATCCCTACACAAAGTCTACTCATTCATGTTGGAAAATCCATAGCCATGTACGATACATGCGCAACATAACCTATGGATTTAACCCGCCCTAGGATCTACATTAAGGGAATAAAAGTACGAGATTAACTATTAAAATTTATACCTCGGATCTTCCTGGTCCGCGAGATGAAGAACGGATGTAGGTCTGAACTTTTCTGACTTGCAACCTTCTCCTTCCTGAAGCTCGACTCACGAACCTCCTTGCTTCTCCTAGGGATGAAGATTGATTGCTCGCAAGTTCTCAAGTTAGAGAACCTCTACTCGTATCCACGTGAACTTCGGACGCAAGGAATAACCGGACTCGACTAGACGAGTCCGAAAATACTTTCCGAAAATCTCTCAAGATTTTCTCTCTCTTTTCTGTGTAATAGACGACCTCTAAGGCTTCTGAGTTGTGTGTAGAATAGAGAGGCTATGCCCTTCTATTTATACTAGAGAGAGAGACAAACGATTGCTCAGTTATCATAACTAAAAACCCTAATCTGCGCTTATTCCGTTGCCAACGGAATAGGTATTTTCATAACGAAATACTTGGCAGCTAAGGTTGTTACAATTTCCATGTCTATTCCGTTGGGAACGGAACTATTCCGTTGCCAACGGAATGGCATTGTTTTGTTCAATTAATTATCCAATAATTGATTATTTCGTTCACCAATTTATACACCATATGTATAACTGTTTTGAGGCATATTCATCCCGTACGAATGGAGTTTTTTGTGTGGCCATGTAGGTTCCATTTAAGCTGACAACCATCTTCTAAAGATCGTAAGTCATGAGTAACATCTAGACTAATGTCATGACTACCCATGTTAAATGAAATGATCAGCGATCATAAACCTATCTGAATAGATGTTTGCTTATTCCTTTTGTTCTACGATATATGTCTTGATCACAAGGCATGGAAGTATGTCATCCTTGAGTTTGATCAAAGTCTCTTTCCTGATCGAGAATTAGACTGAGTAAATATAAAATGATATTAACAACACATGTTAATCCATTTTGAGCATGGCCATGCATTTTCTTTAGTCCTAGTTCATCTGGGGGCCCAGAGATATCTCTCTCATGACGAGAGGAATAAATCCCATCTTGGTCACTCACATTCCTCATCATGATTCAGTGCATACCTAATGATGAGCCTAATTATTATCCCATTACGAATGACGTAGGATCATATTAAAGTATGCAGTTCCACATATAGGAATCCATGGTGACCTCAGGTCGTAGGAACAAGAACACTATTCATATGAATTCAATTACTAATGACATATACCATGCGTATTCTCATAGTGTGGTCAGTCCAGTACGTGTTCTCTAACATGTACCTATATTCCAGACTTAACATCTCTATGTCCATGATCAGCAGAACATGATCATTCAGCCTGTGAACATTCACAACCCATACACACAGATATATATAAGAAACAACCTTTATTGAATAATAATGTCTTATTATATAATCCATTTCCTAGCACAAATACATTTAGCCTAGAGCACTAATCCTACAATCTCCCACTTGCACTAGGTCAACTCTAAGCATCTTATGCCCATAGACCTAACATGACCCTCATGCTTCGCTTGCGGGAGTGGTTTTGTTAATGGATCGACAACATTGTCGTCCGATGGCACTCTACACATTTTACCATCACCCCTTTGTATGATCTCTCTGATTAGATGGAAGCGTCGCGTATATTCTTGGACTTTTGGTGAGATCTCGGTTCCTTTGCTTGTGCGATCGCTCCATTGTTGTCACAATATAGATCCACTGGTTCTGAGATTCTCGGAATTACTCTTAGCTCCTCCAAAAAGTTCTTTATCCAAACAGCTTCTTTAGCCGCTTCTGCAGTGGCTATATACTCTGCTTCTGTTGAAGAATCTGCTACTGTACATTACTTGGAACTCTTCTATGCCACTGCGCCTCCATTTAGGCGAAATAAATAACCTGATTGCGATCTAAAGTCGTCTGAGTCTGTCTGGAAGCTTGCGTCGGTGTAACCCTTTACAACGAGCTCGTCTTCCATACTTCCATAGAGTAGGAACAGGTCCTTAGTTCTTCATAAGTACTTAAGGATTCTTTTAGTAGCTATAAAGTGACTTTCACCTGGATTAGATTGAAACTTACTGGTTGTGCTCAATGAGTACGTCACATCTGATCTAGTACATATCATGGCATACATGATAGCTCCTATAGCCAAAATATATGGGATCTTATTCGTGCGTCTTCGTTTCTACTCACTTGTAGGACATTGTATCTTACTAAGAGAAACACCATGTGACAAGAGAAAAAATCCTTTCTTGGATTCTTGCATTCTGAACCGTTTCATGACCTTGTCTATGTATGTACTTTGAATCAGACCTATAAGCCTTCTAGATCTATCTCTATAGATCCTGCTTCCTAGCACGTTGGAGGCTTCTCCTAGGTCTTTCGTCGAGAAATTATCTCCCAAACTTTTGTTGACGTTCAATAATGTTGGGACGTCATTTCCCATGAGAAATATGTCATCTACGTAAAGCACCAGGAATACTACCGTGCTCCCACTGAACTTCATGTAAACACAAGGCTCACCTTCACTTTTGGTAAAACCAAAACTTTTGATGACTTCATCAAAATGAAGGTTCCAACTTCGAGACGCTTGCTTCAATCCATAGATGGATTTCTGAAGCTTGCAAACCTTACCAGAATTCTTAGGATCGACAAAACCCTCGGGTTGCATCATATGCACGTCCTCGGTCAGATTTTCGTTTAGGAAAGCTGTTTTGACATTCATTTGGCATATTTCATAGTCATAATATGCTGCGATGGCTAATAGAATTCTGATGGATTTAAGCATAGCTACGGGTGAGAAAGTTTCGTCATAGTCAATACCATGAACTTGTTTGAAACCTTTCGCCATAAGCCTTGTTTTGTAGGTTTGTACCTTTCCATCCACGCCAGTCTTCTTCTTGAAAACGCACTTACATCCGATGGTCTTCAAGCCTTCAGATGGATCAATCAAATTCCAAACTTGATTGTCTTGCTTGGATTGCATCTCGGCTCTTATGGCCTCTATCCATTTCTGAGAGTCGAGACTCTTCATAGCATGATAGGATGTGGGTTCATCATCAATGAATGTCACATCATCATCATTAGACACAAGAAATCCGTATCTTTCGGGCTCATGAAGAATCCCACTAGACCTACATTGAGTCTGTTGTGTTTCAATCTTACCAACTCCTTGAGAACTTGTTTGTTTCTCCATCATAGGTTCTGCAACTATAGGTAGGTCTCTAATTTCTTCGAGTTACATTTTTCTCCCACTGCTTCTCATAGAAACATACTCTCTTTCCAAGAAGGCTCCATTGCGAGCAACAAATACTTTGTTCTCCGATGGGTGTAAAAGTAATATCCTTTAGTTTCCTTAGGATATCCCACAAATAGGCACTTATCAGATTTGGGTCCGAGTTTATCGGGAAACTGACGTTTGACATAAGTCTCACATCCCCAAATTTTAAGAAAAGACAACTTGAGGCTTTTCCCAGTCCATCATCTCATATGGCGTCTTTTGAACCGCTTTGGATGGAATCCTGTTCAGTATGAATGCGGCAGTCTCAAGAGCGTAACTCCAGAAAGACGTTGAAAGACTCGTTTGACTCATCATCGATCGAACCATATCCAATAAGGTTCGATTCCTCCTTTCGGATACTCCTTTCCACTGAGGAGTTCCTGGAGGAGTCAGTTGTGAAACTATTCCACATTCTCTAAGATGATCCTCAAATTCCTAACTCAGATATTTGCCTCCTCGATCAGATCAAAGTGCTTTAATCTTCTTGCCAAGTTGATTTTGCACTTCATTCTTAAATTCTTTGAACAATTCAAAGGATTCAGACTTGTGCTTTATTAGGTAGACATAACCATATCTACTGAAGTCGTCCGTAAAAGTTATGAAGTACCGATACCCACCTCTAGCCGGCGTACTCATTGGTCCACATACATCAGTATGTATGAGTTCTAATAAGTCATTGACCCTTTACCAACTTTTGTGAAGAGTTTCTTAGTCATCTTGCCAAGTAAATAAGACTCGCACGTCTCAAATGATTCCAAATCAAATGAGTCTAAAAGTCCATGAGAGTGGAGCTTAGCAATGCGTTTCTCATTTATATGGCCTAAGGGACAGTGCCAGAGGTATGTCGTATTTGAGTCATTCGGTTTGAATCGTTTAGTGTTAATGTTATATATGGACTTATAATTCTCTTTCTTAAGATCTAGCACGTAAAGATCTCTTTGTAATAGAACATTTCCATAGAAAAAATTATCTTTTAAGATAGAACAATTATTATTCTCAATAACAAATTTATAACCATCCAAAGCTAGACTAGAAATAAAAATAATATTTCTGCTCATAGCAGGTACAAAATAACAATTATTAAGTACTAATACAAGTCCACTAGGCAAAGTCAATAAATAAGTTCCTACGGCTAATGCAGCAACTCTTGCGCCATTTTCCACACGCAGGTCGACTTCGCCCTTAGCTAATCTTCTACTCCTTTATAGTTCCTGCACATCATTACAAATGTGAGTACCACATCCGGTATTCAATACCCAAGATTTAGGAGTAAGTGAATTAGTTTCAATAACAAAAATACCTGAAGCGGTAGTCACACTACCCTTCTTGATTTCATCCTGATAGAGTTTGCAGTTTCTCTTCCAATGGTCAACCTTGTTGCAATGGAAGGAAACTTCCTCATTGTCTTTCTTGATCTTAGGTTTGAGCAACACCTTGCCTTTACCCTTGCCCTTGTTCCCGGTCTTCTTAGAACCATTAAGACGTCTTTGACAACATTTGTCTTCATGTCCTCTTGTGTGTTCTTAAGCATCCCATGCAACTCGGTGATGAATTTCTCCATCTGATGCATATTATAGTTCATGATGAATTGCTTAAAACTAGGAGGCAATAACCCGAGAATTATGTCAACAACCAATTCTCTGGGCATAGCTGAACCAAGTCTCTCCAATTGATCAAGATAGCTCTTAATCTGGAGTACATGAGCACTCATAGATGAACTTTCAACCATCTTCGTGTCAGTTAGAGAGAAGGTCGCTTTGTAGCGCTCAACTCTAGCCTGCTCTTGGAATATTTCCTTGAGGGTTACGATCATATCGTAAGCACCCATGTCCTCCAGTTGCTTCTGAAGCTCGGAGGTCATGGTCGCTAGCATGAGATAAGTTATCTCCGTGTCGTCCATGACGTATTTAGCATACGCATCTCGGGAAGCCCTTGTGGCTCCCTGTTATGGTTCCTCTGGGTAAGCCTCTTCTATGGCATGCAGTTTATTGTTAGCCTTGAGAACAATTCTCAGGTTTCTAAATCAGTCAAGGAAGTTAGACACATTGAGCTTATCCTTCTCAAGGATAGGTCGCAAATTCAACCTAGTTGAATTATTATTATTTGCCATTATTCTACAAGTTAAAATGTAAAGTGTCATTATTATTTATTCATTGGGGTTGTTTTGTTTTGATGTTTCTTATATTGTACTCCCACTATTTTTTTCTTCAAATCAACCACCTTTAGTAGTATTGATTCAGAAACTTCAAATAAATGAGGTTTCATAGTGAGTCAAGATCCGTATTTCATTGAGTATTAAGTGCGTTTTGGCGCAACCCTCAATACACAACTATTTGGGTAGGAACACTTCCAATTGAATCATATACAACTCTTTCCTTTTATGGAATGAGCATCATATGCCCGGTGTATTATTCCATCTTGTGTCCTAAGCCCAAGTCCGACTTGCTTGCTCAGTTAAGTTTAATCATGTATGATTATCAGCGAAATAGAGTCCAGCACACTCAGCTTTGGCATGACCCATGCTGGACGCCATTTTCCGCATACGCTCCTTTACAAAGATAATCCTTCATATGCTCAGCTTTGGCATGACCCACATGGAAGACTTTCTAAGTACCAAGGGCTTCAGTGACATGGGGGGCACTGCCGTACTTAACATTCTGAAGGATTTTGTTTTAGATTTATAAATATAAACATCACAGAAACTAAGTTAAATATGGTATGAGCCTAATCGTCACGAGTGATCATGAGGTTCCTAATTCTAGATCTATCTCTAGATTGCATGAGTAATCTTCAACGAACCCTTCATTGTGTGTGCGAAGATCCAATGCCATCTTCCGAAAATTGCACCATGATCTCTTGCCTTGAAGTCTTGAAATAATATCTATCCTAATAACTATCCTATTGCTAAAAAAAGTAATTTACAAATTTGCACAACTCACAGGTTGCCATAATTATAACTTTGGACAACTCACTGGTTGCCATAGATATCAAATAAAATTACACGCATTCACACACAAGATTACATCACAGAGCAATCACAGATCTAAAGCGCATGCAATATTTATAAATTTAAATTCCATGTATAACAAAAATTAGGGTTTCTCACAAAATCAGCATTATTCCATTAGGAACGGAACTATTCCGTTCTCAACGGAATAACGCTGAATAATTTTGGCTAAAATTTCAGCATATTCCGTTCTGAACAGAACTATTCCATTCGGAACGGAATAACGTTGACTTTTCAGTTTCCTTTAATTTTTAGTTCTGTTTCCAAAACAGATTTAATAAAACTATTTTTCAAAACTCTAGAAAATCATAATATCCAATATTAGAAACTATTTCCGTGATGTTTTGAAATAATATTTTCAAAACCCTAAAATTTATTATACTAGAATTTACTAAATTTTAAATATTTATAATCGATGATTATTTCCTTAACAAACGCTCTGATACCACTGTTGGGAAATTCATAGCCATGTACGATACATGCGCAACAAAAGTCATGAGTAACCTCTAGACTGATGTCATGACTACCCATGTTAAATGAAATGATCAACGGTTATAAACCTATATGAATAGACGTTTGTTTATTCCTTTTGTTATACGATATATGTCTTGATCACAAGGCATGGAAGTATGTCATCCTTGAGTTTGATCAAAGTCTCTTTTCTGATCGAGAATTAGGCTGAGTAAATACAAAATGATATTAACAACACATGTTAATCCATTTTGAGCGTGGTCATGCATTTCCTTCAGTCCTAGTTAATCAGGGGGCCTAGAGATATCTCCCTCATGACGAGAGGAACAAATCTCATCTTGGTCACTCACATTCCTTGTCATGATTCAGTGCATACCTTATGACGACCCTAATGATCATCCCATTACGGATGATATAGGATCATATTAAAGTATTTAGTTCCACATACAGGAATTCATGGTAATCTCAGGTCGTAGGAACAAGCACACTATTCATATGAGAATCACTGATGATATATACTTTGCATATTCTCATAGTGTGGTCAGTCCAGTACGTGTTCTCTAACATGCACCTATATTCCAGACTTGACATCTCTATGTCCATGATCAACAGAACATGATCATCCGGCCTGCGAATATACTAGTGTGGATATGTAGCTTCTTACCAGAAGTATGTCTATCTCTATAAACATCCTACATATCATTAGGAACAATTTAGAATGTCATTCGTTGGTTCATAGTTCTACTATCGGAATCACGTATTCTGATGACGTGAACTCGAAGTGTTATTCTTGGTTGATATAAGATTTACATTCACAACTCATACACACAAATATAAAAGAAACAAGCTTTATTGAATAATAATGTCTTAATACATAATCCATTTCCTAGTACAAATATATTTGGCCTAGGGCACTAATCCTACAATTCATGCTCATACAAACCATATTTACACAAGTTTGAGACTTTTTATTCATTCAACAAAAAAAGAACCTGAAAGAACCACCCAATACCGACCCGACCATACCTGATCTGGATATTTTAGAAATATCAAACTACTGAAACCCGTGAAACCCGGACCTAGAACTGGCAAACATGACCCGAACCCGAAAGACTCGGTCAGATCCGAAAAATTTGAAAAAGTGAAATGACTCAAACCCACCCGACCCGGACCCGAAGAACCTGAACCCGAAATGATTGTTGTTTGATGATCACTCTAACCCAACCCGACATAAAACCTGAACTCAAAACCTGCAAACCCGAACCCGAACCTGAACCCGAATCGAAATGATCCGAACATAAAACTGACCTAACCCGACCCGACTTGAACCTGCTAAAACCCGAGACCCGAGACAAAAACTGACATGTTTTTGTATCAATATGAAACCCGAATGCAATATGTTTGCCACCTTTATGTGTTTAGCCCGAATAACTGAACCTGATTCTGACCCGACTCGCCGTTTGCCAGTTGCCACCTCTACATAAACCTACAGCTGCCAACAGAACCAGAACCATGACCCGAACCCGAAAGACCCGCCCGACTTAGACTCGATGTACCCGAATCCATATTCTTATGAGTGATGATATATCAATTTGAAATGTAGATAAATTAAATTGGTATAAAATAGTATATTTCATATTCAATAAGAAGTATTATGATACATTAAGAATACTATGTTATAAAATCATCAGTGGCGGAATCAGTGGGAGGCTAGCTGGGGCCTTGGCCCCGCCCTATAAATCTAAAATTTATGCAGTAGCCTTTCACAATTTTAATTTTGGTACTTTAAAATAACATTTTGCCCCTTTATATGTTACATATCAATGAATTAATAATAAGAAAAAAAAGGCTATTTAAGTAAAACAAAAAACTTATGAAAAAAGCTGACCAACACCTGTCATATTGGATTTTCTAATATATGACATATAAATTTATATATATATATATATATATATATATATATATATATATATATATATATATATATATATATATATATATATATATATATATATATATATATATATATATATATATATATATAAGTTCGTTTGTGTTATTCTTTCCTACTCTTGTTTTAGGGCGACAAGAAAATCGGATGCATGTCATTTTTAACATTGCACAACTTAAAGTTTAAAGATGGTAAAAAAATATAATGATAACTTGCCAATGAATAGTTTATTCCTAGATTCAATTAACTTGACAATATTTTCTAATATCATCAAATCCTCTATAAATATGAAAAAGTTGCACAAAAATCTCATAATTTAATTATTTCAAAAAAAGAAAATTTATTATAAAGCTTAAAATGTAAAATCTATCATAATCGATTATACAGTAATTATAATTTAAAATAAATTTATTATATTATTTTAAAATATCAATATTAAGCTCTTTTAAACAAAATCTTATTCTACCACAACATAATAAATTATTTTGTATATTGTTATAACAATCTTTTAGAAAATAAGAGTAGTTATTCGATCAAATTGATTACATTAGGACAAACTATGTAAAAAAAAAATCTTATTTTAAATTATTAATTATAAAAATTATTAAGTAGATTTTGTATATGGTCTAATCCCTCCTAATATTGAAGTCTGGCTCCGCCCCTGAAAATCATGTTGAAACATATTGAAAATTGAAAATGATACTTTATTTTTATGCATTTATTTTTCTTGGCAACTTTTACTTTATTATTACTACTATAATTATTATTACATAGTGAATTTATTTAGTATATATATTGGAGAAATTCAAGTTTTCACTCAACTGAATTTGGCTGAAACATTATTTAATATATGTAATCAGCATTATATATTTCGCATTATGACATATTACGTGCTTTATTTAATATCAATTTCCTCTTGCGTATAAAATATTAAGAAAGTTAAGAAAATCTCATTCATTAAATCATTCCTAATCATCATAAAGACTTTAGAATATATGGTAAATAAAATTTATTATTGGAAAGTTATTCTATTTTTTAGAAATTACGTTCTTTCTAATACAACATTCCCTCTTACATATTTCATTGGCGCCTTTTTCTCCTTTATATATGTATATTTGAGCAATTGTGCTGTTAAGAATAAACCATCTACTTCATTGGCCATAACCATAAAATTTCGGTATTTTTATTCTTTAAAATACTAATTTTCTTCAATATACATTCTATTTTCCTATGATTAACGCCACAGTCTCCTCTTGTCAATGCTTATCAAACCGTATACTATATTTTGCAGGTCAATGTCTTGAATCTCCTCTTTTGCTCTCGGTTCTCTTCCTCTCCGCCACTAAGGTATTAGATATATAGTGCTCTATACTTTCAATCATATTTTATAATCAAACTAAATTGATTTTGACTTATTTGTCTGGAGTAATGACAATGATATTTTCACTGTTTAATGAATTCATGTGTACTATCTTGGCCAATAAAATATGTATTTCTTATATGATTTTATTTCATAGTTTATGACATGTGGTGTTTTATAAATAAAGTTATATGCTATGAAATATGAATATATCAGTATTGTTGTACTTTCATCACAATAATAGTGGCAAAGGCGACCTTAATATTTAATTTATTTTCTTATGGTTTAACAGGAATGGAGTCTCATGATGAAGCTTCTAATGATGTTGAGCGAACTGTTGAGCAGATTGTTGATTCAAAAGATGCTCCAAAAAAGAGAAGGAAAACATCTCCTGTTTGGGAAGACTTTGATATTATTGAAGGTTGTAATTTTGATAATAACGGAGAAAGAGCAAAATGCATTCATTGTGGAAGGCTAATTTTCAATATTATGTTCATTTTTTTTTTCCAAATCAGATGCCTTATTTATATATTTGTTTATTTGTTTGATATTAATAATATTTTTATATTAGATGGAACTCAATATATTTACTTTTACCACCCATCGGATAACAAAGTGTTTGTTGCTCTCAATGGAGCCTTCTTAGAAAGAGAGTTTGTCTCTATGAGAAGCGGTGAGAGCAAAGTACAACTCGAAGAAATTCGAGACCCACCTATAGAGGGCAGAACCTATGATGGAGGAACAAAGAAGCTCTTAAGGAGTTGGTGAGCTTGAAACACAAGAGACTCAACGTAGATCTAGTAGGATTCGTCATGAGCCCGAGAGATACAGATTTCTCCCAACATTATTGAACGTCAAGAAATGGTTGGGAGATAATTTCTCGATGAAAGACCTAGGAGAAGCCTTCTATGTGCCAGGAATCAGGATCTATAAAGATAGATTTAGAAGGCTTATAGGCTTAGTCAAAGTACATGCATAGACAAGGTCATGAAACGGTTCAGAATGCAAGAATCCAAGAAAGAATTTTTGCCCTTGTCACATAGTGTTTCTCTCAGTAAGACAAATTGTCCTACAAGTGAGCAGGAACGAAGACGCATGAGTAAGATCCCATTTTCTTTGGCTATAGGATCTATCATGTATGCCATGATATGTACTAGACCAGATGTGTTATACTCATTGAGCGCAACAAGCATGTTTCAGTCTAATCCAGGTGAAAGTCATTGGATAGCTGTTAAAAGAATCCTTAAGTACTTACGAAGAACTAAGGACCTGTTCCCAGTCTATGGAGGTATGGAAGACGAGCTCGTTGTAAAGGGTTACACTGACGCAAGCTTCTAGATAGACTCAGACTGATGGTGTTATGCCCTAGGCCAAAATGTTTGGGACCTAGATGATGGTTTGTAATAACAAACATAATATTTATTCTAAGATATTTCATATAATATGTGCGTATAGGTTATTTTAATATAATTAAAATAGACCATGAATATGCAATTCAGCTTTATGTCATCAAAATGCGTGACTTTGATAGTAAAACTATAAAGTGTTATGAATGCTATTCTAAATCGTCCCAGGTCATTTGTAGGATATTTGTGGAGACAAATATACTTGCGGATACATATAAATATATATTTATATACAAGCTATAAATGTACACCAGTATATTAGTTGACTGATGATTATGTTTTACTGATCATGGATAAATAGTTATCAAGTCATTAACATAGGTATATGTTAGAGACCATATATTGGACTGACCCGCCATAAGAATGCTACATGTTTTACGTCATTAGCGATTCTTGTAACATAAAGTATTTATAGTCCTTTGACCTGAGATTGTCTCGGTTCCCAACATGACTAATTTTATACTTTAATATAATCTAACACTGCCTTTAACCGGGTGATCATAACGGTTATGATTAGGTATACAATGAATCCATGTAGAGGGATGAGTGCAATCAAGACGGGATTTGTTCCTCTCATAAATGAGAGAGATATCTTTAGGCCTCTTGATGAATTGAACTAAAGAAATGTATGGCCATACTCAAATGAATTAATAAGAGTTATTAATGTCATTTGTTCTTGTTCAGTTTAATTTGGGATCAAGAAATATTATTCGATTAATATAAGGATGGCGTATTACATGCCTTATGATCGATATAGATATCGCGTGACAAAGGGACTAAATAAGTGATTGTTGATTAGGTAAATCGGATCACTGATATTCACTTAAATTGGGTAGTCATGATGGCTTGCTAGAGTCCGCTCATGATTTATAGACTGTCAAGTCTATTGCCAACATTAAGTGAACCTACAGGGTCACACACAAAGAACAAACTGAAACCGGCGCAGAAAATCCTAGCGACTTATATGATGAGTTGCATAAGAATGTCACAAAATATATTGTCATCTTATGTGATAAGATGTGATATATATGTATATAAAGACTATGAGTACAAAAGATCATGTAATCTAGAAGAGTCTAGATGATGGCATATGGATAATGATGAGTGATGTCATACGCATCTTTTAGTGTGAGGAGACATGACTCTTCACCTCTATATAAGGACATAGAGGGCTCCAAATTCATAACACAACACATCATTCTCTCTCTCATTATTTCTCATTCTCTTCTGTGAGACAAAAGAGAGAAAATATACTTTCTAATTTGTATGACAAAATTATGAAAGGGTGCTTTCTTTTTGTATGACAAAATGAAAGAGTGCAATTATATGAGAGGAATTATATACATCTTTTGTGAGATAAAATAAGAAGAGTTTTCTTATGCAAGAGGAGAACAAGCTACTAGCATATATATTGTTCTTCTTCCCGTTTTAAGAAGTTTGTTCGTGTGGACACCGGTAGAGGCGTTCATACTTTCGGCGCTTGTGATCTATTCGGCCTAAGAAGATGAGAACGGTTTGTTGAGAGTTTTGGTGGAGGCCGATTGTGTGTGCGGTAGATGACTTCCGCACAATCCGACCTAGACGGCCTAGACGAACGTAAAATCGGTTAGGATGGTAACCGGTTTAGAGACGCATGGACAACACGCATGGTTTGAGCGTCACGGATTAAGCGTAGTCCGAAAGGTATCTTTAAGATTTATTTCTTTGATTTAACCGATACGCACGGATCCTCGGATTGGTTTTGGATGAAATTTTTATTTTCCGCTGCGTTATGCACGTCTGAAAACCAACACAGACGACCTTAGATCGCAATCAGATTATTTATTTTGCCTAAATGGAGGCGCAGTTACATGGAAGAGTTCCAAGCAATGTACTGTAGCAGATTCTTCAACGGAAGCAGAGTATATAGCCGCTGCAGAGTAGTTCCGAGCATCTCGGAACCAGTGGATCTATATTGTGACAACAATGGAGCGATCGCACAAGTAAAGAAACCGAGATCTCACCAAAAGTCCAAGCACATATTGCAACGCTTCCATCTAATCAGAGAGATCATACAAAGGGTTGGTGTTAAAATGTGTATAGTACCATCGGACAACAATGTCGCCGATCCATTAACTAAACCACTCCCGCAAGCGAAGCATGAGGGTCATGTTAGGTCTATGGGCATAAGATACTTAGAGTTGGCCTAGTGCAAGTGGGAGACTATAGGATTAGTGCCCTAGGCCAAATGTATTTGTGCTAGGAAATGGATTATGTATTAAGATATTATTATTTATTCAATAAAGGTTGTTTCTTATATATCTGGGTGTGTGGGTTATGAATGTAAATTTCTTATATCAACCATGAATGTCACTTTGGGTTCACCTCATCAGAATAAGTGATTCTGATAGTAGAACTGTGAACCAACGAATGACATTGTAAACCGTCCCTAGTGATATGTGGGATGTTTATAGAGATAAACATACTTCAAGTAAGAAGCTACATGTCTACACTAGTATATTCGTAGACCGGATGATCATGTTCTGCTGATCATGGACATAGGGATGTCAAGTCTGGAATATAGTTTCGTGTTAGAGAACACGTACTGGACTGACCACACTATGAGAATATACATGGTATATGTCATTAGTGATTCTCATATTAATAGTGTGCTTGTTCCTATGACCTGAGGTCACCATGGATTCTTGCATGTGGAACTGCATACTTTAATATGATCCTACGTCATCCATAATGGGATGATTATTAAGGTCATCATTAGGTATGCACTGAATCATGACGAGTATGTGAGTGACCAAGATGGAATTTGTTCCTCTCGACAAGAGGGAGATATCCCTGGGCCCCCTGATGAACTAGGACTGAAGGAAATGCATGGCCATGCTCAAAATGGATTAACATGTGTTGTTAATATCATTTTGTATTTACTCAGTCTAATTTTCGATCAAGAAAGAGACTTTGATCAAACTCAAGGATGACATATTACCGTGCCTTGTGATCAAGACGTATATCGTATGTACATGAATAGTAATCCCTACTTCGAACGGACCATCATTTCCATATAAACGATGCTTGTCCACCAAGCAAATCAGCATATATCATATGTGTTCCGTTCGAACGCGTGAACAGTAAATCCTGCGCGATCAAATATCCAATATTTGATTTATTCTTTCGCCCATTTATACATCACATGTATAACTGTTATTGAGGTATTTTCATCCTGTACGAATGGAGTTCATTGTGTGAACGTGTAGGTTCCATTTAATGCTGGCAATAATCTTCTAAAGATCGTAAGTCATGAGTACCCTCTAGACTGATGTCATGACTACCCCTGTTAAATGAAATGATCAGCGATCATAAACCTATCTGAATAGACATTTGCTTATTCCTTTTATTTAGGATTTGTTTCTTCAATGAAAGTTGTCATTCTTTCACCCCTCTCTCTAGTATAATTAAAGGGGTAGCCCCCTTCTATTCGACACACAATTCAGAGAGAAAGTTTTTAGAGATTTTCGGAAAGTATTTCCGGTCTTGTCTAGCCAAGTCCGGTTATTCCGTACATATGAAGTTCGCGTGGATACGAGTAGAGGTTCTCTATCTTGAGAACTTGTGAGCAATCAATCTTCATCCCTAGGAGAAACAAGGAGGTCGCGAGTCGAGCTTCAGGAAGGAGAAGGTTGCAAGTCAAAAAAGTTCAGACCTATATCCGTTCTTCATCTCGCGGATCAGGAAGATCCGTGGTATAAATTTTAATAGTTAATCTCGTACTTTTATTCCCTTAACGTAGATCCTAGGACGGGTTAAATTCATAAGTTCTGCTACGCATGTAATGTACATGGCTGTGGATTTCCCAACAGTTCGAAGCTAACTCTTTAAACTCTTTGAGGAGAGTACTCGAGCGACCAAACCGCCCCTCAAGTTGTTCGAAGTTCATTCGACAATGACATAACTGTAAGTTAAAAATTTATATTGTTTGTTCTTTTTTTTGATAGATAAAACTTTTAATTCTATCTTATTTTTTCTCAAATCTATATGTATATTCTTTTAAACTGATATTATATTATATGTTTGTACGTCGGAATTCAATTCTTATGATGATGGAAATCTTGCAAATAAATCACAACTTGATTTGTATCTTAGCGAACCAAGATATCAACATAATAATGGTAATGGATTTGATATTTTTACTTATTGGAAAGAAGACCAACAACGTTATCCCAAGTTAGCGACAATGGCACGGGATATATTAGCCATTCCTATTACTATTGTTGCATCTGAATCGTCCTTTAGCATGGGGACTAGAGTTTTGAATAAATGGAGGAGTTCTCTTTTATCCGAAAATGCACAAGCTTATCACAACTCGTAGTTGGTTATATGGATATGAAGGTAATATACTTTATATTATATAGTAGTTGATTATATTTTTATTATATTATTATATTTAGTAGATGAATGAGAGCTGGTCATAGTATGAATATTTAAGAAATAGTTTGAACGTGTGTATATTACTATGATTACTTTTTATAATTTTGTTTTAATTAGCATGAGGTGCAGTGGGTACATATAATCTAACATAATAAATTAATAATTATTATTTAAACTCTAAATATTAGAATATACTGCCGATATGGAGGAGAGCATGAATATTTTAGGACAAGAGGTCAATTTTACTGGTTTAAAGAGAGCAAGGGTATCTGCCACTTCAAATGCTAGCTAATGTCATAATTTTCAGTAAGTTACAAGTAATCAATTTATAATTGTTTTCATTTATTAAAAAAAAAATACTTGAATTAGTAAAATATTTAGAAGTTTTCTCTTTGTTGAATGTATTTTCAGGTTCCAAATTCATGGTTAAGAGTCTTAACTTAAGGCTAGACATTAGAAAAGAAAAAAAAAATACAAATGAAGGCATCAAGGAGATATGTTGCTTGTTTTGGTTGTTAAGAAATTCCAACTATTATTTTTTTTATTAGGCAAATAATATGTTGTTGAAGTTAATTAAATTTATGTTATGAGATATTTCTTGTTTGTTATTGATAATCTTAGTAGTAATATGACTGAAGATTGATGAGATTCTTTATTAAGCTTATTTTGTTTAGGAATATTTTAATGTGCCTAATGTTTAACATGAGTCAATATTTATTGCAAATAATAATCTCTTGATTTATTTAACATATTTTTTAAAAATAAAAAAATAAAATAAAATAAATGGGCAAGAAGGACTAAGAAAAGAACATTTACATTGATTTCAAAGTCCTTGTTAGATTAAATTATTATTTTGGATATATTCAGGTTTCGGGTTGGTTTAAACCTAGAATCAATATGGGTTCGGGTCAGTTCAGATCTTGGCTTATCAGGTCTCGGGTTCTCTCGGATCATGGGTTATATCGGTTCGGATAAGTCGGGTTTTATGTCGGGTCGGGTTAGAGTGATCATCAAACAACAGTCATTTCGGGTTTAGGTTCTTCGGGTCCGGGTTGGACTTGTTCGAGTCATTTGACTTTTTCAAATTTTTCGGATCGGGCCTGGTCGGGCTTCGGGTGGGTCGGGCGGGTCTTTCGGGTTCGGGTCATGTTTGCCAGCTCTACATGTATATAATTGCTTATCACGGATGGAGATGTCCCAATTCTATAATGGTTTCAAAAACATATGAAAATGTGTCTTACCACGGTTTACACCATGTATTTGAGTAAATAAAACCGTAGTTAAGAGCTATTTTTGTTGAGGTGAGAAGATGATTCCATCTATGTGGAGAAGTAGGGGTGTTCATTTGACCTGTTCGGTCTGAACCGAACCGGTTTAGACAAAACCAAATATGAATCGAACCAGAAATTACAAAACCAAACCGACCGACTCAGCTAACTGAACCAAAATAAAATCGAAGCGAAAAAACTGAGTTTTAATTCGGTTTATTCGGTTAAACCGGATAATAAAGATTAAAATAACACAAAAATGTCAGATCAACAATTTTCTCAAGATAAAACCACCATTCTTACCCCAAGTTTAACACGAGTACACAAAAAATTTACTCCAACAAATTTAAAAAGGAAAAGAAAATTGTGAAATCAATATTCAGTATAGTTGCAAATAGCGCGCTATAGTTTCGTTATAGCACGAAACGCTACGCGTCAACGACAAAACGCTGCATGCTGTGAATTTTTTTACGCTATATTTTTTTAACAATAAATAGCATCTTTTGGGCTTTAAAAATAAGATATTTAAATTTAAGACTTATTTAATGAAGAAATAGTATAATTACGATATTTTACAAATAAAAATAAGTCAAATTATTACTTTTCTTTTACAAAAGAATGTATTTCCTCTAGATGATACTTAAAGATATCATCCGCTACATACTATAACATCCGCTATATTATATGTTGTACCATTCGCTACGAGCTATACACTACAAAAATGACCTCAACTACAAACCGCTAAACTCTATTTACAACCTTGATATTCAGATAAGAAAGTTCATTAAGTGTGAGCTCTCATAAAGCAGTAAAAAAATCAAAGTAAAAAAAATAGAACTGAATAATAGTAAAAGAAATGAATAATAAATGTGAGCTCTGCTGATATTTGAGGTCGCCCAATTTTTCTTCGTTTTTGCTCTTTTACAGGAAATAACTTCGTTGCATTGAAATTTGAAGAAATAAGTGAAGAAGCAAAATGAAAAGATGTGTTTTGTACAGCTTAAAGTCTCAAGATGAATTCAATTTGTTTGAGTTCAAATTATTATGGCTGTCATACAATTGTATCTTTTGTAGACAAAAATGTGTATACCAAATTTCTATGTAAATATTTAGCTACACGAGACACAATAAATTAGTTGTTGTAATAAATCCATTATACATATCTTGAGAAGTGAAATAGCTGAATCAACTCACACTATACAGTAGCAATTAATGTCATTTATTACTGTAGTTGACCTAAAAAGACTAGGTGTATAATTGAATGATTATGAGTATTTCATTTTAAAGTGGGTACCACGTCTTTAGATCTTTAAATTATCAATGCACCATGTTCAAATAAGAAGATATCAACTTTATTTCAAATATTTTGACCAGATAGGGCAGGATATCGGTCTGTTCGGTTCGACCGGTTTTTTTAAAAATGAAACCGAACCGAAAACCAGAAACCGAGTTGTCTAGTCTATTAAACCGAACGGACCCAAATAAACCGAACCGAACCGGTTTAAGAGAAATAGAACAATTCGGTTTGGTATCCCAAAAAATCAAACCGTCTGAACACTCCTGTGGAGAAGTTTAATTGTATGTGGTATCTTACAAAGTTTAGAATGAATGTTCATTCGGTCAGTTCGGTTCAAACCAAATCAAATCGAATAAGATCAAACCGAATTAAACCAAACCGAACTAGCTTGAACCGAATCGAACCGAATAAAAATTGAACCGAATTTTGAACCGAACCGAATAAACCGAATTTTATTTCGGTTTATTCGGTTGAACCGAATTAACAAGAAATCTAAACAATGTTAGATCAAAATTAATATTTTTTAGACCGAACAATGACCATACTAATTAATATTAATATACATAATAAAAAAATTCGTATCAAATCATTATAAATTAGTAATTTGACATATAATTCAGTAAGTTCGGTTTATTCGGTTTTCCAAAACTAAAACCGAATCGAACCGAATTAACCGAATAATACAAAAGTTTGAACCGAACCGAACCGTATTGGCTGAACAATCGAACCGAATTAATCGAAATTGATCGGTTCGATTCGGTAACCAAATCGAATGAATATCCCTAAGAATGATGCATTGAAAAGTTTAATTGTCCGTGATATCTTGCAAAGTTTAGAATGATGCATTGAATGGTCCAGGACACTCTAACAAAACTATCAAGCGTAGAGGACATGCAACGGTTATAAGTTACGAATATAATTGTGTCAATTATGACAGGTATTTGATCTATTATGCGAGTCAAGTAACAGTAAAATGAAAATAAAAGCGTTATACTTAATTGACAAGTAATAAGTTAGCTCATAGTTCAAGCATGGCTTATCAATTAGCAACGGTATGAAACAGGAACATGTCATGTAATTAATTCATTTCGGCAAATGATTCGGACAGGAATGAAATTGATGGAAGCAGTAAAACATAAATCATATTTACTTTTTTATCCTTTCATAAATATGATAAGTACATTTCTTATATAATTTTGTTTTTTTAATTACGCTAATTGCCAATATTCTCCTACTCTCTATCTTTCTCTTTACCGGCATTTTTATTTTATTAATTAGTAGTTTAGTACTTTAAGAAATTGTGGAAATAATTTATAAAAATCATGAATTTATAAGAATTTTAGCCGGAATCATGAATATAAAACTTAAAATTGAAAAATAACAACAAAGATTAAGAAAATATAATGTGGAAAAAATTTATTTCATTTAGATAATAAAATGAAATAATTTTGACTTTTATTTTGAAAAAAATGATAATTACATAAAAAAATTTCTATCATTTAGATAAAAATAAGAAGATAATATTATATTAATTCAAGTGATACATGAATTTTCGGTTTGCAAAACACAAACATAGTCATTAATCGGACAAAATACAAAATAAAAATATTTAGTAATCATCACATAGTTCTTATTAAAAATAGCTAATTTAAAATCTAATACTAATGACATAGTACATTTATAAATAAATAAATAAATATTTATAAATTATTTGATCATTAATATAAATAGACAAATTTCGAGTTTTTTTAGTAGATTTCTAAATTTTGATTCCATTATTCACATCACATATTTGTTGGAAATAAAATAATATCTTAATAAGGAATATATATTTTATTGATTGGATCAAAATCCAATCAAATAAGAGATATTTTGGTATTACCATATTTTATCATTATTAATTAATAGGACCAGCTAATCCATATCACTTTATAAGGGGTGAAAGAGTAAATTCAGTTTGGCATTTCCTGTTCTCATCAAAACAGTTCCTGTCCAAATCATCACCCATTCATTTCATTGACACATGTTAAAATTTAGTTTAAACAGGTCTTTCAAGAAAGCAGTAAAATTGTTATGTGTGTTTTGCAGTAAAAAGAAACTGCAACTGTCGAAAGAAAAGAAAGTGTTAACTTGAAACAGAGAATCTTTATATTAGTCATAATTAACCCCAACTCCTTATTTTACATCTACTTTTAAGTCTTCTCAAAACGCCACATCATCACTTTTATTTCAATCGTTAGATCAATTTTTTTGTCGAATCTTAGCTATTCATTTTCTCAAATTTATTGATATTTTATGGCAACATTTATGTGGTGTTAAAACATAAGCATATGGTTTGAATTGGTGTTTTGTGTTCCATACCTGATTTAGTAAGAACCGTTGTGAGTTTGTTTGTGACCATCAGATCTTAATCGGATGGTTTCAATGAGTCATGGTGCAAAGTTATGTTCAATTAATAATACCAATACTTAATGAAGAGTTTACTCATTAAAATATAAATAATTTTTCTTTTTTTCTTTAAAAAATTATAATATTTAATGAAATATTTTATTTCTAATGTTAAAATCGTCAAATATAAATTTGTTGAAATTTTCTCTTTATTTTGAGTTCCATATTGTTATGGTTTCAATTTTTTTTCCGAATATAGACCATATAAAAGAAGATGTACAAAAATAATATACTCATTAACTTATACCTTATAATTTATTTTTTATTTCTCTTTGAGCATTCTTAAGAGATCTATTGTCAATTTTCTCTCGATCGTTGGATCAATTTTTTTGAAATCATAGATTTTTCATTTAAATTATTATCACAATATCACATGTACCAATAGTTAATAAAAGAGTTTACTCACTAAAATATAAATAATTTTTCTTTTCTTCTTTAAAAAATTATTCTTAATAAAATATTTTATTTCTCATGTTAAAATCATCAAATATAAATTTATTGGAATTTTCTCTTTATTTTGAGTTTCATATTTTTATGGTTCCAGTTTTTTTTCTTGCTAAAATATATGAATATAGACTATATGAATGAAGATGTAAAAAATAATATGCTCATTAACTTATACCTTTTACCTTATTTTTGTTATCTCTCTTTGAGCATTCTCAAGAGATCTGTTGTCAATTTTATCTCGGCCGTTGGATCAATTTTTTTTTTTTGCTATCTTAGCTTTTCATTTAATACCACAATATCACATAAATACATATTGTTATTATTCCAATGATAAGCTATGTGAATATAGATAATATAAAAGAACATGTAATAAAATGATAAGCTTTTTAAAAATTATTCTATAATCATATTCTTTTATCATTCTTTGAAAATTCTCCGAGAGAACTATTATCAATTTTCTCTTCGCCATCTAATAAAATTTTTTTATCAAATTTTAGCTTTTTAATTTAAATTAATAATATCACATGATTAGTTAGATTAATATTTAGTGTTATATTTTCGTTATGTAAAAACTACCATCTCAAATAAAATTTTAGAATATTGAAAACTATATTATAATACTTAATGTATTACGGGTTTCATAATAACATATGTGTAATCCATACCATTTTAATATCTAAAAAAATACCGGTGATAAAATTTTGAAGAAAATTAGTAATGTTACATTTTTCTATGTAGTATACATATTTTTCCTATATATATATATATATATATATATATATATATATATATATATATATATATATATATATATATATATATATATATATATATATAATATTAAATATAATTATTATTTCTTATTTTTTAAAACTTAATCATCTATTATTTAATCGTATGTAGTTTTAACTAAAATCTTTGAAGTAAATCATCTTACAATTTATTTTTTTCGATCTTATTCATCTAAGCCTCGATTAATACTTAATTTATTTTTCTAATATAATATGTCAAGAAATAATGACATAAGAAAATCAAAGAAAACAATTTTGAATTCTCATGTATTATTTATGTACTATGAATTTACAAACTTTAATTTTGTATTTTCATACTTATAAATTATACATTATTAGATTGAAATAACTATTAAACTTAAAATACTCGCCGCGAAGCGTGAGTATTATCCTAGTACATATAATAAAGAACCATGGTAGAATGGCATAATTGAAATGTAAAAATGAAGTTTCAATATTATTTAATATAATTGAGTGTTAGTTATTTCACTCTGGTTACCCAAGGTAATTTGGGAGGTACAAAAAAAATATGGCAAGGTTAATTGCCAAATAGTTTTTGCTCAAAGATCATGGATTATTAAGAGATGATAATCACCGGTGATTAAAAAAAAGGTGTAATAAAATGTTGACCTGGTCAAGTGTATGTTGTTGTTGTTGCCCCCCAAGGTAATTTGGGAGATACAATAAGGCAAAGTTTATTGCCAAATTATTCATCCAGGTCAAGCAAGGTTGTTTATCAAGAGATAATATTCTTTGATACAAATATGTGTATATTCATCAAATATTGTATTTGGAGTTATATAAATTGGTATTATTCTCAAATGATATTCGGGAAAAGTAAATTATGATAAAAAAAAATGTATATATTGTAAGAATCTTACTATCATGCCCCATAGATACTCCTATAATGTGATAATGCCATCAGCATACGTCAGCAAACCACTGGTAAGCGGAGCAAAAACCAAATTTTGGTTTTGATTTGATTTGATTTGATTTTTAAATCTGCGGCGCTTTCCAATGGTGATCTGACAGCTGTCAGTACTTTCCAATAGTGACTTGATAGTTGTTAGTACTTTCATACAGTGATTGGACAGTCGGATTTAACAACACTGTAGCAATTAATTAAATCCCGCATATTTTTCAAAAAAAATTCAAAAATTACTACATATACAGTGTGAACCGATTACCACCGGTGATTAGAAATCTCACCTATTTTTTTCAAAAAATTTCAAATCAAACCCTCATATATGGCATCTCTCACTTTCTCTCTCTTCTAAAATCATTTTCATGAAAATAAAAATATAGCTACTGGGCACTCGCCCCTTCCATCTCCGGCGATCTCACCGATGATCTCACCGTCAACCTATTTGATAATGGTGGTAATAAGAATAGCGCCTTCGATGAAATTGCCATCCATGTCGATGTGGGCGTCCACGAGCTCGAAATCGCTTCCATGGTTTTGTATTCTTTATTTTCGCAAATGATTTGCTATATTTATCTATTTCTTTGACATTAACACATTTTTTAACAAGACCGAATTTGAGATTTTTTTTTTATTTTTGTGTCCAATTGATGTTGGGTAAGATCTAATTTTTATTGATATTTTTCAGTTTTTTCCAAAAAAAAATTCCAAATTTTTACTGATATTGGGCAAGATCTAACACTAATTAAATCCCGCCTATTTTTCAAAAAAATTCAAAAACGGGTATATACACAGTCTGTACCGATTACCACCAGTAATTAACACGTTTTTTTAACAAGATCTAATTTGAGATTTTTTTTTTTTTAATTGATGTTGGGCAAGATCTAATTTTTGTGTTGAAATGATTTGCTATATTTTTCCATATTTTTATTGATGTTGGACAAGATCTAACACTATTTATTTATGTTCTTTTTCTTTATTTCCTTGGCCGGATTACCAACAGTAACTATACGAATTCTGCCTATTACCAAATCAAAATTAAGCAATTTTTGATTATTTTTAATGGTAGTATCTAAACAAATATTTTAATTGCAGGTGTTTTTTAGGTGAAAACATGGTGATTACTACTGTATTTAAATTTTGGAGTGGAATTCGATTTTAATGTAAATATAATTTCACTTGACAAGCTTATAATTATAATTTTAATGGGTATAATTAATGTAAATTGAAACATCAACTGATGGTATTTTGTATTTCATGTTTTGGTGTATTAAAATGTAAATAAAAATGAGAATTTATTTTTATAATTACTTTCCATTTTGTACGATTGAGAATTGATTGCTTATATTTGTTTGAGATATATATTTTAGTTACAAAATTAAGAAATATGTTACAAAATTATTAATTATACATGTGATTAGAAAATAAATTTTAGTTCTTAATAAATACAGAGTTTTCATCATTTTTTTCACAAATAGAAGGATAATAATATTTTATTTATTATCACTTAAGAATCAATTAGCACCGATAATCAAAATTGATGTAAAAAAAATGTAAAATGGGTTCACTAAAAAAATTATTATTTTACATTAATAAGGATGTAACATTTGTTTGGACCCATGTCAGATAATCATAATATTTTTTTCATCAAATAAAATATTCATAGAAAAACTCAAAAACTACCTTAAAAATTGAAAAACTGCTCTTGTACCGATTACTAATGGAAATTACTTCTGTAAACTGCTTCCCAATCCTGAGCTGACGTATGATGATGGCATCGTGGCATTAGGGGGAATCTCAGGGGCATGGGAGAATTTTCCATATTGTAATAGGCCCCCGAAAGACGTAATTGTACAAGTTAATGTGAGCGATTTGTAAAGTTGTATTAAGTTTATGTTGGACGGTGAAGTTTAGTTTGTTCAATGTGTTAGATCAAGAAGATCATAATGTGTATGTAAACATTATGATATGGGGCAGAATGACCGACATCATTTACGGAGGTAATATAAATGTTAATTTACTTAATGGTATATTGAGTAATGAAATGTGAAAGTGTTGTGTGTGGTATTTGAATAGTGGGAGCAAGTTTACCATGATTACAAGGAAATTCAGGTTGATTTTGTTCATGTCATGTGTCCTCCAAAAAATGAAGTGGAATGTTGGTTCTGTGTTCCGTCATCCAGGTTAAAGGTGCTGGGTTTGAGTCCTTACGAGGTCATTTTTCCTTACTTTTTTCCAACTGATTTAGCGTCCAAATATGAGGAGTATATTAACAAGCTGTGATATATTAAATCATTAAAAAAGTGTTGATGTGTGGTCCGTTCCTTAGTATTCAGGTCAGAGGTCTACTGTTCGACTCTCACTCCACATTTTTTTACCCTTTTAATTTAATCAAGTTTTTTAGGATTTTCTCACACTTTACACGTGTCATCATATTGCTTTCCCCTTTCAATTTAATTAAGTTTTCCAGAATTTTCTCACACTTTACACCTGTCATCATATTGCTTTTCCCTTTCAATTTAATTCCTTCTAATATATAATAGCTTTTCCCTTTCAATTTAATTCCTTCTAATATATAACGCTTATGATTTGGGATATTTTGGACACATGTCCAATTTTTGGATATTTTGTGACCATTACTCAGTAGACAATGATGTGGCAAGTCAAATACAATCCATTTTGTTTTTCTATAAGACCTTAAAAAATGCCCTTTTATTTTAATCTTTCAGCACAGAATTGAGATGGGTCAATTTTTTTTATCCCCCAGTTAACAACAACATCCGCCCTTTCTTTCCTCCCGTCCCTTCACGCATTAAGATCGTCGTATGTATGTTCAACTGGTGCTAGCCCATAAGCTACTTCTTCTTACTGTCAAATCGGTGAACCAATTCCATAACTTGGGAACTCCGACTACAACATAGACGATTAACTACTTTGACTACATAGCCCACTGCATCCAAAAGCCCAGTTCGTACAAGTCCATAATGAGTCAAATAGACAATCCTCATAATGTTACCATTGTATACAAATACTATATGACTAAGTGGGACTAAACTTTTGGGGGAAAAAGAGACAAGCACATGCCTAGCTTTTTTCTCATTTAATATTGCTAGGCCAGGTCCATGTAGACCGAAACATGTATAGAGCACGGTTCATACGAACCAGATTCAAACACCTATATATAAATCTTCCTAGCTCACATAGTCACATGGGTGATTCTTCGTTTTATATTATGTACTTCTAATATAACGAGTCAACTTCTATATAGTCAAATAACCCGTTACATAAAATAAAACAAGTATAGATAACAAAAAATATAGTACTTTTCTTCAACCAAAATATTTTTATGACATGCTCAGATGATTCTTACTGTAGCGGGTCAGTCTCTTTAAGCATATGTGACCCGCATGAAATTTAAGAGGGCTGGATGAGCATGTTTAGAATTAGCACAAAATAAATAAAAGACTACGTTGAGAATAGAAAACAAATGGAACTTGGCTTGAGAAATTTACCAAAGTTACACTCAAATTTCCATCTCATTTCGGTACCAAAATGATAATTCTCACTTTATAAAGTTTTTTTTTCTCGAAAAAAAAAACTTTATAAAGTGAGAATATCATTTCGGTACATGATAATAGCATGCTTCCAAATGAAAAAAAAAAATTCAAGTTATATATAAAAAAAAAGTCTACAAAATAAATTATAAATTATAACCATAATTCATTAATACATTTAAGTTCATTATAATTATAATTTATTTAGAAACTATAATTTTCATAACAATGCTCTAAACAGCTGAGCCAATCAAATCCCAACATATGTTGCCTTCTAAGTTCTATGAAACGTAAAATAGCCCATTTTGATCATTGAACAAATTCAGTGTGTATCCTAAAAATTAATAAATTAACAATCTGAGGGATTTTTTGGTGGATGATAAATTTATTGTTCAAAAAAGTTTACTCCTACAAAACAGCAAGCCAAGATAATTACAGCTAAAAATATAAGTACTTCAAATTGTCATGTTTGACCTTTATTAAAAAAAAATATTTAATAACCTTTATTAAAAATATTGTCATGTATGATGCATAACATTTAAAAAAAATGAAGAATATTATCAAATACCTTGCTCAATGTAGGACATATTGTGTAGACCTTTAAAATAATTTAGAACCCGCCTCCAAATAAATTTTTCGTTTAAATTTTCTAAATAACTGAAAAAAAAAATGTTAAAACGGGGATTGAACCATGGTCTTTCCATAGCACCAAATTCTTCAAAGATGCTGTATAACCATCTGAAGGATATTATATGGAATGAACAAAAGAACTAATATACTAATATTGAAGCTATATTCCTTATTTATGATATCATGGGAGGAGCCGGGGGTCCTGCTGGCACCCTCTAATTCCGTCCCTGGATAGAGAAAAAATTTGCAGCATGCATCATAATATCTACAGTATGATGAAAAATATGAATGCTATTTTACAAAATATAAGAATCGTACTACTTGGCCCCTGTAAAATGATAAATAAAAAAGTATCAATAAGAAAATATACACTCAACTTCATGTTCATCCTACAAAATATCAATATGTCACGTATAACCCGACAAAAAAGAAAACATCTAAGTAGACAAAACATGAAACATGGAAATACCGGTCTCTCATATCACTCTAAAACTATCATGAGTAGATAAAACAGCAAAGTATGAGACTTAAAGAAAAAAAGCAAAGCATTAGTTATATCTTTCTAAATTTATTATTCTTAATACCTGAAAGAAAGTTCGAATCGAGAAAAAACATTGTTATAGCACCAATAAAATTTATATATCATTTTGGCATGCAAACTTTTATAAGATGTGAAAATTATAATAATTGATGCCGAGTGAGAACATCATATGCAGTACACACACTAACCAATAGTCAAGTCATTTGAAATCATATGAAATGTAGGATTCGTATTGAGAGCCGCCAGAATACATCGCTTAAGCTGACATATAACACTATCAGCTGGTAAATAAAAATCAAAAGCGTTTGAGATAATCATTGTAAGACATTTTTTTTATTTGGCCGTAAATGATAAAAGGATAGTCGGGTGAGATTTGGCCAATGTGATTCTTTGTGGAACTTAATTGCATCGTTATTATTTACCTATATAAGAATTGATATAAACTCATTATAAAGATAATAACTCATATATATTAAGGAAAAAAACTCCTTAAATATTGCTAATGCTATTTTGATTTTCATTGTGAAAATTGCTTCCCAGCATGTAGAAAAGAAATAATAAATAAATTAGCAAGCACCATGTAATTGGTTGATTAAATATTTTAAATTATCCGAAAATAGTTGTCTCTCTCTATATATATTACATCTCTCAAAAATCTGGATCACTCTCTCAAAGAAGCAACAAGTCAACAATCTCAGTGAAGCAGCAGTAAATAAATAAGAAAATCTATTGTCAAGAAACCAACCAAGATTTGGTTTTGAAGAGATATTTGTGGAGGCGACAGAGGGGGCGATTTCTGATCGGACAGCCAAATCTCAAGGGGAAATTCATCACCCCCCAAAAATCCTCTCCCCCTTTAGCTCATCTCTAGTAGATCTGATTGATGGAGGAAGGAAGTCGTATGTGCAGGCAGTTAGAGAATCGATTTTTGAGGAGTTTAGAAAGAGAGAAGAAGGATGGATTAAGAGAAACTTTAAGAAAAAAGAGGAAAAAAAAGAAATCTGTAATGTGTTATCGCTTCCTTGCAGATCATCATACTCACGAGTTCTGTAAGGAATCGATTAAATGCTATAAATATAAACTCTCAGGCCACATAGCAATGTTCTGTAATCAATCCCTCTTACAACCTAAAACTATCCCTAATCCAATCCCAATTAATAATCCAATACAAAGAACCTCTCAAATTACAATAATAATTCAAAAAGGGCTGCCCAATTCAACAGAACAAATGGATCCATTACAAGCTTCAGCTCGCGAAGTAACAGTGATTCTTAAAAAGCTCCCCTCCCTGTTGGCAGAACAAGAACAAATTAGTAGTTTTATGTCTTCTTTTGGAACCTGTACAAAGATCAATTACATTAATGGGGGTGTGGATCTCAAGGAGATCTCAATCCAATTAAAGGTGAACAATACAACAAACATACCATACACAATCCTATTCTCAGATGGACAAACCACACACAGATCATACTTATTCATTTCATATCACAAACCCTTACCAGATAAAAACTTTCAATGGAGGCCAAAGAAGAAGATGGTAGAGGTGGGGATAATTAAAAAACCAGTGGCTCAGAAAGATAGTGATATTCCCTCAAGTTCTTCTTTGTCAGACTTTCATAACACTCCAGTTCTCACACTAAACCCTAATCCTGATGAGGTAGAAGATACCGTCTCAATTGCTTCAACTGATATTGAAGAAATTGACGTTATCGAGCCTCCAAAATATAAATACTCATAGAAAAATCAGGATAATGAGACTGACAATATTTTGGAGCAAATTGGAGTTTCGGAAATACTATGCAATCCTCAATTACACCCAATTGAGACGCCTCTGAGTGAAGAACCATTAATTGAGACCGAAGAAGAGACGGTTGGCGTAGTGCAGTCAAATTCTCCAACAATTGAAGATCCCGTAATTGAAGAGGAAGCATCAGAGGTAGAGAATGATCCTTTAAGGGATAAAGAGAGTGCTCATGTTGAAATAATCAGGAGAAAGAGTGTTAGGCTACAAGAGAAACAACCAACGGTTTACACCTCTGTGATTGAAAAAGCACAACCAACAGTTTAGTGAGATTACTCAAGGATTCACAAAAAAACCTTACAGAACAAGGCAAAAGGGTAAAAATAAACTAGAAACCTGACGACGAATCTTACATTGAAAAAGAGCAGGTGGAGGGATTATTGACTGAAGTGGGTATTCAAGTTAATGAAGAGATCAAGGGAACAGTGATTTCCCTGGCTGACAGATAGACTGCAGAAGTAACAAAGATAAAGAAAAATTTAATTAGTATTAATGAATTTCAAAAACTTAAAAATTATTTCTTGGAATGTGAGAGGATTAAATGATGATAAGAAGAAAACAGATGTAAGAGAAATCTTTTGTGCTGTGAAACCTGACATTATATGTATTCAGGAATCCAAGCTGCAGAAGTATTCACCTCAAATTTGTAATTGTTACCTCAAATTCGTAAAACAATTACAGGCAATAATTTATAAGGGTACAGTGTGCTAAACTCCCAAACAGCCTCAGGAGGGAGGAGTGATTGTAGCATGGGATGTTAACCATTTTTCTGAAGTAATTACAGAAGTTAAAACCTATTCTCTAAATACTGACCTAATTTGCTTGTGGGATGGGGCCCACATTACAGTGACTGGGGTCTACGGGTAGGGGTGGCAACGGATCGGATCCGGTTCGGAATGCGCTCAAACCATATCCATATCCATTTTTTTTTTAGGATCCGGATCCGGATACGGTTCCATCCGGATCCGAATACGGTTCGGATATTAAACGGATACGGATACGGTTCAGATATTATCGAATACGGATACGAATTCGGATTCTTTTCGGATAGTTAAACGGATATTCAGTATATAAAAAAAATTATGTAACTTAAGGGGATCACAAAAAAATGTTATTTATAAGAAATATAAATGTTTGTCAAATAACTCCCGAATATCATTAATGCATACAAAATATCGAGAATTTATACAACATACTACTACTTCCTAAAATATCTCCCGAATATCATTAATAAGTACAAATATCGAGAATTCGAATTTCTACTCCTTAATAACATACAAAATGTGGGAAATTGATATATATATATATATATATATATATATATATATATATATATATATATATATACATTCGCAACAAATACCTACTCAACAACATTTTCGTCATTCTCCTTAAAATCGTTAAAGATCGATTGTAAATCACCTAAACAAAAAAATTAAAAATGTCCATTAAGTCACATGAAGAAAAAAAGACAAACAAAAATTATATATATATATATATATATATATATATATATATTACATTACATTACCATTACCTTTTCTATTGGCTTTATTCCAATCTTGGATGCAAATCAACGCTTTTACATTCTCCGGATCTTGAAGTTTTTAAGAATAAGCTTGGGGAAGGGGAAAGAAAAAAATGCGATTTTTTTTTTTAAATTAGTAACGGTTTTTATGAAAGAACCGTTACAGATTGTCTTTGTAACGGTTAATTCATAAAAACCGTTACTAATTAGACTATTAGTAACGGTTTTTATGAATTAACCGTTACAGAATTGCTTAAATAGGTCCAAAATCTGTAACGGTTTATTATAAACCGTTACAGTCCAATTTTGTAACGGTTAATTCATAAAAACCGTTACTAATTACACTATTAGTAACGGTTTTTATGAAAGAACCGTTACAGAATTGCTTAAATAGGTCCAAAATCTGTAACGGTTTATTATAAACCGTTACAGAATGTGGACTATTTAACCAACTTTGTAACGGTTAATTCATAAAAACTGTTACTAAATACACTATTAGTAACGGTTTTTATGTAAGAACCGTTACAGAATTGGTTAAATAGTCCAAAATCTGTAACGGTTTATTATAAACCGTTACAGATTGTGGACTATTTCTATTTATGCAATTTGTAACGGTTCTTGCATAAAAACCGTTACTAATTTAAAAAAAAAATGAGTCATATTGAAACCGGCTGGACTTAACAAATTTTATAAAACGGATATCCGTTTTAATGATTATTCGGATCCGGATATTACCCGGATCCGGATCCGGATCCGGATCCGACTGTAATATTAAAACCTATATCCGGATCCGGATCCGAACGGATCTGGTTTTTCTTCATCGGATTTGGATATTCTCTCGGATACGGTTCGGGTCTGTTCGGATATAATCCGACCCGTTGCACCCCTATCTACGGGCCCCAATCATCTGATGATAAAGAGAGATTTGTTACTGAATTGAAGGATTCTGAACCACTTAATAACATCCCTTGGCTACTACTTGGGGATTTTAATCTGGTAGTATCGGTCAGGAAAAGAACAGGCAGCTACCACAGGAGCATTGCAGATGCACATAAATTTAACAATCTCATAAATGAGTGTAATCTCCACAACCCACCATTAAAAAATATCTCATATACTTGGAAAAGTTCTGTAGCAAGTGCTAGAATAGATAGATTTCTTTTTAACAGTGCTTGGGTAACAATTTTTCCAAATTTTGAACAAACCCCTCTCTAGCCATGTGTCCGATCATATACCAATCCAACTCCAAGCCAACACATCTTTCCCATCTCATCAAACTTTTAGGTTTGAAAATCATTGGCTTCTAGTACCAGAGGCCAAAACCATCATTATTGAACATCTTACTTCTTCTCAAGCTCAAACCCTAAGTGAACTGTCAGACAAGCTGACAGCATTAGGTTCAAAATTAAAAAGATGGGATAAAATCAGAAAAGGAAACACAAAAATATATAGAGAGAATTGTCAAACAATTGTACGTTGGATGGAAAAACAGGAGGAAAGGAGAAAATTGTCAGAATTAGAGTTGTGGTTAAAAGAGTTAGTTAAGGAGAGGTGGAGAGAACTCAATCAACAAGAAGAAAAATACTGGTTTCAAAGGGCAAAGCATAAATGGATCAAAGAGGGCGACCAAAATACTCGCTTCTTCCACAGGTACGCCTCAATTAGAAAAAATAAATTAATGATACCTTGTATTATTGATCCTTCTACTGGTATTTCTGTAAGTGGTCACAAAGAGAACGCCAGTCTGCTTTTTAAATTTTATAGAGCTCTGATTGGCTCTGAATCAGACACATCAGCTGCTGAATCCCAAATGAATCTTACGCAAATCTTTCGAGGTGACTGTGAGCTTGGCAGAATTGGAGGCAGACATAAACCTGGAGGAACTGGATGAAGTGGTGAAGAGATGGAAAAGGAGCAAGTCCCCAGGGCCAGATGGCTTCAATGGGGAGTTTTTCAAAGCCTTCTGGACCTATATAAGAGAGGAAATTCATAGGGTCATTTCAACAAATGAAGTAACTCAGGGTCTCCATAACTTTTCAACCTCTTTCATAACCCTAATCCCAAAAAAGGAAGGGGCTCAATTAGCTAAAGATTATAGGCCAATAAGCTTAATCAGCTGTGTGCAAAAATTAGTATCCAAAACCCTAGCAATTAGGCTCAATAAAGTGATTAACCAACTCATTTTGCCTAATCAACTTGGATTCTTAGAGGGTAGACAAATTGCAGAGTGCTTTGTGTATGCAAGAGAAGTCTTTCACACAGCCAATCAGTACAAAAATCCCATGCTTATGTTCAAGGCAGATATCCATAAGGCTTTTGATTCAATCTCATGGAATTTTGTGATTAAGGTATTAGAGGCAAGAGGGTTTGGGGTTAAATGGTTGCACTGGATGAAATATTATGTCTTAAAGGGATCTACAAGAGTAATGTTGAATGGGATTCCAGGCAAATGTGTGCACCTAAAAAGAGGGGTCAGGCAAGGGGACCCCCAATCCCCTCACTTGTTTATTCTTGCAATTGATGCATTGGCTAGAGTCATAGAGCAAATGGCACATCACAACTTTATAGAGAGACCCATTCATGAAAATGTATATTTCTCTTTACTATGCTGATGACTCTATGTTCATGATTAAACCTGATTTAGTTCAAGTTAGGAGGCTCAAATTTGTGCTCAATGCTTTTGCAAACAGCTCTGGCCTTACTATTAACTTCGAGAAATCAGAATTTATAATTGTGCCAGAGTCTGATCTCAATGTGGATGAGATAACAGCTGAACTAGGGTGTAATCAGGCCACTTTACCATTCAAATATTTGGGATACCCCTTGCACTTTAAAGCACCAAGTAATGAGGATTATGAAGAATTGATTGATAAATTTGAGAAAAAACTGCAGGGTTGGAAGGGACCTTACTGAGTAAAGGTGGAAGGGTGATTCTCATTAACTCTGTGCTATCTGCTCTTCCAAATTATTACTTTCAAGTGTTTAAGATTCCTCAATGGGTGATTGAGGCAATTGATAAAATTAGAAGAAGATTCTTGTGGAAGGGGAATAAGGATACATGCATACCACTTGTCTCATGGGAGATGGTGTGTAGGGCTAAGGAATTAGGCGGATTGGGGATTATTGATCTTGCTTGCTTTAATGATGCCATGCTCACAAAGTGGTTGTGGAAATACTTCACAAAATTAGATGGGTTAAACTAAAAATTCTTAGTTAATGATTTACCACATCAGGGTTTCCAAAGGCATACCTCTAGAATGGGATCTTATTTCTGGAGAGAATTGAAAAAACTGAGCCCTTTCTTCTTGCACAGCTCCACTTCTGAATTGGGATCAGCGCAACAAACCAATTTTTGGCAATGTAATTGGGGTGAAGGGTTATTATGCCATAGATTTGATGCCTTGTATACATTTGCTGAAAAAGTTGAGGGGACAGTGGCTGAATTCCAAGCACTGACTAATTTAGTTGAGAGCTTTAAAGAAGTGATGCCTGAAAAACAAAAATATGAAATTAAACAGTTGAAGAGTTTTTTGAATAAACTGATTTTGAATACAAATAAAACAGATCAAGTCAAATGGAAGCTGGGCAAGAATCAACTCTTTTCAACACAAAGTGCCTATCTTTCGATGAAGTCAAACCCATTTACTTCAGCTAGTCTGAAAAATATCTGGTCTATAAAGATTCCACTCAGAATTCAAATCTTTCTTTGGGAATGCTTTCAGAAAAAGATTCTTACCCATGACAATCTCAAGAAGAGAGGCTTCCAGTTCCCTAGTAGATGCTATTTATGTCGCAAAACTGTGGAAACTATAGATCACCTCACATTCGAATGTGATTTTGTGCATAAACACTGGAATTTGTTGCGAAATGCCTTTCAGTCGGTACAGCTTTCACCCTGCTGGAATGCCTTGGTGTTTAATGAGATAATTACAACTATCAAGCCTCAGAAGTTTCGACAAATCATCTCGGTTTTCATTTTTTGTGTGTGGCGTGAAAGATGTAGGAGGATTTTTTAGGGAACAGTGAAATCCCTTGGAATATTTATTGACGAAGTGATAGAGGAGGTTAGTTTGGCGACGGTTTTTGAGAGGAGGAACAGGCCTCAGCTGGAAGAGGCGGAGCAGAGAGACTGAGGGATGAAGAGACAAGGGTATAATAATTAGGACAATGTCAGGAAGAAAGAGGCACTTTAGTTCTACCGACAAAAAGGAGAAAGGAGGCAGCAACACATGTTGGGGAGGACAGATGTTGACTCTAGAAAGTATACTGAGAGAAGGGCCGAGAGCTAATGGGCCAACAGTGGAGATTTAGTATAGGTTTTGTTTTATTTTCTTTGTTTTGGGCTTTGTATAAAACAGTATTATTGTTTTATTTTCTCTAGATTGTAAAATTGTATAAAAAAAACATTGTAAAAAGTTAGATAGGTAATACAACACATTCGGAAGAGGGGTGCACAAACTCTCTCCGAAGTTTTTAAAAAATATATATATATATATATTCTTTATTTTAGTATTAAATATGAAAATTAAGGTTTAAAATTTTCTTGAAATGAAGTGAGGGAAATGTGAGAATGATCAATTAAAAATGAAATACAACTTAGTACTTTTTATATAACCATATTTTAAATGAACAAAAGTATGTCAAGCATATCCAATACATTTTCTGTGTGCTAATATTTGAAATGCATTTTTCAAATGATATCGAAGTGGAGCAAGAAATAGTCACATATGAGTCTATAACCCAATATTTCTCAAATGACACCGAAGCGGAGCGAGATCTTCTCTAGTTAATCCTATTGTTGGACCTCCTTGCGGTAGATAATGGAATGTGAAAAGGAAAGTGACAAAATATCTCATTTTCACCTCTTTTCTTTGCTCAAAAGAGGGAAAAAAAAACTTTCAGAAAGTGCTACAATTTAACATCCCTACTTTGGAAAGAACAAGAGCTTCCACCATATCAAAATGAAACCACTAATTAGTTTTTGAAATATTAACTTTAAACCAGTAATTTATAAATTTGTAATATCTACGTTTCTGTTATTGTTATAAGTATTTATACTAAGTATATATAATCTTGCTTTATGCTATTGCAATTAAAATATAATAATGTTATTGTATCAGAATTAGAATATCATCTTTTTAATTAATATAAGTAATTAGTTTTGTTATATATTTATAACCATATGTTTTAATTATTTGGGACAGGCACGTGTGAGTTTGGATGCATAGTCGGTGGTCATACATATATGGGATGAGAATGAGATATGCAAGAAATTGGGGATAAAAAGTTATATTTTGGCTGAAAAATCACAAATAGTATTGAAGATGCCCAAGCTCTTCTACAAATGTATAATCTTATTTTTAAATGACTTAATTTAACTTAATCTAATCCTAATCTATTTTGACTACCATCTATCTTTGGACAAATATGCCTAGGCTACCATTATTTCTTCAAATAGACTTAAGAGTCATTTAATTTGAGCTCGATTAATTATCAAATTGTACAATTAAGCTTTTCAGATTGATATATTTCTTTGCTATCGCTATATGAATATAAGGATGGTGTACACATACGCCCAATGTTGAGCGAGCTTTGAAATGTTGATTTAACTACGGATGTGGAGACTACAACTAAAAGTCTAATTTGTAGAAACAAAGATTTATTATTCTAGCTCCATTGGCCTAGGATTTCAACTATGTTTTATTTTATGCAATTTGAATCATAAATTTATAAATGCATTGTGGTAAAAGTTATTGGTTTTATTTTATTGACAATTGTTTGTGATTGTGCAGCTCCTCAATTGAGTAAACTTTGACAACGGTAGCTTGGATAGTAATTCTAACTATAGCCAATTTTGATAAGACCAAGGAAAATCTTTATGGTTTCTTCTTTATATTTGCATCTATGCCATTTTATATTAGTTGTAAATTGTAAATTACAATATATATAATGGTTTTGACCTTATTTATTGAAAACATATTCAATACTTATTGCATGTAATGATTTTGCCCTTAATTATTAAGAGCACATTTATTGTTCAATACATCATTTTCTTTCTCTTAGATAATTTGCTTTCAATTTCAAAAAAATCTAGGCAAATGATCCATGCCTTTCATTGTATTTATAGAGAGTGAGGGGAAACATGATGGCTTCAAGAATCCTCCATTGTTTAGATATTTCTTATGTAGGGCTTTGAGTTGGGGTTTTGAATGCGCTGGATTGAAGAATGAAGTGAGGCACAAGGATTGTATTATTCCAACATACAGATAGAAATCTTTCTTATAATATTCATGTGTTATCCATTCAAAAAGAATATTCATGTGTTAGAAAAATAAAGTGTCCATGATAAGGGCATTTTGGTATCGTATTATAATTTGTTGTGCTATATTGAAATTTTTTTATTTCTTTTACGAATATTTGGTTTTTCTTTTTTATTTCTTTTATGAATATTTGATTTTTCATATTGCACAAGAAAAATTTGTTACTCTTTTTAAGAGAAATATTTGAAGTATATAACTTGACAGAAGTTTCAAACTCTGTGCGCAAAGCACGAGTGTTCTACTAGTAATAATATCATAGTCCTGTGGATCCAGTTAACATGGGACGAATAAAATGATATTGGTATATGTTTGGTAAAGTACTTGAAACAAGATTTATGTTGTCAAATTTGCAAAACTGTACCCTGCTCTGGGATCATGAACGGAGATAAGAGGGGACAAGAAAGGGCCTTGCCCCCCCCCCACGGACACACAAAATTTGGCACAACGGTCTATTTTATAATTTTTTGCCTCTAAATAGCAATGAAAATTTAGTCAAAAATAAAAAAAATCATCACGCTCCGCCAGAGTGTTTGGCGAAATAGTAAATAGTTTTTTTTTTTTTGCTAAATCTCCTTATTAATGCATCTAGCCTCAAAAGTGGAATAATGCTAGTTCCGCCAGAGGGTTGGCGGAACTATGAAATTCGTAATTTTTACGCTAATTTCTCTTCTAAATTTGGAGTTTTATGCTGAAAAAATAATTTTAATCAGTTCCGCCAGAGGTCCTGATAGAATTTTGTTTTTGTGCCTAATTAAGCGTGTTAAAGCCTGTCAAATGGCCGAGATCAACAAAAAAAATACTAGTTCCTCCAGAGTCTCTGGCGGAACCACCTATGTTCCAGAAAAGCTGACGGAAATATTAGTTGCTGAATTATTTTTAAAATGGTGCTATTTGATGGATTATTTTTCATAATAGTATCATTTTAAAAAAAACTCTCATACTTTCTTCACCAAAATATCATATACATCATTATTGCATTATTATGCTACTTTCATGCATTATTATTATTATTGTTGTTGTTGTTGTTGTTGTTGTTGTTGTTGTATAAAGGTATATTTATGTAGGGTGTATTCACGCAGGCAATCTCTGATAAAGTCATGATGACTTATAATGCATTTTTGTGGGTAAACTGGAGGCATCATATATATCCTCTTATTAAAATGGATTGAAGTGAAGAAACAGATGGATTGAAGTGAGGAAACAGAGAGGAAAGAGAATGAAAAAGAAAGAATAAAGAGAAGAGACTACTATTCAACATGAGGTTTTGACGTTTGTCCGTCTAATAAACCGGTATGACTTTCGACTCGGTGGGTCTAAATTTTCATCCCTTAAACATACAATTGACAATTAAATATTCCTTCCTCTATATATATCCTTTCTTTCTTCCCATTTCATTACCACACAAAGCACAACTAAATACTAATCTATACATACTTCAATAAAATATTTTCGGAGACATATAATTATATCTACTTCTCTTTCGTAAGAACATGGGTTGGATGAGGAAAGAGAGGTCAGAGGCATCAGGGCAATACAAACGCCTTATAAATCATAACAAGTTCGAACCTAGAATACCAAAAGGGTTCGTACCAGTTCTAGTTGGAAATAACGCCATAGGAGAGGAAGAAGAAAGAATTCTTGTCCATATCAAATTGCTAAATAATCCATGCATTCTTGAGCTGTTGGAGTCAGCAGCTCAACAGTTTGGTTACGATCAAGAAGGAGTTTTGAGAGTTCCTTGCGACCCACAATACTTTCGTTGCGTTTTGGATACAGTTTAGATGCATAGATTAATTGTATTGATTTTTTTGGTTTGTTTATAGATAGAGCCCTGATATTCTTTTATTCATTTTATAAGTCTTTTGATGCCCAATTTTGAGGAGGAAAAATATCTTAATTTATAATATAGAGTAACTTGTATTTTTCAGTTCTTGTTTGAGTTGTTTATATACATGGAGCCTCTCCACTTCCGTAAATTACAGTATATTTGGTGGCATTGATTTGTTTTGCAAATTATAATAATTCGTTTCTAATCGGATAAGGTCTTTCAGATTAATTGTAGCAATTTCCAAATGTGAGACCAAAAGTTGAACAATATTAATTTCGGTCCCTCTTTGTTATTCATGTTTGTAGGATCAAATTAACAAGTGGGACCAAATATGAAAATTACTTTATTTAATTATTGTTTTATTGGCAACTTTTTGTGCAGGTATTGTTTGACTGACTAAATTCTTTCGTTTTTAAATAAAAGAAAATTATATGTCGCAGTTTCTCTTTTTTATTTAATTGTGACGCACTATTCACTAATATGTTGTGCATAAAAGCTCCATTAAAATCAAGTTCAGTTATATTGGTAACCATCCTTGATGGGGAAATAAAATTTTACAATTGTATACTTTTTTTTTTCATTTTTTCAAGTTTTAAATTTTACAATTGTATAATGGGTTCCAATAAATTCAATTTATCTCACTTCAGTTTTAAATCAGATCCAAAATTATGTGGGTTTATTCAGTAGAAATTCACTCGGTTTGGTATTTTATATCAGTGTGTAACCTTATTCGCTGTGGTTTAGACCAGACCGACCGAAGAAACAGCCTTGGTCCCTTGAGTGTGACCATGAGAAAGTAACAACATGCCAATAAATTGACCTAAAATGAATCACATTTCAAACAAATGTTTTATATGATGCCAAAAGAGACTCAAACACATCACTATCCTTTCAATTCATTATTGATGGTGAGATATTCTTAGGGAACATGCTAACATCTCTTATTCAAGTGTTTGTGAAGATTTAATTATTAAACTTTTTCTCATAAATTTGATTTATACATATTTTTAATCCATAAAATCACAAAAGCAAACCCTAACAAAACTATGGATGTATATCGTCTTAAATAGTTTTGGCTAATTACAATGTTTTCTATATTAAAACAATATATGACTTAAATAATTTAATAAATTGTATACACGAATATCAATATTGTATGCAATACGATAATAAATTGTATACACGAATATCAATATTGTATGCAATACGATACTGATTTATCTTGTTCTAGCGGAATAACTTGACATTCTTTCGGGATCATCCACCTCACCTCAAGCTAGCATTCAAAAAAAAAAAAACTTAACATTCTTTCAAATCTTTGACCAGTCCCCACTAAGACCAGCACTAACTAATTTACTATGATTGGGTCATAATAGCCATCACAACAAAACGATTTCCTTCCTTCTACCAATATATATATCTAATCACTCAATTCTTCTCCTCAAAACTTAAACCTCAAATACAAATAACTGAAATCTCCAACAATATTCGTATATAGCCCTCACTCTCTCTCTTAGAACAAATTAAGAAATAAGGAAAATAGAAAATGGGTTGGATTAGGAAGGAGCGATCAGAAAAATCAATGTACTATATATGTGCGCCTTAGGAATGATAGCTTTAAGAAGAGAATACCTAAAGGATACATACCAATGTTGGTATGCAATAATGAGACGGGAGAAGAAGAGGAGAGATTTCTTGTGCATGCACTACTACAAAAAACGCGTCTTAGACCGGTTTTGTTTTTGTTTTAGACCGGGTAGACCCGTGCTAAGACGCGCCTTAGACCACTTACACATCCGGTCTTTAGGTGGGTGTGGTAAGCGAACATTTGACCGGATTGGGAGCCAGTGGGTAATTTATTAGACCATTTTATTAGACCGGTTCCACCGTGGTAAAAATATGCTAAAAATAAAAAAAATAAAAAAATAATTCCCATATTTAGTACTATTTTCATTTAATAATTTATATAAACAAAAATATACTTATTTGTTCTATAAATATTTGATTATTAAAATTATGCACAAATTAAATTTCAACATAAAAATTTATATTATATTAAAATATTCAATACATCAAATATTCATTATATCCTATACATATCTACCAAATACACCAAAATAAATATCTTTTAACAAAACTATTCAATATCCAACATCATGTATTATAATCAAATTTGGATTCATCATAATACTCAACATCATCATCCAAAATTTGCACAAACTCCCAATCAAACCTGAGAGAAAAAAAAAGTGTATAAAGTTAAAATTTATTAATAAAAGCACTCAATATAAAAGATATACTGCTTTCAATCTAAACTTTAAATAAATGAAAATCAAATAATGCATAATTATATAGATATCCTTTTTCTTTGGTTTTTGTCTCCTTATAAACAAATGTTAACACATACTTAATAAACATTAACTCACAACAAAAGATTAAGTGAAGAATTTATTTTTTATATGTACATACCACAGAATTCCATGCCGAACCTATCTATTTGGAGCGAGTCTCGATATTACGATCAAGAAAATATATAAAAACTTCTAAAAATAGTCTAATCTGCCAAGTGATGAATTAGGGTTAATATTAGTAAAATCATGGATTAGGGTTTATTTCAAAGAAATCAACATGAATTAGGGTTAATCTGAGCATAAAAATAAAGGATTAGAATTTATATAAGAAAAAAAGACATGAATAGGGTTAATTTCAGTAAATAATCTAGGAATAGAGTTTATTTAGCAAACAAAAAAGTGAAGAAATAATAAGAAATAAGTAAACTAACCTCTAATTGGAGATTGACCAGTGCTAAAAGTAGCCCCAAAAATGCATAATTTCAGATACAACAAAAGAATTGAACCCCACTCCAATCTGATTAACGGAACTGTTCAAATTATAAAAATTACTTGAACCAAACAAAATTAAACAAACCAAATAAATTTATATGAATGCGTACAATTTCTGATGCTTAAGTTTCTTGGTGACTTTCTGCTATCAAACTCTATTATTGCTAATTTTTGCTAAAATCATAGGAAAATGATTGGAAACAAGCAAAAAATACTGTATACTGGAACAGAAGGAGTATTTCAATGATTTAACTTGTTGGAAACTGAAACGAGAAAAGAAATACAAACCTGCTAGGAGTTTGGATCTAAACTTTGGAGGAGATCTAGACCGAAAATTCTAGAAGGAAAAATCGAGATTGTGGAAAAGAGTGAAAGCGAGACACAGAGAAGTGGGAAGGTCGAGAAAAAATCGATTCAGAAATTAGGGTTAGGGTTTCGTACGATGCAATTGATTCAGACAAAAATCGATTCAGCAGACAGCAAGTAGGAGTCGGCGGCGACTGTAAGAGTCAGGCGGCGGTTGATACAGCAGTGGGCGAAGCTTCAACCGTCCGTCGGTTTACCTCGTCGAGAGAGAGAGAGAGCATTAAATTTAGGCAGAAATTGAAGCTTGGAGGGAGGTCGAAATTTTGAGGAGAGATGAAATTTTAGGGATGTAGAAAAAGAGGGAACTGAAATTTTGGGGAAGGAGATAAAATTTCGGTAGAGATAGAGGGGAAATGAAATTTCGCGATCCCTTTGACCAGTTAGAAACTAAACCGGTCAAAATTTTATTTAGACCTTTGACCGACTTTTAATCCGGTCTGATGAGCGCCTATTTTACGTGACTGGTTTAAGGCCCGTGTTTTGTAGTAGTGATGTGAAGTTCATAAGGAACCATGTATGATCGCGCTGCTTGAACATGTGTCAGAGCAGTTTGGTATTCAAGAAGGTGTCCTCAGAATCTTGTGTGATATTCGATCTTTCCGGCACACGATAGATTTAATCTCTAAAGGCCGATGTGGATGAAATTGTTTTTTCTTTCTCATGGGGTATTCATTTATTCTTTTATTGACGGATAGTGTATATTGTGTAAATTGATTTGTTAGAGATTTGTTGAGATAACCAAAGACGCTTCAATTAAGATTGTACAAAATATGAGATGAAAGAAAGTTTATACATTTTATATTTAATTTATGATTATTGTTATAAGTTTTAACTTCTTAAATTTCATCTCTTACCTACGAAAAACCTGCTTTCTTCCTGATACCATTGTTTATATAATTTTCACAAAATAATAGGTCTACTCAGCTTGAGCAAACATGATATAGACTAAGGAAGGAAAGAAGAGAAGATATCTGATGCTAAGAATGGCCTTAATTAATATTCTTTCAATTATTTACTAATTTACTTAATATATTTTGGAATTCACTAACAATAACCCATTTTAAACCAGATTAAAAAAAAACCCATTTTAAATGTTGGCTGAAGATAATTGGTTTCAATAATACTAAAATTAAAAAAATTAGCATAAGTTAAGAATTATTTCATTAAATTATACATACTTTTTGGATATTATTTCTATCAAAAAGTTTGGACTTTTGTCTAAATTTCATATAGGCATGTAATTGTAACTGTTATATTTGAATGTAATCAAACTTCATAAGAAGTGTTTTAACAAAAAAATATGTGAAGAATTATGCAATTTTGGTGTGATAAAGAAACTAAATACGTAATTGTTGATTAGGTAAATCGGATCACCGATATTTACTTAAATCGGGTAGTCATGATAGCTTGTTAGAGTCCGCTCATGATTTATAGACTATCAAGTCTATTGTCAACATTAAGTGAGCCTACAGCACACACAAAGAACAAACAGAAATGGGCACAAAAAATTCTAGCGACTTATATGATGAGTTGCATAAGAATGTCACAAAGATATTGTCATCTTATGTGATAAGATGTGATATATATGTATATAAAGACTATGAGCACAAAAGATCATGTAATCTAAAAGAGTCTAGATTATAACATATGGATAATGATGAGTGATGTCATACATATCTTTTAGTGTGAAGAGACATGATTCTTCACCTCTATATAAGGATATAGAGGGCTCCAAATTCAGCACACCACATCATTCTCTCATTCATTATTTCACATTCTATTTTGTAAGACAAAAGAGAGAAAATATTATTATTTCTAATTTGTATGACAAAATTATGAAATTGTGCTTTCTTTTGTATGACAAAAACGAAATAGTGCGATTATATGAGAGAAATTATACATCTTTTGTGAGATAAAATAAGAAAAAGAAAATGAGTTTTTTTGTGCAAGAGGAGAATAAGTTACTAGCATATATATTATTCTTCCTCCCGTTTTAAGAATGTTCGTGTGGATACCGGTAGAGGCGTTCGTACTTTCGGCGCTTGTGATCTATTCGGCCTAAGAAGACGAGAATGGGTTGTTGAGAGTTTTGGTGGAGACCGATTGTGTGTATGGTAGATGGCTTCCGCATGATTCGATCTAAATTTGACGGACGGAAAATCAGTTAGGACGGTAACCGGCTTAAAGGCGCTTGGACAACATGCATGGTTTGAGCATCACGTATTAAACGTAATCCGAAAGATATCTTTAAGTTTTATTTCTTTAATTTAATCGATACACACAGACTTGGGATGGGTTTTGGACGATTTTTTTTTATTTTTCGCTGCGTTATGCACGTCCGAAACCCAACAATCTCAATGTTTAATTTTTAACAAACCCGTATTAAGAGCTTACCGTAAGGCATATTTCCAATCTTTGAGAAATATTTCATATGGTGGTAGATTAAGAAGGAAATATGCACCTTCTTGGATCTGTACCATAAATGACGAAGGAGGTAGGCATTTCGTCGCTCGAAATTTGTTTTAAAATCCGCAACGGAAGCAAAGATATTATTCACGAAATGAAATATGATTCTTTTGTCTTGGAGTGTAACACATCACCTTATCGTAAGGATTATCTCCAAGAAGATACGATTTAAAAATCTTGTATTCATTGTTATCGAGCAACGGTTCCTTGCAAGTAAGGTAGAAACCCTCATGATCCGGACTGGAACCAAATTCGAACCACCCACGCAAATTAATCGGGTTAATGACCACTTTGTGTCCGAAGAGCCACGATGAGACGGTGTAAGTTCGGTAGTCATAGGAGGCATTGGCATAAAATAACCATACAAGTTCGGTGAAACCCGGATCCGATAGATTCAAAAGACGGGTGAATTTCCAAAATTATTCATACTCGATAACCGAGTCAGAAACTTCCGGATGATCGTCGGGTCGAAGCGCGTGAAGGCACTTGCAAGGATTTTTGGTACGAAATATATCCCAATATTTATCGTAACTATCCGTTTCTTTGAAAAGAAATGTATTTTCGGGTTCATTAAAGTTAAAGTGAGGGTCTTTAGTAGCGATCTTTTTGGAAGCGGATTTCTTTATAACGGGTTTGGGTTTTGGTGCCATTAGGATTGAAGGGAATGGAGATAGAGAGATAGAGAATTGAAATTATACCAAATTCACGTAGAATCCTTATTGAGAAGGGTGCCGAGAGGTCAATTTCTCGATAAACCGTCACAAAAAGTGGTCAATCGTCTAGGTCGAATTAGCGTCGGAACGGTCGATTAGGATAGAGATTTATGGATTTAAAGTGGAGATTTATAGTAGAATCTTCGTTTGGAGTTGATTAGAGTCGGTTTAGAGGCCAAATTTGGAGAAATTTTGGAGGTTGTGTGAGGCTAGGGTTTGAGAGAGAGGGATTTTTGTGTATTAATGGAAGAATGGAGGTTTGGGGAGGATGGGACACCGGTTAAGAATGAAAGAAATGAATTAAAAACCGGGAATTCAAATTCAGAACTGAAGTATCGTGGATTCCGTTGGGAATGCTAGTATAACGTTACCAACGCAATATTGTGTTACCAACGTAATATTGCATTGTCAATGGAATCCATCCGTCGACAATGGAATAACTCTGTAGCCAGAGCACAGTTTTGAGGGTTTTGGGGTTATAAAGTTTGCGTTTTTGCTTAGTCATTCTAGCCTTCATCAATGCAAGAGCCCATCTAGAAACCTTGAGAACTCCACCTTCACATCGGAACTTGCAACCGATATCTCCGAGAACGTCTAATGAGATCAAATGAACAACCCGGTCCAGCGGTCCTACATCTTGATCAAATGGACAATCTCGTCCTGCATCTTGATCAAATGAACAACCCGTGTTACATCTTAATCTCAAACGTGTCAACACCAGCAACGCAACATAGATGATCATCTCCTAAAAGAACATCTTCACTAGACGCCTCATATGTGGTAACCATTCTCGATTCGGAATCATCTGATTTGAATTACCCGAACCCATAACCCAACTCTTCTCCACTCTCTCATTCCCATTTGCCACAATAAGAACCTCAACCTTACCAGATTCAACTACGTTATCTTTTTCCGAGATAACACCCTTATCCGTCTTCTGTTTCTTTCGGAGCTTGTAACAGTCGGCCTTAATGTGTCTCGTCTCCTTACAATAGTTGCACGCCAGGTTCTTGTACTTGAACTGCGAACGACTCTTTTATGAACTTAAATTTCTCTCCTTATGTCTCCCCCTCTACACAAACAACCCAACTTTTTGATGACTACTCTCGGCCATGGACACTTCATAGTCGATCCAAGACTTGACTAGTAAGTTGCTCTTGACATCCTCGACGGTATGTGATTTCTTGATACAAAACATGAGCATCGGGCACAACACCACCACAGTTTTACCCTCTTCGTCCATCTTATTACCGATTGTCTCTAAATCATTAAAGAAATCGATATATTCCAAAATATGGATCTTAACGGACATACCTTCTATCATAATCAAAGAGTGGAATCATCGCTTCAAATATAACTGGTTGTTAACCGATTTTTGCACGTAAATACCTTCTAACTTCTTCCATGCGCCAGCTGATGTATTTTGCATGAGAATTTCTTGAATAGTCGGGTTATCGAAATGTAACTGAATTATCGAGAGGGTTCTATCGTCCATCATCTCCCAGACATCGTCCATCATCTCCTTCAATCTTCCAACGAAGGCGACCTTCACATCTAGATTGGACATAATAACCTTCATTCACACTTGCCAAAATGCGAAACTCGTTATGCCATCATATTTTTCAGTATCAAATTTTGTCGACATAACCGCACTTGAATTCATGATAGAACAAGACGGTATACTTGACTTACGAAAGCACAAAGATTGTCGTAACAAAGCTCTGGTACCAATTTGTTAGGATAATAGAGATAATATTGATTTAGAAAAATAGAACTCATGAGAGAAATAACTAGAAAAGAACAAAGAAATCGTTTAATCAACTGAGAGACTACATTGTAAGAATTGGGATACTATTATAATACCTTTAGGCCTCTTTCTATAGTAGAGATGCATGACTAATTACCAAAATAAATTGCCTAAATTAAAGATATAATTACCTAATATACAATGCAATAATGGAAATAATCCACCTCCTTCCATTGCCTAAATATTTATTTTCATAGCCTAAATATTTCCTAAACAACAATACCAAAAGAGAAATAGATTATTGAGAGATTTAGAGTCATATATAACAATACCAAAAAGAAAATAGTAGAAAGATATTGTTATTACAATTTAAGAATTTAAGACTGAAATTGTGTGCTAGAGGCTCTAATGCATCTAGGGGTACCAACGGATATCCAAAATCCAATAACCCGATCCAAATCCGCATGAATGGATTCGCATATGGATCGTAAAAATATATCCGATAACAAAACGGATTCGCATTTGGATTTTTGAAAAATACCCATTTGTTTATTGGATTTAGATTTGGATCTAACAAGATCTGAATCCGAAAACCAATATGAATCCGATATAATTATTATATAATTATGTTTATATATATGATAAATATTTGTATAGATTATTTATTAGTGCTTTCTTTGTTAAATAATCAAATTTATAAAAGGTAAGTATACATATGTTAATAATAATAAAGAAAATATAAATAATTGATAACAAATCACCATGATACAAAACATAAAAAATATGATATCACAGATAATATTAAATTATAAATAGCAAACACATGTAAGTTTAAAAAGAATTTCTAATCAATATTTTTTTTAACAACGAGCATGAAAGATATTTTTCAACTAAATTTTCATCAATCATGGAGTATAAAGAAAGATATGACAAATAATATGATGTATATTGTATTATATTTTATATATGATTTTATGATGTATTAAATAAATTTTGTGTCAAGTATATTATTTATGTTATAAATGATTATTTTTCATGTAATTAACCCCAACCCCTTATTTTTCACCTACTTTTGAGTCTCCTCAAAAGACCACATCATCACTTTTATCTCGACCGTTAGATCAATTTTTTTGTCGAATCTTAGCCATTTATTTCTCAAATTTATTGATATTTTATGGCAATATTTATGTGGTTATTAAAACATAAGCATATGATTGGTTGAATTGGTGTTTTGTGTTTCATATCCGATTTAGTGAGAATCATTCTGAATTTGTTTGTAACCGTTAGATCTTGATCAGATGGTTTCAATGAATCATGATGCAAAGTTATGTTCAATTATTAATATCAATAGTTAATGAAGAGTTCACTCATCAAAATATAAATAATTTTTCTTTTCTACTTTAAAATATTATAATTCTTAACGAAATATTTTATTTCTAATGTTAAAATCGTTAAATATAAATTTGTTAGAATTTTCTTTTTATTTTGAGTTCCATATTGTTATGATTTCAAAAAAAATTCTTGTTAAAATATGTGAATATAGACTATATAAAAGAAGATGCACAAAAATGATATACTCATTAACTTATATCTTATATCTTATTTTCATCTCTCTTTGAGCATTCTCAAGAGGCATATTGTCAATTTTATCTCGGCCGTTGGATCAATTTTTTTTTAATTTAAACTATTATCACAGTATCACATGTACCAATAGTTAATGAAAAGTTTTCTTATTAAAATATAAATAAGTTTTCTTTTCTTCCTTAAAAAAAGTATAATTCTTAATGAAATATTTTATTTCTCATCTTAAAATCATCAAATATAAATTTGTTGGAATTTTCTCTTTATTTTGAGTTTCATATTGTTATGGTTCTAATTTTTTTTCCATGCTAAAATATGTGAATATAAATTATAAGAATGAATATGTACAAAAATAATATACTCATTAACTTATACCTTATACCTTATTTTTTTATCTCTCTTTGAGCATTCTCAAGAGACCTATTGTCAATTTTATCTCAGCCGTTAGATCAATTTTTTTTGAAATCTTAGCTTTTTATTTAAATCATTACCACAATATCATATAAAGACATATTGTTATGATTCTAATTTTATTTTTTCTTGATAAAATATGTGAATATAAACTATATAAAAGAATATGTAATAAAATGATAAGCTCATTTACTCTTATCATATTTTTTTTATCCCTCTTTGAAAATCTCAAGAGAACTATTATCAATTTTCTCTCCGCCGTCGAATTAAATTTTTTATCAAATCTTAGCTTTCAATTTAAATTATCATAATATCACATGATTAGTTAGATTAATGTTCAGTGCTATATCTCAGTTATGTGAGAACTATCATCTCAAACAAAATTTTAGAATATTGCAAACTATATTATATTACTTAATGTATTACGGGTATTAATCATTTTAACATCTACAAAAATAAAAAAAATAGTGGTGACAAATTTTTGAAGAGAAATGAGTAATATTACGTTTTCCTATGTAGTATACATATTTTTTTCCATATATATAATATTAAATATTATTATTATTTTTTATTTTTTTTAATCATCTATTATTTAATTTTATGTAGTTCCAACTAAAATATTCGAAATAAATTATCTTATCTTATATTTTATTTTTATTTTTTATTTCATTCATCTAAGCATGATTAATATTTAATTTGTTTTTCTAATATAATATGTCAAGGCATAATAACATAAGAAAACCAAAAACAATAATTTTGAATTCTCCCGTATTATTTATGTACTATAGATTTATAAACTTTACTTTTGAATTTTTATAATTGCAAGTTATACATTATTATATTGAAATAACTATTAAAATTAAATACTTGTCGCGAAGCGCGAGCATTATCCTAGTTTTTTTTTTTAAAACTTGACATTAAGATTCAAAATTCGATCCGAAACCCACTAAATTAATGGATTTGAATTCTCATATGGATCTTAGCTTTTCTAATGGATTTGGATCCGTATTTGAATCTTCATAATCTCAATTAGATTCGTATATGGATGTTGTCTGAATCCAACCTGAACCCCATCCATTGACATCCCTTAATGCAGCTTCAAAAAGGAATGAAGTTATTACATTGAATAAATTATGCATGTGTGACAATATTTTAGTCTGGACTCTCCTATAGGATTGAGCTCGATTATGACCCACAAAATCGGACATTTGAGTAGCTCAAATGTTCAAATGCAACCAATAATCTAAGCCATGTCTTTACTAGTAAAAAGATCAAAAGCTCGTTGGGAACATAATACGCAACTTGTAGAGAAGCTGCTTCCTTTTGTTAAGAAACAATAGTTTGTCTTTTGTGAATCACAAAAATGTATAATTTTTGACAAATTAAAAGTGACTATTAGGCCCACCTAAGATTTTGGCCAAGGAAAGAACAAAGAATCAACCATATATATCTAGTAAAGAAATTAAAAGTGTGTATATCATTGGACCCAACCAATGAGAATGGACTTGCGTGCGACCATCACATCATGCAGGTCAATAAATTGACCTAGAATTAATCACATTTCAAACACATGGCATCATTATATTTTATTGCTTTATTATTGACGGTTTGATAGTTGATACTCTCATGGAACATGCTATGATGCAATACATTTTTGTAATAATTTATTTATGGAAATTACAAATAACTCCTTATCTTTTTTTAATATTATAAAAAACCCCGTAGCTTTTCAAGATTTACAAAAAACTTTCTGTCGAAATGTTTTATTTACAAATACCTCCTCCATCTACTTTTCCATCCATTTAATAGTTAATTTTTTAAAAATGACCAAAATATCCTCACATAAAAGAAATTAAATTAATTAAATTAAATTAACATAAAATAAATAAAAATATAATTAAATAATTAATTAAAAAATAAAATTAATTAAATAGAAATAAAATTAATTAAATTTAAAGAATAAAAATAAAAAGTTAAAAACAAAAACAAAAATAAAAACAATTAAAGAATAAAATAATAAATTATTAAAAAAAGTATTCAATAAAAAATTAAAAATCAATTAAAATAAACAAAATAAAATAATTAAAAAGCTAGACATAATAAAATATAAATACAAATAATAAAATAAAAAAATTAAATAATATTAAATAATAATTATTATATTTTACACACGAAACTCTCATTATCAGTGGTGGAACTTTACAGAGACCGGGGGTGCATGCGGCATGCCCTCCACCCCAAGATTTTGTATATATTTTTGCGGTCACCTCTCCAAGTATTTGCGGTCATTATTAGCCACACTACTCATGGTACATTGATTAGTTCTCAAATCCATATGCATTGTTGGGGGGACTTGACCATATTTACTGGGGCGAAAAAAAAAATAATACTGAATAATACTATACAAAAATTTGAGAGTGACGAATACATAAAAATTATATGTTTTACTATCATTCTTTATGAAAAATTTATCCGAGTTTTTAACGAGCGAACAAAAGCACGAAACATAATAATAGTATTTCGTTAATTGTTTTTCGAAATACATGTATTTCTATGTACCCCCTTGCCCCCCAATCCAGTTTTTTTCTACAGTGTTAATTAATACAAAGATAATTTTTTTGACCCCTAATAAACAGAGGCACGATCCGTCCTGCTCATTATTGACGCAAAAAACCCTCTTTATATTAATTATTATTTTTTGTATCAATTATTATTATTTTTAAAATTATTTTTTGTTTTTATTTTTATTAATTAATTTAATTTAATTATTTTTACTTTTTAACTCTTTTATCTTTTTAATTATTTTTAATTATTTTATGTTTATTTTAAAAAAAAATTATTTTTATTTACTTTCTTTTGTTTATTTAAGTTTATTTATTAATTTAATTTATTCAATATAGGTGAGGGGCATTTTGGTTATTTTAAAAAATTAACCATTAAATGGATGAGAAAGTGGATGGAGCCGGAGAGGGTATTTGTAAAGAAAGAAAACATTTCTGACAGGGGATTTTTTGTAAATTTTGAAAAGGTAGGGGTTACTTGTAATATTCGGAAAAGATAGGGGGTTATTTCTAAATTTTCTTTTATTTATTATCTTTTTATATATTGATTTTATGCACATCTTTAATCTATACAAAAAAAGTTCAGAAAATTTAATGCAAAACCGTGCACTTAATTTATATTATCTTATAAGTTTTGACCCGTAACAGAACAAACAAAACCCATTTCAATTTCGCTATATGCAACTTGTGTAGTCATCTATATGTACGTAGTGATTTTTAGCTTGTTCCGGCGGGACAACTCAACCTTCATTCAAATCTTTGACCATTTCTAATTCTGTCATCCCTTAAGACTAGCACTAACTAATTTACTGAGATTTGGTTCAAATTGCCATCACAACAACCTTCTCCCTATATATGTTCATATCATTATCTTCTTCTTCTCAAAACCTCAACCTCAAATACAAATAACAAAATCTCTCTCTCTCTCTCTCTCTCTAACAACAAAGAAAAGAAGGGAACAAGGAAAATGGGTTGGATCAGAAAGGAGAGATCAGAAAATTCGATGTACTATATGCGTCTCAAAAATGATAGTTTCAAGCAGAGAATACCAAAAGGATACGTACCAATGTTGGTATGCAATGACAAGACAGGGGAAATAGAGCAAAGATTTCTTTTGCATGTAAAGCTTCTTAAAGAACCGTGTATCATCTCTCTGCTCGAACTGGCATCAGAACAATTTGGTTATCAAGAAGGCGTGCTCAGAGTCCTGTGTGATGTTCGATCTTTTCGGCACATGATAGATTTGATCTCCAAAAGTTGATGTTGATGAAATTATTGTTTTGGGCGGGGTATTTGATTCATTCTTTTATTGATTTATAGTGTATATTTTGTAAGTCAATTTGTTAGAGCCTTGTAAAGATAACAAAAGTACTAAGGCGTTGTAACTAGAGCATAACAATACCAAAATTTGAGATAAATTTTTTTATACATCTATATGATTATTTTTTTTTCCTTTTGAGGAAATAGTTATGATTATCCAACCTTAAAATATAATCAAATAGTCAAGCTGCTTCAAACTTGATGTAAAAAGAGGATGTTTTCATCCGATTGACCAATTCTTCGAACCAATAATTTTGGTTCGCCTACGTTTGGACTCATTAAATTAATAAAAAGTTGCAGTTTACATCAATTATTAACAATCATAAAGCCACTAAACTGAAAGATTAGGAGAAGAATGCAACTAAAACTATAAAAAAAAGTAAGTCTTGAAGAATGGTTATTCCTATGATTGAAGTGTGATTCGTCTATCTGAAGGTTTATGAGCTTGACACCATTATTTAACGTTTAGAATTTTATAGACATGCGAGCGGGTCCTCCGCACATCATTGAAGATTCTTCATTTCTTTCTTTCCAAATTCCCCCAATAGTAGGCCGCCCATACAATTCCCCAATCATGTCTCTCAGTCGGGTCAACTTTCTTGTATGTTGTTTCGCAAAGCGGAGTGGTAGAGGTGTCTATTGTATGTGCAAGATTTCTACTTGCTCGTCAAAGCCAGCCCTCACTTGTGTTAAGTGAGGCGGCTGTCAAAGACCTCACTTTTGTGAAAGCCTCAAAATATTTCAAGAATTTAGACTATGTGAATTCCGAGATTTGCGTCGTTTGTCAAAACTCATAATTTAACAAAACTATTTATTTTTTCCTAATTCAATTAATAAGTGTATATGTGATAATGCATTTAGGAGTCGAATCATAGGAGACTGACCTTAAATTTAACAAGTTCACAATTAATTCACAAGATTTTAAAATCTTATTTGCAATTTCAATGTTTTCATTTAATAAAATCAATTCTTATTCAATTTTCAGTCTCAACACATTTTGGTATTTGAACTCACAACTAGTCCAAACTAACTTTAAACATAGCAAATTATATATCATTGAAAACTAGAAAGGGAAATTTTTACAATAACAATCAAGGTTTATACCACTTATATTCAATTTTATTAAGAAAAGGGCAGAACAAGAGACAGTTCATAGCTTCTGGATTACAAATTCAGCAAAGATTCCAAATTTATACCGGAAAGAATAATGATCCAAAAATTATGAAATTAATATAAAAAATTCTATCACACAGTATAGTGTCTACAGTGAAATTTTCAGAAAATATTGCTCAACAAATCGGGAGGAATAATTGAAACTCAGACAACAATTCGAGGGCGTTTACTTCACGGTAATATCATATTACCATGGGAATTACATTCCTTGGAATGTGATTGATGGGAATCACATTGCCATGTCATGGGAATATTTTGTTTCCTACACAAATCTTGATTTATGGAAATATTAATTATTTGCATTATTTTTAAATATAAAAAAACTAATATGCCCTTGATACTAATATAATAAATCAATTATATATAATTTGTTTATTCAATTATAAAAATTTACTAACTTTATATAACATCATTACTAAATAAATTTAATTATCTATCAAGTTATATGTTTATTATTATTTTAATTAAATTATAATTTCTATTATAATTAAATCATAACAAGATTGATATAAATTAAGAAAAGAAAAAATAATAACTATCAAAATTATTTTTCAACAAATATAATTAGAATTTAATTTCCTAACTATAAAAATATTATTATATTTTATTTCTATAATTAAATTAAAATTAATCAAATAAATACATAATAATAATGATATCAAATTAAATAATGACTAACATAATAACACATGGATATTTTGCTAATAAGTATGGGAATGTAACATTCCCACAATTTTTTGTGGGAATCAATTTCCCACAAATATGGTAAAATAATATTGTCATGGTAATATGATATTACCGTCACATAGGATTCCATGCTCTAGCAAACAAGGTAAAGTGATTCCCACCCCTCAACTTTCCTAGGAAAGTTCAACTTTCCCATGAATTAAACGCCCCCTTCAAGTTTACCGGCAAACATACCAATAGTTGAAATGGAGTTTATTGTTCTCAGTTTGATGATATCCAAATCAATTCCGAGTTACTAATATAATTTGTGTGATTGGTGTATAAGATTAGATGAATCAAGTTCAAGCGCAAATGACAAAGAAGAGGTGTTTCGAATTGCATGTATTTTTCCTATCTCGGAAGACCTAGAAGTTGCCTCTCACCCCTCAAAAGATCAAGTTTTGGAGCTTCTTCGGTGTTTTTCTAGAATAGATTTGGTATTGTTGAGTTATTTTCTATTTTACACTTATAGAGAAAATCAGCCTAAATTTTGTATATTCCGTTCAGAATGGAACATGATCCGTTTTGAAAGAAAGGTCCTTTTTCCATTTGCTTTTTCTGCGTTATTTTCTGGCTGATTTCTGACCCCTTATGTTCTGATTGGAAGCCTTCCGTTCTGAAAGGAAGGTTAGATTTCTAGTCTTTTGACAAGATCTGCCTTTAATTTCATCTCCATTTCTATCTTCCAGCCACATATTTCCTTTTCTGAGGAGCTGAATTTCCCTCTTTAAAAGGGGCCAACCTCCAATTTGTTTTTGAGCAATTTTTCAATTTCAAAAGTGCAAAAACTCTCTCTAGTGTTCGATAGAAATTACTCTAAAATATTTGTGATTAGCGAGATTTTAAATGAGTGATTTGTGTTGATTGTTTGTTGGTGGGGATTGAAATAAATCCGTTGTAAGTTCTTGTTACATCACTTCGTTAAGAGTTGATTATAAGTCGAACGGTGGATCGTGGTCGTGTAAACGAAAAGCTATTTGGATTAGTGATTATCGGAGCCGAAAGGCAAGTTCCGGAGAGTAGGCGCTCGCGAATACGGTAAGGGCCGCTAGTGAGAACGGGTGATTACAGCACAAGCAACCACCTAGCCGAACTTCATCAACAAGTTCGTGTGTTCAGTATTGCTTTATTTTTTTAGTTATTTACTATTTACTTTCAGTTGTCTTAATAATTTGAATTAATTGAACAATCTAATTTAAAGTGAAATAAGCAAAAAGTTATAAAATTCTAAAAAATAGAAATCCATCTTCCGCATGAAATTAGGTCTTTATCCCCCCCCCAGATCATACATGTCTATTTATTATTTTTTATTTTAAAAAATTCAAACAAACAACAGTGAAAAATTAATTTTTATATTGACAAACCATAAAAATAGTGACAGAAACAAGGATTACTAGATAATTTGTGAATCAAGGCAATCACTAATCACTCAGTATTAATTTAATAGGTTTGGTTGTTAGGTTTAAACAATTCTAAACTAAGAATTATTCAATTAATGAATTAAACTCAAGAACAATACTCAAAACAACCATTTCAAGTATATATCGCAAAAATTCAACTCAAAATCTAATGTAATCACATGAGAACCTCAACCAAGTATTCTAGTGATTAAGAAGTCATAATGCAACATATTATATGCTTAATTTTATGTGTAGTCCTTTGACTTAAGATTTTCCTAGACATGAGAATTTTTATACTTTAATATAATCTAACATCATCTTTAACTGGATAGTCATAAAGATATGATTAGGATGCAGAGGAAAGAGCTTAATCAAGATAGGGAAAGAGGAGCTCCAGATCCATATTAGAGGAACCCTAGCTTGTGTTGCTCAATTTGGTTTGTATTTCATTATATTTTATGTGTTTTGTGTTGTTTTTCTTAGAGCAATCCAAATCTTTTTTTTTTGTGCAAAAATGAATAAAATGGACCTAAATCTTATTTTCTTGGTCATGTTTGAGTAGCAATAGTAGTTAGGGATTGATCTTTGTGAGATTATGGTATCAAATATTATTTTTAAAAGCTCTCAATTTGATGGAATTGTGTTGTTTAGTCTTAATACCTCATTATTTTGTGTTTTGATTGAAAATTGCTTGACTGAGGATTTTTTTATTTTATTGAGAATAACTAATGACATGAACCATGTAGTATTCTCACGATGGAACAATCCAGTATATGATTTCTAACAATATCTACTTACGTTATTGACTTAATAACTCTTATTCATGTTCAGTAAAATATGATAATCAGTCACTAACATGCTAATGTACATTCATAGCTTATCTAAAAGTATGTTTGTCTCACAAATATCCTATGAATGATCAATGATGATTTAGAATAACATTGCATATTCATGGTTTCTTTTCGTAATAATATAAAATTAATCTATACACACTTATTATACAAAGTAACTCTAAATAAACATAATAATTGTTTAACAAAATCAATAAATCTAGATTTCAAATACACTGACTTAGAGCATGTTAGCTACTAACAGCCACACCCACGGCAGAAGGTGAAAAGGTTAAGATAACGCCGTTCCCGCCAGACATGAGATAGGAATTCGCCGGTCCAGACATAATGTACCCACTGATAGTAAACGCTAACCTGGGCCAAGACAACATAGAAGGTTGTTGCAAGTGAAGGAATTATGCCCTAGACCAAGTGTTGGAGTAGAGATTAGATTATGAGAAACACGTTTATTCAGTTCATATATGAATAAGTGTATGGGTGACTAATATATTCACCTATATTAGATCGATCATAAATGACACTTCGGGTTCACGTCATCATAATACGTAATTATGATTGTAGAACTGTGAACCAACGAATGACATTCTAAACCGTCCCTAGTGATATGTAGGATATTTATAGAGATAAACATAATTTAAGTAAGAAGCTACATATCCACACTAGTATATTCTCAGACTGGATGATCATATTATGTTAATCATGGACATAGAGATGTCAAGTCTGGAATATAGGTGTGTGTTAGAGAACATGTACTGGACTGACCACACTATGAGAATATGCATGGTATATGTCATTTGTGATTCTCATATGAATAGTGTGCTTGTTTCTACGACCTGAGGTCACCATGGATTTCTGTATGAGGAATTGCATACTTTAATATGATCTTACGTCATCCGAAACGGGATGATCATTAGGTCATCATTAGATATGCACTGAATTATGACGAGGAATGTGAGTATTCTAGCAATGTCATCTAAGTCACAGAATGGGAATCGCATTTCTAAACTCCACCTTATGTGGAATGGTAGACTCACTAGATCTAGGAACAATTGAGATGTGTGAATTTTATTTATCGAACAAGATGACAAGAATAGACAACCATCAAAAGGTTGAGTGGTTTGTTGAGACTCATGCAAACATATGCACGAGAGACAACAAGACAACTAGAAATAGGAACGTCAGTATTTCATCTTAAAGTGTTTTAAGTAAAATGTTTAATTAATGAAACACAAAATGTTTGAAATGTTCAAAGTATTTAAGAATGAAATTCGATATCGACTTGACAATAAGAGCGCTTTTATTGGATCAAGGTGACAAATAGCTTGACGATCATCATAAATATTGTGAAAAGGAGTTTCACAACTAACTCTATATTGAACATATCACGATATATTCATAAAGAAGATGATGAACCTTATTGGATAAGATTCAATTTATGATATGTCAAACAGATTCTCCAAAATCCTTACAGGTTTATACTCTTGAACATACTAAACATTGAATATCATAAGGTTCAAAAGGACACCATATGTGATATGGATTGGGATGGTCCAAAGTTGTCTTTAAAAGGTTGAAGTACGACTCATGTCAGACGATGTCAAACATAATGATCTTACAAATGTTTGTGGAATATCAATTTGATATTGTTTTACATCCATTACGAGTTCAAATTGTTTGCTACTCATTATTCAAACTTCTTTAAAAGAGATCTCATCTCCTAAAGAAGCAGTGGGAGTGTAATACATCTCGAAAGGTTCGAGGTCCAAATACTAGCGATGAACCATTAATAAGGCTATCAAGTATTTCATAAAGCTATACTTGAAACATAAGGTCCTTCTCACAGACCTAGTAGACATTACGTTGAGAAATATGATCTCTCATATCCAATAGAAGGTGCTCATAGAGGATGAGTCAACTTTCTACCGAGGAGACTGCGAAGAATCAATGGTTGGACCATAAGAACTGAGATGCAACCCAGTCAAGTTTTGAACTTGGTTGGAGTATCCAATGGCTTGATGACCATTGCATGGTTAACCTATAAATAACAAAAGAAAGTTGCTATAGTATGGACTATAGTAAAAGTCTTTCTCACTTGTTCCTATTATGAATTCTAGCTTCCATAGCACAATACGATTGTGATTGATGGAACAGAGATATAAAAACTCACATTCCTTTACAGGGATTTTACTGTGTATGTATCTTTGATACATGACAAGAGTTTTATAATCCCAAGAATTATGGAAAGTTAACAGTCTTCGAATCCAAGAATGGATTAATGCAAGCACCTCATAATGAGTTTATTTGACAAAGTAAATTGTAGAATTTGGCTTTATTGAAATAGATAAGACCACATCAGTTTTAAAAAATTATGTGGGAGCATGACAGTCTTCTAGTGTTACAACAAAGAACCTTCACCATCCTAATAGTTGGGAGTTGAAGTCTATATAGACTTATGGATGGAAGATAAAGTACAATGGCAAAATATTGAAAAAATTCAATATGCAAGAAATAAGACATACGAATGAGATTTTATGCCTTCAGCCATTTATTGAAGTGTTCAATATGAAAGAAAGAGTTCTTGCTCATGGCATTCACTTGAACAATACAAGGATATAAGGATTAGATTCTATACCTTCGATCATGTATATTGAATATTCAATATGCAAGAAAGAGTCTTGGTTTTTGGCACTAATATGAACAATGAAAGGCACATGGATTGGATTCTATACTTTCAACAATATATTGAAGGAGTTCAATATGTAAGAAAGGATTCTTGCCTATAACGATCATATAATGAAGACATATCATCCATTTATTGAAAGGTTCAATGTACAAGAAACATTTCTTAGTAACAGGATGAATAAGATTCTTCAAGATATAATGTATTGTGCAATATGCTTAGAGCAAAAGACAGCAAATGATAGTCATTTGATGACAAGAATAGATATCTAAGTTTTTATGAAGAACTAAGATGTCCTGATCTATCAGAAACTAGGTAGTGGTAAGAGATTACACTTTCCTTACATGGATTATTATCGCAATTCATTTATTTTGAATACATTAATTTTGAAAGAGTTCCAAATAAGATACTGTAACTGAAACAAGACCATATTGTCGCTTTAGAAGTGAACAATAAGTATACTTGGATCAAACACTTGATCTTGGAACTTGGAGTAGTCCCGATTGCTCTTAAGGACTAACGATCTATGTTATGAATAAAGAGTCACTCAGAATAGAGCAACAAGGATACATGCGCCTGTTTTAGAAGTTCACGACTAATGATAGAGATCAATAGTAGTCATTATAAGTTTGCAATATAAATTTCTATAATATGATAGACATATATTTCACGCTAGTAAAACATGAAGGTCATGTTGCCTAATAAGCCTTGGATGCTTAAGATTGACCTAGTGCAAGTAGGAGACTGAAGGAATTATGCCCTAGGCCAAAGTGTTGGACTAGAGATTAGATTATGAGAAACACATTTATTCAGTTCATATATAAATGAATGTATGGGTGACTAATATATTCACATATATTAGATCGACCATAAATGACACTTCGGGTTCACGTCATCAGAATACGTGATTCTGATAGTAGAAATGTGAACCAACGAATGACATTATAAATCGTCCCTAGTGATATATATGATGTTTATAGAGATAAACATACTTCAAGTAAGAAGCTACGTATCCACACTAGTATATTCGCAGACTGGATGATCATGTTCTGTTGATCATGGACATAGGGATGTCAAGTCTGGAATATAGGTGCGTGTTAGAGAACACGTACTGGACTGACCACACTATGAGAATATGCATGGTATATGTCATTAGTGATTCACATATGAATAGTCTGCTTGTTCCTATGACCTGAGGTCACCATGGATTTATGTATGAGGAACTGCATACTTTAATATGATCTTACGTCATCCGTAACGAGATGATCATTAGGGATATCATTAGGTATGCACTGAATCATGACGACCAAGATGTGATTTGTTCCTCTCGTTAAGAGGGAGATATCTCTGGCCCCCTTGATAAACTAGGACTGAAGGAAATGCATGGCCATGCTCAAAATGGATTATCATGTGTTGCTAATATCATTTTGTATTTGTTCAATCTAATTCTCGATTAGGAAAGAGACTTTGATCAAACTCAAGGATGACATACTTCCATGCCTTGTGATCAAGACATATATCGTAGAACAAAAGGAATAATCAAATGTCTATTCAGATAGTTTTATGATCGCTGATCATTTCATTTAACATGAGTAGCCATGACACCAGTCTAGAGGTTACTCATGACTTACGATCTTTGGAAGATTGTTGCTAGCGTTAAATGGAACCTACACTGTCACACATAGAATAACATCTAGTCGGGAAGGAATTGCTCTTAAATAAATGGTTATACATATGATGTATAAATAGGTGAAGGAAATAATCGATCATTGGATGATTGATATGGATGATTGTGCAAAAATTAGCACAGTTCCGTTGGTAACATAACAGTTCCATTGCCAACGGAAGTTAGTTGGCATGCAGTTCTCGGAAGGCAAGTTTTCAGATTAGAAAACCATATTCCGTTGGCAACGGAATAGGTCCGTTGGGAACGAAATAAGCACAGGAATTAGGGTTTTAGTTGTGGTAATTGAGTAATCCTTCACCTCCCTCTCTAGTATAAATAGAGGGGTAGTCCCCCTCTTTTAGACAGATATTACAGAGCCTCCAGCCTACCGTAATACAGAGAGAAAGAGAGAGAGCCTCCTGAAAGTATTTTCGGATTTGTCTAGCCGAGTCCGGTTATTCCGACTATTCGAAGTTCGACGTGGATATGAGTAGAGATCTCCTGCATTGGAGATTAGCGAGCGATCAAGTTCTTCATCCCTAGGAAGAGCAAGAAGGTTTGCAGAGTTGAGCTTCATAAGTCAAGAAGGAGAAGGAAGCAAGACAGAAGTTCGTTCATACCTACATCCGCTTCTCTCTCCCGGATCAGGAAGATCCGAGGTATAAATTTTAATAGCATAATCTCGTACCTTTATTTCCTTTACGATGATCTTAGGGAGGGTTTAATCCATAGGTTCCGCTGCGCATGTAAAGTACATGGCTATGGGTTTCCCAACAGCAAGAAGTACCACTAGATTTCAATAAATCCTTAGAACTTATTTGTGCTACAAGTGCTAATGCGGTAGGAGAAGTACTTGCACAGTGAATGGACGAAAACCCGCACACCCTCTACTACACAAGTAAAATCCTGGAGGAGTGTAAGAGCTACACGAGGATAGAGAAGGAGATGATCGCAGTCGTAATTGCTGTAGAAAAGTTAGAGTATTATTTCATTGGATATCAAGGGTCACCGACTACATAAAATATGTGTCAATAAAGTATCTGTAGAACAACTGGAACACAAAACTAAGGCTTGTCATTCAGATTTAGATCGCAATGACGACAATATTTGTGAACACAGTTGGATGTTGATTGACGTCCAACTAGAAGAAACGCCCATGGATGACCCATTTGCAGATGATGATCAGGACGCAACAAAACACTGAATAACAATAGAGCTGGGCTATCGGGGCAAATCATGTGCCCCGAACGATCCCACCACAATATAAACTATTGAGAGGTGGTGAGGCTCATGACCCAAAACAAGCGCTTCTTGGGAGGCAACTGATCGGGGTATTTTATATAGATAATTACCCCCGATCTTATATCTTATTTAATGCATTTTTATTAGTTATTTTAGTATTTTTTTTATCTTTATTTTAACACTAGAATCAAGTTACAGCTAATATCCTATGTGATTGCAGGAAATGGAGCAAAACATAGAAAATGAATCAAAATAGAGGCGCGAGGAAGCTAATTTGCGAACCGAGCAGAAGACGCTCCGCGGTGCCAACCAGGTGCACAGAAGAAGGAGCTTCGCGACCTACGCAGAGCCAATCACTAGTGCCTAAATAAGGTAATAAGACGATGTTGTAGCCCAAGATTTGATTGAAGATATGATTGATGAATAAATAGAAACTCCAACTGACTCAAGGGAGTCGCGTGCATGTGGGAGAAAATCGGGAAGAAGATCTTAGACATTCACACAAAAATTTATGAGTCGAGGGCAATGTTATTCTCAGTTTCATGATATTTAAAACAATTCTGATATTACTAATTATATTTATTGAGTTGTGTATGAATCAGTCAGAAGAATAGCAAGCTCAAGAAGACGGGGAATGAAGATTAATTCAACTCGGGTGCAAGCCGGTCACTCCATAAGAGCTAGAAGGCGAGTAATTCTTAGTTAGTTAGTTCTAGTGTTTTGGAGTTATTTGGTTTTTATTAAAGAGAGTTTTCCGTAGTCCCTATCTTACTGCAATTCTGTTCGACCGTGTTTTTGGTCCAATCGATTGGAATAACTGACAGAACGTGCTGGTTCAGGCTCCGGCTGACCGGAGCTTTTGGTCCGGTCGACCGGAACTCGCACGAACTAGCCGTTTGAATAGAATATTTCTCTTAATTACCTTTATATGCAGGCTCTGTTTGACCGGAGCTTTTGGTCTGGTCAACCGGAACTCACAGCTTTCCAAATCTGTTGGGCTGCTCCTTCCCTCTTTAAAAGAGCAATCCCCCAATTCCGAGTTTTCAACCAAATTTTGAGCAACATCAATAAAAAAATTCTCTTTAGTGTGCTACTATAATTACTCAATATTCTTTGTTAGATTAGGGAGAATTGAGTGAGCATGTGTTTGTTGTTCGTTTGTGATTGAAATGTATCTTTGTTGTTTGTTTCATCGAATCTCTACGGGTGTTGTAAAGCGATTGGTGAATCAAAGGCTTGTAAAAGAATAACGCTATTTGGATTAGTGAATCAAGGAGCTGAAAGGCATACTTGGAGAGCAGACGCTTGTGAATGCAGCAAGGATTGCGAGCGAAAATGGGTAGTTAAGACTAACACATCCACCTTGCCGAACTTTGTCAACAGATTTGGTGTTTGGTACTTTCGCTCCTTTTTATTTACTTATCTTTATTTTATTTACTTTTAATTAATTTACTTTTAATTAATTCAACTATCCAACTTAAAAGTCCAAAATACTAGAAAGTATAAAACCCTAAAAATATTAACAATCACTCTTCCGCATGAATTGGCCTAGTAACCCTCCCCCCCGCGCCCACCCGTCCTTTAGGCCTCAATTAATCAACAGGCAACCCTATGTCTCCTCCCCTTATATAAAGGGCCATTATATGGTCGGAGTCGAGAAAGAGAGAGAAAACAAGATTTTAGAGAGAGAGTTTCGTTTACAAGGGGAATGTCACGGCTCAATGCACAACCACGGACAACATGTTTAAATTTATTCCGATCATCTCTATGTATCATGTATTCTTGTTTAGTTCTATGTTTTGTAACTAAACCTATGAAGGTGAGGTGTTAGTAGTTTGTTGAATCTCGTTAAATTATATTAAGTTTCTTTTATCTTCCATTACCTATTTCTCTATGATGTGATTTGTTTTGTGTATTCAGCTCTTACTTTGAAGTATGCAGTGCACCGGAATTCTCAATACACATACAAGTAGGCAAAGGACAGGGAGGAGAAGTCGAAAGTCAGATCCACAAAGCAAACTTAGACCGATAAGGCACGAGAGTAGCTGGGATGTCTAAGCAGAGCAAGTGACACCACAGAGCCCAAACGGTTCTTACCTTGGTCGGGTATCCTTGGTGTGCATATACTACGATTCATTGCGGGAGCTAGCTTCAAGATATAAGGGTTGACATCCCGCTACAATGCAATATTGTGAAGTGACTAAACAATGTAAACTATGCTATAAATTTGATAGGACTATTACCGACATCAAAAACCAAGGGTTTTGCATTTTTTCTATTTTTTTAGAATATATTCTCTTTTTTTCAAATTTTTGTTTTCTTGCATGAATCGTAGGTGTGTATATAAGAGGGACAACATAACAAGGCAAGCCGCCCATGCATGGGCTTGAAGGAATGAGGAGTACGAGGCGAGATAGACACCCGCGGTTGCGAAATACACACCTGCGATCGTGGGAATGACAACGGCCGGAATATCAACGGTCACTATAGGGAGAATCAACACCCACATTTAAATCAGTAATAACTGCCAGTCATCACCACTCAAACCACTCAGTACCGCATTCATCACCCAATAACCAATGGTTTATCTCCCACAACTTGCACCCGCCCCCTACATAAACCACATAACCCACTTTCCTAGTCTCAATCCACTCCAAGCCAACACTAACCTAAGAGGCAAACCCCTCAAGCAAATTTCACCCCGAAACACCACCATGAAAAGATGGGTGCTAAACCGCTTATGGACCAACTCTTTGGTGGGTTCAACATTTTCATCCTCCATCAGAGAGCCGCCGCCACCTCCACCCCAGTCGGTGGTGTTGCTTACATACCATTCATGGGGAGACGGATCGGAAACCCAAGCGCCAACTAGTCCTCCCTCCGTTGGAATTCGTGCAAGATATCCCATCATCCCCAGAGGAACAAAGACCGAGACAAAGGAGACGTATAGCTGAACACCAACGAGACATGATGAACCATGAGGAAAGCTTTAGGCAGGGAGCAACCAGGAGTAGGACACGATAGCAGTCACGTAGACGAAGAGGAAGCACGCCATCAGAAAACAGAGCATCGCAGGCGCGAGTAGGAGGAGAACTTGGATGAAGAACTCGACCCGGATGGAGAATCAGAGGAGGATGACCCAGAGATCCAGGGCAGAATTTCCGCTTGTTGTATGTATGTATATGTTAATTTTCTTATTTTTACATACTTACTACTAACATACATATCACTTTGGCCCTGCGTGAGCAATTTTTTGTTATTGTTCAATGTTTCCAAATTATTTTTAGCATTATCATACTTTCTATATGCTACTTAATGGATGGATTTGAAATTAATAGTACATGAATTAAGATACAATTTGATTTTTTATATTTCAATATACATGAATCATTAGTTAAAATTATGTATTTTAAAAATATATGTATTTATTGATTCATATTGCATGTTTTATATATTGTATTACAAAATCACATATTTCAAAGTTTGTTTTTTCGTTACAATCATGAATCTCCTATTAATTTATTGACTATTATATGCTAATTATAATTGGTATAATTAAATTTATGGAAAACACACATTTTATTTAATTTTATGTTAATTAGTAAATTCCTATATAATACAAAATAGTTTAATGCATTCAGTACCCTTAATGGAATAACAAATTTTGTTTCAATTCAAATCATGTTTACAAATTACAATCACTCAAATACACCAGATAAAACATTCTATCATTTATCCCTTGAACATTCTATCATTTATCCCTTTATTTAATACAATCAATTCGGCCTACAATACAAAAAGCTATCTCTGCCGTATACAAACTCTTACATACAACAACAGACCATAACACCCAACGTATGAAAAAAATAAACCAACCCAACCAATAGTCACGCACTACAAGACCAGTCCGTATAGAACAGTAAATTCCATTGGTGGTTCAAACTGTTCCTTAAATAACAATAATGAAAAAACGAGACGCATATGTTTATATTATTTAACACTCCAAACTGAGTGAATCTGATGATCCTCACTTCGTCCCTTTCTTTTCTTTTCCGAGTTATTCTTCTGATTTTAGATTAAAGCGGCAAATATCCCTCAATTCAGTACAAAATACTCTTTATTGAGAAATAACAGATAAACTCTTGCCAGAGAGAGATGGGGAAAGGAAGATCAACAATGGAGGTGGGATCGGATGGAGTGGCTGTAATCACCCTTGTTAATCCTCCTGTCAATGCTCTTTCCTATGACGGTACAGTTAATTTACTTTAAAACCTCTCGTTTTGCAATTATTTAGATATTTTTCAGAGAATCTGAGATTTTTTCGTGAAATCTGAACTCTGAATTGAAGCCTTTATTTGAGAATGTCAAACTCTGAGGGTTGTGTATGAACGAAACAGGGATTTTTTTTTGTTGAATGGTAGTTAAGAAGAATCAATCTTATTTTTTCTGTTGTTCGTTTCATGGAATTAGTGAAAATGCCAAAATGGTCGCTTTCATTTTGCTTTCACTGTTTTGAATCTTATGCCTAAAGATAAAAAGTTTTGATTTTATAAATTAAAGTTTTGGACAAATGGAACTATCGCGTATTGATTTCTCAACGAATTTCACAGTTAAATGCAAATTTAATTAAACAGAAAGCATGGAAAATAACTTCTCAGTATTAAATCATTACAGTTTTAGTTTAATTTGTTTTATTTTGAATTGCAGTTTTGATAAGTTTAAGGGAGCATTATGAGCAAGCAATGAAAAGGGAGGACGTGCTTGCTATTGTTCTCACAGGTATTTAAAATAAAAGTTTTTTCTCATGCATTCATTTTTTTATTTGTATTTTCCAATATTCAATTGTTTTGAAATTGCGAAGATATTTCTTACTCTCAAAAGATGATATAAAAATTAGTTAAAAATAGTTTAAGGAATTTTATTGAGGGAGTTTAAAGAATTTTTTAATCAGTTTATGTAATCATTAAATTTATCTATTATTCAATTTATCTATATTATGAAGAAAGTATATCAGTATGCTTTTGATATATTTTTATGATTTTACTCCACAAACTGTATTGGTATTTTAGTTGAATTTTTTGTACCCACACATGGTTCAAATAAGCCATAAGTTTAAAACTAAATAAATAATTAAAAAAAAGAGAAAAAAATAAAATAAGGAGTTCCATTCAGTACACTGGTAAACCAATTTGGGCCTCAATAAAATAATACTATTCAAAAATTCTAATTGATAAAATAAGTATAAATTTTTTTATTTAACACAAATAAATTGGTATTGTCTTTTTATTACAAGGTGCAAATGGGAGGTTTTGCGGGGGTTTTGATATAAATGATTTTCACAGTGGAACCGGTAATTCCTAAAATCTTAAACTATTTTTTATTTTATTTTATTATTTAATCTTCCAATTGTTGTCACTTATAATATTTTTTCTAATTTATATTAGGTGCCAAAGAGAAACTTGGAATCACACCGAATGAGTTTCTCTCTTATGACATAGAAGGTTCAATCTAAACTATTGCATTTTTACATTTCTGACCTTGCATAACCAGAAATTTTGTTTTTCTTTTTGTAAATATATGTGTTGAAATCAACTTTTTTCTGTGACTTACAACAATTTAAGATTTATGAGAGTATATATATATATATATATATATATATATATATATTCAAATTTTTTTATTAAATTTAAAATACACAATTTTCATTTTTTAATACATAGTAGGTAATTATACATTTATGACCTTGCAAAACCAGAATTTGTTTTTTCTATTTCTGAATATGTGCCTAAATTAATCCTCTTAAAAATGGGTAAAACTTAAATTAAAAGTACATAACCAACTTTTCTATTTTTTTACAAGATTTGTGAGGGTATACATGTAAAATAGTTCATTTTCATATTTTTTTATTACATAGATGGTTACAAACCATTAGTCTAAATTATACCTAGGAAAACCAGAATTTTTTTTTGTATTTCTCAGTGTGTTAAAATAAATAAGAAATCATCTTAAAAGGGAGTAGATGGAAGGATATAACCAATATTTCTGCGATATGCAACAATTTAAAACTTGTGATGGTATATATGTAAAAATACTCAATTTTGACATTTTTATTATTCAGGTGCTAAAAAACCGTCAGTGGCTGCTATGGATGGTCTTGCTCTTGGTGGCGGTTTAGAGATTGCTATGGTATTTTTTTAATTTAATTATTTATTTTCTTTCTTTAGTTCAAATTTTAGAAATAAATGTATTTTTTTATTTTATGAGTTATGACCCTACAGGATGAAATAATTTTCCTATTTTTTAAAAGTATGATAAATATACCTTTGGTGGTAAAAACTAAAAAGGAAATATCTTTTAGGTTTTATATGTTTTTGCAAGGACTGGTATTTTGAAGTTTTGTAGGGGACAAATAGGAATTTTCATTCTAAAAAAGTATAGATTAAATATTGGTAGAAAATAGGTAAATTTTCTCAATTAACTTTGTCAAACTCGAAATATTTCCCTAACAGAACGACATAATTTCCTGTTTTTTCCTAGAAGGTAGTAAAAACAAAATAGATTTTAGTTTTTATAGGGTATTCCTCAATTTGCAAGGACAGATGATGTATTACGAGATTTTATAGGGTTCAAATAGGAAACTTCATTATCAAAAAATATATTAAATATTTAAATATTTTTATGATGAATTAATTTTTTGGTTTAGAAAGGCATGTCATGCAAGAATCAGTACTCCAAATGCTCAGTTGGCTTTGCCTGAGCTTCAGCTCGGTATTATTCCTGGAATGGGAGGTACTTTAGTTAAATTTAATTATTTCTTATAATCTTTTTCAGTTTATAATCTTTTTTTATTGACAAATTTGCAAACAAGCTCCTGAATAATGTTTAAATTGGAAAACGACCTCCATTGTAGGAAATTGCGAAAGGCCCTTTTTTTCTTTGAGCAAATTGCAAAAAAATTGTAATAGTATGAATAGAAGTTTACATTTTGCAGTTTAGAGGGGCTTTTAAATTTTGCAATTTCCAATAATGGAGTTTTGTTTTTGCAATTTAAACATAATTGAGGGCTTTTTTTGCGAATTCCCTATTTTACATTTCCCCTTCATTTTTTATTTTTTAAAAATCTGTCATAAATCGAAAAAAAGAAAAAGAGAAAGTTTCAACTGAAGGCTCAGTTGATCCTAATATTAATCTTCATCAATTGTGTTTTAAGCTTTTGAGTTTTTTTTTTAATATTTTTTATTTAATATATAATTGGTTTATTTTGATTATTTTAGGTACACAGCGGCTCCCTCGCCTTGTTGGCCTGCCTAAAGCTCTTGAAATGATGCTTGTAATTTCTTTCTTCTTCTTTTTGGTTAATAATAATCATTACATGTTTGAAATTATATTCTACGATTTCCATATTATCAGTATCGGGTCTATTCATACAAGCACAAACCTGGTCCTGCTTTGTAAGATACTGTTTCACTGAAAACCCCAAAATAATAATTCTACATAAATCCAATTAAAAAAACTCCAAGTCCAAATACACAAAATACCAAGCAAAAAAGAGTTACTATAATTCTATTGGTTAGTTTTTATTGCTATAATACAGGATGTGATTTGATTTAGTGGGAATTAATAAGAAATGTAAATTGTCTCTCTTTTGTGTCTGTTATTATGTTATGCATTTGGAGTTTTCTAATTTGATTTGTGTAAATTTAGTTATATCCTTCCATTTTTTTGGATTTTTCAGATGGTAGTACCTTGATAATAACGTACAAACTAAGTATCAAATGGACTAAATTCCATCATTAATTTTACAGCAATCAAAATCAATTAAGGGCAAAGAAGCCAAATCACTCGGCTTAATCGACTCTTTTACCGCCTCTCAAGACTTAATCTCAGCCGCTCGTTCTTTAGCCTTACAAATCTCAGAATTCAAAAAGCCGTGGATCAAAACTCTGTACAGAACCGACAGATTACCGTCTGTTAAGGATGCCCGCGCGATTTTGAATCTTGCGAGGACTGAATTGCAAAAAGGACAGGGGAATTTGGAGCATTTTTCGGCTTGTGTTGAGATTGTGGAAATAGGCGTTGTTTTAGGACCTCAAGCTGGACTTGTTAAGGTATTTTAAAAATATTAATTAATTAATTAATTTAATGTTTAATGTTAGTAATATTAATGTTACTAATATTGATTAATTAATTAATTATTAAGGTTTGTATTAAAAGTCTGTTAGTAATACTAATTAATTAATATTTAGTGTTTTATTTTCACAAGTTGAAATGTTAAATCACTTGGTGTATCAAAAAGTAAAAAAAAGTGTATTTTAATCATATACAGGCTTGAATTTATTCTGTTTGAGGGTAGTTATGTATAAGATTTTCAAGATCCTAGTGAATTTATTGATGCTTAGTGTTGTTTAGACTCAATTTTGCAATAAAAAGAGTAAAAAGGAAAAAAATTCTAACAGAATTATGAAGTTGTATGTTTTGAATTAAGGTCTGTGAATAATTTGAATTTAATAACATTTAGTATTCCATTTCACAAGTTAACTATTAAGTATATCAAAAACTAAATTTTTGGGTTTGTTTATAATATATAGCCTTATATTCCTTCTTATCATAATGAAAATATTGAATGAATTGATGTTTTCCGTCATTTTAGTCTTTATACTCAATTGTGCAACTAGACAGAGGAAAAAAGAATAAAAAGAAACAAAAATACTGAAAATATTGTATTTTTCAGTTTTAATGGGCTAAGCCGTAAAAATTCTCCTAATTTATTTTTTTTCTATTTATAGGAGGGTTATTATGCAAAAAAGCTACAGGATTCTGAGACTAGCAAAAGCTTGATGCATTTTTTCTTTGCACAACGTGCCACTTCAAAGGTAATAATAACTACTTGGGGATTTTTGCACATAACCCCTTCATAAAACCTGTTTTTACAGCATTATTATGTTTAGGCCTCGTTTGGTATCGTTGCCGTTTTCTGTTTTCTGTTTTTTTTCTCCAGAAAAAAAACAAAACGTGTTTGGCAAAATGACTCTGTTTTCATTTTTTTCTATCCAAATGGCAAAAAATAAACAGGATTTTGGAAGCAAGAAAAAGTTGTTTCTTCTTTTCTGTTTTTCACTGCCAAACCTATAAATGTCCGAAACCGCATAAAAAAAAATATGATAGCACTGAAAAAATATATTGACCTTGAAATATTGTATTGCGCTAAAAAAGGTAAGTTGGCGTAAAAAATAGTATATTCATAATAAAAAGGAATTTTGACCGTAAAACTTTATATCCACTAAAAAAAGATAAGTTGACACTAATTAAAAATATTGACCCTGAAACTTTATATTGCAGTAAAACTAAAATAACTTACCACTGAAAATAATATAATGATACCGAAAAAGGTTTTTTAATACTGTAATCTTTATATTCACACTGAAATGTTATATTGACACTAGAAAGGATATATGCCGAATTAAAAATGATATATTAACATTTTTAATACTAAAAATAATATATTGACATTGAAAATGTTTTATTGATACTAAAAAAACAGTATTTTGATACACTAAAAACAATATATTCTCACTGAAAATAGTATATTGACAGGGAAAATGATACATTAATATTGTAAACGGTAGATTGACACTAAATACTTATATATTGGCATTGAAAACATCATATTAACTCTAAAACTGATTGCTGAAAATAGGATATTAATACTCAATAATGATAAATCAACATAATAAACGGTACATTGATACTGGAAATGATATATTGGTACTTAAAATGGTATATTAACGCTGAAAATATTATGTTGATACTATAAACGACATATTGACGCTGAAAACTTGATATATTGGCGTTGAAAATGTTATAAATGTACATTTTATAAAATAATAACTAGGAAAAATATTATCGGTTTTAAAAACAAAAAACAGTTTTTTTGAAAACAAAAACAGAAAAACAGAAAACTGATTTTTGTTTTTAAAAAACGAAAAATAGAAAAACGGAAATGATGCCAAACGAGCCCTAAACTTTTAGTTTCATGTTTTCATTATTGGAAAATGAATTTTTATACACCAACAAGCCAAGAGAAAGAAAAAAATGATTAACTTTATTTAAACTGATTAAGGCTCAAATAATTAACATTATAAATAATGCAATTAAGCTTCAGACAACTCAATTAAAAAAGTAACACTTTTAATAATGATTGCAATTAAGCTGTGAAAACTAACAAAAGAAATTAATTTTATTCAAAAAATATTAACTACAATGACTTTTTTTCCAAAGTCCGTAGGCAATTCCATTAAACACATAATTTTTCATTACAATGATCAGCATTCCTTAATTGGAGATTAACATAGACTAAATAATAATATGAAGTCAAAAAGAATCAATAATAAATATGAAGTCAAAAAGAACCTAAAAGACTCAGAACTGCCATAAAAATCCACTGCAAAGCATAAAAAAGCAAAGAAAATAGATAAAAGGATGTGACGGCTAAAGAAAAAACTGAAAAAAAGAAACAAAAACTCCGGCATTAGAACCCTGGATTAACAGAAATATTAGCAATAATTAGGATTTTATTATGGTTAATATTTTTGTTTTTGAAATAATAAATGTTCCTTGAGTTCCAAATTTCCCGCATAATTGCAAAAAGAAAAGGGAATTTCAGAATGTGGGATATGAACCCAAAATACAATGCATTTCAGTTTCCTCATGAGTCTGACAAATTTTAAAAAAGAAGAAATTCCCAGCAAGGAGAGATGAAGTGAAGCGATTTTGTTTTCCAGATTGATTTAAAAAATTTTGAATCTTGTAGATGAGGGTCAGTAGGGTATGGGATATTATAAATGATTTTATTAGATTCTTTGGCAGAAAAATTTCCGTCTTTAGTTGATTCCCAAATGAGATTGTCTTGAGTAAGATTATTTATAGTTGGAAGATAAGGAAAAGATAGAATATTCTGAGGATTTATAGTTGGAAGAAGCATAAGAATTAACAGTGTTTCATGATAAAAAGTAGTAGTTTTTTTGCAATTTTGTAACGATTTAGAGGTGTTTTTTTTTTGCAATTTCCAATAATGGAGGGGTTCTTTTGCAAATTTTCTCTTTTATAATGCATGATTATTTATTTTCTGTTTCATTTATTAAATTATACAGGTACCAGGAATAACTGACAAAGGTCTCATACCAAATAGAATAAAAAGAGTTGGTATTGTATCAAGCGGAATAATTGGGTCTGAAATTGCAACAGTTTTTATATTAAATAATTTCAGAGTAATTTTGAAGGACCAAAATGAAAAATCCTTACAAGCTGGTCTTGCAAAAGTAATAGGTGAGAAAGATTAATTTTATTCAAGGGATTTCATTTATAACCCTACGAAACAAGAAATGTAATGTATTATATCCCTCTTGAGAAGTTCTTGTAAACTACATGAAAAGCCCTTTTGTTTATCTCGTTTTTGTAGAGAAATTGAGTACCTTATAATATTTTTGTTTTATAGGGGAATAAATTATAATATTTTTGTTAATTGTGTATTTGAATTTACTTTTTTTTTATATGTGATTTTCAGAGAATTTACAAAGCTATGTGAGCAAAGGAAAAATAACTCAAGAAGAATTTGAAAACAGAATTTCTTTATTGACGGTTGTTTTTAACTATGAACAATTCGGGGATTTAGACATTGTTATTGAGGCAAGTCTAAGACTTTCTTTCTTTATTTTTTACTATTTTACTATTTTATTATTTTTATTTTGATATTTTTTATTTGTTTTTAACTGATCATTTTTTTATTAGTTTTTTCATATTTTTTTCTTTAATTGAACAATCTAGTTTCAATTTAGCCTTAGTTGTGCCTTTAACCATTAAATAATCCTTTATAATTTATATATCACCAAAATAATATTAGATAGTTTCAATTCAGAGATAAATAACTTAAGCGGTATATATATACAATTTCCTCATCCATTTATTTCATTTATATACCTTTGTGACTTATTTTTATTATTGTATTTTATGGTTTGACAGGCGGTTACGGAAGATCTCTCACTGAAACAAAAGATTTTCTGTGAGTTTGAAAAATATTGCTCTTCAAAATGCATAACTGCAACAAATAATTCAACAATTGACTTTAATCTCATTGGTCAAATGACCAACTCGCAAGATCGTATTGTTGGAGCGAATTTCTTTAGGTAATTTCATTTTACAAAACCATCCTTGCAAATTTTCAAGGGGGGATTTCATATTTAGTTTTACGTACTCTTCTTAAAATTCAAACTTATCCTTCCAAAATTTGATATTTGCATTTTTAGATGCGTAAACATGATATATTAGATTTTGGAACGGTAAATTTGATATTTGGAGAGGTAAATATAATAGTTTGAAGTTTCGAAAGGGTAATATCAAATTCCCCATTTTCAAAATTACAGTTCTATCCCTACAATATTGAAAATAGGGTAAAAGTTACAGTTTAAGTTTTGTATGGGTATAAATGATATTTTAAATTTTTATGGGTACACATGAAATTATAGCTTTGATTTGATATAAAACCAAAAGACTAATAAAAACATTCTTCTTTTCTCGCCAGCTCAGCAAAAGTGACCTCACTTTTGGAAATTATACGCACACCCAAAACGTCCCCACAAGTTTTGTTGGACTTGTTACATCTTGCAAAACATTTGCAAAAAACCCCAATAATTGTTGGAAATTGCGTTGTTAATAGAATGATTTTGGCTTATGCTCATGCCGCTTTGTTTTCAGTCGATTTTGGTGCGGATTTATATATGGTTGATAGAGTGCTTACTAAATTTGGCATGCAAATGGGACCGTTTAGGTATTTTATTTTATTTTTGTTTTTTTTAATTTACTTTTTTTATTTGATATATGATAAAAAGAAGTAAAAGAGTGTATAATATGATGAAAGTGAATATTGTTCAGGTTATCATAAGTATTTTCACTGTTAAGTTCATCTCTTTTAAAGAAAAATAACATTTCATTTGGTCCAAAAAATATTTATTTATTTTTTAATTTCAAAATTATTGCAGATTTATTGACCAAGTAGTTTTTAATGCTTCTATTTCAACTGGCACAAAATACAGATCAACTCTCATTTCTTCTATGCTTCAAGATAAAAAGACTGGTACATACATATTTTTTCCGCTTTAATTTCCTTACGAGTTTGAATGAAGATGGAAAATCTTGTATTGCAAATTAGCAATGGCGTTTTGCGAAAATAATGTTATGTTTTTTATATATTTTATAGGGTTTTATTTGTATGATGAAAAGAGAGAGGCGAGTCAAGATCTTGATATTATAAAATATGTTGAGAAATCGAGGCAAAATTCCGGTTTTACCCCTGATGATGAGGTATATATTATATATTCTTTTATCTATTTGTTGCTTTCATTTTATTTTTCTCATTGTTTGTAAGACCTTTTGAGTTAGTAAACAAAATTTAGAGAAATACTGAAAATTAGAAGGGTTTTCTATAAAAACCAAAGAGTTTAGAGAAAAGAATTAAATAAACATATCGTAAAACTAATGAAAGAGAAATTCTGGTTTTGCCCCTGATATGAGATATATATTATATTTCCTTTTATCCATATGCTACTTTTTTATTATTATTTTACCTGATTTTAAGACCTTATGATTTAGTAAACAGAACAAAATACTGAAAGTAAAAAGGGTTAGAAAAATGAATTAAGTAAATATACAAGTAAACGAATAAGTGGAGTTTTATCAAGGTACTTCAAAATTATTTAATTACTGAACTAAAATAATCATAGATTAAGATTTAAATCTTGCCCAACCGCCTTCTTAGACTTTGTTCATAGTAACTTTTGCTAAAGCAAAGTGACTTTTTTGAACTTCCAAAAAAATATAAATGCTACTTATAAACAGAACATTCTTTTCCTTCTCTTTTTTTACATTTTGTAGCATAATGATAATGCAATTGTTTATATTTTCCTTCGTTACAAAATTGGGGTTCAAGTTGAGTAAATTTATGTTTTTACCCCTGATAGATGACGAAATTAACGGAAAAGGACATAATAGAAATGATATTATTTCCGGTAATAAATGAAGCTTATCAAATACTCAAAGAGGGAATTTGTATCAAATCGTCAGATTTAGATGTTGCTTCCGTTTTGGGCTTCGGTTTTCCTTCTTACAGGTTATTTTTCATAGAACCCCCTGAACTTTATTTACTTATTTTTTTAGGTGTAATTTTGTATATTGGTCCTTCTAAAAACTCAACTTATCATTTCGCCCTTTCAAAACGTGAAAAATACTGGATTTATCCAAACTATTTGTGGTTGAAAATGATAAATTTGCCCATCCAAAATGTAAAAATTAGCATATTTTCCCTTCTCAAATTATTTGTGGTTAAACTCTAAATGACATATTTGCCCTTATCAAACTGCAAGTGTCAAATTCGCCCTTTAAAATATTAAGTATTACTTGATTTATTCAAATTGTTTCTGGCTGAAAAGGTTAAAATTGGGTCTAAATTTAGTATAATTCTGAGTTTTAGAAAGGTAATTTGATATTTGAGTTTTTTATGGATTAGTTTTTTATTTCTATTTTTGTAGGACAAATTTGCTATCTTTGCGTTTACAAAAATAACCTTATGAAACATCAATTGCTTATTAGGCCTTTTGATAAACTTGATAATATTAATATGTTAATTGTATATATTTTTAATTTATCAGAGGAGGCATAATGTTTTGGGGCGATTTATTAGGTGCAAAAAATGTATATAAAAGATTGGAATTTTGGTCTACAAAATATGGCAAAATCTTTAAGCCCTGTAATTATCTGGCCGAAAGAGCTTCTAAAGTATCTTTGGTAAGAAAATAGAAAAATATCATAAATTAATCAAGGAAAAAATTAAAATATTTATAATTATTATATATTGACTGATTAATTAAATGTGAATTGTGATGCAGGGAGCTCAGTTTGAAGCCAAGTCTCGATTGTAAACGAACAACTTGCAATAATATTTATTATTTTTTCAGTCAAGTTAACAAGGAATCTTGTGCTTATTTTTTTTTATTTCTAAATTCATTTTTAGCTGTTTTAACTTGAATCTTTGTCATAATAAGTGCAATAAGAGTTGAAAAGTGATTTCATCGCATATATCTTATTTGTTTAATAATAATAATAATAATAATAATAATAAGAATAATTTCTTTGATTTTAACCATATTAAATGTGTAGTACATTTGCATCTTTTCCTAGTCAGGATCTATATAGTCTATAGACTTAAAAACTGTGCCCTGATCCATTTTCTGCATGCATAATCAATTTGATTTTGACATGAAAATGTTATTGGGTCCCACTTGTTCAAGGTGTCGGTAAATGAGTGAAATCTTCTGTTTTTACTGTTGGGGGATATAATCGGGTTATCGAATACTATCCCAATGGAGATATTTATCTCTTAATTCGTTGGGCCAAAAAGTGATGCCAAAAATGTAAAAGCGCAAGTACACTTACGTCAATTTAAAAGCGGAAGTAGACTTTATGATCCTTGATCTGAGTGGTAGTCCAACAACGGGCATGTATGTTTGATTTGGTGTATATTAAGATCCATGAATATGTCATATCCATGGATATTATGATCCATGGATATAAGAATATATATGAGTTGTTTGATATCATGTACATGAAAATCAATTGTTTGATTTTGATTGAAATCCAGGATTTACAATAATAATAATAATAATAATAATAATAATAATAATAACAAATGAAATAATAATAATAATAAACAATAATAATAAAATAATACTTAAATAATAATAACAATAACAATAAATAATAAAAAAACAATAACAATAAAAAAATAATGATAAATAAAAAACAATAATTAATAATAGTAATAATAGCAATAGATAATAAAACAACAACAACAATAATAATAATAATAAATACAAATAGAAATAAAATAATAATAAAAATAAATAATATAATAATAATAATAATAATAATAATAGATAATAGATAATAGATAATAATAATAATAATAATAAATAAACAATATAATAATAATAAATAATAATAATAAATAACAATAATAAATAATAAAAGTAAATAATAATAATAATAATAATAATAATAATAATAATAATAATAATAATAATAATAATAATAATAATAATAATAATAATAATAATAATAATAATTAGCCCATCCTTGTATTTTGTCATCCCAATTTTTTGGAGGGATTACAAAATGCATGGATCTTACTCTTCAAATCCCTCATCCACCAAATCAAAGAATGGATTTTGATTCAAATTCATGACTTTGAAATACAATTCACCTAGATACACCAAATCAAACAAGCCCTATATCTTTTTCATTGTACTTTACAAGGGTCAACATGACATTGTAAAAAAGAAACCGACACATCATCTCATGGCGTCAAGAGACACCAAAAGACAGAGGGTACAACAGCTGTACTTTGCCATGCGTGATTTGCTGTTTGATTAGAATTTTGGTTGAGAAATTTTTCTAATATTAGCCAATAGCTTATGAAGACCGTTATTGGCTCTCTTTAAAAGTATCGGCGCAAGAGAGAATCTAGATAATAACATTCTTAATCTATTTCTTTTTTCTAGATTCATTCTTAAACTATTTCAACAATTTTCTTTGTTCTTATAATCAATCATCTTTCTATAAGGAAATGGATTTGAACCAGCCTCCTTTTGAAATTTGGGGATCTTTAAATCAGGGGGAGAGTAATGAGCTTAGGGATTTGAGGAACCCATTGCAGCATGGCCTTGATGCACCAAGAGGTTCGACGGGGCCAGCACAATACGACCATGATGTGCCCAGATATTCAATGGGTGATGCGCAAAGGGATTTTGTGGACTCAGTACAATATGACCGAGACACGCTCAGGAATCCAATAGGCTCGTGGCAATACGGCATTGATATGCTAAGGGGTTCGATGGGAACAGGCCCATATGAAATTTTTGGAGACGAGCCGAGAGTTCCGATGATCCCAAGTCTCTATAACGTCATGCGCGATGAGCCGCCCATGGTTCCGAGAAGGCCGTCGTCAGGACCATGGCCATATAATGTTTTACAGGGCGAGCCTAACTCCAATCTTTTCGGATACGAGTTCAATGACTCGACAAGGCAATGGCCCTTTTTCGGCTACCAACAAACATCTCCAGGTGAGTATACATAATTCTCTTAAGGGTTCACCTTTCAATACACCAATTAATCATTTCACAAAGTGAGGGATTTATATTTAAACATTTTGTTAAGACTCAAAACCCTCAATTAGTGTTGAGAGACTAACTAAATACATGAGATCTCTATCTAGAAAGATTTTGTAGGAAAAAAAATTGATATTATGAGAATTCAAGATATATGATGTGTTTTGGGAAATAGATGTTTAGTAAAAATATAAGATGTAGCTAGGGATTTAAACAGTTCGGATAGTGATCATATCAGATCCGTATTCATATTTTTTGAATACGGATTCGGATCCAGATAATTCCGGATCCAGATATGATTCGAATATTTCATATAAGATATGAATTCAGATGTTATTTGGATAATTAAAATGGATATTTAGCACTAAACATGAATGGTTATTTTATCGTATATATAAAAATATATAGAATTTGAATAAAAAACATATTTTTTGCTTAGAAAAAATATTATTACTATTAGACAAACATCATAAATTTGCCTTATTAATGTTTTATTATGTTTTTAAATTAATAAATTACTATTTTTATAGATATTTAAAGATGTATTACTAATTTATATATATCTCAATCCATACAAATTATGGGTCAATAAATGGATACCGTTCTTGACAATTTGAGTCAAAAAATAGATACCCGTTTTATAAAATTACTGGATTCGGATATTACCCGGACCCGATCCGATATTAAAATCCAACATAAAGCCGTGCATGGGATAACAGAATCATGACCGCTTGATATTGAAAACACGGGATAGTGAAACCGTGACCTCTTAACCGCATATGGAATAGCCAAACCATGATCGTTAAGACGAAAATAGAAATATAGTCACACATGGGATTGCGAACCATGAATGCTAAATTAGAAATGAGAATAAAGTTGTACATGGGATAGCGAAATCATGACCGCTTGATACTGAAAACAAGGGATAGCGAAACCGTGACACCTTAGCCACACATGGGATTGCGAAACCATGATAGTTGAGCTGGAAATAGAAATATAGCCGCACATGGGATTACGAAACCATGACCGCTAAATTAGAAATGAGAATAAAGTTGTGCATGGGATAGTGAAACCATGACCTATTGATATTGAAAATACGGGATAGCGAAACCGTGACATCTTAGCCGCACATGAAATTGCAAAACCATGGCCGTTGAGTTGGAAATAGAAATATAGCCGCACATGGGATTGCGAAACCATGGTTGCTAAATTAGAAATGAGAATAAAGCTGTGCATGGGATAGCTAAACCATGACTGCTTGATACTAAAAACATGGGATAGCGAAACCGTGACACCTTAGCCGTACATGGGATTGCGAAACCATGGCTGCTGAGCTGGAAATAGAAATATAGCTACACATGGGATTGCGAAACCATGGTTGCTAAATTAGAAATGAGAATAAAAATATTCATGGTATAGCGAAACCATGACCGCTTAATATTACAAACACGAGATAGCTAAACCGTGACACCTTAGCCGCACATGGAATTGCGAAACCATGGCCGCTGAGTTAGAGATAGAAATATAGCCGCACATGCGATTACGAAATCATAACTGCTGAGTTAGAAATGAGATTAAAGTTGTGCATGAGATAGCGAAATCATGACCTCTTGATATTGAAAATATGGGATAGTGAAACAGTGACACCTTAGCCGCACATGGGATGACGAAACCTTGACCGCTGAGTTAAAAATAGAAATATGGCACATGAGACTGCGAAACTATAACTGCTGAGTTAGAAATTAGAATAAAGCTGTGCATAGGGTAGCGAAGCCAACACCAATTGGTATTGAAAATATGGGATAACAAAACCGTGACACCTTAGCTGAACATGAAATAGTGAAACCATCACTATTTAATATTGAAACACGGGATGATGAAACGGTGGCTCTTAGCTATATATGGGATAGCTAAATCATGGCCGCTGAGTTAGAAATAAAAACATACTCATGCATGAAATGGAAAAACTATAGTCCCTTGATGTATAAAATATAATACAATCACAAATAAAAGAAAAAAATATTGTGCCTTCTTTATTATTATTATTATTATTAATTCGTTATTAGTTTAATATTATATTTTTATTTACTAGCATACAAGATTGGTCAGCTTTGGCTTGTATGCCCTTTGATTTATGTTTGTACCTTAGGTTGTGATTGGTAGTTTTGTGTTGCGAGTGAAGTGTTAACATGTCTTCCAACACAAGTATTAATTAGCTGAAAAAATATGAAATTTAACTTCACTGTAATTAAATTATCTGACTATAGATGTTATTTTGAATTATGTGAATTACTGTTTAAAAGTTTGTGAATCATTGTTAAGTCTGAAATATAGATTCAGAGTATAATAAACTAGGGGAAAGCTCGCTCAGCTTCGGAGATGCATTAAACATAACTAAGTATATATTGTATTTTACTTCCTATTTTGTGGAACCAAATAACACTCAACATGATAGGTTATTCAATCTCACAGTGCAATACAATACAGTCTTTTCATGATAATTGTTACTAAAAATTATATTGGTGATGTTCTGAAAAATTTAATGTTTATATGAAATTCATGACATGCTACAAAATATCTAAGAAAGATAAAATAATCTAAGTTGAAATGTGTAATGCTAGGTATAATCTGGAGGTGCAATTAAATCAAATGAAAAATACATACATAGCTGCATTTTTCTTACCCCTTTTTCTTTCCTGAGCTTGAGATTGTATTGATGTGATTGATATATTTCACATTTATTGGGTATTTGTCAAAAAAAAAAAAAAAAAAAAAAGCAAAAATATATAGGGATGAAAAATGAAATGTACAAATAAAAGTGTGTTCGGTAGGTTTTGAACCCAAGTCTCTTATTAGACAACGACCAAGAAAAGTTACCATCAGGTCGAGAGCTCATTCGTGATATAGGGACTTAACTATTTTATTTAAACTCCAAACAACGCCTTGCAAAAATGCGAAAAAAATGCTTCCACCAAGTCTTCTAGAGATCAAGCGAGTAGTGTTGCCACCGGAGGAAGAGCTCGTTGTTGATATTTGGCCTTAAAATTTCTATTTATCTCTTAAAAGACTTGTAAGCTGATTTTTTTTTTGTTTTTTGCAAAATAAATAATTTCACCGGGTTTCGAACCTTAGCCCCTTGTACTTCAAGCGAGGAGTGTTACCACTGGGCCAAGAGCTCGTTTGAGAAACTTGGCTTCAAATATCGTATTTAACTTAAGTTTAATAGTACACGTGTCAGACCCAAAATTCACTTGAATTTCCTTGTACATATGGTAAATATGGCATCTGAGCAAGCTATCTTCAAAATTTGAAATGAAAAAGAGATAGGTCGCGTAGTGAGAGTGAGAAGGGTTTAAACTTATTTTATTGAATATAAAGTCATAAAGCTTTTTCTAAGACATAACATTTTATTTAAGCCAAGACGCTGTCTCAAGAAGGTCTCAACGGTCGCTGTGAATTTGAATGGCTCGACAAGTGACATTCCAGCAGTTAATAATGTGCTCACGACTCATGTGGCTGACTTTGTGGGTGCAATGAGAACCTTAATTCAGCAGCAAATCCAAGACAACAATCAATCTTCTCGAGGACAGCAAGATAATGCACAAGATCTATTACATGCTTTCTTACTTATGAAGCCTAACTCATTTTCGGGTACATCTAACCCAGATGGTGCTTACAGGTGGTTGCAGCACATATGCAAGAAACTAGATGCGATGAAATGCCCAGAAGATGATCAAGTACGCTTGGCTACCCACATGTTAACCGGACATGCTGATACTTGGTGGAACATTCATAAGGAAGAATATATAAACGAACATCCAGATCAACCAATACCTTGGAAATGGTTCGAGAAAGCTTTCATGGACCGCCACTTTCCGTATAACCTCCGTCGTGCACGGAAACTAGAATTCGAGAATTTAAAGCAAGGAGAGATGAGTGTTCAAAAATACGTTGAACAGTGGTACCGACTCTATTTTTGGGGGCAACTCAGGGGTGGATGCAGAAGAACGTGTTGTGCAGTTTATTGATGGATTGCACCCTGATATAGCTACTATTGTGAGGACCCACCGACTTAAACATGTTTCAGAAGTTGTGGATATGGCAATCGGTATTGAGCGTAGTAGATACGAATCCAAATTGTTGAAGAAAAAAAACGCGAACAACATGGTGTTAAAAGAACACGTGAGCATATGTTTGAGAGTAGTTCACAAAGGATACAGTATCATCAACCACTATGCTCTTACTGTAATAGACCACACACTGGAGAATGCTTCCCAAAAAACTTGAAGCGCTTCGAGTGCAACAAAATGGGCCATAAGACATGAATGTAGATAAAATGCAACAGGATAGAAGAAATAAAGTTAAAGTTGTTTTTTTTCTTCTCTATAAATGCACGCAACCAAACGATTCTTGGAAGAAGAGGAGGGGGGGTTAGAACGAATTTTTTTTTTTTTTTGTAAGGATATTTTGTAATTTCCAGCAAATTATATGTATGCCGGAAAATGAGAATTAGGTCTTCAAATTTTACTTTTTGAGTGGAGATTTCAGCAAGTTTATATCGTTAATTGAAAATTTTTGGGGACTAAAGTGAAAATTTTCAAACATTCTTCCAGCCTGTTTCTTGTTCTACTTCTTTGATTACATCTGTTGTATAAGTTATTTAGGGGGATTAAGAAGGAAATAGATTAGTGAGAGGTACAAGAATTTACATACCCTATTATCCTCATTGAAATCTGACCTGGTCAACCATGAAATTATTAATCCAAATACAAGTGAACCCAAAAAATAAATGAACAAAAACCCTTAAGAGACCATTAATTAACCTTAGAAATAATCTACCTAATAGTTGAATAAACCTGAAATTCTTTCAAAGTAAAATGAAATGGCTGGTGCGGAACCGGATTCCTGCATGAGAGAGCGAGAGAGATCATGTAAAAACATGTTCAAATAAAAATTGTATATCATTTTAAGGGAAAATTGCAAAAAGAGCCCCTGCGTTATGCATAAATTGCAAAAAATCATACCTTTTGCCCCAATTGCAACAAATGGGGGTGGTCTTCTTGAAATTTTGCAATTTACGCATGGAGGTGTTTTTGCAATTTTTGATAATCTAGGTGGTCTTCCTGAAATTAACTCATAATGCATCATCACTTTTTATATTTCTAACATCTAGGGACTTTTTTGAAAATTTCCTAATTTTTAGTTGAAAAGAAAGACTTACGGACGGGGCCCATAAATCTTGATTTGTCTGACATGTGTATCTCTTCCATTCAAGTGATTTGAAAGTATCGCAATTTGAAGCATGAATGTGTCAACAAATAATTCCCTACAATAAAATGATAGAAAACCAAATATTAAATTTTTAGATTTTACTAAGTTTTTAGGCCAAGTTGGATTAAGACCATATCTAAACACCAAAAAGGAAAAAAGTGAGAAGCAAAAGAAAACGATCCTAAATAAAACAAAGTTAAAATTATATATATAACATAGAATGTATAAAGAGGCCAAAATATTTAAGTTCAAGAAAAATGTACCTGGGTTCAGTACCAGATACAGATATATGTACCCAACCAATTGGCTTGGCAAGTTCCACCATTTTTATTTCCTATAATATTCACATGATTATTAATCCAAAAATTTAATAAAAGGGTAAGACATGAAACTTGAAAACTACACAATAATTTGAATGTAATGCGAGTTAGGTTAGTCCCCAATTATTGAGACTCAGTAAAACCTACTTGAAGCTTCAATTAATATAACTCAATTTAGCGATTACCCTTCATTTAGCCACATCATCAATTTAGCCTAATTATGCAATTACCCTTAATTTTGCAATTAAAAGAAGAAAAAAAATCAATAATAAATAACACCTAAAAATGAAAAAGGATTAAAAGTACCTTAAGATTATGAAAGCCATCGCCAGCTCGGATAGAGATCTTACTTGGAGTATAACTTTCATCAAGATTAAAGTCAACATATAAAACCACAAGCTACAACAGAATAATTAAATCAAATTACAATTTCCCAAAAATAATTAAAAAAAAAGAAATACGCTAAAAAAATCCATAAAACAAAATTGAGAAAATTGGAAGGGCTTACTTGCAATTGAACCTTCTTCTCAAACTGTATATTAACCAAATGCGGCTGCACTCCATCCGACCTAAATTCACAATTAAACCCACATAATCCAAGCATAATTCAATTCTCACAAACACTAATTCCAAGTAAACAAAGCTCTCAATTTTTCTTCAAAAAATAAACTTTCTAGTATCAACTCACTGCCAAAAGGTCTCCAGATTAGAATCAAGCAGACAAGAAACGCCGTTGCCAGGCTTGAAAGAGCTGACAGTCCAAGCGGCATTCTTTCCCATCTCTCTATGCCACTCCGTTTTGACTTCCAGCTGAGCGCTTCCTTTCAGTCTCTCAGCTCCGACGGCAGCGACCTCCGTCGCCGTCGCCGTCGCCGTCGGAGGTAGTGTGTTCGCCGTCACCGGCGCCATCTCCTCCTCCCCTTCGAACTCCGTCACCATTGTTGGAAGGAAAGAAAGAAAGTGGGAAGAGAGAATGTAAATAGGCCTTGTGTTGTTTATTTGATTTTGAATGCTCTGATGCGGATTAGAATGAATGGGCCTTTTTTTAATGGTTTTAATATATATTGTTTGGCCCATACAGTTTTATGTTATTCATGGGACATACGGGTGCTAAATATTATAATCTTGTGTAATAAGTATAGTATAGTTCTAACTTAGATTTATAAATTATAGTGAATTGCTGGAATCAAACAATACAGTCATAGATTTATTAATAATAATTACAACATTTCATTTCCATACAAATAAATGCATAAACATTTGCAATAAGTAACTGAACTTTTTCTCCTATAACATCAAGAATAAATTGAACTTCAAACCCTTGAGAAATTATATCTCTTGAAAGAACTTGTATGTCTTAACATCAAGCACCAACTTAAATCTTGCTCACAATATGTCATTTTTTAGCTTTACAACTCAAACTAAAGTACCCATTAACTTAAATTTCACCATTAAGAATTTTAAAACAATCTTATGCTTCAAACTTGAAAAGTTAAAATGGCTTATAACTCCTAGAAAAATTACCAAACCCTAATCGACTGAATTCTAGCCCATTCATAGAACTCGATTCACTCAAATTGTGTCCTAGTTCTCACTCCATCCTTCACAAATTTTGATTCCTTGACACTTGAAATACTCAAATTATCCATTTTTTCCGCTTCAAATTTGCTGATCCTTTATTTAGAAACTGCGTGATTTGTAGCTTATTCATAATAGGTTACTTATCCTTGTATTGTGACTTAGCCACCATTTTATCTGAATCTGAATGTGTACCAGCTTTTCCATATTCTAAAAATTCAGGGTTTCCAATTAGAGAAAACCATTTTAACAAATCATCTGTCTCTAATTTGCAAAATGGAGCATTATACAAATTCGGAGGGAGGAAATTTGCCGGTCTTGTTGTGTTGGATGTAGAACTGCTGGAGTTGGCACCAATTTGCGGGAAAAAGAAAGGCATTTTTGTAAAATTGGAATTTTTGGTTCTTTGAGTGACTTCTTGAAATTTAAGCTCTGCTGCTTTTTGGGCTTCTTTACCAGCATATTTCACAAAAAGTCGCAAACTTTCTTGATATCTCGGCGAAAATGGATTCTGAAAAGGAAAGAATGACAATTGCAAATTAAGTTGAGCCTTTGATGATCAAAGTAGTGTAATTTAGGTAAATAATAATAATAATAATAATAATAATAATAATAATAATAATAATAATAATAATAATAATAATAATAATAATAATCACAAAGACTTACAAAGACAAGACTTTGACTTTGATGCTCAAAATTAGAAGCGGTTTCATTCTCAGTAATGTAAGTTGATCTTGGTTCCTTCCAACGGGCTTTAGAATACCCAAAGTCATCTAACAATATCAAAATTTCATAAAACAGATCAGAATCCAATTCAAGCCAATCAACTTTCTTTTTTTTAACTAAAATAATATGTACCTCTTTTCGTCCGAACAATTTGACTAGACCTCGACCGAATATTTCTCACATATATTTTGGTGACATTTGAGCTTTGATTCACTTCAGTTTCTTCTACATTGGCCTTTGAATTTTCCATTTCTATATCAGAATGAGAATTGGTTTGTACGGCATTTGGTCGAGTTTGATTAGAGGAATAAGCTGGGGCGTTTTTGTCATTTTTCCACGCTCTCTTCCTGCCTCTGACATACTTTTGATGCCAAGCTGAGAGTTCCAGCTCGGAATGTGTGCGGTTGTTTTTTAACGATTGGAAAACTTGCTTCGCTTGATCTTGTAAGCACATTGCCTGGATTTTTATGCAACTTGCAAGTTAAGATACTTAAGAAATTGTTTATATTTCTTTTTGGATATGTTTTTATATTTTTAATTTTTTTAAGATTACTTTTTGAAATATTTTAAGGGTTTAGGGTAAATTAACTTCAATTTGCAAATGATCCATAGCTTAGTTGGTAGAATCTATTGTTTATGGATCAAGAGGTCATCGGTTCAATTTCCATCAAACACAATTTTATTTAGCAAATATTTAGTAAAGTCTCTCAACCAATCAAATATGGGTTAAATCTCAAAAAAAATATATTCAATTTACCTGTTTGTACGGAATAGTATTTTTGCCATTGATAGTCATAGCTTTTTTTAATACCATATAAACATCACTCTGCATTTCATCAGGAAAAAATTAACTGAGCTACATCTATCTTGTATAAATATAGAAGAATTTAGGATTGTCATTCTTTAATAATAGAAAAATTAACTGAGCTACATCTATCTTGTATAAATATACAAGGTTTTGTACATTCCAGAGTTTTGTATAAATAAATAGTGAAATTGACCTCAAATTGCTCCAAGGTTTTGTACATTCCATCAATATTCTTTTGTCGTAATGTTGCAAAATCAGTTGGGTTTTTGACTCTATCTGTATAATCATCAATCTGAAAAGGGAAAACTTTGCATTGTTAATACTACGCAACAAAATAAATTGATTTTTTATTATAAAGATATGTAGCAAAAATAAAAAGCTTGTAATTAAATTTTGATATTTTAGTACCTGCATACTATCAGGCATCGTGAATAAGTCGTGAGTATCTTTCCTACAATAGGAAAAAATCATTTTTATTCGATACGATTTGTATATAAAAAATACCCTGATTGTTGGAAAATTTTGAGAACCCTTTGTAGAAAGTTGAAATAAATTTGAGGGGTTTTACTATAATTCTAGATTCTGTAGGGGGGTTCTAATTTCTTAATATCACAAGAAAATTTAATATGAGATTTAGAACTTACAATTCAAGGACATCAAGGACGTTTTCAATTATTTGATTGGTACTTCTGTTAATCACACTCTTACCTAAAAACCATCATTATTTCACACATAATATAATAATCATGACAAATAGCAGTGCATTTTATGGGAAAAAAAAGAAGATTTAAAAACAAATTTTGCAAAAAAAAAAAAAATGGAAAAGAAAAATAAGGCTTACTGTTGCTAGATTCACCGGTTTCCGGTGCATAATATGGTCCCTGCATGAAACAAAATATATAATTTCTTCAGATTTGTAAACCGAAAAAGTATTTTTTTTTTCTACTCCAAAAGTAATTATTTTCTCTCTTGATTTATCCATTGCAGAATGCTTTCACAAGTTATTTCAAAAGGCAATTTATTGCTCGCAAGTTGCAATGACGAAAACGCAAAAAGGAAAACTCAACACATAAATAAATGAGAAAAAGGGGAAGGCTATGGCACCTCATTTTCTTCTATAATATTCTTTCCTTTCCTTCGCCTTTGATCAGTTGATATTCCATTTCCCTGTTCAAGCGCTACTAATCGAGCGCTTCTCCTTTTTTCTCCAACAAATGATTTTGTATTCTTTCTCCTTCAAAAAAAAGTTTTCGGTTTGAACCAAATTAAATAAGGCAGAAGGAAACTACTAACAAGTACAAAAATGGTATTTCTTCCATATTGGTATGGTTTAGTACTTTAGTTGTGGTACTAGACCATTGTGTTGATTTACTGAATTTCCATTCCATTTCTCAATAGGATTTACCAGCAAAGGTGTATAGGAATTATGGAGGAAAACAAGCTACTCCAAAAAAATCACAAAATTCGAAAGGTTGAAATGGTACTTTCTAGTGGTTCATTTCTAATTTGGCATAAAAAAAAGGTATGGAAAGAAGAGTACCTTAGAGAAACCATTTTTGTTTGTCAATATAATTTGCACCTATAAAGGCAAAAGATATAAAATGTAAGCTCCCTTTGTCAGGCAATGGGAGAAAGGTTTTTGCATATAAATAGAGAGCTCAAGCAAATTTTGAGAATGAAGACTGTAATCTTAGACTTCAATTCTGGCCTAAAGTGGATGATTTACAAAAAGCCATTCTTTTACTGTCAAAATGGACTATTATGGAATGTTGGCTTACTGTCAGTTATTCCTCTTTCAAGAAAATTACTGTAGTTTGTAGTATTAAATGCGTGCTTTTGTGGCATTTAACAGGTCTCCTTATGCCAACAAAGAATGATTTGCATGTTAAAACGCAAGTAAGTTTAGAAAATATGCATACAATTAAAGTTTAGATAATTTTCCAAGTAAAATGTATTTATTTTGGAAACTTAATAATAACTGGAGTTACTCCCATATTGAGGGACTAAATTGCCTCTAGATTTCCACAATCTGAAAATAACCATATGAATTTATCAAATAAAAAAGGCAGTATTTCTGCTCCAGTAGGACGAACATACGAAAAAGATAAAAAAATAAATAAATACAACACATGAAATTACAAGCAGATTTCCACAAACAAGGCAAATGCGACCAACTCTTACCTTTGAACTACCGTATTAAGAGCTGCCAAACAGGCCCAAATTGATTTACAAAATCCAGGGAAAGTGACAATTAATCCATGAGAAATCTGATACAGAGTGGATCACGACGTTCTTTGCGGTTTTATTCAAGGGAAAGTAGGCTGTGAGCATTTAATTTTTTTTTTTAGCTCAAAATGAATAATTAAAATTGAATTTATAATAAATATATAAGGCTTATATATAGTTTCTGCTGTCTTCAACCCATGTATTGTCCAAGCCTACGAGCTTATTGGGCTTTCAGCACGGGCGACATGCATAATTAATTACTTTGTATTTTTTATTTTTATTTGGCAAAATATTATGGGCATGTTTGATTTGATGTATATTAAGATCCATGGATATCTCATATCCATTGTTTTTATAATATATACATGAAAATCAATTGTTTGATTTTGATTGAAATCCGAGGATTTACCATTTGTAATAATAATAATAACAACAACAATAAATGAAATAATAATAATAATAAAATAATACTTAAATAATAATAACAATAACAATAAATAATAAAATAACAATAACAATAAAAAAAATAATAATGATAAATAAAAAACAATAATTAATAATAGTAATAATAACAATAGATAATAAAACTAACAACAACAATAATAATAAATAATATATAATAAAAATAATAATAATAATAATAATAAATACAAATAGAAATAAAATAATAATAAAAATAAATAATATAATAATAACAATAATATTGGTAACAGTAAATAATAATAATAATAATAATAATAATAATAATAATAATAATAATAATAAATAAATAAATAAATAAATAAATAAATAATATAATAATAATAATAAATAAATAATATAATAATAATAAATAACAATAATAAATAACAATAATAAATAATAACAGTAAATAATAATAATAATAATAATAATAATAATAATAATAATAATAATAATAATAATAATAATAATAATAATAATAATAAGTGGATTAGCCCATCCTTGTATTTTGTCATCCCAATTTTTTGGCGGGATTACAAAATGCATGGATCCTTACCCTTCAAATTCCTCATCCACCAAATCAAACAATGAATTTTGATTCAAATTCATGACTTTGAAATACAATCCACCTAGATACACCAAATCAAACATGCCCAATATTGTATGGAACTAAGATCACCTTTCAGAAAAAAGGCTATTACTGGGGTTATTCAAAATTCGTCGAAAGGGAAACATTCGGGACGTTAAATTATCTTAACAATGATTCTTTTGAGATTATGTGTATTGTAACTGTAGTCAAACCATCTCTTTTGGAATCGACGAAAATTGAATCAGTCAAGCTGACACCTTGCAAGTTAGGCAAACAAATTTATCACATCCTAGAGTGGCAAATGGCAAGGGCGCAGACGTTACTTTGTGTTGGGCTCCCTCCTCATAATAAATAGTTTACATGGGCTTTTTTTGGGCTTTTAATATAATTTTGTAATTAAAGAAAAGTAAGAGGGGGGGTGATAAAGAGGTATTTTTGCAGTCGTTTTACACTTACCAAAAGAAATTTATAACCCTAGACTTAACTACAATACAGTAGACAGTGGAAGTAGGGGTCGAACTACAGAGAGCTATTTAGACTAAATTAGGTGAAAAGATTACTTCTCTAATGAAAAATGAACTCAACAAAAATAGAAAACTAAAATAAAGAGAAACCAAGACCGTAAATAAAATCAAACACAAGACCTAAAACAAGACACACAATTGGGGGGGTTGTTGATTGGTTGATTGCAACAAAATGAAAGTAACAAGTAAAGAGAAAACTTAGAGTAAAAATCAAGAGATGTGATGATTTTGTGAATTGAGGCATAGTTTTGTGTAATAAATTTGTGTTAACTTTATCCTTGACTATAATAATGAATTTGGAATTAATCTCTTAAGTGCAGTAAGATGAGCTCTAACCGATAAATAACTCAAACAAAAAGATAGGATTTTAGTTTAGATGAGCTCGTAAATAAAAACACTAACCCACTTGAATATCATAACCAATTCAATAGAAATCATTGGTTATTTAAACAAATCAAAACCTCCTAAACAATGAGCTTGTTCAGAACTGTCTAGATCGTTATGAGTTATTTGCACTTGGCTATTATTCAAATTCTTATGGAGGCTATTGAGAAAAGCAACCATAGGAATTTTGTGGCATTTGTTAATTACTATTGAACCTAGAACTGACCTAAATAAACTTAAAACAATTCATTGAGCATGAAAGATAATAAGTAAGTGAAAATAGAATAATAACGGTTCAAATGAAATTCATTATTAATAGTCTCAAAAGTTACAACACAAAAACATAAACACTAACTATGCCTCGAGAGGCTTACTCGAAATACATGGAAAAGAAAGAAAATAAAATAATGATAGAACCCATTAATGAAGCGCAGATGGAAGAGTGAAGCTTGCTTGACTTGCCCAACTCCAAGAGAGAGAATGATGAAGTTCAAAAGTGATTAGAATAGATGCCTTGCACCTGGTTATAACCCTCTCAAAAGGTGATCATGAGGGATGAATGAAGCCCCATGCAAAGAGTGTGAATGAGCATGGCAAAAACATGAAGAGTGAATGCAAAGTGCATGATAGATCTGTCCAGAAGATGGTCAATTTGGGACACGTATATCTCTGAATTGGGCTCTAGTGATATGGAATGAATTGTGGGCCTTGTTCTCTTCTTTCCAACAATATAGAGAAGGCCCAGATTGTGAGTTATGGCCAAAATACTAAGCCTGTGTCGGCAGGTCCGAGTCTTGATTATTATCTCCATCTTGTGCTCCAACATATTTTCTCCAAGCTATGCTCCATCAAAATTGCACCTGAATTCACATAAATATGTCATTAGCAGTATCAACATTCAAGTTGTGATTATTATCCATATAAATAGAATAATAACACATATAATGGTGCAATATCATATATTTATAGGGTATAAAATGTGTATAATTAATGACTTATCAAATCACCCCACACTTAAACATTTGATCGTCCTCGAGCAAACATTGTAACTTGTATTGGTTAGATGGGTCCCATATTTTTGACTCGCTCTTCACTTATATACCAGCCAATAATGATCTTTGGTCCCTTGTGTAAGATTCCATGTACTTTGGTATTTTGTATAGTGGAATATGAATATGGAAAATGTGGAGTGTCTCTCATAATAACTCTCAATTCAAATGAATCATGATTTCCTACCTTGGTCGTGAGGGGAATTCTCAAGTTATGTTTGGTGGAATATGATGGAATTTGGTGGATAATACATATATATATACTACGTAATTGGTTTGCTTGTCTACTTCGCCACTTTCGGTCAAATTGTCACTTGGTTTTCTAAACTCATGCCTCTACTCTCCGAAAAGATATCGCCTATACCTCTATCTTCTTTGAATAATGAACCTCCTAATGTGCATACCTCCTAGCACCTTCAGTCATCTGGCCCAAAATGTGTCAACCTAACTGCTGGCCTGATATGTATGACTGGGATCCACTCTTTCTCACAATTCGGGTAAACTAAGGTTAAGGCCATGTACAAGGGGAACAAGTTTGAGTCATGCAATCTTTTTTATTTATTTATTTTTTTTTGTTTTGTTTGTTTGTTTGTTTGTTTTTGTTTTTTTTAAGATTGTGACTCAAATCTATTAGAATTATAAGGGTCTAACTTGCCTTTGTGTCAAAAATAGAGTTTACCCGAGAATCTACTCTCATAAATTTGTCTCCAAGATGCATCTCCTCATGAATACACTCGGTGCACAAAGCTCATCTACTACACATAAGCCCTCAACTTCTGACACTAACCTCTACTTCCCGTCCCCTATCTTCTTATATAATGCCTAACCCTCCTTCTCCAAAACCAAGCAACAAAGTGACTTTAGAAGCTAATAGACTTGGATATTATTTATATATATACGAGATGATATAGTGGGTTATTATGGATATTATACTATAAACAACTTGAGTTCCGGGTCACGGTCCAATGGTAAGTCCTCACATAATTTCTCGCGCAAATCCCTAAATTATTGGCACTCAAACAACAAATCGAGTTCACCAGTGACAAAAGATCCCTAAACCAAGGATCTCAATTCTTCTTGAACTGGTCTATATGATCCTTTTGAGTCCAAACAAGTTCCCCCACATTATTCAATACAGTTTACAGTTCTCTCTCAATCCTTTTGATTTTTAATTGGGCATTTTTTTTTATAATTTGAGGCTTAAAAATGGGTTTGTATTATTTTATTTATTTATTTTTTTAATACCTAACATGCAATAAAGACTCCACCCCACACTTAGACTTTTACTAGTCCCCGAGTAAAGCTAAGCACAAAGTGGTGATGCAATGCCAGAAAAAGAAAATAAACAAAGAAAAACACAACCTTTATTCGCAGGGTTGCCTCCCAGTAGCGCCTCTTTTTAACGTCGTTGGCCCGACATTTCCATCTCCTCAAGCAGTAGATGCTGGCTCTCCAAGCTCGTGAATGTCAATCCAGCTCGCATCGAAACTCTCATGAAACCGCTTCAGCCGGTGCCCGTTGACCTTGAAGACTTTCCCTGAATCCAGACCCTGAATTTCTGCTGCACCATAATCGAACAATTTGGTCACAAAAAAGGGCCCAATCCACCTACTTTGTATCTTGCCCGGGTGTAATTTGAGTCTTGAGTTAAACAGCAACACCTTGTCACCCACTTTGAAATCCTTGTGGGAAAGCTTCCTGTCATGATACACCTTGGTCTTCTCCTTGAAGATTCGGGAGTTCTCATACGCGTCGTTTCGGATCTCCTCTAACTCTTGGATTTGCAACTTCTGGTTGAGTGCATCGTTTGGGTAATCTAGATGGCACTTCTTGATGGCCTAATAGGCTTTGTGCTCGAGTTCAACCGGAAGATGACAAGCCTTTCCATAGACTAGCCGATAAGGGGACATGCCTACAGGGGACTTGAACGCAGTCCTGTAAGCCCAGAGTGCGTCATTTAGCCGAAGACTCCAGTCTTTCCTGGTGGGGTTCACCACTTTCTCCAAAACGCCTTTGATCTCCTGATCTCCCTATTCGAAAGCTCTGCTTGGACATTGGTTTGAGGGTGGTAAGCTGTCGAGGTTTTATGTGTGACATGGTATTGCTTCATTAATGCCTCGAAACTCCGGTTGCAGAAATGGGTTCCTCTATCACTGATGATGACTCTCGAGACCCCAAACCTCCTAAAGATATGGTCCTTGACAAAATCCACGACTGTTTTTGCATCTGCCCGTTGTGTGGCCTTGGCCTCAACCCACTTGGAGACATAATCGACTGCTAGGAGGATATACTCATAGCCATATGAGGCAGGGAAAGGTCCCATAAAGTCTATACCCCACACTTCAAAAACCTCACATGCAAGAATATACTTCATCGGCATCTCGTCTCTCTTGGTTAGTCCTCCCGTTCTCTGGCATCGCTCACATGACTTTACGAAGAAGTAAGCATCCTTATATAGAGTGGGCCAGAAGAAACCACACTCAAGGACCTTATGAGCTGTCCGCTTGGCGCCAAAGTGTCCTCCACACTCCAGAGAGTGACAAAACTCAAGCACGGATCTGATCTCATTATCTGGTATACATCTCCGAATAATTTGATCCGCGCAAATCCGAAAGAGGTAAGGCTCATCCCAAATATAAAATCGAGAATCAAATCGGATTCGATCGGCCTGCGCACATGTAAGATCCTCTGGTAGGTCTTTAGCCACCAGGTAATTCACTATATCAGCATACCATGGTGTATAGCTTTGCACGGCATAGAGATATTCCTCAGGAAAGAATTCCGATATTGGGGTACCCTCCTCAATACTCATAGGAAGGCGGCTAAGGTGATCTGCAACTAGATTCTCTGATCCTCGTTTATCTCTAATCTCCAAATCGAACTCCTGGAGCAACAATATCCAACGAAGAAGTCTCGGCTTGGATTCCTTCTTCTTGAAAAGATGCCTCAACGCGGCGTGGTCAGAGTATATAATCACGTTAACCCCTAAGAGATAGGACCTAAATTTCTCCAGTGCAAAAACAATGGCCAGCAGCTCTTTTTCTGTAGTTGTATAGTTGCACCGAGCATCGTCTAAGGTCCTGGAGGCATAAGAGATAACATGGGGTTCTCGCCCATCCCGCTGCCCAAGGACAGCTCCAACTGCCCTATCACTCGCATCGCACATGATCTCGAAAGGCAAATTCCAGTCGGGAGCTTTAATGATGGGGGCAGAACATAATTTCTCCTTGAGAAGGTCGAATGCCGCTTTGCACTTCTCATTAAACTCAAAAGAAGTCTCTTTTTGGAGAAGAAGACAAAGAGGTTAAGCGATTTTTGAGAAATCTTTGATGAAACGCCTATAAAATCCGGCATGACCAAGAAATGATCGAATGTCCTTCACACTGGTTGGGTACAGAAGGGATCTAATGACATCGATCTTTGTTTTATCCACTTCAAGACCCCGAGAGGAAACCACATGGCCTAAGACTATGCCCTGATCCACCATGAAATGACATTTCTCATAATTCAGCACCAGGTCAATCTCCACGCACATTTGAAGAATCGTCTTTAGGTTTCCCAAACAGTCATCGAATGAGTCACCATAGACGGTGAAATCATCCATGAAAATCTCAATAATTCGGGTGACATAATCAGACAAGATGGACATCATACATCTCTGAAATGTACCGGGTGCGTTACACAAAAAAAAGAGCATGCGCCTAGAGGCAAAGGTGCCAAAAGGGCACGTGAAGGTGGTCTTTTCTTGATCCTCGGGGGCGATGGCTATTTGAAAGTAACCAGAGAAGCCATCTAAGAAGCAGTAATGGTGGCGCCCAGCAAGGCGCTCGAGCATCTGGTCAATGAAAGGAAGGGGGAAATGGTCTTTCCGGGTGGTAGTGTTTAATTTGCAATAATCAATGCATACTCGCCATCCATTTTGTGCTCTCGTAGGAAGTTTTTCACCATCCTGATTCTCAATTATCATAATACCATTTTTCTTGGGCACCACATGGATTGGTGACACCCATTGTGAATTAGAGATAGGGTATATGATTCCTGCATCAAGGAGTTTGATGATTTCCTTCTTGAGCACTTCCATCATTGGAGAATTTAGCCTACGCTGAGGCTCACGGGATGGTTTAGATCCATCCTCCAACAATATCCGATACATACATGTAGAGGGGCTAATTCCCTTAATATCAGCCAGAGTCCAACCAATAGCAGTCTTGTGGTCTCTCAAAACATTAACTAATTTCTCTTCCTGAGTAGCAGTGAGGCTACTAGAGATGATCACTAGAAGAGTGTCTCCTTTACCCAAGTATGCGTACTTGAGATGAGCTGGTAGAGGTTTAGGTCAAGAGAGGGGGGATTCACAATGGAAGGTTTTGGGGGCTCAAGAGAGGGTTGTCGACACACTCATCAACTGGGTCGATGGTGCAAATAGCGGAGACATGCTCATCAGAAGGATACTTGATAGCATCAAAGATGTTGAAAGAGATGTTCTCTCTGTCAAATTCCATAAAAAGAGTGCCATTGTGCACATCAATCTTGGTTTGGGCAGTTTTAAACAAACATTGTATGGATTGTATGGATTGTGTTAAACAAACATTATTTTTTATTTAGAGATATTTTATATAATAAATGCGTATTGGTTATTTTATTCTTATTACTAAAATGAACCTTGAATATGATATTCAGCTTTATATCATCAAAGTATGTGACTTTGATAGAAAAACTTTAAAGTATTATGAATGATATTCTAAATCGTCCCTGATCATTCATAGGATGTTTGTGAGACAAACATATTTTATGATAAGCTATAAATGTACATCAGTATGTTAGTTGAGTGATGGTCACGTCTTACTGATAATGAATAAGAGTTATTAAGTCATTAACATAAGTATATGTTAGAGACCATATACTGGATTGACCCACTGTGAGAATACTACATGGTTCGTGTCATTAGTTATTCTTAGTAAAGAATGTATCTGTAATCCTTAGACTTGAGATTATCTCAGTTTTCTACATGAGAAATTTTATACTTTTATATAATCTAACATCGTCTTTAACCGGGCGGTCATAAAGATTATAATTAGGTATATAATGAATTATGCGGAGGAAAGAGTTTAATTAACATAGGATTTGTTCCTCTCATAAACTGAGAGAGATATCTTTAGGCCTCTTGATGATTTGATTGAAGAAACGCACGGCCGTGCTGAAGTGAATTAATAAAGAGTTATTAATGTCATTTCATGTTCAATCAAATTCGGTGTCAAGAAATATTTATTGACCAACATAAGGTTGACACATACCATGCCTTATGGACGATATAGATATCGTGTAACAAAGGGATACAATGCATGATATAAATTAGGTTTGATCGAATCATCTATATTTGCTTAATTTGGGTAATCATGATGTCTTGCTAGAGACCGCTCATGATTTATAATCCGTTGTGATTATTGCCAACATTAAGTAAACCTACAGGGTCACACACAAAGAACAACTATTGAGACGTACGCAGAAAAATCATAACTTATGTGATAAGTTGTATGAAGAGCTATATAGTCAAGTGACACATTCAATCCTACATCTTATATGATAAGATGTGTTGCATATATGGTTACACAGTTACCATGCACATAGGATATGACACTTGTGGACTATATAGGCACAAGAGACACCCCAAAAATAGTTTAGAAGACATATTTTTCGTCCATCTTTTGTGAGACAAAGAAGAGAGAAAAATCCGAAAATTATTCTCTTGTTATTTTCTGTGAGAGAAATGAAGAACTAATACTAGCATATATCATTCTTTATCCGTTCAAAGGGGTTGTTCGTGTGGATATCGGTAGAGGACGAAGCAAAGTGCAGCGTCTTTGTGATTCGATTTGAAACTGTGGTTTTTGTTTGGAGAATCGGTTTATTTGGAGAATCGGTTTGTTAGGAGAATCGGTTTGCTTGGAAAATTGGTTCGTTTGGAGATTGCTTGGAGATCGGTTTGTGAGACCGATTAGGCGAAACATTCAAAGGATCGGTTTGGAAACCGGTTTGGATCGGGCAAAGAAAAGCGTCAACCAAATTCACTTTTGATCATCACGGATTAAGCGTAATCCGAAGGTACAAAGTTATGAACTTTTCTTTGATTTAATTGTAATTCACGGATCCTTCTTTTGGGTTTCGAATTCGATTTTTGTTTCGTTTTGTATTTTCCGCTGCGTTATGAATGGCAGAAACCCAACAGAAGGGTCTTCCCAGAAGAATGGGAGTCGAACTCGGTGAGCTATCAGACTCATCCATACGCAGAATATAGAAATCTGCAGGGAAGATAAGGCCATTGACCTTAACAAGGACATATTCTATAACTCCCTCTGGCACAGCAGTAGAACGATCGGCTAGTTGAAGGATCACCCCGGTCTTTTTCAAAGGTCCTAAACCGAGGGAATAATAGATTGAAAAGGGCATGACATTGATAGATGCCCCGAGATCAAGCATGCACCGAGCAAATTCATGGTGACCAATGTTGCAAGGAATGGCAAACATGCCAGGGTCTTTTTGCTTCTCTGGAAGCTTCTTGCGAATAACCGCAGAGACATTCTCACTCATTGTTGCTCTCTCATGACCATTTAGCTTTCTCTAATTCGTACACAAGTCCTTGAGAAATTTTGCATAGCGAGGGAATCGACGAATGGAATCGAGTAGTGGAATGTTCACTTCCACTTTCTTGAAAACCTCTAGGATATCTCTCTCTGCCTCATCCTTTTTGGTGTTAACCGCTAGACGGCTAGGAAAAGGGGCTCTAGGTTTATAAGGTGGTATTTCCTTGGACTTTTCTTTCATCTTCTAGGATTCCGGCTTAATTACTTCAATCTCTCCTTCACCTTGCATGTTTCCTTTACTCCTTTCTATTTCTTTACCACTTCTTAAGGTGATAGCACATGCATTCTCACGGGGGTTTAGAGTTTGGGAAGGAAGTTGTGAGGACCCCTAAGTTTTTAACTGGTTTAATTCAGAGGATATTTGAGCAATTTGGGTGCCCAGATGTGTTACGGCACTTTTTGTATCCTTCTGAAAAGAGGTATTTTTGCTAGCTCCCCGGCAACGGCGCCATTTTGATAAAGAGGTATTTTTGCAGTCATTTTACACTTACCAAAAGAAATTTATAACCCTAGACTTAACTACAATACAGTAGACAGTGGAAGTAGGGGTCGAACCACAGAGAGCTATTTAGACTAAATTAGGTGAAAAGATTACTTCTCTAATGAAAAATGAACTCAACAAAAATAGACAACTAAAATAAAGAGAAACCAAGACCGTAAATAAAACTAAACACAAGACCTAAAACAAGACACACAATTGGGGGGGGTTGTTGATTGGTTGATTTCAACAAAATGAAAGTAACAAGTAAAGAGAAAACTTAGAGTAAAAATCAAGAGATGTGGTGATTTTGTGAATTGAGGCATAGTTTTGTGTAGTAAATTTGTGTTAACTTTATCCTTGACTATAATAATGAATTTGGAATTAATCTCTTAAGTGCAGTAAGATGAGCTCTAACCGATAAATAACTCAAACAAAAAGATAGGGTTTTAGTTTAGATGAGCTCATAAATAAAAACACTAACCTACTTGAATATCATAACCAATTCAATAGAAATCATTGGTTATTTAAACAAATCAAAACCTCCTAAACAATGAGCTTGTTTAGAACTGTCTAGATCGTTATGAGTTATTTGCACTTGGCTATTATTCAAATTCTTATGGAGGCTATTGAGCAAAGCAACCATAGGAATTTTGTGGTCTTTGTTAATTACTATTGAACATAGAACTGACCGAAATAAACTTAAAACAATTCATTGAGCATGAAAGATAATAAGTAAGTGAAAATAGAATAATAACGGTTCAAATGAAATTCATTATTAATAGTCTCAAAAGTTACAACACAAAAACATAAACACTAACTATGCCTCGAGAGGCTTACTCGAAATACATGGAAAAGAAAGAAAATAAAATAATGATAGAACCCATTAATGAAGCGCAGATGGAAGAGTGAAGCTTGCTTGACTTGCCCAACTCCAAGAGAGAGAATGATGAAGTTCAAAAGTGATTAGAATAGATGCCTTGCACCTGGTTATTACTCTCTCAAAAGGTGATCATGAGGGATGAATGAAGCCCCATGCAAAGAGTGTGAATGAGCATGGCAAAAACATGAAGAGTGAATGCAAAGTGCATGATAGATCTGTCCAGAAGATGGTCAATTTGGGACACGTATATCTCTGAATTGGGCTCTAATGATATGGAACGAATTGTGGGCCTTGTTCTCTTCTTTCCAACAGTATATAGTATGCATATAGAGAAGGCCCAGAGTGTGAGTTATGGCCGAAATACTAAGCCTGTGTCGGTAGGTCCGAATCTTGATTATTATCTCCATCTTGTGCTCCAACATATTTTCTCCAAGCTATGCTCCATCAAAATTGCACCTGAATTCACATAAATATGTCATTAGCAGTATTAACATTCAAGTTGTGATTATTATCCATATAAATAGAATATTAACACATATAATGGTGCAGTATCATATATGTATAGGGTATAAAATGTGTATAATTAATGACTTATCATGGGGCTTTGTAAATGTGGCATTTAAATGGGCACAAGTTAGGGGCCATTTTGTGCGTGGCTCATTTGGTGTTGAGCGGCCATATAAAGAAAAAGAAATGAAAGAAAAAGAAAAGAGGGGAGAGAGAGAGAGTGGTATGTGAGCTTCTCTTGGTGTAGCTCTTGTATCGCCGGTTAGGTACGGACCAGTACGGTGTATGTCTCTCTAGTTTCTCCTCTCGGTCGTGTCTTTTCTTTGTTTCTTTTGTGATCCTCCGAGCGTGTAATCCACCGTGTTGGTGACGAGTGTAGCCTAGGGTTCAAGCATGAGTTGTAAATCCTAGAAGAGATTTTTATTCTTGTATTATTTGTAAGCGGTACGGTTCGTATCGCGTACAAATAATACAAAGAAGTTTTCCTTAATCTTGTGTGTCTGTGTTTGTTGTTTATTCCTTTGCAATATCGTGTGAATCGGGTTGTATTTGTGATGTTTATCTGAGCGTTTGAGTTAACCATAAAAGCCGCATACAAGGTGTTTGACAAAAGTCTCGAGTGAGGATTTTTATGCAAAACGCCCCCGTTTTTCCCAACAACTGGTATCAGAGCCGTGGTTAGTACGGGATAAGCTTGCATCAAGCAAATGGAGGGAGAAAGTAGTGTCGGTACGATGGTTAAACTCAATTCCACAAATTACACGATTTGGAAACCCCGGATGGAAGATTTGTTGTATTGCAAGGATGCATACGACCCGGTCGAGGGAGACGCGAAGAAACCCGAAGGTACTTTCGATGATGTTTGGAAGAAAACAAACCGGAAAACGGTTGCGTTGATACGGCAATGGATTGGTGATAGCGTGTTTCACCGCGTGTCATTGGAGACTAATGCCCACGAGTTGTGGAAGAAATTGGAGAGTCTCTTCGAGAGGAAAACCGCTCAAAATAAGGCGTTTTTGATGCGGAAGCTCGTGCATTTAAAATGCACGGGTGGAACTTCGGTTTCGGAACACTTGAGTAAGTTCCAAAATTGCGTGAATGAATTGGCTAATATGAAAATGAGTTTCGAGGACGAGGTTCAAGCGTTATTGTTATTGAGCTCCTTGCCGGACGATTGGGACACACTCGTTGTATCGCTTGGCAACTCCGCGCCCAACGGTGTGGTAATGCTAGGCATGATAAAAGATAGCATGTTGAATGAGGAAGCCCGGAGAAGAGAAAAGGGGATCTCTTCGGAATCCGATGCGCTTGTGCTTGAAAGGCGAGGAAGGAGCGAAACGAGAAACTCATATAATTCGAATAGCCATGACAAGCTTACGAGAAGGTCAAACTCTCGTAAAGGGATTAAGTGCTATCATTGTGGTAAATTGGGCCATATTAAAAGAGAGTGTAGAGTATGGAAGAAAGAGACGAGATACGGTGAAAGAGAATCATCAAGTGAAAATAGTGATGAGGACCGCACGGCGGCGGTTGTATCCGATAGCGATGTGATAGTAGCGTGTGATGATGGTTTTGTCGACCGCATATGCCAAGATGCAGCGGACGTATTCTGGCAACTTTATGCATGCCGTATCGGTTTTGGTGGATACAGGAGGACTCTACATCTATGCGTTAGTGATCCCTATTCTATTACCTACATATGTAGTCGTGGCCGCACACCCCGTGGGAAACTGCCTGAGAAGGATCCGGCTATGCAGGCTTAACAACCACTTGAAGGTTACGGTGATCGACGACACGGTGAGCACAAGACAAATTGTCCTGTCGCATGGTCATTCGCGATTATTTGTTTCACGATAAATGGAAAGTGTGATCCGTCGACACCGATCATAACCATGATCTTGAACCAAAGAGCGTCCGCTTTTTCAAGCAACATCGAAAACTCCCGGATTTCATTTAGAGAATTCTCAAAATAAATGACGATGCTGGGGTACCGCAGCGACATTCTATACGGTCTGTTGTTGCTATATCAGGTGGCTATGAGAATTGTTCATATATCGTCAGAGATCTTTACAATGAGGTTCAAGCTAATCGAGCCCTTAAGCTTAAAGAGGGCGATGGTAGTACGCTAATGAATTATTTCATTAGTCGTAAAGCCGCTTTGCCCAGGCTTCTTTTATGAGTGTGCTTTCGATCGTGGTGGTCGAATTTCCAAGATATTTTGGGCTTCTGGACGCTGCCGAGCCGCCTACCGTTATTTCGGAGATATTATAACCTTTGACATGACTTACATGACGAACAAGTAAGCTATACACATTTTCTATTAACACTGATTGTTGGTAATTCAACTTGATTTCTCACATTGAACTTTTTTTCAGGTACGGCATGCCTTTCGCACCTTTCGTGGGTGTTAATCAGCATGGACAGTCCATTTTATTCGGTTGCGCTCTTCTCCCTGATGAAACCACCGAAACGTTTGTGTGGCTGTTGAGCACTTGGCTTTCATGTATGGGAGGTAAGCATCCCAATGGGATTATCACCGATCAATGTGTAGCTATGGCAAACACAATAGAGCGGGTTTTCCCAAATGTACGTCACCGGCTCTGCCTGTGGCACATTATGAAGAAAATACTGGCGAAGGTTGGTCAAGGCTTAGCGCATAAAGAAGTTATGTCCAAGGTTCGGCGTGCTGTTTACAATTCTCAAACTGAATTAGAATTTTTCAAAAAATGCCAGGCAATTATCTAAACCTTCCCTTCCAATTCTCCAAAGTGTGACTGGTTCATTTTCATGTTTACGATCCGTCATAAATGGGTTCCAATATTTCTTAACCACACATTTTGGGCCGGCATGTCTACTACGCAAAGGAGTGAGAGTATAAATGCGTTTTTCAAGGCATTTCTTAAGTCAAGCAGTATGATGACGACATTTGCCGAGCAATATGAGCTGGCTGTCAGAGCACGGTGGGAATCAGAGAAGTTCGAAGATTTTCGGAACTTCCAAGTAAACCTCTCCTGCTTTCCACACTACCCTTCGAAGACCATGTTGCCAGTGCATATAGTAATCGAATGTTCTATGTATTCCAACACCAGATGAAACAACTCATTAACCTACACTCCACCATTTATCAAATCGAAGGTGATCTAATATCTTTCACTATCAATGACAGCAACCCATTACCAGCAGATAAATTCATTGGTAGGAATCACCTTTCTATAGCTGGCCCAGGAATCATTCTTAAGTTAAACACCATCACACTACAATACAAGTGTCCATGAAATCTATGGGAGTTTAGGGGTGTCATATACCGACATGCTTTATGTGAATATCGGCATGTACATGCTACTGAAATTCCCATATGTTACATACTTCGTCGTTGGGCCATTGATAAGGAACGAACCGAGTTCCTACAATCACTTGTCGTTCCTGTACACCACAACAGATCTCAATTATTTAATACAATTTATGTCCAGGCCAATTTAAGGCTTATCACAATGGCTGAAATGTGTGCCAACACTGAAGACGGCACCGGTATCTTATTCTCCGGTCTCGAATGCATTACATGATGAAATCAAACTCAAAGCAAAAGTGATAGCTGTGAGTAATCCCCCTAACGACATTGTGACACCTCCCAACCCATCCGAAGTGCCACCAAATGTGCTGCCTCCAAAATGTTCTACCCCAATTGGCCGCCCTAAGATTCTACGCAATAAGAACCCTGCTGAGACAGCTACTAGTAAGCGGGCCATCCAGGGAAACAAACTCATTGCCCAGGTAAAGTACAATTATAACAAAAGTATTAACTATCCCATTTGTTTTCATCCATAAAGCATTAAAAAAAACTAGTTTTACTTGTAGGTCAAACCCCCAAAAAACATTAAGAAGGCTCACTTCAGCGGAAATAGCTCACCCCATACAACGTTCGATGTTAGTGAGCCTTTGATACTTCACATAACCTATTCATATGATTTATAATAATTAATTCACGTTCAATGCAGACCCCGCCCCGCATTTTCCCTGTATTTGATGACTACTCCCCACTGTCTAACGTGGATTTGTTGCGTAAATTTGACCAGGTTAACAATAGCACTGAATAGACAACCTGGGTTTCGCATTATGCCATGTTTTGTTATATTGTCCCCTTTTATGTCTAATATTTTTGTACCCCCTAGGTGTGTTGTTTTATTGGTACTTATATAATGTTTTATTTATATTTCTAACACAGTTGTACACGCCAACATATGTGTTATTATCAGAACCTTTATTTTACTTAACAGTCAGAGACATATTTGCTTAATATTTGCTTTATAATCGAACTGCTTGTATTGCACTTTATATTTACTTAATATTCATATTTGGCGATTAACATGCGTTGAGTTCCATCCATACTAGTTTAATTTAGTTATGTATGCAAATATCAATGTTACCCATCCTATCCATATATTTATTAAAGTGTATAACTTGATGATAATCTAAGTCACACCCTTCCATTACCTGTTTAAGTTATTCGTTTATTTCACTTGGGCTTTTTAAAGCATATAGGCCTAATTAAATAGCATCTCTTCTTCATACCCTCATGATCAGAAGACACTAACATATCCCATCTGTCCCTCCAACTTCAACTTTGGTTACTACTACCCCAATTAACTCTCCATTACTATTGCGTGATTCCTTGTGAATGAAACGTACTACCACTGCACACTCCAATTGAGCCTTCAAATCACTCCCTAACCTGTCAAATCTCTACGCCACACACATTCAAACCTCCTCACCGAGACCATTGATTCGCCATCTCCATTCACTCAAATCTCCCTTCCTGCCCACTCTCCTTACCAACTATTCACCTTTCGACCCAATGCCTCCTAGCAAGAACAAGGCTTCATCAACTGTTGCTCACCCTGCTCCCTCAGATGAGCCAAGCATAGACGAGGCGGGAATCAATTCCGCCACTAGTACGCTCATAACCATGCGATGCCACCCAGATCGATTTATTCAGTTCTTCAGGGGGAAGTGTTTCCGTAGTTTAATGCCCCGGCACCACGAGTTGATCAACAAGTTGCCCTTCAAGCACCTCTTCGACATGCCTCCAATTAAGGTTCAACGAGGGTTTATCATTGAGCTGATGAGTTATTGGAATATTTCCACTCATTCCTTTGAAATTGGGGGTGCGACTTTACGGCCTAATGGTTACGACATTGCCCTTATCATGGGCCTCAAGAGTGCTGGTAAGATAGTCGACGTATCGAATCGTCTAAGAGATCCGACAAACACTTTGAAGACGTTCTTTCCCAACAAGAGTTCCATCACAGATCGGGAAATACAGTACAAATTATGGCAAGAACTATACGGTGAAAAAAGGTCTGCAACCCCGGAACAGTGGATCACAATGCTCACCATGTTCCTTTTCTCTTGCACACTATTTCCCATAAGCACCGGCAATGTGCCGATGCAGTTCTGGGTATATGCAAAGGATCTGCATGGGTTGTGGGACTACTCTTGGGGGGCTGCCGCATTCGATTATTTTAATAGGCATCTACCTGAATTAGGTTATAGGGCGAGATTCGACCCTGGTTGTAACTCGAGTTTTCTTGGATACTCATTCAGCTTACTGGTAAGCCACTATGTTCATTTCTTCTATTTCAAATATATGACATTTTTACCTATACCACTGTAACCATTAAATGCATACATATGCGTCATTGCCAGGTTTGGTTCCACGAACACTCCAACCCTACAACTGGTCGACTTAACCAAGCTAATTACCCTCGATATCGGCGTTGGGCCCTCGAGAGTGACGGGCGCAAGTTATCATTTCAGGACATACTCAAGGATCTGTCCAATGTCCATAATTGTCGACTTGAGCCAACAGTGGCTGAACGGTGGGTATTCGCCCAAAATACAAAAGAAGCTCGCCGAGGTTACTTCGAATCACTCCCACTAATCCAGGTTACTTCGTTAGATGAGCAACCACCGTCCCCGCCTAGACTCCCTCATTCCAGGGCTTCCCCTCTCAAACGTCCCACGCCAAAGAAAGTAAATTCATCTTGTAAGTGCTTGCATGCAAACCATTTGAATTGAATTTATGACAACATATTTTTATTCCCAATTACTTACCCTGTCAACTAAATATTATCCAGTAATATGCACCCCCAATTCTGTCAAGAAGCACATCAATTCGAAGAGGCATTGTGCATGCCCCTCCTTAGCTGGTAATGTCGTAGTCTCTTATCATGTCGTCAATACATTTTTTAAATTGGAGTTTTATATTATATTTTTTACTAGTTGGAAAAAATAGTACACCGCTTAAGCCTGGCATTAAGAGGAGGCATGACTTCACCGATGACGATACAGATTTCGTGCAAATCCGCCATACTCCGTCAAGGGTGGAGAACGGAGTTGAGATATTCCCTGATGGAGCTCTACGTGGTGGCCGCACACGAGACAACGAACGTGCATGGATTAGGAAACCTCAAACTAGTATGTCCATTAAATAAAAAATTGATCAATAAGCATACAAGTTTGTACGCTTCATGCTTCATATGAAGCTCTCATGTTTTCATAAACATGCAGTCAGAACTGGTGCGTCAAGACCCAAGATTGCAACAATAGCGCAAGCAGTAACAAGTGTCGCTAAAGAGGTAACTGACATAAATGTGCCGACGATTGCGCTAGAAATGACAAATGTCCAAATCAATCAACTCGCTGGTTTTGTTCCGCCTACAACCAGGCAGGAACGTACTGCCCAACGGGGCATTGTCGTCATGCCACACAAAATTCTTTCGCCCCAAATGACACCATGTATGGATATTCATTTCGTTTTCTCAATAAAGACTATATTACATTGTATAAACAAACAACTGAATATTTTTATTAATACGCAGCCAAGGACTGCCTCGTTACCACCACACAAAATACCTCACCCCCGCTTGTTACTGCCGGTCGCACAAAGGGAATGGCTCGAACTGCATAGCCGGCCACCATAATCCTAGGTCTCTGTGCATCGCCCATTGAGAAACAATCTCTACATAGGCAAAAACCACCCTGGTTACCGGTGACCTTGTCCCTCAAAGTGAGACCGGCCCACCAGCCAAGTCAAGTGAAAAATCACGTCCACCAACTATAGATGGCGACCTTACAAATCACCCCTTATCTCAGGTACAGCTATGCGACGATATTCACTTCATGTCACAGCACCCATGGAACCGTCAAAGATCCCCCTCACCTATTTCTGAACATGATAAATCGGGCCTCTCCGGTCCCAATCTGCTGGCAAAATAGGTGCACCCGACACCCACAACACCGATTAGTGCGAAAAATAATTATGCCCCCGTGTTTGACACAACGCCAGCCACGGTGAACTCTTACCGTCTACACCCCATTGATTTAACAGGTAAGCTACAAATAAGTTAGGTTCTTAATATAAATGCTCGAATAATATGATATCTTCTTTTAATCAATATTGTACAGTAATACACGTCTCTTCAATCCTTTTTTCAGCCCTCCGCAAATATATTTGAGACCTAGATGTATGGATTGTGTTAAACAAACATTGTGTTTATTTAGAGATATTTTATATAATAAATGTGTATTGGCTATTTTATTCTTATTACTAAAATGAACCTTGAATATGACATTCAGATTTATATCATCAAAGTATGTGACTTTGATAGAAAAACTATAAAGTATTATGAATGATATTCTAAACCGTCCCTGATCATTCATAGGATGTTTGTGAGACAAACATACTTTATGATAAGCTATAAATGGACATCAGTATGTTAGTTGACTGATGGTCACATTTTACTGATCATGAATAAGAGTTATTAAGTCATTAACGTAAGTATATGTTAGAGATCATATACTGGATTGACCCACCGTGAGAATACTACATGGTTCGTGTCATTAGTTATTCTCAGTAAAGAATGTATCTGTAATCCTTAGACTTGAGATTATCTCAGTTTCCTACATGAGAAATTTTATACTTTAATATAATCTAACATTGTCTTTAACCGGGCAGTCATAAAGATTATAATTAGGTATATAATGAATTATGTGGAGGAAAGAGTTTAATTAAGATAAGATTTGTTCCTCTCATAAATTGAGAGAGATATCTTTAGGCCTCTTGATGATTTGATTGAAGAAACGCACGGTCGTGCTCGAGTGAATTAATAAGGAGTTATTAATGTCATTTCATGTTCCATCAAATTCGGTGTCAAGAAATATTTATCGACCAACGTAAGGTTGACACATATCATGCCTTATGGACGATATAGATATCGTGTAACAAAGGGATACAATGCATGAACATAAATTAGGTTTGATCGAATCATCCATACTTGCTTAATTTGGGTAATCATGATGTCTTGCTAGAGGCCGCTCATGATTTATAATCTGTTGTGATTATTGCCAACATTAAGTAAACCTACAGGGTCACACACAAAGAACAACTATTGAGACGTACATAGAAAAATCATAACTTATGTGATAAGTTGTATGAAGAGCTACATAGTCAAGTGACACATCCAATCCTACATCTTATATGATAAGGTGTGTTGCATATATGGTTATATAGTTACCATGCACATAGGATATGAAACTTATGGACTATATAGGCACAAGAGACACCCCAAAATGAAAGAAGAAGATATATTATTTTCGTCCAACTTTTGTGAGACAAAAGGAGAGAAAAATCCGAAAATTATTCTCTTGTTATTTCTGTGAGAAAAAAAATGAAGAACGAATACTAGCATATATCGTTCTTTATCCGTTCAAAGGGGTTGTTCGTGTGGATACCGGTAGAGGACGAAGCGAAGTACGGCGTCTTTGTGATTCGGGCTGAAACTGTGGTTTGTTTGGAGAATCGGTTTGCTTGGAGAATCGGTTCGTTTGGAGATCGCTTGGAGATCGGTTTGTGAGACCGGTTAGGCGAAACATACAAAGGATCGGTTTGAAAACCGGTTTGGAATCGGGCAAAGAAAAGCGTCAACCTAATTCACTTTCGATCATCACGGATTAAGCGTAATCCGAAGGTACAAAGTTATGAACTTTTCTTTGATTTAATTGTAATTCACGGATCCTTTTTTAGGGTTTCTAATTCGATTTTGTTTTTTTTTGTTTTTCCGTTCCGTTATGAATGGTAGAAACCCAACATCTGCACCTAAGTTTGATGACAAAATCCAACAACTTCACCTCCCAACACCATCTCCCTCCAGTGATGCTGCTACTGTCCTGTCAACTTCAAATGCTCAGCCGGTAATGCCATCTGTCCGTTACCAGCACAAGATTATTCCGGGTCGAATCAGCCACAATCATCCTCTGTTTAACGAGCTCAAGGTTCAGACTATAGGTGGGTCATTGTTATCTTTTGAAATACTATAGAATACGTGTTTCAAACAACCTAATTCTTAATATATTATTTGATAATCAGCTACTGTCAAGAGCAAGTCATCGTCTGCTCCATCAACGCACCGCACTGGGAGTGAGTATTCAGGGTCATCCATTATACGAAGTTCACCTGACCCTCTCGCTCAATTGGTGCCACGTAGAAAAGTTTTGAAATTCCCTATGTAAAATTCAATACATGGTATATTATACTAGTATTGTGATGGTAAAGAAAAGTTTTGAAATTCGATACGTGGTAAGTTAAAAAAAAAAATTTATATCAAAATTCTTATTTTGCTTACAAAATTTTAAAATTCTAGCTTTGGAAGCACCCAATAAGTTAAGACAAATAATTATTTCTTGCTAACTCATTAGAGTATGTACTCTAAATTTTTTATTTTGCTTAATTAAGTCGTGATATTGTATTTAATATAGAAAATCTGACAGGAATAAAATACCATATTAAGTTATTATATTGTTTTCCACTTTCTCATAGCCTTTTTATTGATAACAGCATTCGTGTCAGTTGTTTGATACCATAGTTATTTATAATTCTCATCATACTTAATAACATCATATGTGGTGTTTAGTAGACTGAATGATTTAATATTTGGTCTTTGCTATATATAGTGGAATATATGGGTGCTCGTTAGAAAAAGAACAGATTATATGGTTATTTAATAAGACAAATATGGTGAAAGTCATAAGATTTAAGGCAAAATGATATAAGTGCTTATGAGAAATTATTTCAATAATTTTACAACATTTTGATTATTTAGACATTGAGACAAATGCTAGAATGTATATTTCTTTTTTTCTTTTAATAAGCATTAGATTATCTTTTCTTTTTCGACATCTAGCATATCTTTGCCATTTTAATTTATTGGCGATGCTAGATCAAGAAATATATTTGACGAAAAAAGAATAATGGGTTAACATTTTGTTCGTTATTAAAAACATTATTGTTTTACAATTTCATGAAAATAAACTTTATAACATGATCAGGCCGACAAATATGCATTGGTGGATAGGTAGAATATCCTTCACAAATTATTTGAGAATCTTCTAAAAATTATTGGCAAGCAAATTATTGGAAATATCATTTACAAAAATAATAACAAGCAAATTTTGTAACATAAGAGATATAAAAAATACGTAAAAGCAAATTCCCTATGTAAAATATTAACAAAGAAAAGGGTTCAAATTCCTATTGGTCGAATAAAAGATTATGCATTTGAAATATATACTAGCAGGAGCTTCGCGCTTTGCGCGAGATTTTTATAACATATTTATTCTCAACAAATTATTTTTTAATAGTTCAAACATTACCACATTCACAATGAAATTCATTCATTATTATATAGTGGCATTTAATACAATATTTTTTATAATTAATTTAGTACAATATTTACAATAAAAGATATTAAAAATAGTATCACTGTGACAGTACTGAATTAATACAAATACATATGCCACCAACCTACCAAAAATTATTATATGATACGTAATTATTATGGCACTAAAAGAGTAAAGTTAATATTCAGTTTTAATTTCTTACATTTTTTTGCTTCTATTGATTTTTGCGCAAAATGGAGAAAATGAATTAAAGGGGAGTTTGTTGGAGTTTATTCATTTTCTATAAAATTAAATTAAATTAAATTAACTTAAAAATAAAAAGTGAAGATTATAATGTTTATGAAAAATAAAGAAAATCTAGAGTAGACTAGAAGTTGGAGATAGATAACTGCCACATGAAGAGGACTCTAGCATGAATTAAGTCAGTTTTGAGTCACAGAAAGAAAAATAGCTTGTGTTAGGTGTCAAAATGTGATATGTTGGAATAAATAAATATATTATCAAGTTGAAATCGGTTAGAGAGATGAAATGTGATTTTTAATATGGATTTCAAAAATAAAATATTCAATCGATCAAATTTGACATGTATAGGTTGATAGAAATAAACTAGGTTACCTAATTTGCGAATTGTGGAAGATTGAATAGTAATTTGTTGGAATATAAGGGTGTTGAAAATTTATTAGTCTTTATTTTCTTATGTGTGAGGTTTTAAAAGAAAGGTTTTGAGGAGAAAAAGGACATGCCCATTTTGTTTACCTTGGCTTCTTTTTTTCTAAAGATGCGTTGATGTGTTTTTACTCCTTTTTTGATGTGTTGGCTTGGGTATAGTGGGGGAATAAAATGAGATTAATATGTAGATTTGTAAAATCTGGTTTTGGTTTTCATTCATTGTGCCTGATTTTGGTTAATTTTTCATACGATGTATTGTTCTGCACTTTTTTACCGCTTCTTTATTGAGTCGACGATTGATATATTTTTATCACTTCACTGTATTAATAGTAGGTTGTATTGATATTTTTCCCCCATCTTCACAGGAGTAATAAAGTTCAAAGAGGATGGCTGGGGGTGTCATATGTACAAATAATGCTTGTGTGAATGGTAATAAAACCCAATTTTGGCCAACTTGTTCACTTCACTTCAACTTGTACTAATTTGAAACTCACTGTGTTTATTCTGCTACTATAAATATTTTAGATGATCGTCACTATATATTTAACTAGGTTCTTTTATCCCATAATCATGTCATGGATTTTAGATGACATTCTCTATTAGTCAGAGTGTAAATTTGTTTGTTGTTTTATTTTCATGTTTTAGGTTATCTCTTTCATGCATTTTTTTAGGCAAATTCATGAGAACAAAGAAATCTTTGTACAAGACTATTCAAGGCATGCACAACAAAGCTTCAGAATAGTTATCATGATTGAATTTTTTTGAATAGTAGTACTATTTTGAAGAATAATTAATCAGATAGCATTTTTTTCAAAATATTTAGGTACGTAGCACTTCCGCCAGAGGATCTGGCGGAACTGAAGTAGTTCTGCCAGAGGGTCTGGCGGAACTAGGGATTTTTTTTGTTGCTAATCTCGGCCATTTGGCACCCTTAAACACGCTTAATTAATGGAAAATGCTAGTTTCGCCACAAGTTCTGGCGGAACTAGAAAAAATTTATTTCTGGCCCAATTTAGACGGTGAAATTGGCCCAAAAATAACTAAAATATAGGTTCCGCCAGACCCTCTGGCGGAACTAGGTAGAAATAACAGGTTCCGCCAGAAAGTCTGGCGGAATCAGACTATTTTTTCAACTTACAATCTGACCCAAAAAGTCAAAAAAAAAATGGTCTAGTTCCGCCAGACACTCTGGCGGAACAAGTTATTTCTAGCTAGTTCCGCCAGAGGGTCTGGCGGAACTATACCATTTTTTCAACTTACAATCGGACCCAAAAAAAATCAAAAAAATGGTCTAGTTCCGCCAGACACTCTCGCGGAACTAGATAGAAATAACTAGTTCCACCAGAGTGTCTGGCAGAACTAGACCATTTTTTCAACTGACAACCTGACCCAAAAAAATCAAAAAAATGGTCTAGTTCCGCCAGACTTTCTGGCGGAACTAGTTATTTCTAGCTAGTTTCGCCAGAGTGTCTGGCGGAACTAGACCATTTTTTTCGACTTGCAACCTGACGCAAAAAAATAAAAAAAAATGGACTAGTTCCGCCAGACCCTCTGGCGGAACTAGCTAGAAATGACTAGTTCCGCCAGAGAGTCTGGCAGAACCTGTATCAGCGTGTCTTCCGGATAAGTCTGACCCCAAAAAATTGAGAAATAGCCTAGTTCCGCCAGACCCTATGGCGGAACTTGTTCAATCATTGGACCCTCTTATAAAAGGAAAATTTTTCCCTCTCTCCCCCAATCTAACCTAAAGTTCGCCCCCAAAAAATAAAAATACTATTCAGGCGATTTTGAAGTGTATTTGAGGTGATTTTGACCCAAATAAATAGAGAAAATAGAAGAAAAGGAAGACGAAAATTAGGTATTCTATTATAGATTTTTTGTTTCATTAAAGTTTTCATTCATCCGTGTTATTCCTTGGATAATTTGAAACGTACGTACGAAAAAAGTTTCTATCTTGTAAAGGAAAAATCACAATGGAAAAAAGTTCCTTGGATAAAGTTTTCATTCATCCGTGTTATGCATAGAAATTTGTAATTACAATTTATTTCCTAGTGATAAACTTATAAGGACAAATGCTAATGGAATGATGAAACGTGGAAAAAGGCAGGAATTGCGAATCCAAAACAGTATGGACACCATGAACAAAGAAAAGCGTAAAATGAATTGCAGCGTCTGCAAATTACCAGGTCACACTAAACGAAAGTGCACACAAATGGGTGGAGACCATTACAATGGACCGTAGTTTGGTTTATTTAGTTTGTTTTTATTTAGTTTATTTTATTTAGTTTGTTTTATTTATTGTTGAGTAGTTGTAATGCTTAAGTTAAAACAATCTAAATAAATCATAAACCCTAAAAAAATCAAACATAGTCTAAATAAACAAACAAAATGCAACATAATGCAAATCCCCAAACATAACCCCTAAACCCCAAACACATAAACTATAACATAGTCCAAATCTCAAAACATAAACCCTAAAACACTAATATAAACCCTAAACATCTCAGCCGCGTGCACCACGGCCGCGTCCTCTTCCTCTCCTTCTCGCCTGGTTCCGAGTCTGCATCTGAGTGAGCTGACTGATGTCTTCTCCTCCCGCATCTGCTCTCGGTTCGTTGAGCACCTCCCACTCAGTATCGCCGGGATACTCATTAAGCTGAGTACAAATTAGTTTTTGGCATCCCAACCATTTTCTGATGCCGTCCCTTACTTCCGCCCTCATATTTGCACCAAATTCTCTGAGCATTCTGAAACCTATGCGAGCTCCCTCCATGGCAGTTTGTGCGCTAAAATATTAAAAAAAATAAAAAATTTTAAATTCTAAATTTAACTTTAAAAATATTAAAAAAAAATTACCGCTAATCTTTTTTTCGGGACCATGGGGCGGTATGTGCTCGAACCGTGCGAAATGGTGCTCTGCACCAATGGATCAGAATTCTGCCAATACCAGCTCATGTAACCATCATAATCGAGAGGGGTATACGGCTCCAGGGGATCCATTTGCGAATACCAATACCATTTATCGTTCCAACGTGTAATCCAATACTTGTGAATCTTACGCCAATCGTTTCCGCGAAAATTCGTCAGGTCGCGTAATTCTTTGTCGGCAATTTTGTCGGCTTCAGGTATTTTCGGGGGTAGTTTTTGCCGATACCCGAACTGTCGCATCACCCTCTCAGAACGATAACGCTCGACGATCCAGAAATAAATCAACGGCACACTGAGTAGTGCCGTCGTTCTTTCTTCCTGACAAATGGGCGGTAGCCTATCGCGGTATGGCTCGTAATGTGCCCAAAAGATATCACTTGGAGGGATGCTGTCTAACATGTCGCGGTTCACCCACAAATGAGTAGTCGACGGATCCTCTTTAACTCTTGCATCTCTCCAGAGCATGCCAATCGTATCATTGTAATCCGGATCGTCGTAGATATTCAATCTTGTCGGGTTCAATGAAACTCTCGGTCTCCCGGTCGCAAAATGTTGCCAAGCCCATAATTGTAGTAATAAGATGCAACCTCCCATATTTTTCCGATCGGGATCTTGCACTTTTGCACAGCTCTCTGTACAGGTATGCAAGTACCCCACTCCCAAATGCCCACTCATGCAAATTATTCATTTCTTCTAAAAGTACCAGGGGCATGAGCGAATAACAATTCACTCATGCAAATTATTCATTGTTTTTCTTATTTCCTGATCCTCTGAACATCTCTTGGGAGGGTGTTTTTCCGAGTAGTTCCCCGCCTTTATTTGCCCAATTAATACTGTTGTTCTTCACACAAAGGGGCTTGCCATCCACCCGCAACCCCAACAAGCATGAAACATCCTCTAACGTTATGGTCATTTCTCCGTGCGGCATGTGGAACGTATGCGTCACTTTTCTCCACCGTTCCTGTAGAGCGGTTATCAATATGCCATCGATTGGTACATAACCGATTCTCTGCGTTTGTAACAAACACGCACTCGCAAAATATGGCTCGTACTGATAATTCCATGGCACCAGCGGAAACGAAACATATAAGTAAATTATTTTTACATAATTAAATAAATAGATATATAGAAATAATTTTATATACAATACATTAATATGATGTTGCCTGTATCGGAAACCCGCTTTCGCTTTAGCCTTGGTGTTGTCCGGTTGGCTGAAACATACGGTTCTGTGATCATCCTGGAATTCGTTCAGCGGATGATATACCGGACCTTCTCGCTCAATTATAGGAGCCTTCCCCCGATCCGCACGACTAGATCCTCCCCTAGATGACATCCCTATATAAATTTTATTTTTTAAATATAAATAATAATTAAACAATTACTATAAATAAATTACTTCAATCTTTTTTTAATATAAACAAATTACTTCACTCTTTTTTTTAATAGGAATAATAGTATATAATCAAAAATAAAAACCTAACAAATCACTATAAATAAATATATTACTAAACAAATATATATTATATTTTTTTTCTTAAAATAACTAAATATTGAAAATTAATTATTAAATATTTTCATACCGAATAAAATTGATAAAAATATCCCTATATAAATAATAACTAAATAATATATTTTTACATAACTAAATAAACATACTATTTAACACAAAAATAAACAAATTGCTTCATTCTATTTTTTTTAATACAAAAAATTATATATATTAAAAAAAACCATAAACAATTACTATAAATAAATAAAATAACTGAATAAAAAATAATTACAATTTTTTTTCATACCGAATAAATTTGATGAAAAATTTACTCCTTCTCCTTCTCCTTCTCCTTCTCCTTCTTCTCCTCCTCCTCCTTCTTCTTGTTCTTGTTCTTGTTCTTATTTTTCTCTAAAGAAATCAACAAAAATTCAAACAAATTTCAATACTATCAACCTATTTAAAGCAATTTCAATCTAATCTCACTAAATCCATACCAATTTCTCACTAATTTCACTCAATCAAAACTTATTTCAATTCAACCAAATCAACAAAAATAACTAATCAAAACTCAAAATCTAACAAAATAACTTACATATTTCTTCTTCTTTCTAACTTCTCCTTCTCTTCCTTTAATTTCTCCCTTCTTTTCCCTTTAATTACCTCCCAAAATCGCAGAAATTTCGCCCCCTTTTTGCTCTTTTTTTTTCGGTCGGACGGGTGGGTTAAAATGAGGGTCGGACGGATTTAAATGGGAGTTTAAAATAACGCATGGTCTAGTTCCGCCAGAGGGTCTGGCGGAACTAAACCATTTTTTGTTTATTTTTTTGCGTCAGGTTGCAAGTCGAAAAAAATGGTCTAGTTCCGCCAGAGGGTCTGGCGGAACTAGTCCATTTTTTTTATTTTTTTGCGTCAGGTTGCAAGTCGAAAAAAATGGTCTAGTTCCACCAGACCCTCGGCGGAACTAGCTAGAAATAACTAATTCCGCCAGAAGGTCTGGCGGAACTAGACCATTTTTTTTATTTTTTTGGGTCAGGTTGTAAGTTGAAAAAATGGTTTAGTTCCGCCAGACACTATCTAGTTCCGCCAGAGTGTCTGGCGGAACTAGACCATTTTTTTGATTTTTTTTGGGTCAGATTGTAAGTTGAAAAAGTGGTATAGTTCCGCTAGACCCTCTGGCGGAACTAGCTAGAAATAATTAGTTCCGCCAGAGTGTCTGGCGGAACTAGACCATTTTTTTTTTTTTTTGTTTTGACTTTTTGGGTCAGATTGTAAGTTGAAAAAATAGTCTGATTCCGCCAGACGTTCTGGCGGAACCTGTTATTTCTACATAATTCCGCCAGAGGATCTGGTGGAACCTATATTTTCGTCATTTTTGGGCCAATTTTACCGTCTAAATTGGGCCAGAAATAAATTTTTTCTAGTTCCACCAGACCTTGTGGCGGAACTAGCATTTTCCATTAATTAAGCGTGTTTAAGGGTGCCAAATGGCCGAGATTAGCAAAAAAAAATTCCTAGTTCCGTCAGACCCTCTGGCGGAAGTGCTACCTACCCAAATATTTTGAAAAAAATGCTATCTGATTTATTATTCTTCAAAATAGTGTTACTATTCAAAAAAAATCGATAAATTTAGGTATTTTATCCATGGTTCTAAAACCTGGAGTTGAATAAATGGGATATTAGATCATCTTATTCAGGCCCGGCCCTGGGCTTCAGTTGACCGGGGTCAAAGGCCCCCAATTTATGAGGCCTCCAGTTTCCAATTTAATAGGCTTACAATGTCAATAGATAAAAAAATTCAAAAAAGCCTACGCGAAAGAACTACCCAACGTGCAACATAAAAAGAGAATATTGACTCTTTAAAACTTGTCCCCATTTTTCTCTCCATTTTCTATTGTATATGTTTATTTTTTACATTAGTAATGGAGAGGATCAGCAACCTCACTTTAGAAAGACGTGTATTGTATCAGTAAGTGATTATTTACATCTTTGCCATCCATATTCTATACCACAACTTTGTTAATATAATGATTATATACATACATATGCATGGTTGATAATTTCATTTGAATGTTGTAGATTATTTGAGTGCATCATAGAATTTGTTGAAATTCAATTATATCTCAAAGTTGTTTATTTATATTTTCTATTTTATGTATTTAGCCTTAGATTATTTTTTTATTTATTTTTGAAACCCACAATAATAATCGTGGTCAAAGGCGGACCGGCACTGATCTTATTGATCATGTATATCCTATTAACCAAAAGGGAAAACCGAAATTACGACGGGGTTAATAGCGACCTCACAACGACTGTATATTATTTTTTCCATGCTTCTATAGTATATATGGTTTTCATTTTTCACATATATATTATTTTCATTTTTTTACTTATATATTGTTTTTTATATATTGTTTGTTTTTAGTTTATATACACTCTATATACTGTCGTTATATCACGACGGAAAATCTATCGTGATATATCAGGTTCCTAACCAAAATAGTTGTATATTTTTTGAAATAGAAATAAATAAATTTTGCATGTCTAATGAGATTCTAAATTTTTTGGGCAACAATAAGGACCACAATTAAATGGTATTGTCTTAAATTTATGTCTTTTGTTTGTTCTGTTCGAAAAGTACAATATTGTGATGTTTAGTGAAGTGATATAGTGATGTCTATTACAGTAAAGCCATCTAGTTTGTTACAAATATCGTATTGGTGAACTATGCTGCCACTCTGAAATTTTGAGTGGAGCATGTATATAATTGTGCTATGATGTAATGCAAAATTGGAATGTGTTTGTGAATCTGTGACTTATTGATATCTTACTAAATGTTTTATATTTTTATCGTTTGTGAGTCTGTGACTTATTGATATCTTACTAAATGTTTTATATTTCGATCATTTCTTCATATATATCTCACGCTCTTTATATGCATTAAATTAGTATGTCAAATGTTGACAAAATTAAAATTAGTATATCTGCAGTGTAGAATGGGGATTTTCCTGGTGAAAATAAATTATAGACTCACTCAATATTCCATTGTTAATATCAGATAACAGATTCACATATTGAGATTGCCTCATAATATTATGTAGTGAAGCTATAGAATCGTACAAAATTTACGGTGGTTTTATGCCCACTGGAAATGTACACTACTTAACCGTTGAAGTAGAAATTTGAATCCAGTTTGTTTAATTTTAAATGAAAGAAAAATATATCTAGGTCACCTAGGCTTTTAAGAATTTATTATTTTTGGCAATAATACACCTAAATAAATGAATTTGGTCTCATTCAAATTGTCCTACCAACTAAAATATTATCCTACCAACTAAAAACTTATTTTATGGCTAATTTTCTCTTTTATCCCTGAAGCTTATGAAATTCAAAGTTGCATCTTAAAATTTTCGTTTCAACTCTAGTCCTCAATTTAGCAAAAAAAAAAAAAAAATCTGCACAACATGTTTTGACAATATAAATTTGCTGCGTGATAATACATAAGAGAATGAAATGAATCATTGAATGCATTGGCTGATAAACAAAGAAATATGAATCTCTCATTTTCCACATATATTGATTGGGGTCTGAAATAATTATATGTGATAAATAAAACAAATTCATGAGAGGCAATTGTAAGAAAATTAAAAGTTCCAGCAATTAAGAGAAATATTTCTTTTTAATAAGAATTTTATTTAATAGTTTAATAAGCAAGCAAATAGCAATATTATCCACTTGCGCTAAACCATTGACCCATTGGCCCAAGGAATCTGAATAGCTCTGAACATTTCGTGATAATTTTTTTTTAATAATATATATTGTTAATAAAATTAAGATATAGGCATCAAATCCATTTTTTCAAAAGCTAAATACCCATTTTAGAAGTTATAAATAGAAGATATCAAAAACAATAATTTTGATTGTCAATAAAATTAAACTCAGTCAAGTTATATGTTATATTATGTTAAGATGAAATATACTTTAATTTCTCACCCACTTTTAAGTTATATTTTCATCCAAGTAATGACATTTCATGTGAGGTCGCATTCTTCTCTCTTTTTTTAAATACGATAGAATCCACCCATCAATATCATAAAAATGTTCGCCTACGGTTTTGTTTTAAATAAATACGTTAAATTTTGATAATGTCAAACTTGAGCTTCTTCTATATAAACAACAAATCTCAAGACATTTCTCTACCTTTTGCTCAAAGAGATAAAAATACACAAAACCAAACCCTAAAATCTTCAAAAAAGATGAGCAAAAAACCATCGGTACCACGAGGGCATGTACCAGTGCTGGTCGGTACAGGAAATCAGGCAGAGCGAATAGTTGTGCATACCAAACTGCTGACTCATCGATATTTCTCTGTGTTGTTAGAACTGTCTGCGCTCGAATTCGGATACAATCAAGATGGAATTCTTCGTATTCCGTGCGAGCTCGAGCATTTTTGGGATATTGTATTTATGATCACAAAAACCAAGTGTTTGAATTTGAAATTTTTTCACTTCTCCTCTCTATTCTTGCGTTGATTTGCCAAGCTAAGAATGCATACATGATGAGAGAAAAGCAAGTATTTCAGAGGTTGGTGTTTTTGGTCCAATTTCTCTGTCATTCGTTCTTTCTTTTTTTAATTTTTAATTTTTATGGGGTGTGTTTTGTAAGATATTAATGCTCGGGTGTTTTCATTGATATGATGTGTGATACATAATAGATAGATGTATGAGATGTATATTTTCTGCCCGTTCGTTCTCAAGCGTATGCGGGCAGGAAGTAATATGTGTGATGGAGGGAAACATTTGTCGAATTGGCAGAAACTCGGTGCCGCCGTCTGTTTGGAGTGTCTTAATTGATCGAGAGAGAAGATTCTCAATCCTTTCTTTGAAGAGGGCGAAGATTTGTGGTACCTATGATTTAGAAGAAAAGAAATATATCCAAGTAAAACACGAAAAATCATCAATAAAAATTACAAAATAACGTGAACCAGAGTGTGAAGTAACTGAAGAAGGCCCCCATACATTAGAGTGTACTAACTCTCACGAGAGCGAATGTCGGAATGTTTAAAATATAATTTATGCATTTTACCAACACAATTATAATCACATAATGACATTTTATTAGATGACACACTTAGTTTATTTTGCGAAATAAAATTCCTAATAACACTAGACGATGTATGGTCTAAACGTTGGTGCCAAACTTCGGCTGGTGCCTTGACACCAAAGAAGGCGGAGGGTTGGTTGTAAAGTGTAGAGGGTAGTTGTTACAATCTATTATCTAAAGAAAGCCTTGAGAAGAGGGGTTCCGGTTACTAGGTCCTTAATAAGACAAGAAGATGGATTAAATTCAATAATAACTTGATTTTCTTTTATGAATTGTGAGAGGCTTATGAGGTATTTGGTTATATGAGGGACATGTAAGACATTATTAAGTTTTAAATGACGTCTAGAAGAATTAAAATAAGTTTGACCAAGATTTTGAATTTTCAAATCTGCTCCATTCCCGACACGAATTTGATCCGTGCCAAGATATGGAGTATGTGAGTGTAGGTTGGCGACGTCAGATGCAACATGCGCCTGAATCCAAGTACCAACAATCAGTGATGATTGGTGGAGCGTAGATCGTATTGGCTTGAGGTTGGAGATTTTGGCTGTGTCAACGACATATCTCGGCAGTATGACCCAGAATTTTACAAATTTGGCACCGAATCTTATTATTATTATTATTATTATTATTATTATTATTATTATTATTATTATTATTATTATTATTATTATTATTATTATTATTATTATTATTATTATTATTATTATTATTATAGTGATATTTACCACGATTTTTATTGTTGCCCCGATTATGAGAAAATCGAGTGTTGATAATTTGGTTGGCGAGTGCTTCAAGAAAATATTGATTTGAAACTGGACCCAAAATAGAGGAGTGAGAGTGGCCAAGTTGGATATTGAGGTTATTTGGTTGGGAATAAAACAGTGGTCCATTGAGCTTATTTGGTTAAGGTTGAAAAGGAGAGAAAGAGTAATTGGAGAAGAACGATGCGGTATTTCCAGCGTTACCTCTAGATCTCGTACTCAAAATTGCCATTAGAGCGGATGGGAAGATCGATCGATTCCTTTTGATTGTGAGTTCCTGACTTATCAAACTCGAGCAGAAGGTGAGAAATGAGGGAGAATCTGTTTGTTGGTTGAAGGCTGTGACGAAACTTTCGAACTCAGGACCAAGTCCGGTGATGCATAAATCAATTAGACCGGCATCCGTAATGGAACATTCAATTGTGGCTAATTGATCAGCTAAGAACTTCTTTTGGTTGAGATAGTCGGAACATGACATTCCTTGTTGTTTGAGAGTTTGAAGTTGGAGTTTTAAATTGAAGCGACGAGCCTTGGAAGTGGATTGGTATCACTGACGGAGAGCTTGCCAGACTTCTCCAGTACTCAAGCAACGGATGAGTTGAGCTACGATCCCCTCCGATATGGAGGAAAGTAGCCAATCCAAGAGGAGTTTGTCATGTCGGTTCCATGAGTCAAAAACTGAATTTGCAATTAATTAGGAGCCTGACTTGATGTAATTGTGTTAAGAATTTGAAGGGGTGGGTTTTGCGATGGGTCGAGATAGGATTGTAAGCCATGGCCAATAATCAAAGTTTCAATTTGATATTTCCAAATTAGGAAATTATTGTCGTCTAATTTTGTTGCTATTTGGTGTGTAAATGTCACCAATTTTTAGGATCGAGAATTCTCATAGATGACATCCGTTTGATTGTTGGAATTGAGTATTTTTGGTTCTTTAGGCTTTCTTAAAGATTTCTCGAGAAGAAGAAAACGTAAAGATGTTTCTTTAGGCTTTCTTGAAGATTTCTTGAGATGAAGAAATGGTAAAGTTGGTTCTTTAGGTTTTTTTGGAGATTTCTTGAGAAGAAGAAGAGGTAAAGAGGATTATTTGGGTTTTCTTGAAGATTTCCTGAGAAGAAGAAAATCTAAAGAGGTTTTCTTGAAGATTTCATGAATTTTAATATTTGGAGATTTTGCGAGGTAAAGGAGTTCTTGAGAGTTTTTTTTGTTGTTGAAGGTTTTGGGGAAGGAAGTTTGAAAAGAAGAGTTCTTCACGAGATATATGAACAATTTAAAGAAAAAAAGATAGCTTCTTTGAGATATGCTTTGCGGTTAGGATTTTTTGAGAGAAATATTAAAAGAGAGAAGAAAAAGAGGAAGAATCTAAATGGCGTTAGTCTTGAGCTCTTGATATCATGTTAGAATATTTAGAGAGAATAGAGGAAGAAGAGAGATGAACGATTTATTATATTATTGCTTGATTGTGAGATTACACATAGGCCCTATTTATAATATAAATGAGTTAATCTAAGTCATTAGTTAACTAGCCGTTGGAACTATTCTAGCCACTCATTTAGTAATCTAATCCAAGCCATACATTGAGTAATAAACTCCTAATTAGCTTTCTAATATTCTATCAATATATCCTCATACTCTATCTGATGGTGTTATGCCCTAGGCTAAAGTGTTTGTGACCTAGATGATGGATTGTAATAACAAACATAATATTTATTCTAAGAAATCTCATATAATATGTGCGTATAGGTTATTTTAATATAATTAAAATAAACCATGAATATGCAATTCAGCTTTATGTCATCAAAGTGCGTGACTTTGATAGTAAAACTATAAAGTGTTATGAATGCTATTCTAAATCGTCCCTGGTCATTTATAGGATATTTGTGGAGACAAATATACTTGCAGATACATATAAATATATATTTATATACAAGCTATAAATGTACACCAGTATATTAGTTGACTGATGATTATATTTTACTGATCATGGATAAATAGTTATCAAGTCATTACCATAGTTATATGTTAGAGACCATATGCTGGACTGGCCCGCCATAAGAATGCTACATATTTTACGTCATTAGCGATTCTTGTAACATAAAGTATTTATAGTCCTTTGACCTGAGATTGTCTCGGTTCCCAACATGAGTAATTTTATACTTTAATATAATCTAACACTGCCTTTAACCAGGTGGTCATAACGGTTATGATTAGGTATACAATGAATCATGTAGAGGGATGAGTGCAATCAAGATGGGATTTGTTCCTCTCATAAATGAGAGAGATATCTTAAGGCCTCTTGATGAATTGAATTGAAGAAATGTATGGCCATACTCAAATGAATTATTAAGAGTTATTAATGTCATTTGTTCTTGTTCAGTTTAATTTGGGATCAAGAAATATTAATCGATTTATATAAGGATGGCATATTACATGCCTTATGATCGATATAGATATCGCGTGACAAAGGGACTAAATACGTGATTGTTGATTAGGTAAATCAGATCACCGATATTCACTTAAATTGGGTAGTCATGATGGTTTGCTAGAGTCCGCTCATGATTTATAGACTGTCAAGTCTATTGCCAATATTAAGTGAACCTACAGGTTCACACACAAAGAACAAACTGAAACGGGCGCAAAAAATCCTAGCGATTTATATGATGAGTTGCATAAGAATGTCACAAAATATATTATCATCTTATGTGATAAGATGTGATATATATGTATATAAAGACTATGAGCATAAAAGATCATGTAATCTAGAAGAGTCTAGATGATGGCATATGGATAATGATGAATGATGTCATACACATCTTTTAGTGTGAAGAGACATGACTCTTCACCTCTATATAAGGACATAGAGGACTCCAAATTCGCAACACAACACATCATTCTCTCTCTCATTATTTCTCATTCTCTTTTGTAAGACAAAAGAGAGAAAATATAATTTCTAATTTGTATGACAAAATTATGAAAGGGTGCTTTCTTTTTGTATGACAAAATGAAAGAATGCAATTATATGAGTGGAATTATATACATCTTTTGTGAGATAAAATAAGAAGAGTTTTCTTATGCAAGAGGAGAACAAGTTACTAGCATATATATTGTTCTTCTTCCCGTTTTAAGAAGTTTGTTCATGTGGATACCGGTAGAGGCGTTCGTACTTTCGGCGCTTGTGATATATTCGGCCTAAAAAGATGAGAACGGTTTGTTGAGAGTTTTGGTGGAGACCGATTGTGTGTGTGGTAGATGACTTCCGCACGATCCGACCTAGACGGCCTAGACGGACGGAAAATCGGTTAGGACGGTAACCGATTTAGAGACGCATGGACAACACGCATGGTTTGTGCGTCACGGATTAAGCGTAATCCGAAAGGTATCTTTAATATTTATTTCTTTCATTTAACCGATACGCACGGATCCTCGGATTGGTTTTAGACGGAATTTTTGTTTTCCGCTGCGTTATGCACGTCCGAGATCCAACAGTGGTATCAGAGCGACGTGCGTGTTTCGGTTAAATTGAGTCGTTATATATGTGATATATACTATTTAGATACCATTTATAATTTTGATTTATAATTATAAGGCTTGTATATAGAGTATTCAAGTGTTGAATATTCTTAATAGAAAAGATGCGATTAATGGATATGATCCAAGAGTTGCATCCAAAGAATGCGACCAAAGGGTGCGACCAAAAGGTGCGACTAACGGGTGTGACCAAGGGATGCGATTCAAATGTCACATCCAAAAGACGCGACGAAAGGTTGCGACCAACGGATGCGACCAAAGGGTGCAACCAAAAGGTGCGACTAACGGGTGTGACCAAGGGATGCGATTCAAATGTCACATCCAAAAGACGCGACGAAAGGTTCCGACCAACGGATGCAACCAAAGGGCGCGACCAAAAGGTGCGACTAACGGGTGTGATCAAGGGATGCGATTCAAATGTCACATCCAAAAGACGCGACGAAAGGTTGCGACCAACGGATGCGACCAAAGGATGCGACCAAAAGGTGCGACTAACGGGTGTGACCAAGGGATGCGATTCAAATATCACATCCAAAAGACGCGACGAAAGGTTGCGACTAAAGGATGCGATCCAAATGTCACGTCCATAAGGTTGCGACGAATGGGTGCGACCAAAGGGTGCGACTAAAGGATGTGACCAACGGATGCGATCCAAATGTCACGTCCATAAGGTTGCGACGAATGGGTGCGACCATAGGGTGTGACTAAAGGGTGTGACCAATGGATATGATCCAAATATCACGTACAATAGGTTGCGACTAACGGTTGTGACTAAGAGGTGCGACCAACGGGTGTAATTGACTTCGCAACTAAGAGGTACGACCGAAAAGGTGCAATCGCAAGAGTTGTGACATCTTGAATAGTTGTGTCTTCATGAAAGGGTGCATAACATGAATTGCCTTTTTGAAATGGTGCATGTGATGCATTATTTCATGAAAAGTCACACAATGAACTCCATTCGTACGGGATGAATATGCCTCAAATCAGTTATACATATGATGTATAAATTGGTGAACGAAATAATCCATTATTAGATAATTGATTGAACAAAACAGTGTCATTCCGTTCCCAACATAACTAAAACCCTAATCTGCGCATATTCCGTTGCCAACGGAACTATATTCCAAACTTGACATCCCTATATCCATGATCAGCAGAACATAATAATCTAGTCTGCGAATATACTAGTGTGGATATGTAGCTTCTTACTTGAAGTATGTTTATCTCTATAAACATCCTACATATCACTAGGGACGATTTAGAATGTCATTCGTAGGTTGACAGTTCTACTATCAGAATCACGTATTCTGATGACTTGAACCCGAAGTGTCATTCATGATCGATCTAATATATGTAGACATATTAGTCACCCATACACTCATTCATATATGAACTGAATCAACATGTTTCTCATAATCTAATCTCTAGTCTAACACTTTGGACTAGGGCATAATTCCTTCAGAAACTAACCAAAAATTCTCGACCTTTATCTTGGTGATCCGACATTAGACGCAACGAACAATAATGCCATGACAGAAAACCCACCAAACAGTGACAACTCGACGCAACCAGCACAAAATCCTAACCAAGGCGACTCTCAACCGATACAACAACCAGAGCCGGAACCTCTGCAATATCATATACCGGATTTACTATGAGAGTTGTCCACACATCCTCTATCAAATATCTTGGGAGATCCACAAGAAGGAATTTGAACCCAATTCGGCACAAGAAACCTAGTCGTATATTTTGCTTTCTTGTCACAAACCGAACCCAAGTCCTTCAAAGAAGCAAATCGAGACACCGATTGGATTTTAGCAATGCAAGACAAACTTGCTCAATTTGAGCGAAACCGTTCGTGGACTCTAGTTCCATTATTGGTACTAAATGGGTTTTTCAGAACAAAGTCGGCGAACACGATACGGTTGTGAGAAATAAAGTAAGACTTGTTGCTCAAGGATTCAAGGAACGAGAAGGAATTGATTTCGAGAAGACATTTGCTCCAGTCGCTCGGTTGGAGTCCATTAGACTACTCTTAGCAAGTACCTCGAGTATGGTACGGAATACTTTCTAAATTCCTTGCATCCAACAGCTTCGAATGAGGAAAGAGCAACACCACCCTCTTCACAAAGAAAAGTGGAGCTATAATCTAGTGATGCGGGGCACTTGCAGAGGATTTTTTTTTCTTTTAATGCGCATTGAGTTCTAAATGAGTATGATGGGCGAGCTATAATCTTTCCTTGGATTAAAAATGAAGCAAAACTCCGACAGGATTTTTATCGACCAATTAAGCCAAATACACACGTGAGCTACTCAAGCGATTTGGTATGAACCAAGAAAATATGAGTGGTAGTCTAATGATGAAGGACATAAAGCTCGCGCTGAAGAATTAGGCAGGTCAATCAGTAGTTATTTCTGAGTATTGAGGTATGATCATAAATTTATTATATTTAATGGCTAGGAGACATGATATCATGTTCGTTGTGTGACCTAGTTTCAAGCAAAGCCTAAAATTTCCCACCAAAATACAGTTAAACATATCTTTAGGTACCTAAAAGGGACAATAAACATGAGATTATGGTATGGCCATAACAGTACTCTGTCACTATTAAGGTATACAGATGATGACTTTGCAGGTTGTAAAGTTGATCGAAAAAAGTACGAGTTGAATGTGCTAATTATTTGGAGGAAATCTAGTTTCATGGTTGAGTCTAAAATAAAATGCCGTCATACTTTCAACGGCCGAAGCAGAATACGTAATGGTAGGAAACTGTTATGCTCAACTACTATAGCTCAACCAAAAGATAGGCAACTATCGACTCGACTTTCAAAAAATCCTTATTTTGTGTGACAATACGTTCACTATTTCCAGCGTGAAAAATCATGTCCAACAATTGAAAACCAAGAACATCGACATACGGCATCATTTTATCCGCGATCACATTGAAAAATAAGACGTGAAAATTTTTCAAGTCAGCTCAACAGCGAAAGTCGCCGACATCTTCACAAAACCACTTGCGTTTGCTCCATTCTTTGATTTGAGGTTAAAGCTAGTTATGCTTGAATTTAAAGATTCATTTCTCATCTATTTATTTATTTTCACAACTTTCTGGGTATTTTTGTTACTTCTCCTTGAATTTTTAAATTTTATTTCATTTTGTCTTATTTTTGTTTTAAAAGGCTATATATATATATATATACTTGTCTTAACTAATATAATGAGTATTTTCTTAAAATAAAAAATTTTATTGACGAAATTTTGAGTAAAAACACACTTGTCAAAACCCCCAAAACCCTGTGAGTTCAGTTCAAACAGACCACGTGTTCATTCGAACAGACTGCACAATTTTCACCTCTTCAAGTCAAACCAAAATCGATGTAAACGGAGGACTTCTGTTTTCGAAAGCACCATTCTGTTCGAACGGAAGCATGTTCCATTCGATCGGAGCTCGACTTAGTGTAAAATTTAAAATCCGGACTTTTCAATTTAGAACCCTCTTATCAAAACCCAACAGCCACCTCTTTCTGTCCCAAAAATCAAACCTCATCATTTACACATCCCCTCATCTTCTTTCTCTCTTTAAACCCAAACCTTAGCCTCAAATTACACCTTGTAAAACCCCAAATCAACCTCTCTTGCCTTCAAATTAACCCCAATTTTCTCTACCTTCCAAATCTCCTTCAAATCTCAACTCAAAACCCATCAATCACCTTTCTATTTGACCGATTTGAAGCATTGTTGGTTTGGACGAGTGGCCGTATCTCATGATGATTTCTTGCGACTCTCACTCTTAGGCAAACATATCTATGTGGATCTATGCTGAATTTGGCATATACCCCTTTGTTCTTCTTTATTTCCCCCAATATCAATTTAATCAACATGGCACCCAAATAGGCCGTTACCAAAAATACCGCTACCAAAAGTTTGGATGATAACATGGATTTTAAAGAATGTAATAACAAAATTCTTTTCAACAAACTGGAATATCATACTATTTACAAAAAGACCATACTTCAACAAAGCTTTTTTGAGTTCTTTCATGCACTTTGACCCGCCGACAACCCAGAAATATATAATTTCGTTCTTTCATACACCGAATTTTGGAATTTTATATCCCTATTGAACATCACCGGCCCCAAATATGAAACCCTTGTTCACCTTTCCTACGTGAACGCAACATTCGATGACCATAACTATGAAATAAAATCTTTGCTTTTTGGAAAATCGGTTATCATTAACCCATCTAATCTCTATGAAAGGTTCGGTCTCGAGGAACCCTTGAATACAAGGAATTTATCTCGTGGAGGCCGACGAATGGCTCGACAAGGAGGATGGCCCAAATGATATTTTTAAATCTTACTTGCTCCGCAAACATCCCTATGACAAGGTATCGGATAATGAACCAACACAATGCATCGTGTTTTATTTCGATATTCTTGCACCAGTTGCTAAAATGAAAACCGATTTTGAGCATAGAAATGCATATCTCCTACGGCACTTATGGTATAAATACAAAAATGGTATAAATACAAAAATATTCATATTCTATTTGTAATATACCATCACATGCAATGTCAAATGTGTAATGCCCTAGGCCAAATGTATTTGTGCTAGGAAATGGATTATATATTCAGACATTATTATTTATTCAATAAAGGTTGTTTCTTATATATTTGTTTGTATGGGTTGCGAATATAAATCTTATATCAACCAAGAATGACACTTCGGGTTCATGTCATCAGAATACGTGATTCTGATAGTAGAACCGTGAACCAACGAATGACATTCTAAATTGTCCCTAGTGATATGCAGGATGTTTATAGAGATAGACATCTTCAGGTAAGAAACTACATATCCACACTAGTATATTCGCATGCTGGATGATCATGTTCTGCAGAACATGGAAATAGAAATGTCAAGTCTGGAATATAGGTACGTGTTAGAAACACATACTGGATTGACCACACTACGAGAATATGCATGGTATATGTCATTAGTGATTCTCATATGAATAGTTTGCTTGTTCCTACGACCTGAGATCAGCATGGATTCCTGTATGTGGAACTGCATACTTTAATATGATCCAACGTCATCCGTAATGGATGATCATTAACGTCATCATAAGGTATGCAGTGAATCATGACGAGGAATGTGAGTGACCAAGATGGGATTTGTTCCTCTCGTCATGAGGGAGATATCTCTGGGCCCCTTGATGAACTGTAACTGAAGGAAATGCATGGTCATGCGCAAAATGGATTAACATGTGTTGTTAATATCATTTTATATTTACTCAGTCTAATTCTCGATCAAGAAAGAGACTTTGATCAAACTCAAGGATGACATACTTCCATGCCTTGTGATCAAGACATATATTGTAGAACAAAAGGAATAAGTAAATGTCTATTCATATAGGTTTATGATCGATGATCATTTCATTTAACATGGATAGTCATGACATCAGTCTAGAGGTTACTCATGACTTACGATCTTTAGAAGATTGTTGCCAGTGTTAAATAGAACCTACACGGTCACACAATGAACTCCATTCGTACGGAATGAATATGCCTCAAAACAGTTATACATATGATGTATAAATTGGTGGACGAAATAATCAATTATTGCATAATTGGTGAACGGAATAGTTCTGTTCCTAACGGAATAGATATGGAAACTTTAATAACCTTAGCTGCCAAGTATTCCGTTATGGAAATATCTATTCTGTTAGCAATGGAATAGGCGCAGATTAGGGTTTTTATTTATGGTAACTGAGCAATCGTTCACCTCTCTCTAGTATAAATAGAAGGGCGGAGTCTCTCTATTCGATACAGAATTCAGAAGCCTTAGAGGCCTAATACACATAAATAGAGAAAGAGTTTTGATTTATTTTCAGAAAGTATTTCCGGACTCGTCTAGCCGAGTCCGGTTATTCCATGCGTCTGAAGATCGACGTGGATACGAGAAAAGTTCAGACCTACATCCGTTCTTCATCTCGCGGATTAAGAAGATCCGAGGTATAAATTTTAATAGTTAATCTCGTACTTTTATTCTCTTAACAATGATCCTAGGGCGGATGAAATCCATAGGTTCCGATGTGCATGTAACATACAGGGCTATGGATTGCCCAACATTGGCATCAGAGCGTTCGTTAAGGAAATAATCATCGATTATATATTTAAAATTTAGTAAATTCTAGTATAATATATTTTAGGGTTTTGAAAATATTATTTCAAAACATCACAGAAATAGTTTCTGGGAAAATAATATCGCATATTATGATTTTCTAGAATTTCGAAAAATAGTTTTTCGGAATCTCTTTTGGAAATAGAACTAAAATTAAAGGAAACTGAAAAGTTAGCAATATTCCGTTCCGAATGGAATAGTTCCGTTCAAAATGGAATATGCTGAAATTTTCGCCAGAATTATTCTGCGTTATTCCGTTGAGAATGAAAGAGTTCCGTTCCCAACGGAATAAGGCTGATTTTGCGAGAAACCCTAATTTTTGTTATACAAGGAATTTAATTTGTTTAAATCTGGTATGAGCTTTAGATCTGTGATTGTTCTGTGATGTAATCTTATGTGTGAATAGTTGTATTTTTATTTAATATCTATGGCAACTAGTGAGTTGTCCAAAGTTATAATTATGGCAACCTGTGAGTTGTCCAAAATTATAAATTACTTTTCTAGCAATAAGATAGTTGTTAGGAAAGATATTATATCAAAACTACAAGGCAAGGATCTTGGCGCAATCTTCGGAAGATGGCATTGGATCTTCGCACACACACAATGAAGGTTTCGTTGAAAATTACTCCTACAATTTAAAGATAGATCTAGGATTAGGAACTTCATGATCGCTTGTGAGGATTAGGCTGATACTATATTTATCTTGTTTCTGTGATGTTTATTTTTTTAATATAAATCTAAAAACAAAATCCTTCAGAATATTATGTAATGAAGTGCCTCCCATGTCACTATAACCCTCAGTACTCAGACAATTTTCCACATGGGTCATGCCGGAGTTGGGCATATGGGGGATTGTCTGTGGAAAGGGACACGCGGGAAGTAGTGACTGGCATAGGTCATGCCTGAGCTGAGTGTGCTAGAAACTACTTTGCCGATACTCATACATGGTTAAACATAACTGAGCAAGCAAGTCGGACTTGGGCTCAAGGCATAAGATGGGATAATACACCGAGTATAAGATACTCATTCTATAAAAGGAAAGAGTTGCATATGATGCAATTGGAAAGTGTTCCTACCTAAATAGTTGAGCATTAGGGGTTGTGCCGGAGCACACTTACTACTCAATGAAATATGGATCTTGACTCACTATGAAACTCCATTTAATTGAAGATTCCGAATTAATAATACTGAAGGTGATTACTTTGAAAAAAATAGTGGGAGTACAATATAAGAAACACCAAAACAAAATAACCCCAATGAATAAATAATAATGACACTTTACATTTTAACTGGTAGAATAATGGCAAATAATAACAATTAAACTCGGTTGAATTTGCGATCTATCCTTGAGAAGGATAAGCTCAATGGGTCTAACTTCCTTGACTGGGTTAGAAACCTGAGAATTATTCTCAAGGCTGGCAATAAACTGTATGTCATAAATGAGGCTTACGCAGAGGAACCAGAATAGGGAGCCAAAAAGGATGCCCGAGATGCATATGCTAATACACATAAGGGAATAGGCGCATATTAGGATTTTTAGTTATGGTAACTGAGCAATCATTCGCCTCTCTCTCTAGTATAAATAGAAGGGCAGAGTCTCTCTATTCGATATACAATTCAGAAGCCTTAGAGGTCGTCTAATACACAGAAATAGAGAGAGAGAGAGAGAGTTTTGAGTTATTTTCAGAAATTATTTCCGGACTCGGCTAGATTTTTAACCGCCTCAATATCGAAATTCCTAAATTAATTCTCGACTCTTGGACAATCCTCAACAAAGATCTCACCTCTATTGAACGATATAAAAAATATGGGCTTGTAAAACTTGGTCCTTCTTATGAACCTAGCTCGAAGAAACATTTCCACATCTTCCCTCCATTGAATGCTAAGGATGAACCAATTTGGCTTTCAAATATGGTCCCGGGAGTCGCAACAAATGTCGCTATTTCTTCAAACCCTCTGGTGGGACACACGGCCAAGCCCGAATATGAAGAAGACAATGATCTATTTAACTTTGATTACACGAACGGTACGAATTCCTAGCGGCACATTATCGCCGCACAAATGAGAATTTTGCAGTCGTATTCAATAATCTACCAAATGAATTAGATGCAAGTCAACATCCTAACCTTACAATCCTCTATCAAACAATATTTCAATCAAGGATCTTCTTCGGCAAACTCTAATCCGTCTGACTTCGACGGACCGACAAATTAGACCTTAACCTCTTCATCCATCAAGAAACACTACTCCACCTAAACCTATTGTGTGTGTTTTTGCTTTGAATTTCGTTAAGATTATTTCCTATTTTTAATTCTATGTTTCATGTGTGTGTTATGACTATTTGTAGCATGCTTTATTTGTATGTTTTGTATTATGCTTTATTTTAAACTTTAGTTGTAATACTCTGTATCGCGATTAAATTTTTCTATGATATTATCTTGTGTTATGTGTTTGCGCTTGGGATTAAACTTTTTAAATTAGTTATATATAATTATTAACCTCATGGGGGCATTCATTTAGGGAGAGTTTTAATCCTTTGTCTAGTAATTCCTTTTGACTGTTTTTCACAAGGGCGGAAATGAAATCTAAAATGCTCATTCTCAAAATTGTTTTGAAAATCATCAAAAGAGGGAGTTTGTTGTTCTCATTTTGATGATGTTTAAAATAATTTCGAGATACTAATATATTTTTGAGAATATTGTATAAGCTCAGTGAATTCAAGTTCAAGTGATAAGGACATAAAGCACTAATCGGAATGGATGTATTTCTCTAATTTCGGAAGGACTAGAAGATGTCTCACACCTTCTAAAGCGATCCAGTTTTGGAGCTAGTGTTTTTTCTGATTTTTAGTTTAGTTTTTGACTAATCTTTCTTTACATTAAAAAGAGAGAAATTCCTGTAGTTTTTGTATATTCCGTTCAAATGGACAGCTTCTGTTGAACGATTAGTCAAAAACTTGCATTCTAAATGGACAGCTTCCGTTGAGGACAATTTTGTTCTGACTTGTTTTTGGCTGAAATCTCTCTTCATTACTTCCGAACAGAACATTGGCCCGTTCGAATGGAAGGTAGATTTTTTGCCATTTGGTTTTGATTTCCTAATTAATTAATTTCCGTCTCAATTTAATCGAAGCACGTACGTCGCTCTGATACCACTGTAGGATCTCGGACATGCATAACACAGCGGAAAACAAAAATTTTGTCCAAAACCAATCCGAGGATCCGTGCGTATCGGTTAAATCAAAGAAATAAATCTTAAAGATACTTTTCGGATTACGCTTAATCCATGACGCCCAAACCATGAGTGTTGTCCATGCGCCTCTAAACCGATTACCGTCCTAACCGATTTCTAGTCCGTCTAGGCCGTCTAGGTCGGATCATGCGGAAGTCATCTACCGCACACACAATCGGTCTCCACCGAAACTCTCAACAACCATTTCTCATCTTCTTAGGCCGAACAGATCACAAGCGCCGAAAGTACGAACGCCTCTACCGGTATCCATACGAACAAATTTCTTAAAACGGGAAGCAGAACAATATATATGCTAGTAAGTTATTCTCCTCTTGCACAAGAAAACTATTTTTCTTCTTCTTATTTTATCTCACAAAAGATGTATATAATTCCTCTCATATAATCGCACTCTTTCATTTTTGTCATACAATATACTGGTGTACATTTATAGCTTGTATATAAATATATATTTATATGTATCTGCAAGTATATTTGTCTCCACAAATATCCTATAAATGACCGGGGATGATTTAGAATAGCATTCATAACACTTTATAGTTTTACTATCAAAATCACACACTTTGATGACATAAAGCTTAATTGCATATTGATGGTCTATTTTAATTATATTAAAATAACCTATACGCACATATTATATGAAATATCTTAGAATAAATATTATTTTTGTTATTACAATCCATCATCTAGGTCACAAACACTTTGTCCTAGGGAATAACACCATCAACACATGATTCAAATGATTCAAAATAAAATGAATTTGAAAATCCATTTTAATGGATTTAATAAATGTTCATCTTATTTAAGTAGACCAAGTGGCAATGCTAGATTTAAATACTTAATGTTAATGTTATAGATGGACTTATAATTATCTTGTTCGATATAACATATAAGGTAATTTTTCTATTGGAATATTTTCAAAGAAAAATGACCTTTGTGAATGGTGAAATTATTATTCTCAATAATAAATCAATAACCGTTTATAGTTAAACTCGAACTATAGATAGTACAAAAATTATTATCGATATTAAATAATAATTATTTATGTCGACAATAAGTCCAAAAAGACAACGTAAATATATGAGTTTCTTTAGAAAATGCAGCAAGTTTTGTTATATTTGTCACTCATATGTCACTTATATTTGTCCTTCCTTTTTTTTCATATCTTCTTGAGAAATTATGGTTTCTTTCAATGAACCGATTCATTGCGAAAGATACTAATTTCTTACCTAAGGCCGACGACCTGGCAACATCTTGCCCTTATCTTTGGGATTACTCCTTTTACGTTCCTTTTAAGCACGAGAACATTATTGACAACACTTGTCCATGTTCATTTTAAGGATTATAAGCATCTTATGCTATATGTCATTCTCAATGTCCTATTGTGAGACATAAATAGATATATAATTCGATTTGAATAATATGCAAAGACTATTATTCTTTAAATATTTTATATAATGGCTCTCACTATTTTTAATCAAATCAATAACCCACAATCGCATTGATTCGGAAACTTTCAATCCTTGAATTTTCATAGTAAGACAAGATCCATATTTCAATTAAGTCCTAAGTGAGCTTTGATTCATCATCCAGAACTTAACTTATTTAGGTATGAACAATACAAATTGTATCTCATACATTCTTGAACAACATAGGATAAGCATCATATGCCCGACGTATATATCCTATCGTATGCCCCGAGCCCAAGTCTGACTTGATAGCCCAGTTAAGTCAAACAATATCTAATCATCGGAAAAATAGTACCCAACACACTCAGCTTTGGCATGACCTATGTTGGCTCCCTTTTCCCGCATTCTCTCCTCCTAAGATTGTCCCTGCATACCCAGCTTTGATCTGACCTATGCAGGGTCGATCAGAGTATCGAGAGATTTAGACTTATGGAAGGCACTTCATAACTTAACATTGTTTTGAGGGATTTTATTTAATATTATATGTTATTATGCAATCTTCAAAGAACATCACATGTACTAATAGAATGAAGATAATAACAATGATATATCATGGCCTTGATCTTTATGAACTAACATAAAGATTTCCTAATATATATTTCATCTCCATGAAATTTTTCTTAGATGGTATATGGAAATATTATCTCAATGTATAGAAATCGATGAACTCTTTCATCGCCAGCATGTCGAAACTCAATGTTTGATTTGGTCAACAGTTGACTCGGTCAACGATCAACATTTGACAAGGTCAACAATCAATGGTCAATATTTTGACCAGATCATGATCAACTTTTGAACAATTCAATGGTCGGCAGTCAAGGGATAAATTAGTGTAGTCAACTGTCAACAATTAACAGTCAATACAATCAACAGCCAACATAGTCCACAGTCAACACAGTGGGTCAACTGTCAATATGGTCAACACCTGGTCAACTTTGTCAACACATATTTTTCTACACATTAATGCATCATATGCATTTTTTCATGAATTCAACGCATCACATGCAACTTTTCATGAAATAATGCATCACATGCACCATTTCAAAAAGGCAATTCATGGTATGCACCCTTTCATGAAGAACAATTATTCAAGAGATCGCAACTCTTGTGATTGTACCTTTTCAGTCGTACCTCTTTGTTGCGCATGTCGATTACATCCGCTGGTCGCACCCCTTGGTCGCACCTCTTGATCGCAACCGTTAGTCGCAACCTATTGGACGTGACATTTGAATCATATCGGTCACACCCTTCAGTCGCATCCTTTGACTGTACCCGTTAGTCGGACCTTTTGGTCACAACTTTTAGTCACACTCATTGGCCGTAACTCTTTAGACACAACCTTTTGACACATCCCTTGGATGTGACATTGGATCGCATCCATGGTCGCATCCATTGGTCGCAACTATTGGACTCAACCTTTGGATCACATCCCTTGGCGGCATCTTTTGGACACAACTTCTGGATCACATCCATTCATCGTATCTTTTGATCGCATCTCTTGACAAAACTTTTGGATAGCATCCTTTGGTCATATCCTTTGGTCGTGACTTTTCGGATGCAACCTTTTGAATCACACCACTTAGTCACAACATTTGGACTGTATTTCTTAATCATATGTATTAGTCGTATCACTCAAATACAACTTTTGAATTGAGTATGGATCCAAAGAGTTCAGACACGTTTATCACAAAAATGTTTTAACCATGTATGTACATGATCTCTTGTTCTCCTCAGGAACACTTCCAAACAGACAACGTGTTAACATACTTTTGTTACAAACATTTTAAACGTGAATTTATCTCTTTAGATGACATTTAATAATTTGATTATGAAACAAGGTATAATTTTAGATCACATCTATTACTGGCAACATTTGTGTACAAATCTTGCAACCCTTTTCATGTTAGAATATTTAACGCTTGAATATTCAATATGCAAGCCTTATAACTATAAATCGAAATTTATAAATGGTATCTACATAGTACATATCACATATGTACTTTCTTAATTTAATTGAAACACGCACGTTGCTCTGATACCACTGTTGGGTTTCGGACGTGCATAACGCAGGGGAAAAATAAAAATTTCGTCCAACACCAATCCGAAGATCCGTGCATATCGATTAAATCAAAGAAATAAATCTTAAAGATACCTTTCGGATTACGCTTAATCCGTGATGCTCAAACCATGCGTGTTATCCAAGAGCCTCTAAATCGGTTACCGTCCTAACCGATTTTCTGGCCGTCTAGTCCGTCTAGGTCGGATCGTGCGGAAGCCATCTACCGCACACACAATCGATCTCCACCAAAACTCTCAACAAGCCATTCTCATCTTCTTAGGCCGAAATAGATCACAAGCGCCGAAAGTACGAACGCCTCTAAATCAGTATCCATATGAACAAACTTCTTAAAACGGGAAGAAGAACAATATATATGCTAGTAGCTTGTTCTCCTCTTTCATAAGAAAACTATTTTCCTTCTTCTAATTTTGTCTCACAAAATATGTATAATTCCTCTTATATAATCGCACTTTCGTTTTTGCCATACAAAAAGAAAAAGAAAACACCCTTTCATAATTTTGTCATACAAATTAGAAAATATATTTTCTCTCTTTTGTCTCCCAAAAGAGAATGTGAAAATAATGCAAGAGAGAATGATGTGTTGTTCTAAATTTTGGAGCCTTCTATATCCTTATATAGAGGTGAAGAGTTATGTCTCTTCACACTAAAAGATGTGTATGACATCTCTCATCATTATCCATATGCCATCATCTAGACTCTTCTAGATTAAATGATCTTTTATGCTCATAGTCTTTATATATATATATATATCACATCTTATCACATAAGTGTTAGTAGTATGCGCTAGGCCAATATATTTGAGACCTAGATGGATGGATTGTGTTAAACAAACATTATGTTTATTTAGAGATATTTTATATAATAAATGCATATTGGTTATTTTATTCTTATTACTAAAATGAACCTTGAATATGATATTCAGCTTTATATCATCAAAGTATGTGACTTTGATAGTAAAACAATAAAGTATTATGAATGATATTCTAAACCGTCCCTGATCATTCATCGGATGTTTGTGAGACAAACATACTTTATGTTAAGCTATAAATGTACATCAGTATGTTAGTTGACTGATGGTCATGTTTTACTAATCATGAATAAGAGTTATTAAGTCATTAACGTAAGTATATGTTGGAGACCATATACTGGATTGACCCACTGTGAGAATACTACATGGTTCATTTCATTAGTTATTCTCAGTAAAGAATGTACCTGTAATCCTTAGACTTGAGATTATCTCAGTTTCCTACATGAGAAATTTTATACTTTAATATAATCTAACATCGTCTTTAACCGGGCGGTCATAAAGATTATAATTAGGTATATAATGAATTATGCGGAGGAAAGATTTTAATTAAGATAGGATTTGTTCCTCTCATAAATTGAGAGAGATATCTTTAGGCATCTTGAAGATTTGATTGAAGAAACGCACGGCCGTGCTCGAGTGAATTAATAAGGAGTAATTAATATCATTTCATGTTCAATCAAATTTGGTGTCAAGAAATATTTATCGACCAATGTAAGGTTGACACATACCATGCCTTATGGACGATATAGATATCGTGTAACAAAGGGATACAATGCATGAACATAAATTAGGTTTGATCGAATCATTTATACTTGCTTAATTTGGGTAATCATGATGTCTTGCTAGAGGCCGCTCATGATTTATAATCTGTTGTGATTATTGCCAACAATAAGTAAACCTACAGAGTCACACACAAAGCACAACTATTGAGACGTACACAGAAAAATCATAACTTATGTGATAAGTTGTATGAAGAGCTACATAGTCAAGTGACACATCCAATCCTACATCTTATATGATAAGATGTGTTACATATATGGTTACATAGTTACCATGCACATAGGATATGAAACTTATGGACTACATAGGCACAAGAGAACCCCAAAATAAAGATAAAAAAAGGTATATTAATTTCGTCCAATTTTTCTGAGACAAAAAAGAGAGAAAAATCCGAAAAACCTTCTCTTGTTATTTCGTTGAGAAAAATGAAGAACGAATACTAGCATATATCGTTCTCTATCCATTCAAAGGGATTGTTCGTGTGGATACCGGTAGAGGACGAAGCGAAGTGCGGCGTCTTTGTGATTTGGGTTGAAACCGTGGTTTTGTTTGGAGAATTGGTTTGTTTGGAGAATCGGTTTGCTTGGAGAATCGGTTTTCGTTTGGAGATCGCTTGGATATCAATTTGTGAAACCGGTTAGGCGAAATATACAAAGGATCGGTTTGGAAACCGGTTTGGAATTGGGCAAAGAAAAGCTTCAACCTAATTCATTTTCGATCATCACGGATTAAGTGTAATCCGAATGTACAAAGTTATGAACTTTTCTTTGATTTAATTGTAATTCACGGATCCTTCTTTTGGGTTTCGAATTCGATTTTGTTTCGTTTTTGTTTTTCTGCTGCGTTATGAATGGTAGAATCCCAACAGTGGTATCAGAGCCAAGTGAATTCCAATTAAATTAAGACGGATAAACCATTTTCAAAATTTTTTTTTATTTTGAGGCGTTATTTTTCAATTGTTGAATTTTTGATCATGAACGGTTGCGACTTCATGAAATGGTGCATGTGATATATCTTGATCATGAACGGTTGTGATTTCATGAAAGGATGCGACTTCATGAAAGGGAACATGTGATGTATCTTGATCATGAACGGTTGCGATTTCATGAAAGGATGTGTCTTCATGAAAGGGTGCATGTGATGTATCTTGATCATGAACGGTTGTGATTTCATGAAAGGATGCGACTTCATGAAATGGTGCATGTGATGTATCTTGATCATGCAAGGTTGCGACCTTATTGAAAGGATGCGACTTCATGAAAGGGTGCATGTGATGTATCTTGATCATGAAAGGTTACGACTTGATTGAAAGGGTGCCTTGGGTATGTCATGAAGAGATGCATGTGATGTATATAACCTTCGAATGGGTGTCTAAATTTATGAAAAGGTGCGAAACTACGTATATGATACACTAAATAAATTTCGAAAAGATGTATTCAACACATCAAGTTTTAAAGAAATTTTGAGTTTCGGCACTATATAAAATAAAATTTCTTCAGGGGCACTGCCCCTTGACCCCGCCCACTGACCGGCAGCGGGGCCCCCATTTTTCGAGGCCGCACCCCGAATCCTGCACTCACACATAGATTAATTGTAGACCCCGAATTTCATATTCGTAACGCCCTATACATATTTCGTAAAATGGTTTCAAGTACAACATAATGCATATAACATGGCCTATTAGATATGTAATGAATGGTTGTGATTTGTGTGTGATGATGTGATATATGTAATATATCTATGAATGTAATAACGGGCATGGTTCTGTTCTTGGTTGATGTGATGTAATTTATTTTGATGGTTAATTGTGACGGGCATGGTTCCGTTCATTTTATAGATAATATAACTACCATGATCATACACATCATGGAGATGAAGGAGTTCACCGTCCACCTCATACGCATCATGGAGATGAAAGAGTTCACCGCCCACCTCATACACATCATGGAGATGAAGGAGTTCACTGTCCACCTCATACACATCATGGAGATGAAGGAGTTCATCAATACCTTGTGGTTGAATGTATCTTAGGAATGATCTTAATGATTGGCTCATTTAGATAATCAAGGCCATGGTATATCATATCATATTTATTTTATCTGTGCATGTGATGTTCTATGATGAAATACACGATAAAGTAAAACAACTAAAACAAAAGATTAAACATAACAATCTCTCATATAATATTGAATCATAGAAATGCCTCCCATATATCTATATTTATCATCCCTTCGATCATGCAAAATTTGGGTATGCCAAAGCATAGTGAATTAGCATAATCTTAGGGTGATAAGAAGCGAGAAATGGTGATTCTCTCGATATTTAGACATGTTTAGATTCAACTGAACTATCAAGTCAGACTTGGGTTTGGGGCATATGATAGGATGCATACGTCGAGCATATGATGCTCATCCTATGGATTAAACAAGAGTTGTATGAGATATGGATCTTGGCCCACTATGAAATAATTAGGTTCTAGGCGATGAGCCAAAGCTCACTTGGAACTTGATGAAAATATGGATCTTGGCCCACTATGAAATTTAAAGTTAAAATTTCCGAATCAATACATTTGAGGGTTTTTGATTTGAATAAAATAGTGGGATTTAAAATTATATTAAAATATCTCAAATCACATATTAATATAAACCTACATTTAATTCAGTGTAGAAAATGGCAACAAACAACACATCAACTTTAACATTGCGATCCGTCCTTGAGAAGGACAAGCTCAATGGGAAAAACTTCCTCGACTGGCATCGAAATATGAGAATTGTTCTCAACCAAGAAAGGAAGAACTATGTCCGTGAAAGGCCCATTCCTGACCAGCCCGCTAATCATGCTGATCAAGAAGTAATAGATACTTATGCCAAGCATACAAGCGACTCTAATGATGTGACATGTCTCATGTTAGCCACCATGGATGCCGATCTTCAAAATCAGTTTGAAAATTTAGAGGCGTTTTCAATGTTGGCACGGCTCAAGGAAATGTTCCAAGAGTAAGCTAGAAATGAGAGGTATAATGCACATTGTGCATTAAAAAGTTGTAAGATGGTTCCCATCTCCTCGGTGAGTGCTCATATTCTGAAAATGAAAGGGTACCTTGATCAACTTGAGAAACTAGGGGCAAAGGTTGGCGATGAGATGGCTACCGATTTGATCCTTAGGTCTCTTCCTCCAAATTTCAAGCCATTTATAATGAACTGTAATATGCATAACATGGACAAGAGTCTCACGGAGTTGCACGGCATGCTGAAGAACTTCGAGGGGACTATGAAGACAAATGTTGTCAATGATGTTCTCTTGGTTAAGAAAGGCAAGGGTCAGAAGAGAAAAATCAAGGGCAAAGTCAAGGGAAAGGTACCCAAGAACAAGAAACCCAAGGAGGGTGTTTGTTTCTTCTGCAACAAACCAGGACATTGGAAAAGAAATTGCCAGGCCTACTTGGAGGATCTAAAGAAGAAGAAGAAGAAGAGTAGTGAGACTATTACTTCAGGTATTAATGTTATTGAAATTAATTTATCTACTTCCTCATCTTGGGTATTAGATATCGGATGCGGTACTCATATTTGTAATAATGTGCAGGGGCTGCAAAGGAGTACAAGATTAGTAAATGGTGAAGTTGACCTACGGGTGGGAAATGGAGCAAGAGTTGCGCATTAGCTGTGGGCATTTATTTATTATCTTTACCTTCTGGACTTGTAATAAATTTAAATAATCGCTACTATGTACCTGCTGTGAACAGGAATATTGTATCTGTGTCGAGATTGGTTTTGGATGATTTTAAGTTTGTTATTGAGAATAATAACTAGAGTTTGACGATCATCTTAAAGATTGTGGAATAGTTTCACAACTTACTCCTCCTGGAAAACCTCAATGGAATGGTGTCTCGGAAAGGAGAAACCGAACTTTATTGGATATGGTTCGGTCTATGATGAGTCAAACAGATCTTCCGATATCGTTTTGGGGTTGCCATTGAGACTGCCGAGTTCATACTAAACAGAATTCCATCAAAAGTTGTTCAAAACACTCCATATGAGATATGAACTGGGAGGAGTCCCACATTGTCTTTTCTAAAGATTTGGGGTTGTGAAGCTTATGTGAAGCGTCAAATTTTTGACAAGTTAACACCGAAATCTGATAAATGCTTATTTGTGGGAGAACAAAGTGTTTGTTGCTCGAAATGGTATCTTTTTGGAAAGAAAATTTATTTCTAAAGGAACTAGTGGGAATAAAGTACATCTTGAAGAAATTCAAGATCCACTAATTAGCAATGAACAGCCATTGGAAGATCTACTAGTCTCTTCAAGAGTTGACGAGTCCGATCTTGAAACACAAGAAGCTCCTCGTAGATCTAGTAGAGTTCGTCATGAGCCCGAGAGATATGGATTTCTCGTGACCGATGATAAAAATGTGGCGCTCATAGATGATGAACCCACATCTTACCAAGAAGCTATGAAGGATCCTGATTCTCAAAAATTGTTAGAAGCCATGAAAACTGAGATGCAGTCCATGTACGATAATTAAGTTTGGAACTTAATTGATGCACCTGAAGGTTCTAAGACAATTGGGTGTAAATGGGTTTTCAAAAGGAAAACTGACATGGACGGAAATGTGCATACCTATAAAGCGAGACTTGTTGCGAAAGGTTTCCGACAAACTCATGGTATAGACTATGACGAAATTTTCTCACCAGTTGTCATGCTTAAATCGATTAGAATTCTGCATGTCATAGCTGCATATTATGACTATGAGATATGGCAAATGGATGTCAAAACAGCTTTTCTTAATGGAAATTTACTCGAGGATGTGTATATGACACAACCCGAGGGTTTTGTTGATCCTAAGAATTCTGGTAAGGTTTGCAAATTGCAGCGATCCATTTACGGATTAAAGCAAGCATCTCGGAGTTGGAATCTTCGATTTGATGAAGTAATCAAAGGTTTTGGTTTTATCAAAAATGAAGATGAACCTTGCGTTTACAAGAGGGTTAGTGGGAGCGCAATAGTTTTTCTAGTACTTTATGTAGATGATATATTACTCATTGGAAATGACATTCCGACTTTAACAAATGTTAAGACATTTTTAGAAAAATCTTTTGCAATGAAGGACCTAGGAGATGCCGCTTATATACTCGGCATTAAGATCTATAGAGATAGATCTAAACGGCTCATAGGTCTAAGTCAAAGTACCTATATTGACAAAGTGTTGACACGATTTCGAATGGATGATTCGAAAAGAGGTTTCATACCAATGTCACATGGCATAAAATTGAGTAAGACTCAACGTCCTGCTAATCAGGAAGAACAAAATCGCATGAATAAAATTCCGTATGCTTCGGCTATTGGATCTATCATCTATGCCATGCTTTATACTAGACCAGATGTATCATATATATTAAGTGCAACTAGCATATATCAATCTGATCCTGGTGAAAGTCACTAGATAACAGTTAAGAATATTCTGAAGTACTTGAGAAGAACTAAGGATTCATTCTTGGTTTATGGAGGATTTGAAAGTGAGCTAGTTGTAACAGGTTACACTGACTCAAGCTTTCAAACCGATAATGATGATTTTAGATCACAATCTGGTTATGTGTTTTGTTTGAATGGAGGTGCAATAAGATGGAAAAGTTCCAAACAGGACACTGTAGCGAATTCTACGACAGAAGGGAGTAGTTTGGATGAAGAAGTTCATTGAAGAACTCGGTGTGGTTCCTAGTATCGCAAATCCTGTGAATCTTTATTGTGACAACAATGGGGCAATCGCGCAGGCAAAGGAACCAAGATCGCATCAGAGAACCAAACATATACTTCGACTTTTCCATTTGATCAGGGAGATCATTGCGAGAGGAGATATTAAAATACGCAGAGTTGATGGTGATGATAATGTTGCCGATCCGTTGACTAAATCACTTTCTCAAGCAAAGCATGAGGGTCATGCTAGGTCGATGGGTATTTTATACTCGTTAGATTCGGCCTAGTGGGAGATTGTTAGTATGCCATAGGCCAATATATTTGAAACCTAGACGTATGGATTGTGTTAAACAAATATTGTGTTTATTTAGAGATATTTTATATAATAAATGTGTATTGGTTATTTTATTCTTATTACTAAATTGAACCTTGAATATGATATTCAGCTTTATATCATCAAAGTATGTGACTTTGATAGTAAAACTATAAAGTATTACGAATGATATTCTAAACCGTCCCTGATCATTCATCGGATGTTTGTGAGACAAACATACTTTATGATAAGCTATAAATGTACATCAGTATGTTAGTTGACTGATGGTCACATTTTACTAATCATGAATAAGAGTTATTAAGTCATTAACGTAAGTATATGTTGGAATCCATATACTGGATTGACCCACTGTGAGAATACTACATGGTTCGTGTCATTAGTTATTCTCAGTAAAGAATGTATATGTAATCCCTAGACTTGAGATTATCCCAGTTTCCTACATGAGAAATTTTATACTTTAATATAATCTAACATCGTCTTTAACCGGGCGGTCATAAAGATTATAATAAGGTATATATTGAATTATGCGGAGGAAAGAGTTTAATTAAGATAGGATTTGTTCCTCTCATAAATTGAGAGAGATATCTTTAGGCCTCTTGAAGATTTGATTGAAGAAACGCACGGCCGTGCTCGAGTGAATTAATAAGGAGTTATTAATATCATTTCTTGTTCAATCAAATTCAGTGTAAGAAATATTTATCGACCAACGTAAGGTAGACACATACCATGTCTTATGGACGATATAGATATCGTGTAACAAAGGGATACAATGCATGAACATAAATTTGGTTTGATCGAATCATCTATACTTACTTAAGTTGGGTAATCATGATGTCTTGCTAGAGGCCGCTCATGATTTATAATCCTATGTGATTATTACCAACATTAAGTAAACCTATAGGATCACACACAAAGAATAACTATTGAGACGTACACAGAAAAATCATAACTTATGTGATAAGTTGTATGAAGAGCTACATAGTCAAGTGACACATCCAATCCTACATCTTATATGATAAGATGTGTTGCATATATGGTTACATAGTTACCATGCACATAGGATATGAGACTTACGGACTATATAGGCACAAGAGACACCCCAAAATAAAGATAGAAAAAGGTATATTAATTTCGTCCAATTTTTGTGAGACAAAAAAGAGAGAAAAATCCGAAAAACCTTCTCTTGTTATTTCTGTGAGAAAAATGAAGAACCAATACTAGCATATATTGTTCTCTATCCATTCAAAGGGGTTGTTCGTGTGGATACCGGTAGAGGACGAAGCGAAGTGCGGCGTCTTTGTGATTCGGGTTGAAACCGTGGTTTTGTTTGGAGAATTGGTTTGTTTGGAGAATCAGTTTGCTTGGAGAATTGGTTCGTTTGGAGATCGCTTGGAGATCGGTTTGTGAGACCGGTTAGCCGAAACATACAAAGGATCGGTTTGGAAACCGGTTTGCAATCGGGCAAAGAAAAGCGTCAACCTAATTCGTTTTCGATCATCACAGATTAAGCGTAATCCCGAAGGTACAAAGTTATGAACTTTTCTTTGATTTAATTGTAATTCACGGATCCTTCTTTTGGGTTTCAAATTCGATTTTATTTTATTTTTATTTTTCCGCTGCATTATGAATGGGAGAATCCCAACAATAAGATGACAATATCGGTGACTCTATCTATATCGATCATAAATCATGAGCGGACTCTAGCAAGCCATCATGACTACCCAATTTAAGTGAATATCGGTGATCTGATTTACCTAATCAATGATCACGTATTTAGTCTCTTCGTCACACGATATCTATATCGATCATAAGGCATGTAATACGTCATTCTTGTATAAATCGATTAATATTTCTTGATCCCAAATTAAACTGAACAAGAACAATTGACATTAATAACTCTTATTAATTCATTTGAGTATGACCATACATTTCTTCAGTTCAATTCATCAAGAGGTTTAAAGATATCTCTCTCATTTATGAGAGGAACAAATCCCGTCTTGATTGCACTCATCCCTCTACATGATTCATTGTATACTTAATCATAACCTTTATGACCACCCGGTTAAAGACAGTGTTAGATTATATTAAAGTTTAAAATTACACATGTTGGGAACCGAGACAATCTCAGGTCAAAGGACTATAAATAATTTATGTTACAAGAATCGCTAATGACATAAAACATGTAGCATTCTTATGGCGGGTTAGTCCAGTATGTGATCCCTAACATATACCTATGTTAATAACTTTATAACTATTTATCCATGATCATTAAGACATAGTCATTAGTCAACTAATATACTGGTGTACATTTATAACTTGTATATAAATATATATCTATATGTATCCGCAAGTATATTTGTCTCCACAAATATCCTATAAATGACCAGGGATGATTTAGAATAACATTCATAACAATTTATAGTTTTACTATCAAAATCACACACTTTGATGACATATGGCTAAAATGCATATTCATGGTCTATTTTAATTATATTAAAATAACCTATACGCACATATTATATGAAATAACTTAGAATAAATATTATGGTTGTTATTATAATCCATCATCTAGGTCACAAATACTTTGCCCTAGGACATAACATCATCACATTTACCTTGTCCCTCATCATCTTTGTCCATCGGTACCATGCGATGTATCGTCCTTCCTTTTTTCCCCACCAAAACCTTCTAATGTGTGATGTTATTTCATTTATGATGCCTTGCGGGAATAGACCAACGGCCATTGTGTACACCGGAATTGCTTCAAGCAACGACTTGATATATATTAATCGACCCGCGTGAGATAGCGTATTGGTTTTCCACCCGGCCAACTTTTGTTGTATGCATTCTTGGATTGGTGAGAGATCTAGTGCTCCGTTGTATTTGATGTATACACCTAGATATTTCTCCTTCTCATCGGCTTTTGATGCCCCAGTCACGTGTAGTAGGATCTCTTGTTCTTCGGGTTGGACGTATTAGCTAAACCAAATTTTTGACTTGATCGGGTTGATCTCTTGGCCAGAAACTAGCTCGAAAGCTTTTAAAGCCTCTAGAACACGGTGCACATCCTCCTCTTCCGCACACCCATATAATAGTAAGTCGTCGACATAAAGCGAGTGGCTAAACACCGGTGTCATTCCTGCCAATTTAACCCCTTTTAAGTATCCTATCTCGGTGGCATATGCTAAAGAACGTGAGAGTAGATCCATCCCCAAAATAAATAAGTATGTTGATCTAAATCAATACATAACTGATTCAGCATGGCTCTATATAAGCCATTCAATTTATGTTGGCTTCCCAATATTTTAATACAAATAAATCCAATTTTTTTTTAACTCATTTGGCATATTCTAATCCAATGCAACCAATTTTCATTCTCAGCACTCGAGAACTAACCCAGAATATGATTTTGTTTTTTCATTTCATTTGATTGATTCCGATCTTGACTCAACCGATTTTCAATCCGAACCCTCAAGAACCGACTTTCAATATGATTCCCTTTCCCATTTTTGGAACCATATAAATCAATCTTCCTATAGATTATGAAAAATGATCTCTCCCACGAACATAATGGTGAAACACCAAAAATGTAGTTATCAAATGCAACCTCATCAAACCGGACATAATTCCCCTTATTAACACCACGATATGGGTGCCGATGTAGGACCTCAAATTTAATGGTCCAATTGTCAGAATTGTGACCTTATACGAACATATTGGCAACCTAAAATGCACCGTCTTTCATGTCTTCTTTTGGAAATATGGGTCGGGCCAGATTTTAGGATATTAGTTTCTCTTAGTCTATTTTTCTTTTTACCAATTTCTTTCAAAAAAAAAAAATTATCGAGCGTAGTTTTAATATTTCATTAATTTAACAAAAGAGAAGACTGTTGCTTTCCTCTATTCTTTTTAGCAAACAATTTGTTCATACAATTATTGACTAGATTTTTATACTAATAATCCAAGGATATATAAATTCAAGTTCTAGAAAAGCAAATACATTTTGATTATTCACATATTGGAAGTGTGTGACGTGTCTATTTCTCTTGGAACACGGCAATAAGTTATGTTACGTGGATATTTAAAAAATTCAGTCATATCATATTAGATGATGTATCAGATACTGATACTCTTATCGGATATCGTTTCAGATATGACACATGACTTATCATAATATTTTATTTTAAAATAATAGCAGATACTTTACAGATAATTTTCGTATCCATATCGAATACCTTTAATGTAAGAACTAAAAATATATATTATTAAAACATATAATAGTAAATATAAAATCAATAAAAAAAATTAAGAGATCTAATTATATATAACTAGCATATTTTGCATCGAGATATTTTGGTACCTCCTACATCAAAATTTAATGTTTAAATATATATAAAATAATTTAATATATAAATATAACTAGTAAAATAATATATGAAATTGTCATATTATATCCAGAGTTTTTTTTAATTGCTATATCATAGTATCCGTATTCGTATATCCGTGCCTATAAGTATCAAATACTTCTAATTCAAATTGTAGCACAGCAGCTATTTCAATAACTCATATTTCTGAGACTAAACTTCATATCTTTCTCAATTAGATTTAGGATATTTTAAGATAATAGCATGTTTGGCTTATCATATGAAAAAAATTGGAGGAATAAAACAAGAATTTAGTATAGATCGAGAAAGAGAGGTGCAATAATGGCCACAACTTTTTAGCATAGCAATCATGCCTGAAAGTTGGAGCAGAGACAACAGCAAAGGGGTTAATTATGGGAGATGCCACGTACCCGTACTAATTGGATGTTTCTTATTGATAAACCGTACTGATTGAATGTCAAAAAGTGTAAAACCAAACAGAGGTGATTAGACGTGCATAAACTTAATTGTGAGCCTGATTTCGTGCATATATACTTAAAAAATAATTCATATTTATTCGACAAATTAGATTTTGATAAAATATTCAACAGATGTTATATATTACGTACAATACATTACATCAAATACGTCAAGTATATAATCATTTTCCTTCTTGATATATATCTTAATAAAGCTTACAAAAGCATTAATATGTTTAATATATAATATGAGGGTATTGTATATTTACATCCAATAAGATGTTCGCTATATTTTACAGAAATATTCAAATAAAATAATTAAATAATAATAAATTAATATTGAGAGTAGATAAGCTTAGATTATCGTCGTGCAATTAAGTCACGACTGCCACATGTTTTGCGCTCGATCAAGACATAACGGTTCACGATTTTATAAACTAATTGGACATTTCGACTTTGTTTCAATAAACCATCACGCAATCCGCTCGAAATCAACTATATTCTTTGATGCAAATGATTCAAAATAGGGCAATTGACGCCACGTTTAATGAGTACATGTGGAGGTTGGAGAGCAATGGGTAATATTCTTCTAGATCGGCCTATTTGAGGATCGTCTCCACTCAAAGGAGAAGGGTATATTGGAACCGGATGTGGCAAATTAAAATTCTGCCTAAATGTTTGTGGAAAATGGCATGAGGAATTTTACCGACACAACAACTACTTATTTCTACAGGTTGGTTTCTAACGAGTATGTGTCTCCTTTCAGGCAGACAACTAGGATCTATCTCACCTTAAATCGGAATGCCCGTATGTGCGGGTATGTTGGTGACAGTGGTGCCACATGGGATTCCTGGATGCGTCGCAACTTTATTCGCCAATTCCAAAAATATCGACCATAACCGCGCGCATCAGTGTTTTCTGCTTTTTGATATTTGGAAGGAAATGTGTAATCGTTTATTTCGAGATGAATGCACTATGTTCGATTACATCATTGCAAGGGCGGTGGCTGAACTAATAGTTTGGGAAAATAGAAATTAGTTTGTTTTGTAGAAGAGGGGCTGGTAGTGTTTTTTTTATTTTATTTGGGAGCTATTTAAGCTCAAATTTTGTTTGTGTTGTAATTTAAAATTTAGACTTCTACATGTGGATGGGCTAACCAGCCTCAAGCTTGCATTAAAAAGAAAAAATCCCTTCTATGTAGGAATTTTTGTTTATTTGTCTTCAAGATTCTATACTCTAAACTGTTTTGTATTCCGCTTTGATAACACATTACCAAAACGGAAGACTTAATTCGAAAGATAACAAGGCATGTGCACTCAATTTTTTAACCAAGCATATAGAGACTATTTTTAAACTAGCATTATTTTGAAAAAAAATTAAGAAATATTACTGGTTTGAGAATATTTACAGAACTAGCAGTTCCGCCAAACTTTCTGGTGAAACAGTGCCAATAAGTTTGGCGGAAAGATGAATTTTGTAATTTTCTTCGTCTTCAGCCATTTAGCAGTCTTAAACACATCTTAATTAGGTTAAACATACTGTTCCGCCAAAATATTTGGTGGAACAGTTAAAAATTTTAATTTTCAATGTTAAATGTAAATTTAGCAATGAAATTAACCAAAAATTACAAAATTTGTTGTTCTGTCAATGGACTTGGCGAAACAGCCTATTTCATATTTTTTCCCTAAACATCCCCTGAAAATTCAGTAAAAAAAATTACCTCTTTCGCCGCACTGATTAGCGGAACAGTGTATTTTTTTTTTAATTTTCCTTACCAATTTGTAGTTAACGCTGAAAATTAAAAATTTATAATTAATCTTGGCGAAACAATATTTTTAACTTAACTAAGATAATTTTAAGGCTGCTAATAGCGGAAAATACAAAAGCTTATGTTACGTCAAGAATCTTGGCGAAGCAACTTATGTTTTGCTAGAAAACTTGACGGAAGTGCTAGTTTTGTAAATATTCTTAAACCAGCGGTATTTTCTAAATTATTTTCAAAATAGTGCTAGTTTAAAAAAAGTCACATGTAGATTTTTGAAAATAAAATAAAAGAATATTCTATTTATTGCGTGTATATTTATATATTGTTATTTATTATGTTGTGTCAAGAAAGATGAGATTAGTTTCTTTTATAATGAAAGGATGAAAGACTTGATCAAAGAGATTGTCTCATTATTCTATCTTTAATTTTCTCATTTTCTTTTTAATTTGTCTCTATCTTTAATTTTCTCATTAGCATTATTTTTTATCTTCATTTCAATTGTGGTTAAAAATGTCCATTAAAATATACAATATAAGCTTTAAAATTTGTTAGTGTTGTTCACAATAAATAATACAACAGACAAATTTAGAACATAATTTTTGTATATGTTAATGGACATTTCTATAAAATGTTGTGTATGTTGTTTTTAAGAAGAAAGGAGAATAGCCCATGGGCTTTTAACACACACAAAAAAAAAAAAAAAAATAGAGAGGAGAATAGCCCTTTATAGTAAGAGACAGAAGACTTGATGAAATAAATTAAATTACATTCCTACTTTTTATTAATTTTCTCTTTTATCTTCATTTTAATGATCATTAAAATGTCAATAAAAATAAATTTATTAATATTATTTATAGTAAATAGTACAACACATAAGAATTCAAGCATTTAAATCACCAAGTACTGAGCTGGTAAGCCTGTTAATGGCAGTAGACAGTCCACCTGAGAATTGCGCCGTAATCTCTGACTTTGACTGGTCAAGTTTGAGTCTTCTCTCCTCTATTCTCATTCTCACCATGTGCATTCTCTCTTCTCTCTCTTCATTTTTCTCCATTGCTTGTGCTAGTATTGATGCACTTTTTGCTATGGAAAAACTTAGGCCTTCTAATTCTCTATTCCTTCTTCTTTTTCTCTTCTCAATTGGTGAATCTAAATCATCTGCATTGTCGGAATCTATGGATACGTTTCATAAAATATTATAGAAAAGAAAATGACTTCTCAAATAGATGAAATACATTTCGCATATAATAAAGATACAATGTCAAACTTTAGAACTCTACGCACTACAGTTATTTAGTTGACAGAAAAATCACTTGTTCCAATAGGCAAATATATATTTTAAGGCAAGAACATCAATACAAACCTTACAAACCCACATTATATGTAATCTTTTTGTAGAGAAGATTCACATACCGAATGAAGCCAAGGGTACTTGAATCTCTTCTTTACTGTGAGCTTGATCCTTTGATATTTCATGGTAGGCCATTAAAGGAATATTAATGTTTCCTTTTGAAGCACCTTCTACCCCTTCTTTTCTCTCTATCATCTCAACTAAGGCCTCATATATCTCAACTAAGAAATTTGAAGGCAATCCTCTTTCCTTCCTTTCTTGCCTCTCAAGATTCCAATACGAAACCCTAGCACCAACTACTCCTTGCCTCAAAAGCCCTAATTCATATGATCTCACTCTCTTGTAATCTCTCATAAGATTATCCCATCTATCATTGCACTGGTTTTGGCTTCTCTTGCACCCTTTTCGCCAACAATAATCCTCCACAAACCTCCACCTCATTTCTTGTGGTCGATTTGGACATGAACTCGTTCTACTACTTTCTATAATTGGCCTCTTCTTTCTTCTCTCATCATCCATTTTCTTGCCTTCAATCAAGATCATGGTCTCATCAAGTGACCAATTGCCTCTCCTATACTCCCTAAATTTGTCTTGATCTCTTCCAATTGCATTATTTTCAAATTGCCCCATTTTTAATTGATTGTCCATATTCTGACCTACCTAATTAACAAGTGTTATATACTTGCATTTTGGTAGTGCTATTGCATTCCAAGTTTGGCCCCGCGCTAACCTCTTCCTGACATAAGCAGTTATTGCGGAAATTTAAAATAATTAATATTTATTTATATTATTTTTCTGAAAATTTAAATAGTTTTTTCCTACTGAAATAAGTGTTGTAATTTAGGAATATTTTCATTCATTTAATAAGTAGTAAATTTTTTAGGACCAAAATATAGATGCATTGGCTTCCTCTCATATTTTTTTTGCATTTGTTAGCAGAATAAGTCTTCATTTGATGCTGAGATGCATGAATTGGACATGATAAAAATATTGTACACGTTAGCTTAATAAAGTCTTCATTTTATGGTGAGATGCATCAATCAGATGCATTGGCTTCCTCTCAGAATTTTTTTTGGGGTCAAAATACAGATGCATAATTAAGGAAATTATTTTAGGAAAAAATGAAAATTGCTTATTATTGATACAAATGAGGTTTGAACTCACGACATTTTGTATCTCAACAAAAATATTCAACTACTAGGTTATGAAATAATTTGCAAAAAATAAAAAAAAATATTGTCATACTAAAACATAAGAAAGAACAAAGTGGAATGGGTAAGCTAAGGAGTCATTATTTGAAGTAACATTCAAACAAAAGTAATTAGCAAAGATAACATTTTTTTATGTCCTAACTTTATATAAATAACATTTCAAAATTTAAGAGTTCAAAATTATAGTTTATGTTTTCTAATTATTCAAACTTTGAGAGTTTAAAATTAGTTTTTTATTATTTTCTTGATCCGATATGAAAAAAACTATTTTGAATTTGAATAGTTCGAAATAAAAAAATAGTAATTTCATACTCCAAAAGTATGAAACACTATTTTGTATAAGAAACTCAAAGATAAAAATATTATTTTTGCACAAGCCGATTATTTCAAAAAATAATTGGAAGCTAAGAAACTCTTAACTTTTCTCCATTCCTTCAGGCACCTCTTTGTACTCTTTTTTTATTAATTTTGCTGCAGGTGGGTCGTCAGGATTCTCTATTCAATAAAAAAGTGGGCCGTAACGGTTTATGGTTTAGTACTCTTTTAACTTATTCTCTTCCTAGTCTTCCTCAGGAAAAGTATATATATCCTTCAGTAAACTCTAACATTCGAAGAACAGGTGGGTTATGAAGAACGGCAAATTTGACTTTTTAGGTTTTTCTATAGGATACATTTGATATTTGTAGTAAAAGGAATGGTGCACTTCACATTGAGTTTTTCGTAAGTTTTTTTATTTTTTAATCAAACTAACCGTTAATGATTTGACAGATTTGCCAAATAACTTTTTAATGTATTTGCTAGGTATTCGAATTTAATAATTCTCTCCAAAAATTCAAGAGTGTCTTAACTGCTTGATCCAGCAATCATTTGTGAAGGATATTATAAATCATTGATAGGTAAAGCTTAAAAATTTCCAATCGTAACATTAAGCCACGTCACCCAAAAAAATTCGTCACCCATTTGAATCTAAAAGCTAATATAAACTTTTTTTTTCTTTTCATATCCATGGCCCCACATGGCGCCTTGATATGTTGATTTTTTTTTAATAATTATCTCAAGAATGAATTAAATAACTTCATATTAAATAAAAATATAATTTTTTTATGTGTATGTAATATGATATTTTTATTTTCTATATTTACATTTGACAGAATACACACGAAATTTTGTGGGTCGGCCATTATTATAATTTATTAATAAGTTATAATTTTAAAAACAATTCTCTCATCTCATTAAACCACATAAGCATTTGATACTGACTATTAGATTGGATTATCTAAAGGTTAAGATTTAGCCACGTGTCATAAGTCAAGATTTTCCTAAAAAAAATTCAAAATTCAATCTAGTACATGTGAGGGTGTAAAGGAGCAAGATATTATCCGGCCAATCTGTATCTGCAGGGTAATGATATTGACAGAAAAAAGTTTTACTTGTTATAGGAAAAATTGGTTTAAAATGACAAATTTTACCCTTAATTGATTATCATACATATTATGAAAAGATTTGTATGTCATGTCACATTTTGGAAACACAAATTTAATCTCATCAAATTAAATCTGTATAATTAATAATTGTACGGCCACCTAATTTCATTATTGGAATCAGCATTGATGCAATATAGTACACATCATCTCATGAATAATATGAGGATTTTTTTTTTTCAAAAGAAAAAAAATGTTCTGGTTCTATTCATCCTACATATAATTAAAAATAATATATTTAAATTATAAAACTGAGAAGAAAATTATTAATAATTATGTTTGTTAATACCCAAAAATAAAAAATATAATAGTTACTTTATTTGCATACATATTAATACAGGTTTTAGGAAAGTAAAATTTATTTTATCAAATTCAGCTTAGTTGTTCATATGACATTCATGCACAATACAACTCAAATATTTAATTTTGATATATCTTTTTATTTTGAATGTCCGGTGGATTTCATACCTATTTTGGATTTGGGGTATACAATATACAATCTAATTCATGATTAGAGGATTCAATTTATTTCACAAGATGTTTAATGAGATTCTTTCTATAACACATGTAATATTAATTAGGGGCAAATCTGTCATTTTAAACTATTTTTCTTGTGACAAGTAAAAATATTTCCTGTCAATATCACTACAGGTAACTCTATCCACAAAAAAATGTAACTGAATCAAATTATCCGCATTAGGTTGGATACGGATTTGGTTATCGATTCGACTCTCGAATACAGATAATTTGTTATTCATATAGTATTTGTTTTCAGATATTTCACTTTATATAGAATACATATAAATATTTCACTTTATATAGAATACATATACGAATACGTGTATGGATATCTTGATTTTTTTTATCATATTTGGATACGATTATTATCCATATCCATGTTAATATTTTATACATATAAGGGTGTAAACGGGAAGAATATTATCCGACTGACCCGTATCCATATCCGCAAAAAAATTATATCCAAATCAAAATTATCTGTATCTGGCCGAATACTGATACACATTGGGATAGTTTTATTTGGATACAGATTTGATTATGTATTTGGCTCCCGGGTACGGATATAAATAATATATGTATCCGGACAAATTTGTTATTCGGATACTATCCATTATTTCACTCTATATACATGCAAGTACGAATATTTATACAGATACATGTATGGATATTTTGGTTTTTTATCATAATCGGATACGGATACTACCATAGGACCATTTCCATATTAATATTAATATTTTGTTGCTAATTCATTTATTTTTTTCTTAAAAGATGTTATAATTTATTAACTTTGTCATTGCAAATAGTTAAGAGTTTAGAAAAATAATACGGATACATATCCGTTTAAATATCCGAAATGAATCTGTATTTGTTTTCGTATCCAACAATATCCAAACTATATTTGTATCCATATAAATATCTGAACTGATTTCGTATATGAAGTTGTCTGCATTCAAATTCATATCGTTAATATTTTTAGTATTTGTCGAGAATATACTTTTGAGTTTTCTTTGTTGTGTTTATACTATACTGTAAATTTTTTATATAACTGTAGTATTTATTTTGACCAAATTAGTATTATGTTGTGCAATAGAAATCTATTATTTTTTAATACAATTATTCTTATTATCTAAATTATTTTTTAAGTAATATTGCACGAAAGATTGGCTAGTTATTTTAAATATTGGTGAAACTCTAATTTAATGGGAGAGAAGAAAATTGGCTAGTTATTTTAAATATTGGTGAAACTCTAATTTAATGGGAGAGAAGGAGATAAAGAAAAAACAAAAAGAGATTAGACTTAAACAACGTTCTTTAATTAGTCTGACACTTCAACCTATCCACTTGAGCTCAATTTTATTTAGGTCAGCAAATGTTGTCTCTGATGACTTTGTCCACAAAATTAGCATAGTTTCACAATATTTTCTCTACAACTTAATACAAGTCAATAATTTAGTTCATCTTTTCCAAATACAGTTTTTTGTTCAGGTTATTATCTACTGATCCAAATTTAGACAAGGGAAAAAATTTACTCACACGCTTCCAAAACTCAAACTATCAAACATAGGCCTTTACTCAAAATATAACTGCTTCATTGTCTCCGTCTAGTTTGCACAAAATCATGCCTAATCAACCAACGGAATCAATCAAAATAATCATGAGAGAGCAAAACGAAAAAGAAGATGAAGAGCGAGAATACGAGTAGACATCTCTTCTGATTGCCTCCTTGATTTCGGGCGGATTGTTAAAATGTTAAAATTAAATGATTTTTTGTAACTTCCAATAATGCATGAGTTTTTTTTGTAATATGTCTTGAAATTTTTTTACTAGCAAAGATTCCAGCGTTTAAACAATGCAAAGTAAAGACATCCAAATTAGATTCTCAAGACCAACCATTCCCGCCGATGTGTTGTTATTACATTATTAAAAATATAAATTGTCGAATCATTGTTCCTAAAGAAAAAATGCTCTTGAATTTCGGCATGATAATTTATAATCTTAATAAAGTAGATATGTTAAATTATATATATGTATAATATAACATTGACAATTATAATTTGCATGTTGAATATTAATCATTATATTTTTTTTATAATACCGATATATAATGTGTTCATTAACCGTAAAAATATGTGTATATATTTCAGTTACATACAAACTAATTATAATCTTAGAATTTCATCTAACAATGAAATTGTAAAATATAACTTGATAATCGAACATATGTTAGTATGAAAAAGGGTTACGAAAAGCACATGCATAATTGATATATTCTAATTAAATACAACATGTTCAAAATAATTATCATTATATTCAAAATAGTAATTAAGCTAAAATATCATACAATGTCCTATAAAATGAAAATATATATACAATGGACTTTTTCAAGTATACCCGAAAAAATATCAAATATTGCGCTACCCCTAAAATATTATATATATTTAAACAAACGTGCAAAATCTTAAAGTATTAGTTGCCTACAAAATTTCATGTTATCCTGAAAAATTACATGTGACATTTTTCCACATTTATGCAAAATGATGCTACGTAATATCATATTTGTGATAGAATAAAAAATATCATGAATATAATCCTTGCAAAATCTCAAAAATATAACCGTGTTATAAAAGAGAAAATGATACATCAATATAATGATCATTTTTCAATTTTGCACCAGCAAAGTTGCAAAATATCTATATAAGGCCATATAAAATAGGAAATATCAATGAGAATGCAATCAATTTTCAAAAATAAAAATTTCATATTTCTTACTACAAATTTGAAAATTATACTGTTAAAATTAAGAAATATATATCCTTCCATTTTATTTTTATAAAGTTTGATCCGAAGCGGAGCGATGTCCCCTGTAGTGAACTATAAAATGTATGTGATAAAGTCATGTTATATACATGAAGTTAGTTGTCTTTTATCATTGGAAACTTAATGAATAGGGGAATAATTTCACACTGAATGAGACACAGAAACATTATATAAATGGCAATGCATTATATTTTAATGCAAAATCGTAGAAAATATTCTCCAAACTCAAAAGGATATAACAGTTCGTTTTATTAATCTATTGGCATATGATTTTCTTTAATGTAGAGATTAAAATTAAATACGTAGTGTGTAGATATCCTAATACCAGTACATATGAATTCCTGCTGATATATTAGATGAAACTGAATTTATCATATACCTTACTTTTTTAGGCATTGGTATGTCATTTCTAAATTGTATTTTTACCTTGTAGTATTTTTGCTTTACACATATAACTATTTAACTTTTTTAATTTTTTTTTAATGAGTTTAGGTACTTAAGTACAAATCCATATAAGTAAGCTCAATTATTCCAAGGCTGGCCCAGGTTGTTAAAGACTCTAGACCCATATTCAGAAGGGGCTCAAAAAAAAATTCAAATATGTTATAAATATATTAATTATGCATGTTCAAATACTTATCTCCTCCTTAGCATGTGAAGAATTATTGTAAATTTTATCTTATAAAATATGAAGAATTATTGTAGCATATTTATTAGTATATTTTATATTGCAATTCTACGATAGATTCTAGGATAGAATACTTACTCTTTACCATTGTGTTTTGGTGACTCTTCACAATTAGGAAGAAACAATTTGTCTCTTTCAAACTCTAAGAAATATTTACCTCCACCAAATCCTCCTTTCTTATGTTATTTTCATTTTATATTCAATACGTTATCAGCACGATACTCTGACCTAACCTAAGCGAGATAAGAATTATCATTCTTTCTTATACATCGATATTTTCTTATTTGGATTATTTTCTTCCGATTGATTTAACTTTTATTCTATTTATTTATTTGAACTTCGATAACATGTTATTATTAATACATATCTATTTTTAATCACTTGGAAGTTCTTTGTTTAATTATTCATTTTATTTTTAATTTAAGCAACCAGAAGTTACATGTTTGTTTTATAATTATGCACCAGAAGTTGTCAGTTCAATTTTTATTTAAGCAACCAAAAGTTGCATGTTTATTTTATTTTTAATCACGCACCAGAAATAGCCTGTTCAATTTTATTTAAGCAGCCCGAAGTTGTTATAAAATATGAAGAATTATTGTAGCATATTTATTAGTATATTTTATATTGCAATTCTACGATAGATTCTAGGATAGAATACTTACTCTTTACCATTGTGTTTTGGTGACTCTTCACAATTAGGAAGAAACAATTTGTCTCTTTCAAACTCTAAGAAATATTTACCTCCACCAAATCCTCCTTTCTTATGTTATTTTCATTTTATATTCAATACGTTATCAGCACGATACTCTGACCTAACCTAAGCGAGATAAGAATTATCATCCTTTCTTATACATCGATATTTTCTTATTTGGATTATTTTCTTCCGATTGATTTAACTTTTATTCTATTTATTTATTTGAACTTCTGATAACATGTTATTATTAATACATATCTATTTTTAATCACTGGAAGTTCTTTGTTTAATTATTCATTTTATTTTTAATTTAAGCAACCAGAAGTTGCATGTTTGTTTTATAATTATGCACCAGAAGTTGCCAGTTCAATTTTTATTTAAGCAACCAAAAGTTGCATGTTTATTTTATTTTTAATCATGCACCAGAAATAGCGTGTTCAATTTTATTTAAGCAGCCCGAAGTTGTATGTTTATTTTATTTTTAATTACGCACCAGAAGTTGCTTGTTCAGTTTTTATTTACGCACCAGAAGTTGCAGGTTTATTTTTATGTACCAGAAGTTGCAGTATATTTATCTTTGTACATTTATTTTACGCATATTTACTTTCTGTACATTTATTTTCCACACATCTATTTTTATGCACCTGCAGTTGCAATTCAGTTTATTGGTGCACATAAAATTTCGAATTTATTCTTATTGAAACCCGAAGTTTCAATATAAAATTAGCAAGGGTCTAATTTAATTTATCTCATCTATACAGTTTCAACATGGCAAACTTATTGAAGCTTGAGTTTGTTGCCCTTGATATATAGGACAATAATTATCTATTGTGGATCCTCGAAGTAGAGATCCACCTTGATGCGATGGGTCTAGGAGACACCATCAAAACGGGAAACAAGGCATCAATCCAAGATCGGGCGAAGGCGATGATTTTTCTTCACCACAATCTCCATAAATCATTAAAGAGTGAATACCTTACTATTAAGGATCCTCTCTTTTTATGGTAAAACCTCCGGGAGAGGCATAACCACCAGAAGACGATAATACTCCCAAAAGCTCGTGATTGTGGACACATCTGAGGTTATAAGATTTCAAGTCAGTTCGTGACTATAATTCCATGATGTTTAGAGTTGTTTCTCAATTGAGACTCTGTGGGGTGAATATCACTAATGTAGATATGATCGAAAAAGCTTTTACAACTTTTCATGCCTCAAATATTATCCTACAATAGCAGTACAGGGAAAAGGGTTCAAAAATTATTCTGAACTAATTTCCTACCTGCTTGCAGCTGAACAGAATAATAAATTATTATTTAAAAATCATGAGTCCCGTCCGACAAGCGGTTGCCCATTCCCATAAGCGAATGCTGCTACATTTAATGACCGTAATTGCGGTCGTGCCCCTGATTATGGATGCGGACGTGGAAGAGGCCGAGGAAAAAGTCATTTTTGGAATCATAATGGTCAAATTAGGAAACCCGCACATGAAAGAGACATGAAACCACAAAATATCACCCTGAAGGTGTCTGGGGATCAATGTCTTAGATGTGGTATGAAAGGGCACTGGCCGCATACCTGTCGTACGCCAAAGCACTAGAGCTGGCAAGCATGACCCGAACCCGAAAGACCTGCCCGACCCGCCCGAAATTCGACCCGGCCTGATTTGAAAATTTTGAAAAAGTCAACTGACTCGAACCCGCCCGACCCGGAACCGAAGAACCCGAACCCGAAGAAATTGTTGTTTGATGGCCTCTCTAGCTCGACCCAACATAAAACCCGACTTGTCCGAACCCGATATAACCCGTAACCCGAGAACCCAGACCCGATAAACCAAGATCCGAATTGACCCGAATCCGAATTGGACTGGTTTTAAAACAACCCAAATATAACCCGAAAATAATTTAATCTGGCTAAAACTTCAAAGTAATAAATATCATAACATAAATTTAACTAAGATTACCAACAAAATAATAAAAATATCATAACATAAATTGTTTTTATAACATAGATTTAACTAAGATTACCAACAACAAATAATAAATATGTCATAACATAGATTCAATTAAATTCAACAAAATATCATTTGCGAAATAAAATAATAATAAATAGTTTGAATTTCTAAAATAGCCACGACAGGTCATGGCACAGATCTCCATGATGCCTTCTTTAATATTTTCTTTTGCTTATGCATAGCCTAACCATGAATTCGGGAACCTGAAAAGACAGAAAAGAAAGTTCTAAATTTTTTACGAATTCAAGTAATTTTTTTTAAATAAATGAAAATAGAATTTATAAATTGATTACTCATAACTTTCTAAAAGTTATGATATTAGTTGGCATTTGAAGTGACTGATACCCTTGCTCTCTTTGATAATCCAGCAAAATTGACCTCTTCTCCCAAAACACTCATGCTCCCCTCCATATCGGCAATATATTATAATATTTACAATTTAAATAAGAATTATTTATCTATTATGTTCGGTTACAAATAGATACAATTTCGGGCCATTCGGGTTATTGATCAATTCAAATAGTTTCAAGTTTCGAGTCATTCGGGTTATGGATTGATTAGTTTTGGTAACATTTTATCTTCTGGTCAGGTCAAGTACTGGTTGGTCGGGCGGGTCTCTTGGGTTCGGGTTAGGTTTGTCACCTCAAGTCATGGGTTATTCAGGTTTCGAGTCGGGGTCAGGTCATTTCGGGTTTCGAGTTTTGGGTCGTTCGGTTTACGGGTCAATTCAAATAGTTTCGGGTTAACGGTTTATTAGTTTGGGTAACATTTTGTGTTCGGATCGGGTCAGGTACTAGTTGCTCGGGCGGGTCTCCTGGGTTCAAGTATGTCACCTTAAGTCATGGGTCATTCGGGTTTCGGGTTTTGGGTCGTTCAGGTTACGGGTCAATTCAAATAGTTTCGGGTTTCGAGTCATTCAGGTTAAGGGTTTATTAGTTTGGGTAACCTTTTGTATTTGGGTCGGGTTTGGTACTGGTTGGTTTGGCGGGTCTCCTAGGTTCGGGTTAAGTTTGTCACCTCATGTCATGGATTGTTCGGGTTTCGGGCCGGGATCGGATCATTTCGGGTTTCAAGTCGTTCCCGTTTCAAAGTCAGTTAATTTTTAGGTTATCCAGATCTCGGGTGATCAGTCATTACGGATTTTGGGATGTTAGGATTCAGGCCGAGTCGGATGGTTCATGACAGATCAGCATTTGACATTTCCGAGAAAATACAACCCGAACCCAGTTGGCCGAAACCTGAAAAGACTCGACTTTCACTTGACCCGAAAAACAATTCAACCCGAACTCGAAATAATCCGAACCCAGATAACCCGACCACAACAAGATCCGAATACAACCCGACCCAACCCGAAACTCACCCGAAGGCACTCTTGACCCGAAAAGAATCCGACCGACACAAGATCTAAAATCGACCCGACCTGCCCCGTGTTGACCAAATCCGACGGTGACCCGAACATAAAATTGACCCGAACCCAAACGGGTTAACCCGAATTACCCGACCCGTCCGTTTGCCACCTCTACAAAGCATCACGTTGAACTTTATCGAGCCTCCCTGAAGGAGAAAGAAAATACAAAAGCGGTTCATTTGGTCTATCAGGAAAATGAAGACCACTTGGATTTGCATCAATATATTGTATTTGTTTTTGTTTGATAAATGAAGAGACCTAAAGATCTCATTTCCTTTGAATATTACGAAAATGGATGATAATGATAACAATGATATATGTCTAGCGGATAGTGCAAGTACGCACACTATACTTAAGAACGTAAAATATTATGCTAATTTGACAAAGATAAAAGTAAATATCAATACTATATCGGACACCTCAAAATTAATTGAGGTCTCCGGAAGAGCCACTATTTTACTGCCTAGAGGAACAAAGTTTATAATAGAGGATGCTCTATTATCTACTAAATCATAAAGAAATTTTCTAAGTTTTAAAGATATCCGCCGAAAAGATATCATACTGATGTTGGGAAATCCATAGCCATGTATGTTACATGCATAGCGGAACCTATGGATTTAACCCACCCTAGGATCTACGTTAAGGGAATAAAAATACGAGATTAGCCATTTAACTTTTATACCTCAGATCTTCCTGATTCGCGAGATGAAGAACAGATGTAGGTCTGAACTTTTCTGACTTGCAACCGTCTCCTTCCTGAAGCTCGGCTCGCGAAACTCCTTGCTTCTCCTAGGGATGAAGATAGATCGCTCGCAAGTTCTCAAGTAAGAGAACCTCTACTGGTATCCATGCGAACTTCAGACGTACGGAATAACCGGACTTGGCTAAACAAGTCCGGAAATACTTTCCGAAAATCTCTCAAAACATACTCTCTCTTTTCTGTGTAAAAGAACGGCCTCTAAGGCTTCTGAATTGTGTATCAAATAGAAGGGGGCTATCCCTTTATTTATACTAGAGAGAGGAGTGAAAGAATGACAACTTTTATTAAGGAAACAAATCTTGCCTGCCGTGTGAACAGTAATACCTGCTTCGAACGGACCGTCGTTTCCAAATAAACGATACTTGTCCGCCAAGTAAATCAGCACATATCATATGTGTTCCGTTCAACCGCGTGAACAGTAATTCCAGCGCGTGAACAGTAATTCTAGCACAATCAAATATCTATTATAAAATAAAGAACAAAAGAACAATAAAAGAGAGAATTGGAAGGAGAGAATTTCATTGAATTGTGGATTAAGAATACAATAGTCACTACCCTCTTTATATAGTAGAGGGTGAGTGCTGGTCAAGAAATCTCTTGCCTGATTTAGAATTACAATAAAGGAAATAATCTAACCTAAATACAATAGAATATACAGTAATACATATCCTGCCACAACTCCTTCCATTCTTACAAGTATTTCCTAATTTATCTTTTCTTAGGGGCCAAGTAATGGACATCCACATTAATTATATTCATAACACTCCCCCTTGGATGTCCATATTTTATCTTTCATACGCATTAGAAGTTGCCTCATTAAAAACCTTATAAGGAAAACCTAGTAGGACAAAACCTTGGCTAAGGGAAAAAGAGTACATCACGTATTATCATTATTTCTCATTATTTCATATATTAAATATGCCTCGTTAAAACCTTACTAGGTAAAACCCTATGGGCAAAAATCCTAGTGAAGGAAAAAGAGTGCATCATCATTCTATATATTACGCACAAAAGTTGCCTCGTTAAAAACCTTGCTAGGAAAACCCATTGGGACAAAAACCATAGACAAGGGAAAAAGAGTGCAGTGCGTATTATTTCTCCCCCTCATTATTTGAGATGACAAAGTTCAATCTCTGTAATATATGCTTAAGAAGAGATCTGCTGGATCATTATTTGAGGAGATTCGTTAAATATTCGTTTCACAATCATCATGCTCATGCATGAAAATTTCTCAGCATCCTTTACTTCAATTGTCAATACATCAAATAAGTTATTTTGATGATCTTAATGGATGCGATTTCTCCACATTATATCATTGTAATAGATGGATTGTGAAACAATAACTCCTTCCGGGAAATAATATTCAATTTATGATTCAAGATAATATTTTATGCCTTAAAGAATTTAATCTTATATTCTTTTGAATAATATGGTAGCTTTTGGAGCTCTTCGAGAGTACCATAAGATTTTAAATCATCAATATATATATATCAACATTCAAAAGGTAAATATATAATGTCCTAAACGTAATTTTGATCAATTACATAACATTCATTCAACAAGCAATTTTATCACATATCTCAATATTGCATTAATTAGTACAAAGATCTTTGTAATTTAATAGATTAAATCTCTCGAGAGTTTGAAATGCTTCAGGCATTCTAAATCCTTCAGGGATTTTCATTAATATATTGCAATCAAATGAGATATGAATGATTTGCTACTACGTTAATAAGTCCATCAAGGACGACAAAATTAGAAATATAATTGAATATCACAATTTAATTTTTCATTACATATTCTTAAAACACCCTCTTATAAGTTATACCCGCTTATAAGTCACCGTTATACAACGCCAGGTGTGTTTGGACTACATGTCCACAATTTTATATTTCAGTAGTGAAAATAATGATGCTTTAATCACATCTTTCGATTTGGTCAATATTTTTATCTGTCGACATTATACAAATAATTTTAATTCTAGATCCTCATTTTATTTATAAATCAATTGCAATTGTATAAATAAATTTTAATTAATCACAATTTTATTTCGGTTCCATATTTATTCTAGTAGAGACATAATTTATTGAGATCTCATTATTTTCAATATTGTTAGGTACCTAAACCTCTTCTGGGGTAATTTGCTTGTCATTGTCTTCTACTTTTTTATCATTAATATTCTTTTCAGAAGAATTTATTTCTTTTGAAGTATTGATAACTTCAAGCCAACTTTTTTATCATGCTCTTTTCTTCTACCTTGGATCTTTATCATTGGAACCGATTAGTCGACCATGCTCCTGGCATATCTCAAACATAGAATTATCCAAGGGTATTTCGATGAGCACTAAATGCTGGAATATCATTTTTCCATCAATATAAATAATATAATTGTATATTGTTTCACATTAATAAATTTATGAACTTCTAGTTTATATTAACTTGTTAGAGGATCTAAGTGAAAGATATTAATGATGCATTCCATATAAGTTATAACTTATGTTTTCCAGCTCTTGTTTCTCTCCCCCTAATGTTATCATTAATGATTAATCAAGTTCTTCAGGACTTTCATTGACTATTATATCTTGAACATATTCATTAATATTAGGTTTGTTTAACAACAATCACTTTGGTATTAATTCTTTCTTCTGGAATTTTGTCTACAAACATCTAACACACTTCAGGCGTGTTTTTGGATGATCCTTCAGGGATATCCATCCGAATTAAGATATATGCCTGACTTTTATTTGTGACCCATTTTTTTGTGCGTTGCGGTGGAGCTACCGGAACAAATATTACACATCCAAAAGATTTTAAATAGTATTTACTCGGCTGCAGGCCGGTCACAAATTATAATGGGGAGTACTTATTATAAAATGTTGGCTTTACTCTAATTAGTGCTACAGCATATATCATTTCATGGCCTCAATCAAAAGACGAGCGTTCATTTCATTATTAGGGGCCAACGATTAATTATAATCGCTTAACAAGATATAATGTTAGATCATTCTAAGTGCGTTTGTGGGCCAATGCTCAACTATAATCTAAATCAACGTACAAAGTCAATTATTACTTGGGATGTAGCCAACTGATCATCATCAAGATGATTGTTCTTAGTTGTACGATCCAGAAATTATTATCTTAATTAGAATATTCGAGCAAGCAATCTCGCAAATACAATATTTCGAGATTAAATAAATGTACATGTGACCATCTAATAGATGCATCTATTAATACCATAAAATATCTAGATGGTCCACATGAAAGAGTAATAGGGCCACATATATTTCGATTAATACGCTCAAGGAAATTGGGTGATTTATTCCCAACCCTGATTTGTGATGTCTAACAATTAATTCTCATTTGATAACATGTAGCACATGAAAATTTATTTGATAAAAGAATCTTCTGGTTCTTTAATTGATGCATATTTGAGTTCTCTGATTATTTGCATCATCATTGCTCCTAGATTAGTTAATTTTTTTTTCATGCCTAATCATGAAATTTCTCTTCGAACTAGTGAACTTCTGGTTCACGTCAAATCATAAAATTACTTTTCAAATTATTGAACTTCTGGTTAATGTTTAATGATAAAATTACTTTTCTAATTAGTGAACTTCAAGTTCATGTCAAATTATAAAATTACTTTTCGACTGGACGAAATCTGATATGCAGAAGCATAAATAAGTTTTAAGTCAATAAACTTCTGGTTTACTAATAAATCTGACTTAATTGTATTAGTCCTTCATAATACAAATCAATAGAAAAGCTGCATGTTGTTCTAATATAGATTTCTCTCACGAACATTTCTCAAAATGCTCCTTAAAATGCAGAAATATTGTCCACTACAATGAAGCACACATATTTATAACTCTTATTGTGCCCATACATACTTTGATTCATATTAGTAGTATTAAAAGAAAGAAAAATAATGATAATGATAATGATAATAACAATAATAATAAAAATATTAAATAGAATAAAAAAAAATTTCTTACTCGGTTCTCTCTCTAACTCGTTTTTGCTAATGCACTTTAGATCCAGTGGATGGTATCATTATCGGTTATCAACATTTTCATTATCGTGATAACCAACGTCGACATTATTATTTTCTCTTTGCCTTCAAGACGGCTAAATAAAACTCCACAAGATTCTAGGGCATACACATGGATATACCAAATGTTCTTTAAAATCACATAAACTTTTAGACCATTTAAAAGTTATCTTTTGTGTGCTCTTTCCACTTTCTTGTGCGTTTTTCTGAATATAATCATCACAATGGCAAGTATAGTTTCGACGTTGACCTCTTATATGTCCACATACACATTCACAATCACGACTTATATATGTGGTACATTCACTTCTGGGAATGATGCAGAATCAATTGTATAAAATTCATGATTTTTCATTTTAATGAAAATTCATTATTTTGCTTATATACAAGAAACAATAATTTACAATTTTAAAGCATTATCTATTATATACAGGCAACAAAATGGTAACTCTTCTGGAGTCTTAAATTACATTTATAATACATGGTATTATATTAATACATGTCTTTCAATTTCTAATTATTATTTTAGTTGTTCAATGTCTGCTGGACATATGATAGACATTTTGGATTCCACAAATAAATAAAATAAATTGAATAAATATATGGTCAATGAAGTCCGCCTAAAAGTCTTATGTAATATTTAAGAGCTTACTGAAATGGTTTTCAATTATAAACATAACTAACCATAATTTTTTTTTCTTTTAAAGATACTTTATAGAATTCGACAAAATATTTTGGTGTACAACAGGTACTTAACCAATGCTCTTTTATACAACATCAAAAAAAATTTTAGAATCAGTCATAAATTATATCTTGTTGTATCTTCTCATTGTCTTGTATGATTTTCTTGTAATGGCTTCTGACATCGGTCTCATTTGTGTTATTATTTTGCAACATTCACTTCTGGGAATTGAATGCAATTATTTAGACAAATTTCATAATTTCTTCTTTTACAACTCATTAGTTTGCTTATTCACAATAAGACATGATATTGGTTTTCAATATATCTCACAACTCTCTTCATCTTGTTGCTACTTCAAGAGCAAAATAAAACGTAAGGAATATCTTTATTTAATATATATATTCTTCATCTTTTCTCGAATTATTATTTGAGCGTTCATGTTTGAGATTTAGACAATATTTTTGATTTATATTCTTGCAACTACTGGTGCTATATTTTGCAACTTTTGGTGCATAAAATAAATTTTGCAGCTTGTGTGCAAAGAAAAAAAATTTATTACAACTACAGGTGTATAAATAAAAATAAATTTGCATAAAAATAAATGTGCAGAAAATAAATGTACATAAAACTAAATGTGCATAAAAGTAAATGTGCATAAAATAAAAGTACATAGAATAAGGATAAATATACTTGCAACTCGTGGTGCATAAATATACTTACAGCTTCTGGTGCATTAATAAAAATAAACATGGAACTTCTGGTTGCAAAAATAATTAAACAAGAAACATCTGATGCATACAAAATAATTTAAACAAGCAACTTCTGGTGCGTGAATAAAAATAAACACACAACTTCTGGTTGCAAAATAAAAATAATTAAACAAGCAACTTCTGGTGCATTGATCTATAAAGAGAATCTGCAACTTCTGGTGCAGAGATATGTTGCTTAAAAGAAGCTCGTAAAATAACGAATTTCAAGAAAAGAAAAAAAATCGAATAAAAGAAATCCAAAATAAATAATATAATGAAATATTAAAAATTTGAAATTGTACCTTCTGAAGCGGAGTTTCAGTTATGTTATTTAGAACTTCAAATACTTATAGTAGAGTCGTGCTGATAACGTATTATAAAATAAAGAACAAAAGAACAATAAAAGAGAGAATTGGAAGGAGAGAATTTCATTGAATTGTGGATTAAGAATACAATAGTCACTACCCTCTTTATATAGTAGAGGGTGAGTGCTGGTCAAGAAATCTCTTGCCTGATTTAGAATTACAATAAAGTAAATAATCTAACCTAAATACAATAGAATATACAGTAATAAATATCCTGCCACAACTCCTTCCATTCTTACAAGTATTTCCTAATTTATCTTTTCTTAGGGGCCAAGTAATGGACATCCACATTAATTATATTCATAACCATATCCATTATTTGATTTATTCTTTCGCCCATTTATACATCACATGTATAACTGTTTTTGAGGTATTTTCATCCTATACGAATGGAGTTCATTGTGTGACCGTGTAGGTTCCATTTAACGCTGGCAACGATCTTCTAAAGATCATAAGTCATGAGTAACCTCTAGACTGATGTCATGACTATCCATGTTAAATGAAATGATCGGCGATCGTAAACCTATCTGAATAGACATTTGCTTAGTCCTTTAGTTCTACGATATATGTTTTAATCACAAGGCATGGAAGTATGTCATCCTTGAGTTTGATCAAAGTCTCTTTCCTGATCGAGAATTAAACTGAGTAAATCCAAAATGATATTAACAACACATGTTAATCCATTTTGAGCATGGTCATGCATTTCTCTCAGTCCTAGTTCATCATGGGGCCCGGAGATATCTCCCTCTTAACGAGAGGAACAAATCCCATCTTGGTCAATCACATTCCTCGTCATGATTCAGTGCATGCCTAACGATGACCCTAATGATCATCCCATTACGGATGACGTAGGATCATATTAAAGTATGCAGTTCCTCATACATGAATCCATGGTGACCTCAGGTCGTAGGAACAAGCACACTATTCATATGAGAATCACTAATGATATATACCATGTATATTCTCATAGTGTGGTCAGTCCAGTACGTGTTCTTTAACACGTACCTATATTCTAGACTTGACATCTCCATTTCCATAATCAGCAGAACCTGATCATCCAGCATGCGAATATACTAGTGTGGATATGCAGCTTCTTACCTGAAGTATGTCTATCTCTATAAGCATCCTACATATCACTAGGGATAGTTTAGCATGTCATTCGTTGGTTCGCACTTCTACTATCAGAATAACGTATTCTGATGATGTGACCCCGAGGTGTCATTCTTAGTTGATATAAGAAATTTACATTCACAACCCATACACACAGATATATATAAGAAACAACCTTTATTGAATAAATAATAATGTCTTAATACATAATCCATTTCCTAACACAAATACATTTGGCCTAGGGCACAAATCCTACAGTCTCCCACTTGCACTACGCCAACTCTAAGCATCTTATGCCCATAGACCTAACATGACCCTCATGCTTTGCTTGCGGGAGTGGTTTAGTTAATGGATCAGCGACATTGTCATCCGATGGCACTCTACACATTTTAACATCACCCCTTTGTATGATCTCTCTGATTAGATGGAAGCGTCGCAGTATGTGCTTGGACTTTTGGTGAGATCTTGGTTCCTTTGCTTGTGCGATCGCTCCATTGTTGTCACAATATAGATCCACTGGTTTCGTGATGCTGGGAACTACTCTTAGCTCCTCCAAAAAGTTCTTTGTCCAAACAGCTTCTTTAACCGCTTCTGCAGCGGCTATATACTCTGCTTTCGTTGAAGAATCTGCCATAGTACATTGCTTGGAACTCTTCCATGTCACTGTGTCTCCATTTAGGCAAAATAAATAACCTGATTGCGATCTGAAGTCGTCTGAGTTTGTTTGGAAGTTTGCGTCGGTGTAACCCTTTACAACGAGCTCGTCTTCCTGACCTCCATTGACTAGGAACAGGTCCTTAGTTCTTCGTAAGTAGTTAAGGATTCTTTTAACAGCTATCCGTGACTTTCACCTGGATTAGACTGAAACCTGCTTGTTGCGCTCAATGAGTATGACACATCTGGTCTAGTACATATCATACATCTGGTCTAGTACATATCATACATGATAGATCCTAGAGCCAAAGCATATGGAATCTTAGTCATGCGTGTTCGTTCCTGCTAACATATAGGACACTGTGTCTTACTGAGAGACATGCCATGTGACAAGGGCAAAAATCCTTTCTTGGATTCTTGCATTCTGAACCGTTTCATGACCTTGTCTATGTATGTACTTTGACTCAAGAACTATAAGCCTTCTAGATCTATCTCTATAGATCCTGATTCCTAACACGTAGGAGGCTTCTCCTAGGTCTTTCATCGAGAAATTATCTCCCAACCATTTCTTGACGTTCAATAATGTTGGGACGTCATTTCCCATGAGTAATATATCATCTATGTAAAGTACCAAGAATATTACCGAGCTCCCACTGAACTTCATGTAAACACAAGGCTCACTTTCACTTTTGGTAAAACCTAAACTTTTGATGACTTCATCAAAACGAAGGTTCCAACTTCGAGACGCTTGCTTCAATCCATAAATGGATTTCTGAAACTTGCAAACCTTAGCAGAATTCTTAGGATCGACAAAACCCTCGAGTTGCATCATATGCACGTCCTCGGTCAGATTTTTGTTTAGGAAAGCTGTTTTGGCATCCATTTTCCATATTTCATAGTCATAATATACTGCTATGGCTAATAGAATTCTGATGGATTTTAGCATAGCTACATGTGAGAAAGTTTCGTCATAGTCAACACCATGAACTTCTTTGAAACCTTTCGCCACAAGCCTTGCTTTGTAGGTTTGTACCTTTCCATCCACGCCAGTCTTCTTCTTGAAGACCCACTTACATCCGATGGTCTTCAAGCCTTCGGATGGGTCAATCAAATTCCAAACTTGATTGTCTTGCATGGATTGCATCTCGGCTCTCATGGCCTCTAAACATTTCTAGGAGTCAGGACTCTTCATAGCATCTTGGTAGGACATGGTTCATCATCTATGAATGTCACATCATCATCATTGGACACGAGAAATATGTATCTCTCAGGCTCACGATGAATCCTACTAGATCCACGTTGAGTCTGTTGTTTTTCAAGCTCGCCTACTCCTTGAGAGTTTGTTTATTCCTCCATCATAGGTTCTGCAACTATAGGTGGGTCTCGAATTTCTTCGAGTTGCACTTTACTCCCACTGTTTTTCATAGAGACAAACTCTCTTTCCAAAAAGGCTCCATTGTGGGCAATAAACACTTTGTTCTCTGATGGGTGATAAAAGTAATATCCTTTGGTTTCCTTAGGATATTCCACAAACAAGCACTTATCAGATTTGGGTCCGAGTTTATCGGGAAACTGACGTTTGACATAAGTCTCACATCCCCAAATTTTAGGAAAAGACAACTTAGGGCTCTTCCCTGTCCATATCTCATATGGCATCTTTTGAACCGCTTTGGATGGAATCCTGTTAAGTATGAATGCGGCAGTCTCACGAGCGTAACCCCAGAGATACATTGAAAGACTCGTTTGACTCATCATCGATTATGTATGAGTTCTAATAAGTCATTGACCCTCTCACCAACTTTTGTGAAGGGTTTCTTAGTCATCTTGCCAAGTAAATAAGACTCGCACGTCTCAAATGATTCCAAATCAAATGAGTCTAAAAGTCCATGAGAGTGGAGTTTAGAAATGATGGTGTTATGCCCTAGGCCAAATTATTTGTGGCCTAGATGATGGATTGTAATAACAAACATAATATTTATTCTAAGATATTTCATATAATATGTGCGTATAGGTTATTTTAATATAATTAAAATAGATCATGAATATGCAATTCAGCTCTATGTCATCAAAGTGCGTGACTTTGATAGTAAAACTATAAAGTGTTATGAATGCTATTCTAAATCGTCCCTGGTCATTTATAGGATATTTGTGGAGACAAATATACTTGCAGATACATATAAATATATATTCATATACAAGCTATAAATGTACACCAGTATATTAGTTGACTGATGATTATGTTTTACTGATCATGGATAAATAGTTATCAAGTCATTAACATAGGTATATGTTAGAGACCATATACTGGATTGACCCGCCATAAGAATGCTACATGTTTTACGTCATTAGCGATTCTTGTAACATAAAGTATTTATAGTCCTTTGACCTGAGATTGTCTCGGTTCCCAACATGAGTAATTTTATACTTTAATATAATCTAACACTGCCTTTAACCGGGTGGTCATAACGGTTATGATTAGGTATACAATGAATCATGTAAATGGATGAGTGCAATTAAGACGGGATTTGTTCCTCTCATAAATGAGAGAGATATCTTTAGGCCTCTTGATGAATTGAACTAAAGAAATGTATGGCCAAACTTAAATGAATTAATAAGAATTATTAATGTCATTTGTTCTTGTTCAGTTTAATTTGGGATCAAGAAATATTAATCGATTTATATAAGGATGGCATATTACATGCCTTATGATCGATATAGATATCGCGTGACAAAGGGACTAAATACGTGATTGTTGATTAGATAAATCGGATCACCGATATTCACTTAAATTGGGTAGTCATTATGGCTTGCTAAAGTCCGCTCATGAGTTATAGACTGTTAAGTCTATTGGCAACATTAAGTCAATCTACAGGGTCACACACAAAGAACAAACTGAAACGGGCGCAGAAAATCCTAGTGACTTATATGATGAGTTGCATAAGAATGTCACAAAATATATTGTTATCTTATGTGATAAGATGTGATATATATGTATAAAAAGACTATGAGTACAAAAGATCATGTAATCTAGAAGAGTCTAGATGATGGCATATGGCTAATGATGAGTGATGTCATACACATCTTTTAGTGTGAAGTGTTAGTAGTATGCCCTAGACCAATATATTTGAGACCTAGATGTATGGATTGTGTTAAACAAACATTGTGTTTATTTAGAGATATTTTATATAATAAATGCGTATTGGTTATTTTATTCTTATTACTAAAATGAACCTTGAATATGATATTCAGCTTTATATCATCAAAGTATGTGACTTTGATAGTAAAACTATAAAGTATTATGAATGATATTCTAAACCGTCCCTGATCATTCATAGGATGTTTGTGAGACAAATATACTTTATGATAAGCTATAAATGGACATCAGTATGTTAGTTGACTGAAGGTCACATTTTACTGATCATGAATAAGAGTTATTAAGTCATTAACATAAGTATATGTTAGATACCACATACTGGATTGACCCACCGTGAGAATACTACATGGTTCGTGTCATTAGTTATTCTCAGTAAAAAAATGTATCTGTAATCCTTAGACTTGAGATTATCTCAGTTTCCTACATGAGAAATTTTATACTTTAATATAATCTAACATCGTCTTTAATCGGACGGTCATAAAGATTATAATTAGGTATATAATGAATTATGCGGAGGAAATAATTTAATTAAGATAGGATTTGTTCCTCTCATAAATTGCGAGAGATATCTTTAGGCCTCTTGATGATTTGATTGAAGAAACGCACGGCCGTGCTCGAGTGAATTAATAAGGAGTTATTAATGTCATTTCATGTTCAATCAAATTCGGTGTCAAGAAATATTTATCAACCAATGTAAGGTTGACACATACCATGCCTTATGGACGATATAGATATCGTGTAACAAAGGGATACAATGCATGAACATAAATTAGATTTGATCGAATCATCCATACTTGCTTAATTTGGATAATCATGATGTCTTGCTAGAGGCCGCTCATGATTTATAATCCGTTGTGATTATTGCCAACATTAAGTAAACCTACATGGTCACACACAAAGAATAACTATTGAGACGTACACAGAAAAATCATAACTTATGTGATAAGTTGTATGAAGAGCTACATAGTCAAGTGACATATTTAATCCTACATCTTATGTGATAAGGTGTGTTGCATATATGGTTACATAGTTACCATGCACATAGGATATGAAACTTATAGGCACAAGAGACAACCCAAAATTATTAAGGAAGGCATTATATTTTTTCTCCAACTTTTGTGAGATAAAAGGAGAGAAAAATCCGAAAATCATTCTCTTGTTATTTCTGTGAGAAAAAATGAAGAATAAATACTAGCATATATCGTTCTTTATCCGTTCAAAGGGGTTGTTCGTGTGGATACCGGTAGAGGACGAAGCAAAGTGCGGCGTCTTTGTGATTCGGGTTGAAGCCGTGGTTTGTTTGGAGAATCGGTTTGTTTGGAGAATCGGTTCGTTTGGAGATCGGTTTGTGAGACCGGTTAGGCGAAACATACAAAGGATCGGTTTGGAAACCGGTTTGGAATCGGGCAAAGAAAAGTGTCAACCTAATTCGCTTTCGATCATCACGGATTAAGAGTAATCCGAAGGTGTTGGGAAATCCATAGCCATGTACGTTACATGCGTAGCGGAACCTACGGATTTAACCCGACCTAGGATCCACGTTAAGGGAATAAGAGTAAGAGATTAGTCATTAAAATTTATACCTCGGATCTTCCTAATCCGCGAGACAACGAACGGATGTAGGTCTGAATTTTTCCGACTCGCAACCGTCTCCTTCCCGAAGCTCGGCTCGCCAATCTCCTTCCTATTGCTCGGCTCGAAGAAGTCCTTCTTGAAGCTCGGCTCGCGAAACTCTTCTTGAAGCTCGGTCGAGAGATAGCTTCATCTCCTAGGGATGAAGATAGATCGCTTGCAAGTTCTCAAGGTAGAGAACCTCTACTCGTATCCATGCGAAATTCACTCAAACGGAATAACCGGACTTGGCTAGACAAATCCGGAAATGCTTTCCGAATATCTCAAAACTCTCTCTCTCCTTTTCTGTGTAAAGACCGCCTCTTAAGCTTCTGAATTGTATATCAAATAGAGAGACCATGCACTTCTATTTATACTAGAGCGAGAGGCGAACGATTGCTCAGTTACCATAACTAAAACCCTAATCTGCGCCTATTCCGTTGCCAATGGAACAGTTCCGTTGCCAACGGAATAGGTATTTCCATAATGGAATACTTGGCAACTAAGGTTATTATAGTTTCCATATATATTCTGTTGGGAACGGAACTGTTCTGTTGCAAACAGAATGGCACTATTTTGTTCAATCAATTATCCAACAATTGATTATTTCGTTCACCAATTTATACATCATATGTATTAACTGTTTTGAGGCATATTCATCCCGTACGAATGGAGTTCATTGTGTGACAGAGTAGGTTCCATTTAACACCGGCAACGATCTTCTAAAGATCGTAAGTCATGAGTAACCTCTAGACTTATGTCATGACTATCCATGTTAAATGAAATGATCGGCGATCGTAAACCTATCTGAATAGACATTTGCTTAGTCCTTTTGTTCTACGATATATGTTTTAATCACAAGGCATGGAAGTATATCATCCTTGAGTTTGATCAAAGTCTCTTTCCTGATCGAGAATTAGACTGAGAAAATCCAAAATAATATTAACAACACATGTTAATCCATTTTGAGCATGGCCATGCATTTCCTTCAGTCCTATTTCAACAGGGGGCCCTCAGATATCACCCTCATGACGAGAGGAACAAATCCCATCTTGGTCACTCACATTCCTCATCATGATTCAATGCATACCTAACGATGACCCTAATGATTATCCCATTACGGATGACGTAAGATCATACTAAAGTATGCAGTTCCTCATACAGGGAATCCATGGTGACCTCAGGTCGTATGAACAAGCACACTATTCATATGACAATCACTAATGACATATACCATGCATATTCTCATAGTGTGGTCAGTCGAGTACGTGTTCTCTAACACGTACCTATATTCCAGACTTGACATCTCTATGTCCATGATCAGCAGAACATGATCATCCAGCCTGTGAATATACTAGTGTAGATATGTAGCTTCTTACCTGAAGTATGTCTATCTCTATAAACATCCTACATATCACTAGGGACAACTTAGAATGTCATTCGTTGGTTCACAGTTCTACTATCAGAATCACGTATTCTTGATGGCGTGAACCCGAAGTGTCATTCTTAGTTGATATAACAAATATATATTCACAACCCATACACACATATATATAAGAATGAACCTTTATTGAATAAATAATAATGTCTTAATACATAATCCATTTCCTAGCACAAATACATTTGGACTAGGGCACTAATCCCACAGAAGGTACAAAGTTATGAAATTTTCTTTGATTTAATTGTAATTCATGGATCCTTCTTTTGGGTTTCGAATTCGATTTTGTTTCGTTTTTATTTTTCCGCTGCGTTATGAACGGTAGAAACCCAACATGAAGAGACATGACTCTTCACCTCTATATAAGGACATAAAGGGCTCCAAAAAAGACAACACATCATTCTCTCTCTCATTATTTCTCATTCTCTTTTGTGAGACAAAAGAGAGAAAATATACTTTCTAATTTGTATGACAAAATTATGAAAGGGTGCTTTCCTTTTGTATAACAAAAATGAAAGAGTGCGATTATATGAGAAGAATTATATAGATCTTTTGTGAGATAAAATAAGATGAGTTTTCTTATGAAAGAGGAGAACAAGCTACTAGTATATATATTGTTATTCTTCCCGTTTTAAGAAGTTTTTTCGTGTGGACACCGGTAGAGGCGTTCGTACTTTCGGCACTTGTGATCTATTCTGCCTAAGAAGATGAGAAGGGTTTGTTGAGAGTTTTGGTGGAGACCGATTGTGTGTGCGATAGATGACTTCCGAACGATCCGACCTAGACGGCCTAGACGGACGTAAAATCGGTTAGGACGGTAACCAATTTAGAGACGCATGGACAACACGCTTGGTTTGAGCGTCACGGATTAAGCGTAATCCGAAAGGTATCTTTAGGATTTATTTCTTTGATTTAACCGATACACACGGATTCTGCGATTGGTTTTGGACGAAATTTTTATTTTCCGCTGCGTTATGCACGTCCGAAATCCAACAAGAAATGTGTTTCTCATTTATATGGCCTAAGCGAAAGTGCCAGAGGTATGTCGTATTTGAGTCATTCGGTTTAAATCATTTAGTGTTAATGTTATATATGGACTTATAATTCTCTTTCTTAAGATCTAGCATGTTATATATGGACTTATAATTCATAGAAAAGATTATCCTTTAAGATAGAACAATTACTATTCTCAATAACAAATTTATAACCATCCAAAGCTAGACTAGAAATAGAAATTATATTTCTACTCATAGCAGGTACAAAATAACAATTATTAAGTACTAATACAAATCCACTAGGCAAAGTCAGTAAATAAGTTGCTACGGCTAATGCAGCAACTCTAGCTCTATTTACCACACAGGTCGACTTCGTCCTTAGCTAATCTTCTACTCCTTTGTAGTCCCTACACATTATTACAAATGTGAGTACCACATCCGGTATCCAATACCCAAGATTTAGGAGTAAGTGAATTAGTTTCGATAACAAAAATACCTGAAGCGGTAGTCACACTACCCTTCTTGATTTCATCCTGATAGAGTTTGCAGTATCTCTTCCAATGACCAACCTTGTTGCAATGGAAGCAAACTCCCTCTTTGTCTTTCTTGATCTTAGGTTTGGGCAACACCTTGCCTTTACCCTTGCTCTTGTTCCCGGTCTTTTTACCCTTTTTCTTGTGAACCATTAAGACGTCTTTGACAACATTTATCTTCATGTCCTCCTGTGCGTTCTTAAGCATCCCATGCAACTCAGTGATGGATTTCTCCATCTAATGCATATTATAGTTGATGATGAATTGCTTAAAACTAGGTGGTAACGACCTGAGAATTATGTCAATAGCCAATTCTCTGGGCATAGCTGAACCAAGCCTCTCCAATTGATCAAGATAGCTTTTCATCTTAAGTACGTGAGCACTCACAGATGAACCTTCAGCCATCTCCGTGTCAGTCAGAGAGACGGTCGCTTTGTAGCGCTCAACTCTAGCCTGCTCTTGGAACATTTCCTTGAGAGTTACGATCATATCGTAAGCACCCATGTCCTCCAGTTGCTTCTGACGCTCGGAGGTCATGGTCGCTAGCATGAGACAAGCTATCTCTGTGTCGTCCTTGACGTATTTAGCATACGCATCTTAGGCAGCCCTTGTGCCTCCCTATTCTGGTTCCTCTGGGTAAGCCTCTTCTATGACATACAGTTTATTATCAGCTTTGAGAACAGTTCTTAGGTTTCTAAACCAGTCAAGGAAGTTAGACCCATTGAGCTTATCCTTCTCAAGGATAGATCGCAAATTCAACCTAGTTGAATTGTTATTATTTGCCATTATTCTACAAGTTGTACAGTTCCATTATTATTTATTCATTGGGGTTGTTTTGTTTTGGGGTTTCTTATATTGTACTCCCACTATTTTTTCTACAAATCAACCACCTTCAGTAATATTGTTTCTGAAACTTCAAATGAATGAGGTTTCATAGTGAGTCAAGATCCGTATTTCATTGAGTATTAAGTGCGCTTTGGCGCAACCCTCAATACACAACTATTTAGGTAGAACATTTCCAATTGTATCATATACAATTCTTTTCTTTTATGGAATGAGCATCATATGCCGGTGTATTACCATCTTGTGCCCTAAACCCAAGTCCGACTTGCTTGCTCAGTTAAGTTTAACCATGTATGATTAACAGCAAAATAGAGTTCAGCACACTCAGCTTTGGCATGACCCATGCTGGACGCTATTTCCCGCATACCCTCCATATGCTCAGCTTTGGCACGACCCACATGGAAGACTGTCTAAGTACTGAGGGCTTCAGTGACATGGGGGGGCACTTCCCCAAATCCGACGGTGACCCGAACATAAAATTGAGCCGAACCCAAACGGATTAACCCGAATATGGCCCGACCCGTCCGTTTGCCACGTCTACAAAGAATCTCATTGAACTTTATCAAGCCTCCCTGAAGGAGAAAGAAAATACTAAAGCGGTTCATTTGGTCTATCAGGAAAATGAAGACCAGTTGGATTTGCCCGTGATAAATACACAATTGGATGTGGAAGTCTATATTAACAATCCAACTGGAGATAATGAATACTCCCTTGCTAATGAAGATATTCAAGACTAAAATAATTTTCCTTCATGCATCAATAATGTTTTATTGTATCTTATCTTATATTGTATTTGTTTTTGTTTCATAAATGAAGAGACCTAAAGATCTCGTTCCCTTTGAATATTACGAAAATGGATGACAATGATAACAATGATATATGTCTAGCGGATAGTGCAAGTACGCACACTATACTTAAGAACGTAAAATATTTTGCTAATTTGACAAAGATAAAAGTAAATATCAATACTATATCGGGCACCTCAAACTTAATTGAGGTCTCCGGAAGAGCCACTATTTTACTGCCTAGAGGAACAAAGTTTATAATAGAGGATGCTCTATTATCTACTAAATCAAAAAGAAATTTTCTAAGTTTTAAAGATATCCGCCGAAATGGATATCATATTGATGTTGGGAAATCCATAGCCACGTACGTTACATGCGCAGCGGAACCTATGGATTTAACTCGCCCTAGGATATTAAGGGAATAAAAGTACGATATTAGCCATTTAACTTTTATACCTCAGATATTCCTGATCCGCGAGACGAAGAACGGATGTAGGTCTGAACTTTTCTGACTTGCAACCATCTCCTTCCTGAAGCTCGGCTCGTGAAACTCCTTGCTTCTCCTAGGGATGAAGATAGATCGCTCGCAAGTTCTCAAGTAAGAGAACCTCTACTCGTATCCACGTGAACTTCAGACGTACGAAATAGACAAGTCCGGAAATACTTTCCGAAAATCTCTCAAAACTTACTCTCTCTTTTCGGTGTAAAAGAACGGCCTCTAAGGCTTCTGAATTGTGTATCAAATAGAACGGGGCTAACCCTTTATTTATACTAGAGAGCGGGGTGAAAGAATGACAACTTTTGTTAAGGAAACAAATCTTGCCTACCATATGAACAGTAATATCTGTTTCCAAATAAACGATTCTTGTCCGCCAAGCAAATCAGCACAAACCATATGTATTCCGTTCAAACGCGTGAACAGTAATTCTAGCGCGTGAACAGTAATTCCAGCACGTGAACAGTGATTCCAGCACAATCAAATATCCAATATTTGATTTATTCTTTCGCTCATTTATACATCACATGTATAACTGTTATTGAGGTATTTTCTTCCCGTACGAATGGAGTTCCTTGTGTGACCGTGTAGGTTACATTTAACGCTGGCAACCATCTTCTAAAGATCGTAAGTCATGAGTAACCTCTAGATTGATGTCATGACTACCCATGTTAAATGAAATGATCGGCGATCATAAATCTATCTGAATAGACATTTGCTTAGTCCTTTTGTTCTACGATATTTGTTTTGATCACAAGGCATGGAAGTATGTCATCCTTGAGTTTGATCAAAGTCTCTTTCTTGATCGAGAATTAGACTTAGTAAATCCAAAATGATATTAACAACACATGTTAATCCATTTTGAGCATGGCCATGCATTTTCCTCAGTCCTAGTTCATCAGGGGGCCCAGAGATATATCCCTCTTAACGAGAGGAACAAATCCCATCTTTGTCACTCACATTCCTCATCATGATTCCGTGCATACCTAACGATGACCTTAATGATCATCCCATTACGGATGACGTAAGATCATATTAAAGTATGCAGTTCCTCATACAGGAATCCATGGTGATCTCAGGTCATAGGAACAAGTACACTATTCATATGAGAATCACTAATAACATATACCATGCATATTCTCATAGTGTGGTCAGTCCAGTACGTGTTCTCTAACATGTACCTATATTCCAGACTTGACATCTCCATGTCCATAATCAGCAGAACATGATCATCCAGCCTGCCAATATACTAGTGTGGATATGTAGCTTCTTACCTGAAGTATGTCTATCTCTATAAACATCCTACATATCACTAGGGATAGTTTAGAATGTCATTCGTTGGTTAACAGTTATACTATCAGAATCACGTATTCTGATGACGTGAATCCGAAGTGTCATTCTTGGTTGAATAAATAATATTGTCTTAATACATAATCAATTTCCTAGCACAAATACATTTGGCCTAGGGAACTAATCCTAAAATTGAAACAATGAACGAAGATAATATTGAGTACCTTCACATAACAAATATTGTTTCTGGTAATAAACACACCTTAGAAAGATTGCGTGCTTTGTCGATAAGCTTATATTATACACATATCCGGGCAATTGAGAAACATCATGCGATAATGAAAAATGAATTTAATAATTCACAAAGTAATTTTATTGCTTGGCACGAACATTTAGGTCATCCTGGAGCAATAATGATGCGAAGAATTATAGAAAATACAAATGGGCATCAATTAAAGAACCAGAAGATTCTTTTATCAAATGTGTTGCATGTTATAAGAGAAAACTAATCAATGGACCATCACTAACTAGGGTTGGGAATAAATCACCCAATTTCCTTGAGTATATCCAAGGTGATATATGTGGGCAAATTACACCATCACGTGGACCATTTAGATACTTTATGGTTTTAGTAGATGCATCTACTAGATGGTCACATATATGTCTATTATCTTCTCAGAATGTTGCATTCGGGAGATTGCTTGCTCAAATAACTAGATTAAAAGTACAATTTACGGATTATACAATTAAGACTATTCATCTTGATAATGCCGGTGAATGCACATCCCAAGTATTTAATGACTATTGTATGTCAATTGGAACTAAAATTGAGTATCCGTGGCCCACAGACACACGCAAAATGGTCTAACAGAATCCCTTATTAAATGATTACAATTAATCGTAAGACCCCTAATTATGAAATCAAAATTATCGTCATCTGCATGGGGACATGCAATATTACATGCTGCAGAACTAATTAAATTAAAGCCAACTGCTTATCATAAGTACTCCCCCCATACAACTTGCAACTGGCCAGCAGCCAAATATATCCCATTTAAGAACTTTTGGATGTGATGTATATGTTCTGGTAGCTCCATCGCAACGCACAAAAATGGGAACTCAAAGAAGGTTGGGAATTTAGGTTGGTTTCGATTCTCCATCGATTATTAAATATATCGAACCATTAACTGTAGATCTATTTAAAACAAGATTTGCTGACTGTAAATTTGATGAAACCATGTTCCCACATTAGGGGGAGAGAAACGAAAGCAGGAAAAATAAGAAGTTGCAAGGAATGCATCATCAATGTATCATTTTGATCCTCGAACAAATCAATCTGAACTAGAAGTTTAGAAGATTATTCATTTGTAACAAATTGCAAATCAATTACCCGATGCATTTGTTGATACAAAAAAAGTAACTAAATCACATATTCCAGCAGCAAATGTGCCGGCTCATATTGAAATACTTAAGTGTGATATACGGCAAAAGCGTGGTCGACCAATCGGTTCCAAAGATAAAAATCTAAGAAAGAAAAGAATGCACGATAAAGTTGGCATAACTGAAATTATCAATACTCCAGAAGTGATAGATTCTTCTTGAAAAGAATATTGACGATAAAAGAATAAAAGACATAAATGAGCAAATAATCCTAGAAGAGGTTATAACCCCTGTAGAGGTTCAGCTACCTGACAATATTGAAAATATTAAAAATAATGAGATCTCAATAAATTATGTCTCTACTAGAAAGAAATGGAACCGAAATAAAACTGTCATTGACAGAAAATTTGCATATACAATCACAATTGATATAATTAATGAATACAAGGATCAAGATCCAAAATCAATTGAAGAATGTCGACATAAGAAAGATTGGCCAAAATGGATAGATGAAAGTCTAGCAAAATTACATTCTCTTGAAAAATGCGAAGTTTTTGGACCTGTAGTCCGAACAGCTGATGGTGTACAACCAGTAGTTTACACATGGGTATTTGTAAGAAAGCGTAATAAGAAAAATAAAATTGTAAGATATAAATCAAGACTTGTTGCACAAGGATCTAAGCAGAAACAAGGAATAGATTACGAAGAAATATATTCTCCTATGTTAGATTCAATTGCATTTAGGTTTTTAATTAGCCTGGTAATCTCTGAAGGATTGAATATGCATCTCATGGATGTTGTAACAACTTATTTATACATAGTGATATTGACATGAAAGTCCCTGAAGGAATAAAAGTGCCTGAAAGATGTAACAAAAGGTCTCGTGGAATGTATTCCATGAAATTAAAAAGGTCTTTGTATGGGCTGAAACTAAAGGAATTATGCCCTAGGCCAAAATGTTGGACTAGAGATTAGATTAAGAGAAATATGTTTATTCAGTTCATATATGAATGATTGTATGAGTGACTAATATATTTATGTATATTAGATCAACCATGAACACTTCAGGTTCACGTCATCAGAATACGTGATTCTGATAGTAGAAATGTGAATCAACGAATGACATTCTAAACCGTCTCTAGTGATATGTAGGATGTTTATAGAGATAAATATACTTCAGGTAAGAAGTTAAATATCCACACTAGTATATTCGCAGACTGGATGATTATGTTATGCTGATCATGGACATAGGGATTTCAAGTCTGGAATATAGGTACATGTTAGAGAATATGTACTGGACTGACCAAACTATGGGAATATGCATTGTATATGTCATTAGTGATTCTCAAATGAATAGTATGTTTGTTCCTATGACCTGAGGTCACCATGGATTCCTGTATGTGGAACTGCATACTTTAATATGATCCTACATCATTCGTAACAGGATGATCATTAGGGTCATCATTACGTATGTACTGAATCATGAAGAGGAATGTGAATGACCAAGATGAGATTTGTTCCTCTCGTTAAGAGGGAGATATCTTTGGGCCCTAATGAACTAGGACTGAAGGAAATGAATGGCCATGCTCAAAATGGATTAATATGTGTTGTTAATACCATTTTGTATTTATTCAGTCTAATTCTCGATCAAGAAAGAGACTTTGATCAAACTCAATGATGACATACTTCCATGCCTTGTGATCAAGACATATATCATAGAACAAAAGGAATAAGCAAACATCTATTCAGATAGGTTTATGATCGCTGATCATTTCATTTAACATGGGTAGTCATGACATCAGTCTAGAGATTACTCATGACTTACGATCTTTAGAAGATCGTTGCCAGTGTTAAATGGAACCTACATGGTCACACAATGAACTCCATTCATACAGAATGAAAATACCTCAAAAATATGTGTAAATTGGTGAACAAAAGAATCAATTATTGGATAATTGATTGAACAAAACAGCATCATTCCATTGGCAACGGAATAGATATGGAAACTGTAATAATCTTAGCTGTCAAGTATTCCATTATGGAAATACCTATTCCGCTGGCAACGGAATAGTTTCATTAGCAACGGAATAGGCACAAATTAGGATTTTTAGTTATGGTAACTGAGCAATCTTTCGCCTCTCTCTTTCTAGTATAAATAGAATGGCAGTGCTTATCTATTAGAGTGACAATTCTAAAGCCTTAGAGGCTTTCATGATATAGAAATAGAGAGAGAGTTTTGTGAGGTAATTTCAGAAAGTATTTCCGGACACGTCTAGCCGAGTCCGGTTATTCCGTGTGTCTGAAGTTCGCGTGGATACAACTAGAGATCTCCTACTTTGCAGATTAGTGAGCAATCAAGTTCTTCATCCCTAGGAAGAGCAAGAAGGTTTGAAGAGTCGAGCTTCAGAAGCCAGGAAGGAGAAGGAAGCAAGACAAACGTTCGTTCAGACCTACAACTGCTTCTCTCTCCTGGATTAGGACGATCCGAGGTAAAAAATTTAATAGCCTAATCTCGTACCTTTATTTCCTTTACGATGATCCTAGGGAGTGTTGAACCCGTAGGTTCTACTGTGTATGTAATGCACATGGCTACGGATTCCCCAACAGTGGCATCAGAGTATTCGTTAAGGAAATAATCATCGATTATATATTTAAATATTTTGAAATTCTAGTAAAAGAAATTTTAGGGTTTTGAAAATATTATTTCAAAACATCACAGAAATAGTTTCTTAGAATATAATATTAGATATTATGATTTTCCAGAGTTTTGAAAAATAGTTTTTCGGAATCTGTTTTGGAAACAGATCTAAAATAAAAGGAAACAAAATTTTCAGTGTTATTCCGTTCCGAAAAGAATAGTTCCGTTCAGATCGGAATGGGCATAATTTTTGTTAGAGATTTTCAGCGCTGATTCTGTTCAAAACGGAATGGTTCCGTTCCGAACGGAATAAGGTTGATGTTTTTGCAAAAAACCTCATTTTTGTTATACATGGAATTTTTATTTAAATATGGTATGAGCCTTAGATATGTGATTGTCCTGTGATGTAATCTTGTGTGTGAATTCTTATAATATTATTTAATATCTATGGCAATCTTTGAGTTGTCCGAAGTTGTAATTTATGGCAACTAGTGAGTTGTCGAAAATTGTACTTTACTTTTCTAGCAATAAGATAATTGATAGGATAGATATTATATGAAGACTATGAGACAAAAATTTTGGCACAATCTTCATAAGATGGCATTGGATCTTCGCACACACACAACGAAAGGTTTGTTTAAGATTACAACTATAATCTGGAGATAGATCTAGGATTAGGAACCCCATGATCGCTCGTGAGGAATAGGCTCATACCATATTTGACTTTGTTTCTGTGATGTTTATATTTATAAATCTAAAATAAAATCCTTCAGAATATTAAGCAAAGAAGTGTCTCCCATGTCACTGAACCCCTCGTTATTATGATAACTTTTCACATGGGTCATGCCAAAGCTGAGTGTGTGGAAAATTAATCTTAAGAGGAGGGTACGCGGGAAATGGTGTCCGCATGGGTCATGCCAAAGCTGAGTGTGCTGGATTCTATTTCACCGATACTCATACATGGTTAAACTTAACTGAGCAAGCAAGTCGGACTTGGGCTCAGGGCACAAGATGGGATAATACACCTGGCATATGACGCTCATTTTATAAAAAGCAAGAGTTGTATATGATACAATTGAAAATGTTCCTACCTAAATAATTAAGCAATAAGGGTTGTGCCAAAATGCACTTAGTGCTCAATGAAATATGGATATTGACTCACTATGAAACCTCAATTAATTGAAGTTTCCTAATCAATACTACTAAAGGTGTTTGATTTGAAGAAAAATAGTGGGAGTATAATATATGAAACAAAATTAGAATAATTCTTATTTTAAATAAGAACTTTACATTGCATATTAAACTTATAGAATGAGTTCGAAATTTACGGACTTGCAATCTATCCTTAAGAAGGATAAGCTCGATGGCACAAACTTCCCTGAGTAGTTCAGGACTCTGAGAATTGTTCTCAAGAGTGAAGGAAAGTTGTATGTCCTTGAGACACCCATCCCAATCCACCGCCTTCAACCACTTCTAGAGATGCTCAAGATACTTATAAGAAGTGTATTGATGATTCTGATGAAGTATTCTGGATGATGTTAGCAGGACTGAAACCTAAGCTTCGAAAGCAGATAGGTTTTATGGATGCGTATGATATGATCAAGGCACATAAGAAAATGTTCTGAAAGCAGGCTAGTATTCAGCGCTACAAGGTAACCAAGTTATTAATCAAGAGCAAGATGGCTCAGTGCTCCTCTGTGGATACTCATGTGTTCAAGATGAAAAGCCACATTGATTACTTAGAGAGACTTGGTTCGCCTATTCCAAGGGAATTTGCGGTTGACCTAATTCTTGGATCGCTTCCTCCGAGCTTTGATTTGTTCATTAATGAACATCATAAGCGTCAGATGGAGACGACGATCACGAAATTTCATAAGATGCTTATACATGCAGAGAAGGACATAGAGGCAAAAGTTGTTATTGATGCCCTCAGGATTGAAAGGGAAAGTGAGTTGAATAGACAAGCCGCATGGGAGATCTGGATCAAGAGTAAAGGCAAAGAGTTGCCTAAACCTGAGGAACTGGAAGAACTGATTGCATGTCCTATGCATGATCACGGGAGAGCAGGATGTAAGATATGTCACGAAAAATAATCAATGGCTACCATTTTAGGTATTCCTCTTCCTAAATCTCTACTTGGATATTGGATATCCAATAATAATTCTCACATTTTGAATGTGCAGGATACTACTCAGAAGTAGAAGGTTAGCTACAGGAGAAGTCAACCTACAAGTGAGGAATGAACCAAGAGTTGATACATTAGCTCTAGGATTTTATTGACTTAGCCATTGTGGACTTGTAATGAAATAAATATTATTTCTAAATTAGCGTTAAAATGGTTGTAAAATTTATTATTTGGAATAATAAAATTTTCCTTGATTTGTCTATTTGAAATGTTCACTTAGAAAATAACCTTTATATGCTAAGTCCATTGATTCAATACTTCTAGATATGCCATTTAAGTCACAGAATGAGAATCGCATTTCTAAAACGCCACCCTATGTGGAAAGTTTGACTCATTGGATCTAGGATCAATTGAGACGTGTAAATTTTAATTATCGAACATGATGACACGAATGGGCAACCATCACAAAGTTGATGAGTTAGTTTGTTCAGTCTCATGCATATAGATACACGAGAGACAAAAAAGCGTGCCGGCTAGAAATAAGGAATATCAGAATTTCATACTAAAGTGTTTTAAGGAAACACAAAATATTTGAAATGTTCAAAGCATTTAAGAATGAAATTCGATATCGCCTTGACAAGATAATAAGAGCACTTCGATCAGATCGAAGTGGCAAGTATTTGAGTGAATAGTTTGACAATTATTTTAAAAATTGTGAAAAGGGTTTCACAATTAATTCTATATACAGCATCTCACGATGTGCACATAAAGAAGAAGATGAAACTTATTGGATAAGATTCAGTCTATGCCCCCGAGATTCTTATAGGTTTATACTCTTAAATATACTAAACACTGAACATCATAAGGTTCAAATGGACACCATATGTGATATGGGTTTGAGATAGTCCCAAATTGTCTTTAAATTTTGAAGTACGACTCATGTCAAAAGGTCTGACAGTGTCAACACAACAATATTTCTGGAATATCAACTCGATATTGTTTTACATCCATTATGAGTTCAAATTGTTTGCTACTCATAATTCAAACTTCTTTAAAAGAGATCTCATCTCCTAAAGAAGCAGTGGGAGTATAATACATCTCGAAAGGTTTGAGATCCACATACTAGTGATGAACCATTAATGAGGCTATCAAGTATTTGATAAGGATATACTTGAAACATATGATCCTCCTCATAGACCTGGTAGACATTAGGCTGAGAGAGATGATCTCTCATAAAAGATACTCATAGAAAATGAGTTGACTTTCTACCGAGGTGACTGTGAAGAGACAATGTTCTCAAAATGGTTGGACCATGAGAACTGAGATGCAACGCATATACAAACAATCATGTTTGGAACTTGATTGGAGTATTTAATGGTTTGATGACCCCATTGCATATAGTACATGGATAACCTAAAAATAACAAAGAAAGTAGCTATAGTATGGGCTATAGTAAAAAGACTTTCTCACTTGTTGCTATTACGAATTCTAACTTCCATAGCACAATGCGATTGTGAATGATGGAACAAGGATATAAAACTCACATTCCTTTATAGGAACTTTACTGTGGATGTAACTTTGATACATGGCAAGAGTTTTGTGATCACAAGAATTCTGAAAGGTAAATTCATGAATTCATAAATGGATTAAACCAAGCATCTCAGGATGAATCTATTTGACAAAGTAAATTGCAAAATTTGACTTAATCAAAATAGATGCGACCACCTTGATTTCTAGAAATTCAGTGGGAGTATAACAATCTTCCTACATTACAACAACTTACACATCCTAATAGTTAGGAGTCGAAGTCTATACAGACTTCTAGTTGTAAGATAAAGCACATTGGTAAAATATTGAAAGAATTCGATGTGCAAGAAATGTTCTTGCTCATGGTGTTCATATGAATGATGAAAAGATAAATGAATGAGATTCTATACATTCAGCCATACGTTAAAATGCTCAACATACAAGAAAGTGTTCTTCCTTATGACATTCACATGAACAATAAAAGGATATAAGAATTAGATTTTATACCTTCAACGATATATTGAATATTCAATATGAAAGAAAGAGTTCTTGTTTGTGGCACTAATATGAACAATGAAGGGCACATGAATTAGATTCTATACTTTCAACAATATATATTGAAGGAGTTCAATATGTAAGAAAGGATTCTTGCCTATAACGTTCATATAATGAAGACATATCATCCGTTTATTGAAAGGTTCAATGTACAAGAAGCAGTTCTTAGTAACGGGATGAATAAGATTTTTTAAGCCATACAATGTACTGTGTAATAAGAGAGCAAATGATAGTCATTTGATGACGAGAATAAATATCTAAGTTCTTATGAAGAACTAAGACATCCCGATCTATCAGAAGCTAGGTAGTGGTAAGAGATGACACTTTCCTAACATGGATCATTATTGCAATTCATTTATTTTGAATACAATAATTTTGAAAGAGTTCCAAATAAGGTACTATAACTGAAATAAGACCATATTGTCGATTTAGAAATGGACAATAGGTATGCTTGGATCAAGAACTTGATCTTAAAACTTGGAGTAGTCCCGATTGCTTTTAAGGCCTGACGATCTATGTTATGAACAAAGAGTCGCTCAGAATAGAGCAACAAGGATACATGCGCCTGTTTTAGAAGTTCTCGACTAATGGTAGAGATCAATAGTAGTCGTTATAAGTTTGCAATATAAATTTCTATAATCTGATAGGCATATATTTCTCGCCAGTAAAACATGAAGGTCGTGTTGCCTAATGAGCATTGGATGCTTAAGATTGACCTAGTTCAAGTGGGAGACTGAATGAAATATGCCCTAGACCAAAGTATTGGACTAGAGAATAGATTAAGAGAAACATGTTTATTCAGTTCATATATGAATGAGTGTATGGGTGACTAATATATTTACATATATTAGATCGACCATGAATGACATTTCGGGTTCTGATAATAGAACTCTGAACCAACGAATGACATTCTAAACCGTCCATAGTAATATGTAGGATGTTTATAGAGATAAACATATTTCAGAAAAGAAGCTACATATCCACACTAGTATATTCACAGACTGGATGATTATATTCTGCTGATCATGGACATAGGGATTTCAAGTGTTGAATATAGGTACGTGTTAGAGAATATGTACTGGACTGACTAAACTATGAGAATATGCATGGTATACGTCATCAGTGATTCTCATATGAATAGTGTGCTTGTTCCTACGACCTAAGGTCACCATGGATTCCTCTATGTGGAACTGCATATTTTAATATGATCCTACGTCATCCGTAACGGGATGATCATTAGGGTCATCATTTGGTATTAATTGAATCATGATGAGGAATGTGAGTGACAAAGATGGGATTTGTTCCTCTCGTTACGAGGGAGATATCTCAGGGCCCCCTGATGAACTAGGACTGAAGGAAATGCATAGCCATGCTCAAAATGGATTAACATGTGTTGTTAATATTATTTTGTATTTATTCAGTCTAATTTTCGATCAAGAAAGAGACTTTGATCAAACTCAATGATGACATACTTCCATGCCTTGTGATCAAGACATATATCGTAGAACAAAAGGAATAAGCAAACATCTATTCAGATAGGTTTATGATCGCTGATCATTTCATTTAACATTGGTAGTCATGACATCAGTCTAGAGGTTACTCATGACTTACGATCTTTAGAAGATCGTTGCCAGTGCTAAATAGAACCTACACGGTCACACAATAAACTCCATTCGTACGAGATGAAAATACCTCAAAAACAGCATCATTCCATTGGCAACATAATAGTTTCGTTCCTAACAGAATAAATATGAAAACTGTAATAACCTTAGCTGCCAAGTATTCCGTTCTGGAAATACCTATTCCGTTGGCAACGAAATAGTTCCATTGGCAACGGAATAGGCACAGATTAGGGTTTTTAGTTATGGTAACTAAGCAATCGTTCGTCTCTCTCTCTAGTAAAAATAGAATGACAGTGCTTCTCTATTAGATAGACAATTCTAAAGCCTTAGAGGCCGTCATGATACAGATATAGAGAGAGAGTTTTGTGAGGTAATTTCGAAAAGTATTTCCGGACACGTCTAGCCGAGTCCGGTTATTCCGTGTGTCTGAAGTTCGCGTGGATACGACTATAGATCTTCTGCTTTCAAGATTAGTGAGCGATCAAGTTCTTCATCTCTAAGAAGAGCAAGAAGGTTTGCAGAGTCGAGCTTCAGAAGCCAGGAAGGAGAAGGAAGCAAGACGGACGTTCGTTCAGACCCACATCTGCTTCTCTCTCCCGGATCAGGAAGATTCGAGGTATAAATTGTAATAGCCTAATCTTGTACCTTTATTTCCTTTACGATGATCCGAGGATGGACTGAATCCATAGGTTCCGCTGTGAATGTAACGTACATGGCTACGGGTTCCCCAACAGAAACAATCTAGAAGAATGTGGTATAACCGCCTAAATGAATACCTTACAAAAGAAGGATATCATAATAATCATATTTGCCCATGTATTTTTATTAAGAGATAAAAAAACAGGACTTGTAATTATTGCAGTGTATGTTGATGATCTAAATATCATCAGAACTCCTGAAGAGCTTGAAAATACAACTGCATATTTAAAGGGTGAATTTGAAATGAAAGATCTTGCGAAGACTAAATTTTGTCTCGGATTGCAAATGGAAGATTTGAAAAATGGGATATTTGTCCATCAATCTACTTATGTAGAAAATATCCTAAAATGATTTAACATGGATAAAGTGCATCCATTAAATTCATCTATGGTAGCCTGATCTCTTGATATAAAGAAGGATTGTTTTCGTCCAAAAGAAGATAACGAAGAAATTCTTGGCCCAAAAGTACCATATTTAAATACAATTGGTGCATTAATGTACCTAGCCAATAATACCAGGCCTAATATATCACTATTTATAAATTTGTTAGCGAGATATAGTTCTACGCCAACACGAAGGCATTGGAATGGTATGAAGCACGTACTTCGTTATCTTCGAGGAACAACAAATATAGGATTATTATATCTAAAGACCTCAGAGTTGAAATTTGTTGGATATGCAGATGTTGGATATCTGTCAGATCCACATAAAGCCTAGTCTCAAACCGGATATTTATTCACATATGATAATACAGCCATATCCTAAGGCTCAACCATGCAAACCTTGGAAGCGACATCATCAAATCATTCAGAAATCATAGCACTTCATGAGTCATGTAGGGAGTGTGTATAGCTGAGGTCAATGATTCAACATATTCAAGAATCATGTGGTATTAAAACAATCAAAGAAAGTCTAATTGTGATTTACTAAGATAATCCTGCATGTATTGCCCAGATAAAATGGGGGGTTACATTAAGAGAAATAGAACAAAACATATTTCTCCAAAGTTCTTCTCCACACACGAGAGTGGTGAAATTGATATCCATCAAATTCGCTCATGTGATAATCTTGCAGATTTATTCACCAAGTCATTACCAACTAAAACTTTCAGGCAATTAAGACAAAAGATTGGACTCCGTCCTTTTAGAGATATTTGTACACATGAGGGGGATAAATAATACCCGCTGCACTCTTTTTCCCAGTTTTTCCTAGCAAGGTTTTTAATGAGCCAGATTTCTAATGCGTATGAAATATGGACATCCAAGGGGGAGTGTTATGAATATATTAATTATGGATGTCCAAATACTTATCCCCTTAGCATGTGAAGAGTTATTGCAAATCTTTTCTTGTAAAGATGTAAATCTTATCTTGTAAAATAGGAGGAGTTATTGTAGGGTATTTGTTAGTATATTTTGTATTGAAATTCTAGGATAGATTCTAGGGTATAATGCTCACCCTTCACTATATACAGGGGTAAAAACTATTGTATCTGATGTATTTTCACCATTGTGTTTTAGTGACTCTTCACAATTAGGAAGAAAAAGTTTGTCTCTTCCAAATTCTAAGAAATATTGACCTCCTCCAAATCCTCCTTTCTTATGTTATTATCATTTTATATTCAACAAAATCATAATAAATTTACAATAGATAATTCAAACTATATATATATATATATATATTCTCTTACTTTTACTAATAAAAGAACAAAACATATAGTGTCAATATAATATTAGATGAAAAAATAGATGAATAGCCATCCTTTATAGTTTAAATCTTTCTCTAAGATTAATAATTAAGATTATTTCTCTCAAGCTTATACATAACTAGCGGGAACCTCTCGCTCCGCTTCGGAATAATATATTTATATAATTATATTAAAAAGATAAAAGTAACTAATACTTTTAGGACTAATTTACAAATTTAAATTTGTAAAGTTAGCAATTGATATCTTTTGAGAGCGCTAACATATATTTTGGATTCGCAAATTCTTGTTAGACGAATTAATTTAGGTTCATGAGAGTTGTAATGTAATTTTTTTTATCTTTTGGGTGTATAAATGATCTTTTGTGCTATCATAAATAATGCTAGTTTTTTTTCTAATCTCTTTAGAAAGCTAGTTTTTAATCTTAAGTTTAACTATATCATTTTGACAAATTTTTTTTTGAACTTTATTTTCTTCGGACATACATACACTACTAGAAAACACAATTTTGGTGGCTTTTTTAATATGTTGGCAAAGCCCCAAAATAAGCCACCATATGAAAATAACAGCTTTTTAAAAAACAGCCATCTAAAAAGCCGTCGCTAAAAGTTATCCCGACACTTCTTAAATTTGTCGGCAATAATATAACATTCACAACACTTTAAACTTCCATCATAGATTCATAGCCAGGCATTTTTTAAGTGTCGTAGTAGTAGTACAATGGGCGGCACATTTAAATGTCTTTATATATCAATATCACGACTCTTCAAAATGTCGGGATTGGTAATTATACTAGCTGAAAAATTTCAGCCGTTAATAACTCATTTTGTTGGGTTTATTTTGGCAATAAATTTCATGAGCAGCAATTATAATTTATTTGAGGCGAACTATTACCAAATACATAAATAAACAATTAAATAAATAAATGTGAAGCAGGAGATGAAATTTTGTATGAAGAAACTAATAAAAGACATCAATCTTTATAAAGTACAGCATTCAATAGAAATACTATCAAAATATTGAATACTGACGTACCACAATCACTAATCTAATATTGAATTCATCATGTCATATCAAATATACTCTATGTATCTATCAAAAGATATTTTAGCTCCTTTGTCTATGAAGCTTCTGTTATAATTTGGTCTTTCCACTTTGTAACTCTTATGTCTTATCCTATTGATGAGCCCCGTACTGCCCCTAGTACTAGTTTTAGAAGAAATTGGTTCTCTCCATACAGAAAAATGATGTAAGATCATATAGTTAAAAATTTAGGGGTCATACAAAACATCGTATTTTCACAGATTAAATCACAAATTATATCTTAAATTTAGTAGAGTTGAATACACTGTGATCCTAATCTTGAATAAGCTGTTGCGGAACTATTTAAAAAATAGCTAATACAAACTTCGAATTTATCCTAAAATTTCAATAGCTTCATGAGAAAAACTGATCCAAAATCGAAGCATATAATTAAATTACGAATAAAAGACTATTTCAAAAACTCACAACTCAATTTGTTGAAACGGGATGAGATTTGCCCTATTTTGAAACGCGGCCACATGATTAAATCTAAAATATCATGAAAAGTAATCAGATCAGGTCTAAAAAATATTCTATTTCGAAAATGAATAAAGTAAAATCCAACTATCCTTGGAAAAATAACAAAGAATGAAAAAGATGATACCGCAACAAAAAGAAGTAGCTCTTTAGAGGAGGCCACTAGCTAAGGGTGAGAGAGAAGCCAATCGACAGAAACAAATCTATGAGAGGAGAGATCTATTGCGTGAGAAAGGGATGGAGGACGGATCCAACTAATTTCAGAAATTTAAATTGAAATATCAAATATAATAAAATAAAAGACAAAATCTTAATTTGGTAACTAGGAAATTGAGGTGAAATGTTTCATTGATCAATTTGGTAACTAGGTTTCTTCCCAAATATTTTTTCAAATAATATGACAAGTAAATAATCTTACATAAATGTACAAGGGGCAGGTTTTAAAGCATGTCAAAAAATAATTAAATGGCAGTTCTATAATTCTGTCAGCTTCTTGAAATTGTTCTAAAAATAAATGAATACTCCTGAATAATATTAAACATGGCCGGCCTTTATCAAAAGTTGGCCCTTTTACAATCTGCCAGGAAATACATTATTAATGGCAATTATGAAAATTTGCCGGTCTAAGTAATATTTTACCACTATTGTGTAAATTTGCCGGGAAAAAGAATACTTTAGATGGCTTATTATTTAAAGTGCCGGAAAAATATTGTCAGGAAAAATCGATTTTCTAGTAGTGATAATATTTGATATTTGTGTTAGTTTTAGTTTTATGTCTAAGTTTTACCTAGCTCCACTTGAGATAAACTATTTGACACCTTAAAAAATTCGCAATTCAATTTTTAATCTTAAACTACCTAAACTACCTGAAAGGTTTTTGGAATATTTGATGGCCAATTAACAATCTAGCATTTTATGAGTAATTTATAATTCTAATTTTGTTATAGTAGAATGCATACGACACATTCGGCTTTGTATAATATCAATACACAATAATAAAAAAAAGAAAAAGAAATAAGACTAAATTAAAATAAAATAAACTTGCTTACTAATATTTAATAGATAATTCACAGGCAAATGAAAACATATTTCACATTCAACCATACAACTAAATTTAATAGATAATTCACAGGCAAATGAAAACATATTTCACATTCAACCATATCACTACACCCCAGCACCAAATTCTTACACACCTTAAGAGCTCATAATTGTACCCTTCAATATACATTGCTGAATCAACTATAAAAACTGTACAACAAAAACTATCAATTATGAAAACTATACAACAGAGAATACATTATACGGAGAGTAACATTATATCAGTTGAGCATGATTTAGATCAACAAAAATCAGTTTTGTTGGTGTCGGGCAGATGTGTCACATTAATAAATCAGATAATTTATCACATGCGGAAATAACATCTCTATAGTTACATGGTGGAAAAATGGAAATAAATTAAATTAATAAAATATTACTATTAGTTTGACAATTTCACGGGTATATATAAAATTATCACAAAAATAGATTATAACAAAAGATGAAAATATTGTAATAATTTCAATGAACCTGTCAACTACGGCTGAAGTTGTGCCCTATAGAACTCCATACTTAATGTTCATTTTTTAGTCTCTATTAATTTCATCATTTTTGCAAAAAAATCGCTAAATACCATTTATTTTAAGAAACTATATTGACAAATGATGAGGGGTAAATAAAATAGGCATACTAACAGAGTTGAAGGTATTAATTTTGCTTCATTGTTTGTTCAATTACACTCGGACCGGTTAAATTAAAGGCTAAGAAAAGAATATTCAGCAAAATGGCATATGAAATAAACCACCATATTATATTGTGTTTTTATCCTTGCCATGATTTATGAACTTTGCCTCTAAGACCCTTGAGAAGCGCAAGTTAATCTATGGTCAAAGACGGTTTCTTTCACTATTAATGAAATACATAATTCAAATACAAAAACAAATTATTCGAGAAATTTGCAACACTCTGAAGCCAAAATCACATTATACCTGGTAGTAAAAGATCATGAACCTTATAGGTTCTCTCTCTTACACAAATAGATTTAAACCCTTTGCTTAATCCCCGTTATTTCGGATCACAACTTGGCAGTGAGTGAATCGGGATAGTAGCGCTTGAGAAAGTATTGTGCCACCTTCTCGAAAGTCTTGAATGGCCCGCCTTGTAGGCGATTGAGTCAGTCTCTTGGAGCATCTCCTAAAGTATGAGAAAAGAGAGTGAGTTTAATATTATCCAAATCATTCATTTTACCAAAGAGAGCCGTGTATTTTCGATCTAATTCACCAAAATGTATATAAGGATTATCATTTCTATGTCCTTCAAAAACAGATAAAACATTTAATATAGCGGGGTTCAAATATAAAGTTTTACACGGTGGGTATCACGATATTTTCTAGATTTTGTTGAAGATTGTGTGCTAATAATTCTCCTAAAGTTTTCTCTTCAGCCATTTTCACTTTTTCTTGACCTTTTAAATGTTCTTTTTCAAATTTTAAATCTTGATATGATGAAGATGATGATGAATCTAAGTTATTAGATGGATAAAAAAGTCCTGATGATAAAAATTGGATGTAGGGATTGATCGGAAGATCTTGAGCTTGTTCTTGTGGCTCTTCCACTAGTGGTAGCTCAGTTTTTGGATCTTGAGAGCCTAAGAAAGGAGAAGCCTCCACGGTCGGATTTCGTTTTGAAGAGGATGAAGAACTCGTCACACCTCTCCCCTTGTTTTTCTTGATTTCCCGAAGCTCCTTATTAATCTCCGGATTTAGAGATATTTGTGGTCTGCCTTGCGACCTAGCCCTTCTCATATATCTTCAAAATAAACAAAAACAAAAACAAAAACACTAGAACAAACGTGAGATCGTTAGTCAAAAATTTAATGCAAGCCGCCTCCCCGGCAACGGCTCCATTTATAAGAGTGTAAACTTGTCATTTTAATTCACAACTTAACAAAGATATTTTTAAGTTCCCTAATTCAATTCAATGTATATCTGATATGTAAGTTTAGGGTGTCAATCTATAAAAAGGCAAGGCCTTAAATTATTAACTTTTTAATCTCGTGTTTATTAAGTTCAAGTTGTTGATCAAGATGTTGTTGTTATTGTTGTAATAAGAAAAGATGCTAGAGAAAATAAAAGAAATAAAATTTTGTTTTAAAAAGTTCAAAAGAGAAAAAGTAGGAAAATTACGACATTTAATGTAACTTATGAATCATGAATCACAAAAGATAGCAAATCAATTAATGGTCTTTAAAAGTAAGACTTGACCAATCTTCTTCCAAAAATCAATCAAAAAGAAATAACTCAAATACTAGATTTACTCAAAAAACTTATATTTTCAAGTTGTTCTTATACTTGTTTCAAATGCTTATTTGAATAGCAAAAATTATTCCAAGTTCTTAATACCCAAATAAATCTCAGCACAAAATCTCTCATACAAATATTTCAAGTCATCCTTCCAAATAACTCAACTAAAATCTTAAGAACTTGTGTCAAAACTCAACCTTTTAATCACCATAATAAAATACAACAAACTACTTAAGATTTCATCACAAAAGTTACACCAAATAGTCTTTCCCTACATAATAATACTACTCACAACCCATATTTACAAAGATATGAAACTTTTTATTCATTAAAAAGTAGAAAAATTAAAGAAAAATAATAGAAGAAAAATCAAACCCTAAGTGAGATTCGAGTTTGAACCTCCCATTTCATGATTTAATCCCCTCCTCGTCACTTGCTCCTTCTAGATCAAGCTTGTCTCCTTCAATTTCTATCTCCCTTTTTACTATCTAAAATTAGGATTTGAGCTTAGGAATTTTAATGGTGGAAAAGAAAGAGGAAGAAGAATGCTAGAAATTGATGAAGAAATGAGTGTGATAATGGATGTGAGAATGGATAAAAATTTAGCTTAATCCGTATTTATTTTGGGGTAGTAATTTGGGAGATGTGTAGCACTCTTTTTCCTTCTTTTCTATTCAAATTTTGCTTGGATGTAATTTTCTAGGTGTATTTAACACTTTCTCCCTATCTCATCCACTTTCAAATGACTGTACACGTGGCACATCCGGATTTATCCATACTAAATTCTTAAATCTACACCAGCAAACCAGAGATTGCCATGCGTAAAAGTCAACAGAATCCCTGAAAACGCGTTTGAACACGTGGCGTAGGGCGATTGGTGGAAACTAGAATTCTCGTACTGGCGCAACTCAATTCTGAGATAAGGAGCCACGCGTCACACTCTCACTTCCATATCTGAATCTCATACTAATATTCTCTGAACCATCTCGCAGAAAACGCGTGGAACTCACCTGCAGTTTACTCTAATGGACCATCCAATTCCTGCTAATTCATGCATTTTCATGGAAACGGAGGTATCCGCTTCACTTCAAACCGGAGGCGATGCGCGCTTCTCTATTGAGAAAACACGTTATGACACACGGCGCTCACAGGTTGGGTCAGTGACACGGATACTGACTCTGCAGAATATTCTCCAGGGTGCGTTCTCCATTTCTTCTCACTTGATGGTCCATTTACCATCTAATCCAATGTGAATGGGTGAACGGAGGTGTCCGGTGTAATTCAAACCGAAGAAATGATTTTTTGGTTGAATTTCGAAAATGCGGTTTGCAGATAAACTTGCCACGCGTCTGGTCCATATTATCTCGTACTGAACCTTTTACGGGTCTGTTCAGCGATGCTCCCCAGTCAAATTCTGCCACGTGTCTCCTCTGATCATATTTTTAACCATTCAAGCCACGTGTTACTTCCTGATTTGCCCAAAAATAATCCTCGTACTGCTTAATTTCAATGCTGATTAATTTCTAAAGTGAATTATGGGACACGTGTTTCATCATTATTGGTCCTGAGAAGGGTTGACTGGTCAAAAGGTTGACTTTGACTAGAGTTGACTAGATCTTAAATCGCGATTTCTGGGAGTTCTATAATGCCTTTTTACGCGAGGTTTGTACCGTTGTATTCTTCTCGTCGAGCTCTTCGACTTGGTACCAAGTTTGACCCTTTTTGGGACATTTAACTTTTGGTCAACTTGGCAAATTCCTGGATTTGACTTTCTCATCTTTTTGTGGATTCTGTCGATTTTGGCTTGGATGGTTGGCGGGTAAGGGTTATAAGAGAGTTGGAGAGGCGTTTGTAGGGTTTTTGTCGAGATTTGTCGAGAATTCGGCCATCTTTAGCCCCGGATTTGTAAATCGGCATTTCATTTGGAGTTGACTTTTCACCAAATCATCCAAATATCACTTCCTTGGTCTTTTTTACCTGAAAAATCACACAAAAGTGTATTAAGGGTTTCAAAAATAATTTTTATTAATTTTAAACACTTATCCAATATTTTATATGATTTAAGGGTAAAATTTATACGATAAAAATCCTAAAAATGTGTATAAAAATACACATTATTGTGTGAAACTAAATTTTTGTGTATTATACAATATATGAAAAGATATTTTGAGTTGAAAAGACGTAAACGCGTAATAAAGAAATTCCTTACCAACTTATAATGAATATGACATGGTCTTTATATGATAGATCCGAAATATATATTGGGAAATGAGAGTTACAAATTTAAAGTTACTAATTAATTCTCTTCATATCTAATGAAGCCTTCATGGGGATTGAAGGGGTCATGAGAGAAGACGGCTTAGTATCCATAGAAATTTCAAAAACTGATAAGCACAAATTTACATTTTAGCCTCCAAAATTTAATTAATTCCATCCTCTAAGATACACCTAAATTTTCAATATTCTTAATTGCTAAATTATTGTTTTAAAATACAGAATCTAGTAGAATAGTAGTTCAGATACTTCATGAATATATATATATATATATATATATATATATATATATATATATATATATATATATATATATTTAATTTATGAAAATACCCCAAAATAAATATTTATAAAAATATGGGTTAAAACACTAACGGTGCACGTTTTAAAAGTACATGGATTTAAGTGCCAAAATAAACAGTACATGGACAAATGCCAACACGATTAAAGTACAGGGACTAAATGATGCATTTATCCCTTTTCTTAATTATATTTTTTTCTTGTAGTATTTTTGTTTTACACATATAACTATTTATTTTTATATAACTATTTATTTTTCTTTTATTTCTTTGAATGAGTTAAGGTAGTACAAATCCATTTAAGTGGGCTCAATTATTTCACAGAAAGAATAGCTTCTCAAAAAATATCACTGTGAGTTTCACCAGTCGTTCTGCAGGAGGGTTGAAAGGGTTTGTTATTTTTATCTTCATTTCAACATCTATTAATTCTGAAATCGGAATTTAATATTTTTTTGTTTTAAATGGTTTTTACATTGAAGCTTTATTATTTTATTTTTTTATACAAACTCAAATTTGATGTTATGTTAGAATGTAATATATTTATTTGTGAATTATTGTAGAAATGAAATTATATGAAATGCTTGAACTGATATTTCAATTTTTTTTTTTTTACAATGGCTTGTATTCGTACGCGACAGTCGACACACGCACACACACTAAGGGCCAGTTTGGCGTGATGGAATTTGGAGTGGAATTGAGTTTTAAAATCCCGAATCAGTGAAATTTTCTGTTTGGGAGTTTATTCTCAACTGGAATTATAAGATGCAGGTTTTTCACTTTTGCTTGTTTAGCCGCAAAATTTAATTCCAAAAAAAACTCAAGAACGCCAAGATGCCGCAAAAATTATTGGCGCGAATGTATCTCCTCTCTCTTTCTCTCTCTCGTTAATTCAGATCTATCTCATGAAAGCTTAGCTGTCGCATCTAACGTTTGTTCCTTCAAATTCGACGACCTACTCTGTGAGAGAAGACTCCGTGTTGGGGAACCCTGCTTTTACTGAAGTAGAATAAAGCTGCCCGTTAGTTTCTATCGTGTGATCTTATGGGCTCATGATTAGGGGTGGCAACGGATCGGATCCGGTTCAGAATGTGCTCAAACCATATTCATATCCATATTTTTTTTCGGATACGGTTCCATCCGGATCCGAATACGGTTCGGATATTAAACGGATACGGATACGGTTCAGATATTATCGAATACGGATACGAATTCGGATTCTTTCGGATAGTTAAACGGATATTCAGTATATAAAAAAAATTATGTAACTTAAGGGGATCACAAAAAAATGTTATTTATAAGAAATATAAATGTTTGTCAAATAACTCCCGAATATCATTAATGCATACAAAATATCGAGAATTTATACAACATACTACTACTTCCTAAAATATCTCCCGAATATCATTAATAAGTACAAATATCGAGAATTCGAATTTCTACTCCTTAATAACATACAAAATGTGGGAAATTGATATATATATATATATATATATATATATATATATATATATATATATATATATATATATATACACATTCGCAACAAATACCTACTCAACAACATTTTCGTCATTCTCCTTAAAGTCGTCAAATATCGATTGTAAATCACCTAAACAAAAAAATTAAAAATGTCCATTAAGTCACATGAAGAAAAATAGACAAACAAAAATTTTATATATATATATATATATATATATATATATATATATATATATATATATATATATATATATATATATATATATCCATTACCTTTTCTATTGGCTTTAATCCAATCTTGGATGCAAATCAACGCTTGTACATTCTCCGGATCCAATCTACTCCTATAAGCATCAATTACTCGGCCACCCGTACTAAAAGCCGACTCGGATGCAACCGAAGAAACCGGTATAGCTAACACATCACGAGCAATTCTTGAAAGGATAGGATATTCTTTTCCTTCCGTTTTCCACCATGCAAGAATATCAAATCATTTTCCTTGCTCGTAAGAAATCGTCCGCCTTTCCATATAATTATCCAAGTCGGATTTGAAAGAAGTTGGTTGACTTCTCGCCATCAAAAAACTAGCCAAGTCATTTTCCGCATCATCATCTTCAATGCCTAAACCCGAATCAATATTGGGAATGACAAATCCACCGATTTGATTCACTTGAGCTATACTATTTTTAAATTTTGATGTGTACTCCAAGTGTAAATTTTTTATCATTCTATTTAATTCTTCAAATTCTCTTTTACCACCATTATCAAAAAGTTTTGGATAATAATACTCAACCAACCCCATTTTATATCGAGGATCCAAAAAACAAGCAATAGCCAACACGGTATTCGATTGGTACCAATATTTATTGAATTTATCTTTCATTGAAAAAGCCATTTGCATAACGGTTGGATCGGCATTGTTACACCATTTTTCAATTTTCATTTTAATATCACAAAATGATTTAAAAAATAAATTTGAAGTTGGATACATTGTACCCGAAAGAAGGTTTGTGACGGTGTAAAAATGTTTTAAACAATTATATATTTTTCCCACTTCATTCCATTCATCACTTGTAGGAAAATTTGGATATCTTAAAGGATCAGCAAAATGCACTCTTTCTAATGCTAATCGAAAGTACATTGCATCATTGAGCATCATACAAGTAGAGTTCCATCGAGTAGTAACATCTAATGAAAGCCCTCTCGTTTTATCTAGCTTGCATTGAACGGCTCTCTTTTGAAATTCCGAAAATAATAAAGGAGAGTTCTTTATTTTCAACACAATTTCTCTTATTCCATCAACCGCTTTCTTTATCTTTTTTATCCCATCTTGAACAACTAGGTTAATTATATGTGCCGCACAACGCACATGAAACAACTCTCCACTACAAACAAGATTTCCACTTTCATTGAGTCGTGCAACCATTTTCCTAACACAAACACCATTTGCACTATCATTATCTAACGTAAACGCAAATAACTTCCTATCAACATTCCAATCACATAAATTCATTAATACCGCACCACTCAAATTATCTCCCGTGTGCCTTCCCTCCAAATACATAAAGTTTATTATTCTTTTTTGAATGCACCATTCATCATCAACAAAATGAATGGTTACACACAAATAACTCTTATTTTGTCTTGAGGTCCAAAGATCCATGGTGCCACTAAATCGGCAAGAAAGGGACCCCAAATAAGCATACAACTTATTCTTTTCTTCCAAATACATCTCAAGTATCTCTTTTTTATAAGTATTACGAGTTTGAATGGGAAAATTAGGACGGAGCGATTTAATAAATTCTATAAAATATTCATGTTCTACTAGTGAAAATGGATACTCATGCATTACTATAGCTAATGCTATTTTTCTTTTACTTATATTTTCATCATAAGTAAATATTTCCGCCTTCTCCTTCCCCACAATAAGTTTCTTTTGCCCCGCTTGCGTTTGATGCTTCTCATAATGCTTGCTCAAATGACTAGTTCCTAACGAACTATTAGCATTATAGCTGTTTTTGCATTTCCTACAAATAGCTTTCAAAACCTCTTTCTCCTTTCCGTTTACCATTTCCTTCACTTTTACTCTAATAAACCAATCCCAAACTTTTGAAGTTAACTTCTTTTGTTTTTTAGCATCGGGTTCGGGTGAAGGAGACGGGGCACTTTCGTTTGGTTGAGCATTTGGTTGAGCAGACGTACCATCTTCAATGGATTGATTTTGAGAACTTGATGCCATATTACAATTAGAAGACCTGCAAAATGAGTCAATTTTTAATTCAACAACAAGAAGTAAAAAAAAAATGTAATCGAAAGCCTTAATCGAAAAAATGTAATCGAAATTTTTTAACTCATGAGACTCTTGTAGCTAGTCTCTCGCATTCAAAGAAAGGACAGGTAAAAGAGAGAGCTATAGAGAGAAACAAGAAACCAAATACATAGAGAGAGAGAGAGAGAGAGAGAGAGAGAGAGCACGCACCGACTGGTGATCAATGTCGGGACGGCAACCGGTGACTGGACGGTGAGGGTTCAAAGAGAAGGGGAAGTTTCTTGTGTTTTGTTTGAAGTTTTTAAGAATAAGCTTGGGGGAGGGGAAAGAAAAAAATGGGACTTCTTTTTTTTTTTTATAAAATTAGTAACGGTTTTTATGAAAGAACCGTTACAGAGGTCCACAATCTGTAACGGTTTATTCATAAAAACCGTTACTAATTACGCTATTAGTAACGGTTTTTCTGAAAGAACTGTTACAGAAAACTTTGTAACGGTTAATTCATAAAAACCATTACTAATTACGCTATTAGTAACGGTTTTTATGAAAGAACCGTTACAGAAAACTTTGTAACAGTTAATTCATAAAAACCGTTACTAACGCTATTAGTAACGGTTTTTATGAAAGACCCGTTACAGAAATCTTTGTAACGGTTAATTCATAAAAACCGTTACTAAAGCTATTAGTAACGGTTTTTATGAAAGAACCGTTACAGAAACCTTTGTAACGGTTAATTCATTAAAACCGTTACTAACGCTATTAGTAACGGTTTTTATGAAAGAACCGTTACAGAGTGTGGACTATTTAACCAACTTTGTAACGGTTAATTCATAAAAACCATTACTAATTACACTATTAGTAACGGTTTTTATAAAAGAACCGTTACAGAATTGGTTAAATAGTCCAAAATCTGTAACGGTAAACCGTTACAGATTGTGGACTATTTATGCATATTTGTAATGGTTCTTTCATGAAAACCGTTACTAATTTAAAAAAAAAATGAGTCATTTGAAACCGGCTAGACTTAACAAATTTTATAAAATGGATATCCGTTTTAATGATTATTCAGATCCGGATATTACCCGGATCCGGATCCGGATCCGACTGTAATATTAAAACCTATATCCGGATCCGGATCCGAAAAAACGGATTTGGATCCAACCCGGATCCGAACGGATCTGGTTTTTCTTCATCGGATTCGGATATTCTCTCGGATACAGTTCGGGTCTGTTCGGATATAATCCGACCCGTTGCCACCCCTAATCATGATACAGCCCAAAAGCTAGCATTAACAATGATTAACGGATATTAAGCAGTTAATTCCTTGTTTTAGCAACATATTAATGATAATATTGCTTTGTGCCTTGTAAACAACATATTAGAAAATTTCATACTTTCTCTCCTCCTGTTTAATTTGTGAATATCCTCTCCTTGTTCTGGTGTTTCCTAACCTAATTTGTACCTTGAATATCTATGTGATTTCATGGTACAATTAGAGCTGGCAAAATCTGACCCGACCCGAAAAACTCGCCCGACCCGACCCGATCCCGAGTGACCCGCAACCCGAAACGACCCGAAACCAGAATGATCCGCAACCCGAACGACCCGAAACCCGAACGACCCATAATCCGAATGATCCGAAACCCGAATGACCCGCGACCCGAACGACCCGTGACCCGAATGATCCGCGACCCGAATGACCCGTGACCCGAATGACTCGTGACCAGAATTGACCCGTGACCCGAATGACCCGTCCGGTTTGAACCGAAAATAAACTTTTTTTTTTGTTTTAATATTCAAAAAATCTCGAAATTGAGAATTTTATGGCTTGTTCTAATATAATTGACCCGATAATACTGACCAGAATAACTCAAATGACCTAAAATATCAATTCGGATGAATAACGACCTCTAATCTGAGTGACTTTTGACCAGAATATGACGTTGACCATAAATCAACTGACCCGCAACCCAAACCCGAACGACCCGAAATCCGAAATGGCCCGAACCCAAATGACCCGTAACCCGAACGACCTGAAACCCAAATGACCCGCGACCCAAACGACAGGTAACCCGAATTGACCCGAAACCGAATTGACCCGACCCGATCCGCCCGTTTGCCACCACTAGGCACTATGAGTAGGGATGGCAACGGATCGGATATTATCCGACCCGACCCGACCCGTATCCGAAAAATTATCCGGATCCGAAGAAAAAATTCCGGATCCATCCGGATCCGGGTCAGACCGGGATTCATTTTTTCGGATCCGGATCCGGATGTGGTATATAAAACTATAGGCGGATCCGAATCCGGATCCGGATATTATCCGGATCCGGATAAATATTAAAAACGGGTACCCGTTTTCAAAAGTATAATGAACCTGTTTTAAAACTAAGACATTTAAAAATTAAACCCGTTTTGAACTTTCAACAGATAGGGAAAAATATTTTAATTTATTTTCTACAAGGCCAAATTTTTTAAGGTCCAGCACAAGCGTTAAAAAAAGTCTACTGCACCTCTATATTTATAGAGAAATTATGTGACCCAAGAGAAATAATAGAGGTGGTGGGACTATTACTATAGCCAGTATATCCGGAAATTTCAATCTCTCTGCTTTTATGAAGTTGTGAGGAGGGTATAGCTGGCCTACAACTTTACAGTAGGTTTGGTTTCCAGTATTTTGGATGGATTCTATACATAAACAAAATTATGTAGTTCGTGTTGTGACTGACTTATAATACAAAATAATACTTTGATCTGATCACATGTGAGACAAGATTCCAAAATATTTCTTCTGATACAAATAAGCTTGTTTTAATATTATAGATCAAGTTCACCATTTAAAACAAAAGTGAAGACTCAACAAGTAGAGTCCACAACTTTCAGAACCTTTCATTATAGTGAAACAGGAGCAGATAACATTGCAGGGAATAAACATAGAGTTTAATGATCTATTTTGTTAGAAAAAAAATAATGCTAGTGTTCATATATTTTATCTTTTCAAATAATTCATTGAAAATTATTTTTTAAGGCAAATAAATGTAAGCTACATTTTTATTATACATAAATTATCCGTTTAACTATCCAAAAAGATCCCGAATTCGTATCCGTATCCGATAATATCCGAACCGTATCTGTATCCGTTTAATATCCGAACCGTATCCGGATCCGGATGGAACCGTATCCGGATCCGGATCCGAAAAAAAATATGGATATGGATATGGTTTGAGCGTATTCCGAACCGGATCCGATCCGTTGCCACCCCCAACTATGAGTCAAGTTTATAGAGACACACATAAATAAAGTGATAAAATTTACCTCAAGGTTATGTTCAAAAAAATAAATAAATAAAGTGATAAAATTTAACAAGTTGCTCAACAAATTCAAATGAAGTCATAAGAAAATCATCATATGCCATAACAAAACTAATTGAGTAATAAAAAAATTTAGTACAAAATCATTGACTGCTGATATTTTTTCTTTTTTAGTTCGTCATATATAATTCATTAATTTTTAAATCACGCATTGCAATATTTTTTTTATTATAAAATTCCGATCTTATTGCTTAATATACCTAGAAGGCAACAGAATATTATCATTTAATATGTTGCTAAAACAAGGAGTTAACGCGCTCAACTTCTGTTAATCATTGTTAATACTAGCTTTTGGGCTGTGTATCATGAGTCCATAAGATCACAAGGTAATAAATAACGAGGCAGCTATTATTCCAAACCCCAAGACTCCTGGCGCGGTCTATCAAAAGTAAAATTCATTGTTTATACAAAAACAAAAAAAAAATTCGAAAAATACACATATCGGAAAAAATTTTAATTTTGGCATTTTCGTACTTTTAAAGTGCGGTACTGTGGTTTAAATTAGAAACGCCGTTAAATCAGTCTGTATCCTCCACACTATACAATAAATATTCACAAATCGTATTATGCAGCCAAAAAAAATTTCAGTACTCATTTGAATTATAATTATTAAAATCATCTTGAATACTACAGTAACACTAATATATATTAGTATTACTGTAGTATTCACAGGATATATATATATATATATATATATATATATATATATATATATATATATATATATATATATATATATATATATATTTGTTTTTTAGATTTTATGATACAGTCCAATACTAATAAATATTATAATTATGCGCAATCACACGTTCAAGATGATTCAAATAATTATAATTCAAATGAGTACTGAAATAATCACTTGATCTGATTTTATGATACAGTTCAATATTTTTCGGGAATTATTTTTTTTTCTTGTATAAACAGTGAATTCTACCTCTATCAAATCTCTCTAACGCATCTCTCTCCCAGTTGCACGACCAAGAGGCAAGAGACCAAAGACCAAGTCTCATCTAGGTTTCAGTTTGTTCTAAGCATTTCAATTGGTTAAGAACAACTGTAAACTCTGTTTCTTTTCAAAGAATTGGGGGATTTGATTAATGACTTCTGCTAATTGCCATTCCTTTGCAACATTCAGAAGGGAAGTGGCAAATTGACGGGTTCGGGTCACGGGTCATTCGGATTTCAAGTTATTTGAGTGTTAGGTCATTCGGGCGTCGTTTGGGTCTCGGGTCATTCGGATCTTAGATCTTTCAGGTCTCGGGTTAAAGTCAATCGGCTTTCGGGTCATTCAGGTCTAAGTTTTGGGTAATTCAGGTCTGTGGTAATTTTGGTTACAGGTTATCCAGTTTTAAGTTTTGAATATTTAGGATCAGTGTTTCTGATTATTCTGATTTAGGTCAATAAAAACATTATTGCGGGTCAATCAGATTTTTAAATCTGATCAAATTTGAGTTTTACTTTTGAATTATTTTGAATTATATGTTATGCTAACTAGTCACCAATTAGACTTGATCTTATCAAGCATGAGTTTATAAATAATTGTTAAACTATGTTTAAGACTTAACAAACAATATTATACATGAATATTATAAAATAATATATTACTCTCCAAGATAGTATAATGAAATTATAAAAATATTATAAAATATTATAAAATAATAAATAATATTATTATATAATAGTGAAATCAACAGTTAAATCACCATTCATTCAATACATTCAAAATCTCATGTCATTGAAGTTCAGGTAATCGGGCGGGTCATTCGAGTTCGGGTTACAGATCGTTCGGGTCTCGGATAATTCAGATATCAGGCCGTTCGGGTCTCGGGTATTTCGGATTTTAGATCGTTCAGTTTTGAATCATCTGAGTTCGGATTGGGTAGGATTTCGGGTCATTAACTTGTCAGCATTTTTAATTCAGGTCGGGTTTAGGTTAGGGTTAGACGGACGGATTTGTCGGATCGGGTTAGATTTTGCCAACTCTACATATAACCAGGGCCAGCCCTATCCTTAGACCCGCGAGACCCGGGTCTAGGGTCCAAAATTTTGAGGGGTCCAAAATATATTAAATTTTCTATATAAATATATATGTGTTAAAAAAATAAAAAATAGCCCAACGCATGATAAACCCAAATTTTGAGGGGTCCAAAATATATTTCATTTTCTATGTAAATATAATATGGGACTTGATATATCACGACGGTATATATCCGTCGTTATAGCACGACGGTATATAAAAACTGAAAAAAAAACATATAAACTGAAAACAAACAGTATATAAAAATTCATTCGTTAAAACAATATATATTTTCAAAATTTAAAAACATTATATAACGTATATAGAAACGTGAGAAAAACAGTATACCATCGCTATGGGGTCGTTACTGACCTCATCGTGATTTCCCATATAATATATATGTTAAAAAGAATAAAAATAATATATATAACACAACCCACAATCCTTTCTCCTTCTCCTTCCGCCAGAAACAGAATCTCCTCAATTTCACCTTTCGCCAAACAGAAGTCCCTTCCCCAAATCGTAAGAAAAAACTGAGAAAAATGCAGCAACTCACGGCTCCACGTTGACCGTTGTCCAGCGTACAGCGTTGTCTTCGTCTCAATCAGACTAGTGAGTCGCTGCTAAGGTCGTTCAATCACCATTCATATCTTGGCTCTTTTCTTCTCATCAAATTCAGTTAATTTGGAGGTGTTGATTCAAAAATTTCAATGGTATTTTAATATCTTCTAATTGAAATTGTTCTTATTTTTTACATATGAAATTGAGTTGTCAACTGATTATTGAAAATCGGTGAAAAATGATATTCTGTTAGTTATTATGGTTCATTGATTTGAGTTAATTATCACGAATTAGTATTATTGGAGAATTAGACTTATTTGAATTACTGGGTTGATTTTTGATAAAGTTAGAAAGTTAGCTATTTAAAATTTGTAATCAAAATATAATATGAAAACTCATATATTATATTTTTTATAGTAAAATGATATATATATATATATATATATATATATATATATATATATATATATATATATATATATATATTGAATTTTTTATTTGAATAATTTTTATTTTTTAAAATTTTGGGGATCTTTTACTAAATAAATCTAGAATCCTTGAGAATCCGGGGCGGCACTGCATATAACACATGATTTCGAATTTAGTCAGAATCATTTACAACATAGGACACATCAGTGGAGACTTGCCAATAAATTTATAAATAAAATATAATTAACTTTTTTTTGGCCCTCTTCAAATTTCCTAAAAAATAACACTATTCTTTTTTTTCCTCCAAATTATGAACCAAAGAAACAAATAATAAGAACTTAGTAATTAACAAATCTAACCCTGTCAAACTAACCCACCGACCAGTCATGCAGCTGAGAACCTAACAGTCTCTCCTCTCCGTCTCTCTCTAAATTCCGATTTTCTCTCTACACGCCCCAATTGGCAATTACCTCTCCAACCTTCGCTCTTAATTCTAATTCATCCTTGTTCTTCCACACATGGCCACCAACGGAGCTCATACAGTAAGTATTCCACCCAATCCAATCAATTTCATTCTTTTTACCCTATTTGACCGAAATTGAGCTGAGACAATTGAAATCTCTTTGTTTGTTTGATTATGTGGAAATAGAATGAAGGGGCGAAAACAGAGAGTAGTCTAGAGAAGATAAAGAAGCAGCTTTCTTCTTCTTCCAGCTCCGGTCGGTATTTTCTCCAAGGCCCTCTTCTCAAGCGATCTGAAACGGTAACACTTTCAATTTCAATGTATTTCTTATTAAATGAATTAAGGTTCTTTTTTTTCTTTATTGTGTTGATTTGGTAGTACTGTGTGCGAGTATTTACTGAATTTAGGCTTAATTAGCTCAATTAAGGTTCCAGTTTGGAAATTTGACTTCAGTTTTCTCAATTTTACTCAAAATTACCTTCAATTCTATATTTACGCGCAACAATCAAAAGCATAAGTTAATCAAAAGGGTGTAACTTTTTAGAAATCAATTCATTTTTATCAAGCCATATGACAAACGTTTATCAAATATATCAGTTCTGCTCAAATTGGGCAATCTTGAATTACTTATTTTGCCACTCACAATTTAATTATTAAATACTATTTCTCTGATTTTAAATCAGCTGAGAAACTGGAACGAAAGATGGGTGATTTTAGATCCCACATCTGGAAGAATGGAATACAAGTACGCCAATTTGTTTTTACAAAAAACTATTTAGTTCAATTTTTTAATTATTATTATTGTTAGTACCTGTATGGATATTAGTTCTTTATCTATTTCTTGTTTATTGTGTCTATTAGGATTAGGAGAAACGAGCCAACTGTGAAGGGTTCAATCTATTTTGACGCAACTAGCAGTATAACCTTATCTCCTGTAAATTTCCAGTAATATCCCTCTCTTTCTCTCAAATTTTACTATACTACCCTGCAAAAACTCTGAACAATGTCATATATAATCCCTTATCATGAAACTTCTCTACATATAAAAGGAAGAAATTAGGAGGGAAGCTGTTGTGTTATACTTGTCAATTTGCTGGGCTATATATGATATATTTCAGATTTGTAAGGGCATAAGTGAAAATTTTCCAAATTCCTTTATTATTTTATTCTCAAAACTCAGCATATATTTTATTTTATTTTTCAGTGGGCTGCCAAAATATGATGGATGCTGTTTCTGTATCCAACACACCATTTAAAAAATTTCATGGAATAACTTTTTGCAAAATTCAGAAATCTTTAATATTTAAAAATTATGTTTATATATATAATTTGTGATTTTTCATGGTTATATTTGGAAAATTCCTTAATGAGAATTTGTATAGATATTGGAACTCCGCAAAAGAAGGATTATTTTCTTTGTGCAGAAACACCAGGTGCAGCCAAAGCGTGGATTTCCACTTTACAGTAAGTCTACTTTTCATTATTTTTTTGGATAAATTTTATTTTTAACCTTTAAACTCTACTTTTATATCTTTATAGTGTTGAGACGATAAATAAACATATATAAATATGTTTGTTTATTTCAATCAATGTAAATTAATTATTCAATCTCCTCCCTCCCTCTCTCTCTCTCTCTCTAAATTATTATTTTTGAATAAATTCTATTTTTAGTAACTTAATCACTAAACTCTAGTATTCCATTTTTCTTTCCTTGTCCTTTCCCCTTTTCATTCCAACCAGTCTATAAACCCCAACGTACTTTCACAACACATTCCATCATATTTCCTTTTCCCCTTCCATTCCTTCTCAACAGTGCGACTCAACTTGTCCTAAAGGCCCACAAGGAAGCTGTCAACTAAACTATCATTTTTATATATATTTTATTTTTAATAAATTAATCACTAAACTCTACATTTATATTTTTCTTTACTTTTCCCTATTATTTCCACTAGTATATAAACCCCAAAGCTTGTTTCACTACAGATTCGATCATAAATATACACAAATGTATATCTATATTAATTTTTATTTTTACTTTTATTTCGCCCCTCTATCTCTCTCTCTCTCTCCAACTAAACTATTTCATTTCTATCTCTTTCCAACAGTGCGACTCAGCTGGTGCTGAAGGCCCATAAGGAAGCCGTAAACTCCTTATCAACTGGAAACACAAACACGGGAACTGTACATACCGTAGTTGCAGCTGCGAACAGGATCGCTATGGAGGCGTCCGGCGAAATCGAGGCCGCCATGAAGGCGTCTCTCCGAGCTAATCTTGGCTTCGTGCCCAATTTGATTGTTGATAGGAATAATAGTAATACTAATGCTCAATTAGAGGATGATTTATCCATTATGAAGGTGTGTGCTTTTTTCTAATTTATGTTTTTGTTTTTATTTTCTATCAAGGGTTTTTTTTATTTCGGTTTGGCTACTTTTTTGTTGTTTTTTTTTGGGATTTATCCGTCATGAAGGTGTGTTATTTAGTTTTTGTGTTTGGTTTTTATCAAGGGTTGTTTATTTGTATGTATGTTCTTTTATTTTAATTTGGCCAATATTTTGTTTTATTTTCTTGGGATTTTTGTGTATAATTTGCATAATTAGGGTGCATTTTGAATAACTTGTGTTAAATTGTGGGTTGATTATGCTTAATTAGGGCATTAGTGAGGCATCGTTGCAGAATTTAGGTTTAACTGAGCTTTAATAGTGCTTAATTGGGGTTGTAGTGAGAAACATCGTTGCACAATTTAGAGTTAATCGAAACAAAAACTTGTTAAATCCTGACATCTAACCACATAATTAAGGGTCAATTAAATCAAAATTGGTAATATTATAACCCCTATACTACTAAACAAATAAGCAAATTTCTATAATTACAAATCTGTTTATTCTAACAGGAAACATTGAGAGTGAAAGACGAGGAATTAGGCCAACTAGCCAAGGACATCCGCGGCAGAGACGTGACCATCAACGAGCTGGCGCAGAAGCTGACCAAGACTGCCCGTGCCGCCCAGGACGCCGCCCGTGCCGCCCAGAGTTTGGATGAACAGCGGTGTCGTCTTTTCAATGACATGGAGCTGGTTAGGAAGGATGCTCAGAATCAGATCCAATCTTCGTTTGTTAAGGTGAGTGAAAAGTAATAAAAAATGGAAAAGGAAGTTGAACTGGAGATGTCGAGTACTTCGATTTCAGAATGTAATGCGATAGAATTAATGAAAGAAATGGAAATGTTAAAAAAACATTTAGTGTAATATGCAGAACTGGAGATATTTTTTCAGAAAATATTTTTTTAGAAAAATATTTTTGGAAAAACATTTTATCATAGGGGGTAAAATGGGAATTTCAAAAGAATTAACCAATAAACAGATGGAATTTTTATTTATTTATTTATTTTTTTTAAAATGAAAAGTTTATCGTAGGTTTTTTTTGAAAATCCGATAATATAGGGTTTTTTTGTAATATTTGGAAAAGCTAGGTGGTTTTTTGACAATTTCTCTAATTCTAATAAATTGAAATAGGTGAGAGAATCCGAACAAAAGGCGACAGAACTATCCAAACAAAACGAAATTCTAACCAAACAAAAGGAATCCGCCGAACAAGAATCACACCTCTGGTGCGCTGAGCTGGCGAAAGCGAGGGACCAGCGAGCGGTTCTGGAAGCTTCCGTCTCCCAGGCCGAGGAGAGAATTAGGGTTTCGGAAACGGAGGCCGAGGAGAGGGTGAGAGAGGCTTTTAGAAGGTTGGAGGAGGTTGAGAGGGAGCGGGATGAGCTTGTTGGGGTTGTGCGGGGGTTGCAATCTCAGTTTCAAAGGTTTGTTTTGTTGTATTTTTTGTATATAATTTTAAAATTTATCCATTTAAAATTTAGAAATCAAATTTTACCCTAGCAAAACTCAAAATATATCAAATTTATTCATGTAAATATTAAGAATAAATATTCCAAATCTGTTTCCGATGATTGAAAATGATAAATTTGATGTTATATGTTGTTTTGGAAGTGTAATGTGACCTTGATATTTTGAAGTTTGAAAAGGATAAATTAATATTCTCACTTTCCGCAATAAATATAATACATATAAAATTAGTAATAATAACAACATTAACAATAATGACAATTATATTTACGTCAGCAATTAACCATAACAATGACGACGACAACATATTGGCAATAATAATACTTAATAGTAAATAATACTTACATTTACAACAATTACAATGTTAATAACAACAATTATTACACCAATCAGAAAGCAAGGTGCGAGAGAAGAAAGTCTAGAATCCAGCTCAGGGTCAGGCGAATCGTCCCCGCTAACGAAACACGTGGACAAGACGGAGGAGAGTGACGACGTGGACAAGGCGTGCGTGGTCTCGGCCGGCGAGGATGATGTACAAGTCGAGGATGAGATCAGAATTGCCGACGTCAGAGAAATCTCGCCTGAAGGAGTCCGGGAAATCTCACCTCAAGGAGAGGAAGTGGACGTTCGTGTTGTGGGCCCTGCTTCTTGAGTTTTGTGATGTTTTTGTTTGTTTGGTGTAGATGAGGGAACTAGTCGTATGATTTGGTGAATAAGAATGATGGAGTGTGTTTGATTGTATTTTGGTGTGTTTTGTGTGTGGTTATGTGTTTGTAATAGAGTAATTTGACTTGATTGGAGTTTATAGGTCTTTGATAATTTTTTTGTGATCCATTTCACGTTTAGTTATGAATGATTTAAATACGTGGGCAAGTTAGAGCAGAATGATGAGTGGACAAGGCATCCGTGGTCTTGGCCGGGGAGGACGATATACAAGTTGAGGATGAAATTAGGGAGATTAATTTCTCGCCTCAGGGAGAGGAAGAAGAAGATGATGTTTGTTGGTGTAGAGGGGAACTAGTGGAATGATTTGATTTTGATGAATATGATGGGTGGTTAGAAGTTGTTTGTGTGATTGTTTGTATTTTGGTGTGTTTTGTATGTATGGTTATGTGTATGTAATAGAGCGATTTGACATGATTGGAGTTTATAGAGGGTGATTGATATTTCTTTTGCGATATTCTATTTCATGTTGTAATTTTAAATGATTTAAATACGTGGACAATGATGAGTGGAAAAGGCGTGTTTGGTCTCCGATGAAGAGGGCGATATCAGGGAGATTAATTTGTCGCCTCAAGGAGAAGAAGTGGATGTTCGTATCGTCGGCCTACTTCATGAATTTATGATATAATTTTTGTTATTTTTTTTATTTGATGCCTAAGATGGTTGGTTAGCGAATGTGTTTTGGTGTGCTTGTTTGTATTTTGGTGTGTTTTGTATGTATGCTTTGCTTATATGTATGTATAGAGCAATTTGACTAATTTTGAAGTTCATAGTGGGTGCTTGATATCTTTTTCCGTTTTTTTCCACGTTTACTTATGAATGCTTTAAAAAGATTTGATGTTTTTCTGAATGCATGTGATGATTGATGAGGCTTGGATTTCTGTGGAGCTGATATAATTTTTTTTCTTTCTTAATGTATGCCCTTCAAGATACTTTAGTCTAATTCAAAACGTGGACGAAGGGCCAAAAAATTCATAGGAAAGAAAAAAAGACAAAAAGTTCCCATTGCCGGGATTTGAATCCGGGTCGCCTGGGTGAAAGTCAGGTATCCTATTTTTCCATTTTTTTTCCCACGTTTAGTATGAATGAGTTAAAAATATTTGATGTTTTTCTGAATGCATGTAATGATTGATGAGGCTTGGATTTCTGTGGAGCTGATATAATTTTTTTTTCTTTCTTAATGTATGCCCTTCAAGATACTTTAGTCTAATTCAAAACGTGGACCAAGGGCCAAAAAATCATAGGAAAGAAAAAAAAATTTCCATTGCCGGGATTTGAACCCGGGTCGCCTGGGTGAAAGCCAGGTATCCTAACCGGGCTGGACGACAGTGGAGTTGTGTCAAAGGAGTGAAACATAAATACATATCTCCTCTAAATAGGAATTTGAAACTAGAATTTGGTATCCTGGTTTCTACGGATTTCGAATTTGGAGATTTGTTTTAAACCCCTCAAGGGATATTAAAACTTATATAAAAATATTTTCATCATATATTCTAAATTTGTATCTAGTTTTTTTTAAAACAAAGTTCAGCATATTGAAACAAATGTTTTTTTGTATAAAATATTATGTCAAAATAAGATTTAGGCAAAATATTATGTTACATCATGATTAAGACACCAAAAAGTATTAGAAAGGAATTAACTAGAAATTTATATTAGAAAGTAATTAACAAGAATTTCCGTGGCGGCTAAGAAAGTTAATGACAACACCGTAAAATTATTTAATCTGGCCACGGTAAGAAAAATGTAAGATTACAAAGATTTGGAAGATTTTTGAAATTATAATATAATGAGAAAATATTTGCATCACCCGCTTAAATAACGCCTAAACAGAGCAACCATACATTTATAGTTTTTTAGTTGTCCACTAATTGAGCTAATTAAAAAATAATATCATTTATATAGCAATATATTTTTATGTGTTCATTCTACCTTTTTTGTTTGTCAAAATACCTTTTTGTAATTTTGTTATATCTTTATGAATTTGGGCGATGCTAGGTGACAAATAAGCTGGTGGTCCATATCAGGTCCCTAATATAATTAAGGGTTAAGTACAAGTGTTTGGCCTTGAATCTATTATAGATCTCCCTCTCTATCACTTTCAATCCCAATTATTATTATTATTATTATTATTATTATTATTATTATTATTATTATTATTATTATTATTCCACCACCACCACCACCACCACCACCACTACTACTACTATTATTATTATTATTATTATTATTATTATTATTATTATTATTATTATTATTATTATTATTATTATTATTATTTTATTTTTATTTTTCAATTAATGAAGTTTTTAGAATATTTACTTTTTAGTGTCCTTGCTGCAATCTTAAGTTTGAAATTTGAATGAGATCAAATTTTTTACCAGAAGTCAAGCCACCTCCACAAAGAAAAAATTCATTTTTCAATTGAAATGGTAATGGTAGGCCCTTACTTTTTTGTTATAATTTTAACCTTTTCTATTAGTAATATAATGGGATGGCTTTTCTCCCCGTGATCTTTCTCTATATTTCAAATCTTTTGGCTCTACATGAATTTGTTCAAAGCAACAAGTGTTATATTTCTGTTTTTTTTTTCTTTTATAAAGTTCAGTATTCTGCCTACAGTTTGTTTAAAATAAAAAAAGGAGTTGAGTATTCCTATATTGACCAAGTACTCCTTTCCAGAAACAGAAACGAATATTATTCTCATATTGACTATAAACTTGTTAGAATGTGAACTTTTCAAAAATATGCTGCCCTTTCCTTGACCTTGTCACCCACATTTCTTGCTTAATTAATGAGCCTGGTAGCCAAATCTAGATAATATTCAAGTAATATACATAGAGCCGTATTTTTTTTGTCAAGATGAGCATCTAGATTCCAGTACAGTAATAATAATATATAATAATATAATATATAATAATATACTCATATGCTACATAAATTAAACATGCAAAATCTTGAAGTATCATATATGCCCTAAAACATAGCTAGGATACTGAAAAAAGATTATAATTCCTGCCCTGAATGTACAATTTACATATGTACCATTAAAATCTCAAGAATACTCGTACAAATAGTACCTAAGGAGTATATATATATATATATATATATATATATATATATATTAACCCCAACATTTATTAGAGGTGGCAAACGGGCGGGTCGGGTCATATTCGGGTTAACCCGTTTGGGTTCGGGTCAATTTTATGTTCGGGTCACCGTCGGATTTGGTCAACACGGGTCAGGTCGGGTTGATTTTAGATCTTGTGTCTGTCGGATTCTTTTCGGGTCAAGAGTGTCTTCGGGTGAGTTTCGGGTTGGGTCGGGTTGTGTTTGGATCTTGTTGTGGTCGGGTTATCTGGGTTCGGATTATTTCGGGTTCGGGTTGAATGGATGTTCGGGTCAAGTGAAAGTCGAGTCTTTTCAGGTTTCGGCCAACTGGGTTCGGGTTGTATTTTCTCGGAACTGGCAAATGCTGATCTGTCATGAACCATCCGACACGGCCTGAATCCTAACAACCCAAAATCTGTAATGACTGATCACCCGAGATCTGGATTACCTGAAAATTAATTGACTTTGAAACGGGAACGACTTGAAACCCGAAATGACCGGAGCCCGACCCGAAACCCGAACAATCCATGACTTGAGATGACAAACTTAACCCGAACCCAGGAGACCCGCCAAACCGACCGGTACCAAACCCGTCCCAAAAATAAAAGGTTACAAACTAATAAACCCTTAACCCGAACGACTCGAAACCCGAAACTATTTGAATTGACCCGTAACCTGAATTACCCAAATCCCGAAACCCGTAATGACCCGAATTCGACTCGAAACCCGAATGATCCATGACTTAAGGTGACATACCTGAACCCAGGAGACCCGCCCGAGCAACTAGTACCTGACCCGACCCGAACACAAAATGTTACCTAACCTAATAAACCCTTAACCCGAAACTATTTGAATTGTCCCGTAACCCGAACGACCCAAAACTCGAAATCCGAAATGACCCGAACCCGACTCGAAACCTGAATAATCCATGACTTGAGGTGACAAATCTAACCCGAACCCAAGAGACCCGCCCGACCAACCAGTACTTGACCTGACCAGAAGATAAAATATTACCAAAACTAATCAACCCATAACCCGAACGACTTGAAACTTGAAACTATTTGAATCGATCCATAATCCGAATGGTCCGAAATTGTATCTATTTGTAACAGTACATAATAGATAAATAATTCTTATTTAAATTGTAAATATTAGAATATATTTCCGATATGGAGGGGAGCATGAGTGTTTTGGGACAAGAGGTCAATTTTGCTGGATTATCAAAGAGAGCAAGAGAATCAGTCACTTCAAATGCCAACTATTATCATAACTTTTAGTAAATTATGAGTAATCAATTTATAAACTCTATTTTCATTTATTTAAGAAAAATTACTTGAATTCGTAAAAAATTTAGAACATTCTTCTAGGTCTTTTCAGGTTCCCGAATTCATGGTTAGACTATGCATAAGCAAAAGAAAATATTAAAGAAGGCATCATGGAGATCTGTGCCATGACCTGTCTTGGCTATTTTAGAAATTCTTGGCTATTTTAGAAATTCAAACTATTTATTATTGTTTTATTTCGCAAATGATATTTTGTTGAATTTAGTTGAATCTATGTTATGGCATATTTATTATTTGTTGTTGGTAATCTTAGTTAAATCTATGTTATAAAAACTATTTATGTTATGATATTTTTATTATTTGTTGTTGGTAATCTTAGTTAAATCTATGTTATGATATTTATTATTTTTAAGTCTTAGCCAGATTAAATTATTTTCGGGTTATATTCGGGTTGTTTTAAAACCGGTCCAATTCGGGTTCAGGTCAATTCGGATCTTGGTTTATTGGGTCTGAATTCTCGGGTTACGGGTTATATCGGGTTCGGACAAGTCGGGTTTTATGCTGGGTCGGGCTAGAGAGGCCATCAAACAATAATTTCTTCTGGTTCGGTTCTTCGGTTCCGGGTCGGGCGGGTTCGAGTCAGTTGACTTTTTCAAAATTTTCAAATCAGGCCGGGTCGGATTTCGGGCAGGTCGGGCGGGACTTTCAGGTTCGGGTTTGGGTCATGTTTGCCAGCTCTAACATTTATTTTTCACTTTCCTTTAAGCCTTCTCATTGAGCCACATCATCACTTATATATATATATATATATATATATATATATATATATATATATATATATATATATAAACCGAAAGAAATTAACCCCAACATTTAGTTTTCACCTTCTTTTAAGCCTTCTCATTGAGCCACATCATCACTTTTATGTCGGCCGTTCAATCAAATTTTTTGTTAAATCTTTAACCTTTCTTTTTCTCAAATTTATTGATATTTATGGCAACATATGTATGGTTATTAAAACATAATCATATAATTGGTTGAATTTGTGTTTTGCATTCCATCTCCGATTTAGTGAGTACCGTTGTGCATTTATTTCTTACTATTAGATCTTAATCAGATGATTTCAATGAATCATAGTGCAAAGTTATATTAATACAAATAAAATATGAAGAGTTCACTCACTAAAATATAAATAATTTTTCTTTGTCTTCTTTAAAAAATAATATTTCTTAATGAAATATTTTATTTGTCATGTTAAAATCGACAAATATAAATTTGTTGGAATTTCTTTTTATTTTGAATTTCATATTACCATGGTTCCAATTTTTTTTTCTAAAATATGTAAATATAGACTATATAAGAGAAAACATAAAAAATGATATGCTCATTAACTCCTACCTTATTTTTCACCTCTCTTTGAGCATTATGAAGAGACCTATCATCGATTTTCTCTCGACCGTCGGATCAAAAAAATTTCAAATCTTAGCTCTCATTTGAATCAATACCACAATATCACATGATCATTTAGATTAATGTTTCGTGTTATCTCGAATTACGTGAAAATTATCATATAAAAAAATTTAGGATATTAAAACCTATATTATATTTCTTAATATAATATGGATTTAAAAAAAAACATATCTCGATCAATTTATACATAATTCATATCATTTTAATAACTAAAAAAATAATAAAAAAAGTTGTGGTGACAATATTTTGAAGAAAAATGAGTCATGTTACATTTTCCTATATATACTATACATATATTTTCCATATATATAATATCATATTTCATTTTTAAACATCATGTTAAATATAATTATTATTTTTTATATTTTTTAAAGTTAATCAATTATAATTAAATCATATGTAGTTTCAACTAAAATCTATGAAATAAATTATCTTACATTTTTATTTTTTTGATCTCTTTCATCTAAAACCCGATTAATACTTGATTTTTTTTAATATAATATGTTAAGATATAACGATATAAGAAAATTAAAGAGAATATAAAAAGTGATGACCATTTAATCTTAGAAATCTTAATGCAAATATAAATTAACTCTTGGGAGTCGTCATCCTGTTATCCCCGATTATAGATTAATTATCCAAATTATTTAGTGGGTTCTTTTTTTTAATGAATCCATCACTTATGTTAGTTTATTTCTCATATGTAATTTTATTTGTATAGAATTATCCGCCCTTACAAAATTAGATATGATAGAGAAAATATTTTTCAATAAATAATAAATGAATAAAATATTTTATGATGTAATTTAAAATGATTTTAAATATATCCAACTAACTTAACATAATTATTATATATTATTTATATATTATGAATTAATTTGAAACTTTTGTTTTGAATTTTCATAATTGCAATTTATACAATATAGATTAAAATAAATAATAAAATTAAAATATTCACAGCGATGATTATCATAGCATATAATAAGTCTAGTATATAATAATGCATAGCGTGAGTATTCCAAGTGAAAAAAGATACCCTCTACTAGCGTGAGTAAATCACGAACAGCTTTTCGGTAGTTGTAAGACTAACCGAAACATTATTTTCTACATGGGAACTCAAAATGGCTTGAAGAATAAAGGGTAGGGTTCAGTTGGAAGTTAGAAGCTTCTAAATTTGCATCCTTTTTCTACCTTTCTTTTCACCTGTAATTGACAGGTGTAAAATGCAGTTACATCAGATAAGGATGCTTATTTAAAATTCTCTGCTTACCACTATCATGATATCAGCATCATTTATTTCAAATACTCTTAAGTATAATCATGCACGCGAGAAGAACGCTTGACCATGTTACATGGAGTAGAAAACTTATGTGGAGAGGGACCGGTAAATTAATTTCATCTTTTAGTTATGGAATATAAGAGAAGATCTGTTCATCTACAAGACTATATTAACATGTATGTTGTATTTATAAATATATTTCAAACTTCAGAAAAGAGGAAAAAAAATACAAAGTAATATGCTAAACTTTATTTTAAAATAGAGGAATTATCCGCACCACGTACTTATATATCACCTAAGTACCACCAATAGACAAATAATTAAAGTAGCCTAATTAAATAAGACAGTGCACTCAAACAGCGCCGGCCTACGTTAAGCCCTCTAATTTCTAAATATGCGAGTTTAATTTAACCATGCGGTCTGCCAAATACACAACCCAAATTATTATCCTCTCCTTCAAATTCAAGAATTATTTATTCTCAAACTCCATATTTCTTTGTAAATATTTTGATGTTGCTTGATATGTTTTTTCTACTTGATGATATGCCTTTTTGTATTGCTATATGCCTTTTTGTATTTTGTTGATATGTCTTATGTATTGTTGATATACCTTTTGTATTGCTGGTATGTCTTCTGTTCTGTATTAATGATATCTTTGTATTGCTAATATGTCTTTTTGTTCTGTATTAATGATATGCCTTTTAGTATTTCTCACATTCATTTTTGTATTTAAATTATTCTCTATCTTTTTGTATAGCTGACATATTTTTTTGTATAAATGAAATGCTTTTATATATTGCTGTATGCTTTTATGTATTGTTGATATATCTTTAGTATTATTGATATGTCTTTTATATTACTCACATATCTTTTGTATTGCTCGCGCGTTGTGATGTATTGCATGATCAGTAACATATTAACGTGTAACACTCACACGCGCACGTGGGTAATTCTTTTTGGTGGTGTGTAGTGCGCATGTTTTTTTGGACGACGTGGCAACTTCTGAGTGAGTCGATGATGTGTGTGATATATAAGCGGTGGTCTGTATCCGGACTCTTTAAAATATAGGTAGTCTATATGTTATATCTTCCAAACAAAGGTAAGCTATATAGTATTGAAGTTAGCTTGCCAATTATTTAATTTTAGATATTAATATCAATACGATAAAGCTTATTTTCTGTTTGGAATATTTTTTATACAGTCATGGCATGATAAAAAAAACTTGGATTATTTCTTACCATTATGGTGGTGCCATGCAAATTAATGGGAGCCAATTCCGCCAATTAAATGGTTGGTTCTTGGTAGGTGTCTTTCCAAAATAATAAAATGGCGAGTAGAATTGGACGGCTGGGATCTCATCTCATTCTTAAGTCAATGATCATGACCTCTTTCTGTGGACTTCAACTATTTATTATTCTACAGGGTTTTCCAACATCAATTTCAGACTGAGTCCTGTGTCCCTAATAGAACTGGACTTCTTTGCTTACTTTTTATAGTAACATGGTGTTTGAATAATTATGATGAAATTACTAAGTATCAAAACAGCAACTGTAGTGTTTACAGGCATATAGTTATTTCTTAATTTTCGAGAAAATAAGAAAACATCAGCATATAAGAAACTGTATAAAAAACAAAATTTTCGAGTATATAAAAAGACATCACCACAGTAAATTAATTAATGAAAGTGCCTATAAAGTAGTTAAAAAATTTATCATCTATTTGGTCGACAGTCATTAGTTCTTGCTTGTTAATAGTAATTTTCATTAACTACATCCATCAGAAAAGAATATTAATTATTAATTTCCAAAAAAATTGTTGGTGCAACATAAGGAAGTTGAATAGGGTTATTTTTTCAAGACTATAAATTAATGGAAAAAGGTACAAAATTGACTAGTGAGTAATAAATACAGCATATGTTTTATTCCAAATTTTGTAAATTTTAAAGGAAAAGTTTATTGGTTAAATGCATACAAACATACATAAATGACTGTAACAAAAGAAAAAATGTTAGAAAAAGTCAACCTGAGGTGTGCTGATATACACACATTTAAACCTGAGGTGGATTATTGAACAAGAAAAAAAAATACAAAGAGATATTTCAATTTTCAACACACCTGACTTGACCACATTAATTCATGGTATCATAAATTGATAATTGAAATGGCAAAATTACCCATACTTTTCACTTTGTGGAAAACCAATCTTACCATACATACAAATAACTAAGTTATAAGAGCTACACTTGGTCCAAATTACAAAAATACATGGAGAAGGATAAGAAAAATTATTGTGAAGAACAAGGAGAAGAAGAGGTGGTTTTGCCTGGGTTTCGGTTTCATCCGACAGATGAGGAGCTTGTCGGTTTTTATCTCCGGCGGAAAATTGAGAAGAAACCACTAAGTATAGAGATTATCAAACAAATTGATATTTATAAGTACGATCCGTGGGATCTGCCAAGTATGTTTTCATGTAATTTTTGTCTATTTTCCTCACAATAGACCAAACTAGCTAAGTTAATTGATTTTTCTCTTGGCACTCCTTTTTTTTTTTTTCTGTATTTCAATTAGAGAGCTTTTGATAAATGATCGTCAGTTCATCTTAATGAATTTATGGATTGAATATGATTGCCTGCAAATTTTTTTATGGAAAAAATATTATTGCTGTTTTCTATTTCTTTGAGAAAATATGTCCTTAAATTCATTAAAATTTTGAATCGTATTATCTAAGCTTGGAACATCGTACTTCTTTCTTTTTTTATGTAATAGAATCAAAGCCTATATATAAAAGCTCTGGTGATTGAATCCTGATAAACATATCAATTTTTCATATTGCAATATATAGTAGATTTATGATGATCCTAAATAATCAACAAATATATCTTTTCCCTAATTCATAGAAGCCAGCACCGTTGGAGAGAAAGAATGGTACTTCTTTAGCCTAAGGGGAAGAAAATACAGAAACAGTATCCGTCCAAATCGGGTTACGGATTCCGGCTTTTGGAAGGCGACAGGTATAGACCGTCCAATATATTCTTCTTCGACAAATAGCGGTGAATGTATTGGGCTCAAGAAATCACTAGTCTACTACAGAGGAAGTGCGGGAAAAGGCATGAAAACTGATTGGATGATGCACGAGTTTCGTCTTCCTTCCAATCCTGATGAGCATGATAATAAATTACCTCCTAGCATGCAAGAAGCTGTCAGTTCATCTCGCTCTCTCTGCTGTGTTTGTTATACATAAAAAGCGTCCTAGTAACCATATAAACAAAACATTTCAAGACATACTTTATAGTTTATACATTTTGTTAAAAAAAACAATATTACCATCGAAACTTTTGATCTTCATTTCCAATGAACATATTTTATCTGAATAAATATTTAATCATTTTCATCAAGCATTACAACTAGTTCTTTGGGGGATAGTATATATTTGCATGAAACTTATGATGCGTTTGAATGGTTTTTTTTAAGACTATGTCTTCTCGTTTAGATAAATTTGTTTGTTATGTTATCATATCGTGCTTAAAATAACCAAGAGAATAAAAGAAAACAAAATAAATAATGTGCATATTATTAAAATAAAGTTGATTAAATTTATCGATATCTTGCTTTTTCTCATAAAAATACTGTTACATGTGAGGAAGCTAAATATATGCATGTATTTTATTTTGTAGGAAGTCTGGACCATATGCAGAATATTCAAGAGGAATGTAACACACAAGAAATATCAACAAGAATTGAAAGAATCCATTAGTAAGAAAGAGTGCCGAGCACAATCGAGCTCACTGACTAACAACAGTTTTGAGTCTGATGCGAGAGACTCTCTTTTACCAAACCCAAACCCTAATTTTGTGATATCTATGCAAGACAAATTGCATCAATCTCACCCTTTACAATCTGGTAGTAATTCTTCTGCATGGAATTATCAGAATTGTAGCGCAACGAATGAGTTTTTGAAGGATGGGAGTTGGGATGAGCTTGGGAGGATCATGGGCTATTTTGGTGATTCAAATACATTTTTTGATGCTACAAACCCTAACTAATATTAACATTTAGTTCGGCCTTTTGTATTTTTTATTGTTAGCATTTTTGTTTCTGTACATGCCAATACCATAAATAGGAATAAACTAATGTGTATGTGTAGATAAATATCATAATATTATATATTTTTGTCTTAGAGATTGATTTGTTGTTCTTTGTATTGAATTAATTTGTGTTGTTTCCAAAGATATTACAAAACTGTCAATTTTTTTTATGAATTATTAGACTATAGAGATTGTAATAGAAATTGTATAGAATTGTAATAGGGACAATTGTATAAATTAATATACTTGTAGATAGTTACTTAATATATGAGGAGTTTACTAGAAGTTAATCCTTTGTAGTTATGTATGATTGATTAGTGATATTATAAAATCTTGATTCCTTTATGGTATCAAAGCCTTTTTCAAGATATACTCTTTTTTTCCTCCAATTCTCTCTCTCCAAATATCATATTCCCCCTCAATTCAGATTCACAGATCATCTAAGAGTAGCTTTCAACATCTCATTCAGTCAAAAACACTAATCAGGCTATTTTGACCATTGATTCAGTAAATTTTTACTGAAAATTTAGCATAAATTCAATAATCAAGATTAATCAAAAGCTAATCGGATCAGTAGAGGGGAGGAGGAGTATTGTATTTTGGAGGAGTTGTGTAATAAAGAGTGAGAATTAAGATGAGGAGGAGTGAGAATCCAGACCAAGATCATGACTGATATGATATGTTGTTCATCATGACTGACCAAAAACTGTTATGCTTCTGCTAAATTCAACTCAGATAAGACATTTTATTTAGTGATTCAGAAGGAGAGGAAAAGAATTCAAGAATCTCAGTAGAATTAGCAATTTATCAAAAAAATCTCAGTCAAATTCGAAGGAAAATCATCAAAAGAGGTGAAATCAAAGAATATTGCCTCAAATCAGAAGATCGAAAACCAATTGTGACTCACCTGATCTGGAATATCGCCTCAGTGAATTGATTTATGAGTTCAAGGCTCAATTTTCTTCTTCCTTTCTTCTCTATTTTTTTCTTCTTAACTCACAACCATGGCTTCGACTAGTTTGCAACTGGTAAAAGACCGTGTTGTAACCTTTACAAACTAGATCTCAACGAAACTCAATGTCTAGAACTATCTCATATGGTGCTCTCAAATCGAACCAATCCTTCAAGGATATGGCTTGTTGTCTTACATTGATGAGACAATAATCCCACCGACTCAACTTATCTCTGTTGCCGGTACAAAAACCACATCGGCTCAGACTAAAGCAAATTCCGACTTCCTTTGCTGGTTCCATTAGGACAATATTGTCCTCGGCTAGTTGTGTATCACCATGACTGATATTGTCTTGAGCTAAATTGTTCATTACAATCCTCATTGGAGGTGTGAACAACCTTGAACTAGCTCTACAATTCGAGAAAAGTGGCCAAATTACTCGAGTTATTCCTTAAACTTAGCACGGTAAACAAGCAGGAAGTCTTGTGGTGAATATTTTTGTATGATAAAAGGGTTTACTAATTAGCTTGTCCTGATTGGATTGAAAAGAGATGAGGCTCTTTTCATTTTGTTCATTTTGGGTGGATTAGGTTTTGAGTTCGATGATTTTATTATTGCTATTACGGCTAGAACCAGAACCTCCAACTTTCTCTTAGCTACATGGCTTTCTCTTAGGCCATGAGCAACGATTGGAACATCATGCACAAATCATATCTTATCTGCTTCTCGATGGGAATGAGGTCAGTCACAAATATCTCCAGTCCTAACTTCTCTCTCCTTCATTCCACATGCCAGCAAATGGGCCAATTCATTAATGTATCCCAAGTCCTTCAAATCCAACCCAAGTCTCTCTTTCACAAGTCCAGCTTCTTCAAGTAGTCCAACAACTACAAAATGCAGCACAATTAACAATATGGGACATGATCCGTTTCTAGGCTCAGCTCAGGAATTTTTCTAAAATCATCGTATGAGACTTTTGTGACACAAGTTGTAAAAACAAATATTTTTATCTGCGCAAGATACAAGGAAAAGGCAGGAGAGATAGTGGAGGTAATAACAACAACAATGGTAATAATGATAATTATGCAAAGAATAATGGTGTTATGTGTCAAATTTGCGGGTACAAAGGCCATGACACTCTAAAATGCATAAAACGTTTTGAATAAAACCCTCTAAATGCACTTGTTGTGGTCTCGTTTCTCATTTCGTCACACGTTTGGTTTCTCTACTCACAGGCATCCAACCATATCATGGAGAACCTCAATTCCCTTACTTCTCACATGACGTACTCAGGTAAATACCTAATTTGTGTTGGTAATAGTGCTGTTGTATCTATTAAAAATATCGGTTAAACAGTTATCAAATTATAAAATGGCTCTTTGGTGCTCAAAAATGTGTTTTGGCTCAAATTACTAAAAATTTAATTAACAAATCTAACTAACACGAGACAATTATGTTACTCTTGAATTGTATATCCCTTTATTTGCTTAGTTAAGGACCGAGCTTTGATGTGTGTGTATGATATGCTTTCCAAATTATACTTTTATATTTAGTTTCGATTGCAAGATCTACGCATAGTATTTTGGGTGTCAAATCCATAGGGAGATGTAGTTGATTAATGTTTCTTTTATGTAGTTCGAACGGAATATTTTATTGAGTTTTGTTTGGAATTGAAATAAAGTAAACTAAAATAAAAGAAAAGTCGTCGCTTATAGGCCGCGAACATGATGGTCACTAGTCCTTGTTCGTGGATGGCAATAGATAAAGATTAGTAGTAGAGAGAATTCTAGGGGTTGAGCTCTTTCATAGTCTCCATCTAACATCCTTCGTCTTACCGGTGTTAGTAGGGTGTCCTTCGCTCTTATAAACTGATCAGAGATGTGTTGTGCCCTCATCTCTAACCATATTGGGGTTTGTCACATGTCTCCATGTAATCTTGAAGTAAGAACCCTTTGAGTTTTGTTGAAGTCCCTGTGCGCCAACTCTCCATGATATCCATATGCCTTTCTCCTTTCACAAGGGACTATTACTCACCATTGCATGGAGGGGTTGTCACTTACCCTCCTAAAGCAGGTTGTTTGGTTCTCCTGGATCCTTGGTTCAATCACCGAGATGATACAACACTCCTGTACTCGCACCGTCAAGTCTTGTCTATACTGGTCTAATTAGCAAGATCTCCCCTCCAAAGTTTACAGTTGACGGGGTAAGTTCGACAGCTGCCCGCCAAGTTTCACCACGCGGTCTAACAATTAGGCTTTAGGTTTCACCTTGTTGGTCCAACGCCTAACGACTAGGGTTCGCCCTTTTCTAAATCTAACCTAATAAACCCCTATAAATCTAATCCCAATCAAAAATTAAATATATTCCCCAGATTTATTCCTCCTGCCAAATAAAGTCATTTTTAAATAATTGAGTTAGATTGCTAAACATGCGCCTACTTCTAGAAGGATCAACCACCAACTTGAATCCTCGATCGAGGTGAGGTAGACGCTTGGTAGCGGTGGATGCTGTCGAGGTTGCGGTAAGGCAGACTGCGCATGATGGGGTTGGTCTGAGATCCATCTTCAGACTCCCCTCTTTGTGGCTCCAAAAAGTCACTTTTAGCTCTATTTAGCTCCGAATCGCTTATATCCTATATATGTAGATAAACATAAGTAGTAACTGAATTTCTAACAAAACAAACATAAAATAATATAAAAAATACAAAAAGTAAGACACAAAGGGACATAGTGGTAGTCTAACATATAGATATGAATCTGACCAATCATAATTCCCCCAAGCTTAGATCTTGCTTGTCCTCAAGCAAGACACGCCAATCCCATATCAGCCAAGCAAGTAAGGTACTCGGTATATACCTAAGATATGGGTCCAAGTATAAGACATGCCTACCGGTCGAGATCCATCCTCCACCACCTGTTCAGAAGTCCAAAATAGCTGGTTTCCCGATTAAGAATTAAGGCTCACAGTCGCCAACCTCAGTTTCTAGAGGCGAACTCCTACCTTGTACTCGGTGGATTTGTGGTGGTAATACCACGTATACTATTTAGATCCTAAATCTGAGTTGCAACTTGGAGTGAAATCATGACACGGTTTTCTACGCTCTTCTTGCAAGTTCGTATAGCTAGAAATAGCTCGTTGTATCTTCTACTTGGGTCGCGAGACATTTAATATCCTTGAACCCCTTGGCCTCATCGGGCGACCCAAGTGCAATCGTGTACGTAACCATGTTCGTCGATGCGATATAGTCACTAGGCTTTTTAATTATCCCTTCCTCCCGAGCCTTGTCAAGTTTGGTGTGCTGTAAGTGTATATAATAAAATAGCTTTCCAAATTACCTTAAATTACTCAGTTTCGATCGCAAGCGCATGATCTATAAGTAGTACTTTGGGTGTCGAATCCACATAGAGGAGTAGATAGTTTTAGTTTCTTAAACGTAGTTTGGATTAATTCTTTTAATTGATTTTGGTTTTAGAAAAAAATAAGGATAAATAAAATAAAGTAAAAGTGATCGCTTGTCGAGCCGTAGACTAAGCTGTCATGATCCTTGTCCATGATAGAAGGTAGTGTCTGAGTGGATAAAAGATGATTTTTGGGGTCAAGTTCTTTTGTAGTTATCCGTATGATCTCTTTCGTTTTTGTCAATGTTGCTTTCGTCTCTTCTTAGCAGGGGTCCTCCCTTGTATGATGGGTTTGACATCGGCCTTGCTCCAGTTCTCCATCATCTAGAGCGGTTGTCACTTATCCTCAGACTGTTCTGGAATGAAAGAGCCGTCATTTATTCCGGGGAAGTCCTTTCTGCGCAACTCGCCACGATTGCCAAACTTCCTATTTATAATGCAAGGGTCTCTCACTTGTCCCTATGCGGATAGACTCTCACTTAACCTCCTAAAGCAGGGCTTCCAATTCTCCCGGCTCCTTGACTTAGTCCCCGAGGTAGAACGGTACTCCCGTACTCGCTCTACCAAGTCTCGTCTTATTGTTCGGATTGGCAGGGTTCCACCTCTAGGGTCTTAGGCTGACGGGGTAAGTAATTCGACACCTGCCCACCACTATTTACACGTGGTCTAACACCAATGCGCTAGGTCTGGGCCTAACGACCTAGTTTCTCCCGGCCTACTTTTCTACTGACCTAGATACCCGAGGTATGTCCCCGGTTTGATTAAAAAAGCACAAAATAAGATACTAAGTACGAAACTTGAACATCACAGACAAATATCAGATTAAAAAGATATTGATACTACTACTCGAACTCTACCCTATAATGGGGCTTAGTTACGGGAGTACATAACTAAATCCAAAAGATAAATAGATTGATGCATAGAACAATCCAACCTTGTTTGTCTTTGTCTCTTACAATGACGCACGACTCTCTACAACAAACTACGATAAATCTGCGACCCTTGGACCGGCCGCTAGGTTCACTCTTTTATAGTCTACAACAAAGAAGAAATAAATCTATCCAAAATATAATCAAATCTGAACCCTAACTCTAATCCCCAATCAAGACCTGATCAAATATTTCCTTGCCGTCTAATCCTAATTGAAGATCAAATCTAAACTTTGATTTATTCCTCATACCAAATGAAGTACATTCTTTTTGCACAATAGAGCTAGAGTGCTAAGAATGAGCCAATCTTCCAAAAGAATCATATGCTGCTTTTCGAATCTGACTGCAGTGCTCTTCACCTCGACCACTGCTAGGCAGCGACCCGCAGTTGCTGTGATGGCTACCACGGATGCGGTAATGAAAGCCGGGCCCAAGGGCCTAGACTGAGATTAGACTTTGGGCTCCCCTCTATGTAGCTCCAAGTTGCTCCTTTTGGGCTTCATTAGGCTCCAGTTCGCTCCTTTCTTGAAATTAAAGACAACCATCAGCAGTAACTGAGTTCTAATAAAATAAACTTGCAATAATGTAAAAAGTGTTGAAAATAAGATACAAAAGAAAGTAATTATGATATTAAAATATAGGTATGAATTTGGCCGATCAAGTTTCTAACAAACACCTCCTTCTCTTAAATCTACGAGTTGTTGCCTTTGATGACCACACCATTTCAGGCAGTTAATGAGCAGCTTGCTCTTTCACAGTAGATTTCTCCTCGAATATGACCTAATAAAGCGCCTCGATGATAACTGCGGGTAGGACCTCCAAATCAGGTTCGTCCGCCAATGACTATTCTGCTTAGGTCTTGATATCAACCCGTGACATGGTAACTGCAAATGAGTACAATCAAAATCCGGGTTAACGTACATTTTTTTTTTGTCGAATTGTATTTGCTTCGAGACTTTGTTCATATGTAATCTCCTCCTACTTCTTGGCCTCAAGGTTTGTCCTAGATAAATCTCCAACTAATTGTTATCCTAATTTTCTCTCATTCGCTAGCCTTTCAATATCTAGATCATAAACCTAAGTCATAACTTGGAGTGGAATATTAGCACAGTTTTCTACTGCTCAACTTGCTAGTCCGTGTAGCTAATAAGAGCTTATCTCTCTTCCTGCTTGGGCCGTGAGACATTTAATATCCTCAAACTCCTTGGCCTCATCAGGGCTGCCCAAGCGCGTACATGACAGTCATGATGGTTGACGCGATTGAGTCACGAGGCTTTTTAATGTTTTTCTTTCTCCACGGAGACCTTCTTCTCCTAAAATTGCGAGCTGCTGCTGCCTTTGATGACCCCCTACTTCAGGCTGTTAATGAGCGGCTCTCTCTCTATCTGAAGATCCTTCGATGGAAGATGGCCGGTTTACTTGACCCTCTGTGACTACCGCAGTTGGACTGTCTGATGGTGGCGCTAAACAGAATTTCTTGTCTCATCTTGCCCTCCAGTAATGGGTATTAACGAAATCCGGGTTAACATACACTTTTTTTTTTTGCCTATGAGAGATTCTTTTTCATGATCATTGAGTGAACTCCTCTAACTTCATTAGTTCTTGAGATTGACCTATTATAATCCCCCGCTAAACTACTCTCCTAGTCTCTCGCAGCCTCTAGTTTTTTTAACGTTCTACCTGTTCTCCCGAGCTTAGTTGAGTGGCATGTGTTCCACTAATCGTGAGACATTCAACTTTTAATTTTCCACTTTTCTCCCCTGCCATTTGGAGTACGACTCGAAAGATCCACATAACCCGAATCAGGCTGCCAGCCTTTTATTTTTCTTCGCACTTCTCGGCTTTTATTGTGGCAAACTGTCATCATAACTTTTCCTTTTTTTGTTATCTCAGGCAAATTCATTTTTTTTGTGTATAACCCTAGATTTTGTTGGTTTGAACTATGATAGTCAGTTCCTTCAGTGGGACGTGGTAGCCAACAAGACATAGCGGTCCAGGTTGAGGTTAATCCGGTCAAGGTCATGGTACCGCAGTCATGGTTAAATCACCAAGGTATGGGTTTGGTGCAGTTTGGGTTAAGTAAATCACGGTTGCAGCTATCCTTTTGCGGTCTGGGCTTCTGTTTCCCTCGATAGCGGTATCCCCCTAATAATTTTATCGATAATGCACATTTTCCTTTACTTCTTGGAACAATCTATCCTCCTTCACCAAAACCATGCCAATATCCACACTTCGGTCTCTAACAGGTTAGGAATATATATATAGTAGGGTTGGCCTGCCAATCGCTCAAGTATTTGGTCGATGAAAGGAAGAGGGGAGTGGTCCTTCTTTGTCGTCGCATTGAGTTTGTGATAGTCAATACAAACTTGCCACCCATTTTGCCTTCTGAGTTTTACATAATCATAATCCCTGTTTTCTCGGGTACCACATGAATAGGTGATACACATTCAGAGTCGGCCACGACATATATTATGCCTGCATCAAGAAGCTTAACAACTCCTTCTTAAACACCTCCATCATCACATGATTAAATCGCCTTTGAGCTTCCCTTGAGGGCTTGGCTCCGTCCTCAAGGGAGATCTTGTTCATACCATGTCACAGGACTGATACCTGGCGTGCCGGCCAATGTCTATCCTATCTCCTTCTTGTATTTCATCAAGACGTCCACAAGACGCCATTCCTGATCGGATGTGAGGTTGGAGGCGATGATGCCAGGTAAGGTTTCGTCTGGTCCGAGGTATGTGTACTTGAGATGGCTTGGAAGAGGTATGAGCTCGAGTTTGGGCGCCTTCTCTATGGATGGCGGTGCCCGTTCTCCTGAGATATTAAGAAAAAAGAAAGAACATCCTCTATCCTGCATTTTTTAGAGTTAGGCAAGTTTATATTTTCAACTTCTTGTATTTCTGTATCACTTTCATTGCCTAACACGTTATCTTTCTTTTGGGTGTCTAGTGTGTTCACATTTTCTAGTTCATCCCAAAACTCATCAAAAGAATTATTTAAAGAATTTAGAGAATAAGAACACTCCTCTATCAGATGTTCGTCGACGATCTCGTCAATTTCGTCGATGTTGGAAATGCTTGACACGTTGTGGTGGTCAGGGAATTTTATCGCATCAGAGATGTTGAAGGATATTTTCTCATTATCGAATTCCATCGACAAGGTACCCGAGTGGCAGTCGATTCAGATTTTCGATGTTCTGAGAAATGGTCTCCCCAAGAGAATGGAAGAAGAATCCGTTGTGTTCCCCATTTCAATGATGTAAAAGTCGGCTAGGAAAACTGGACCATTTACCCTGAAGAGGTCGGATTGCAGAGCGGTCTGTTAGTAGTATGCCCTAGGCCAATATATTTGAGACTTAGATGCATGGATTGTGTTAAACAAACATCGTGTTTATTTAGAGATATTTTATATAATAAATGCGTATTGGTTATTTTCTTCTTATTACTGAAATGAACCTTGAATATGATATTCAGCTTTATATCATCAAAGTATGTGACTTTGATAGTAAAACTATAAAGTACTATGAATGATATTCTAAACCGTCCCTAATCATTCATAGGATGTTTGTGAGACAAACATACTTTATGATAAGCTATAATTGTACATCAGTATGTTAGTTGACTGATGGTCACGTTTTACTGATCATGAATAAGAGTTATTAAGTCATTAACGTAAGTATATGTTGGATACCATATACTGGATTGACCCACCGTGAGAATACTACATGGTTCGTGTCATTAGTTATTCTCAGTAAAGAATGTATCTGTAATCCTTAGACTTGAGATTATCTCAGTTTCCTACATGAGAAATTTAATACTTTAATATAATCTAACATCATCTTTAACCGGGCGGTCATAAAGATTATAATTAGGTATATAATGAATTATGCGGAGGAAAGAGTTTAATTAAGATATGATTCACTCCTCTCATAAATTGAGAGAGATATCTTTAGGCCTCTTGATGATTTGATTGAAGAAATGCACGACCGTGCTCGAGTGAATTAATAAGGAGTTATTAATGTCATTTCATGTTCAATAAAATTCGGTGTCAAGAAATATTTATCGACCAACTTAAGGTTGACACATACCATGCCTTATAGACGATATAGATATCGTGTATCAAAGGGATACAATGCATGAACATAAATTAGGTTTGATCGAATCATCCATACTTGCTTAATTTGGGTAATCATGATGTCTTGCTAGAGGCCGCTCATGATTTATAATCTGTTGTGATTATTGCCAATATTAAGTAAACCTACAGGGTCACACACAAAGAACAACTATTGAGACGTACACAGAAAAATCATAACTTATGTGATAAGTTGTATGAAGAGCTACATAGTCAAGTGACACATCCAATCCAAAATCTTATATGATAAGGTGTGTTGCATATATGGTTACATAGTTACCATGCACATAGGATATGAAACTTATGGACTATATAGGCACAAGAGACACCCCAAAATGAATGAGAAAGAAGGAATATTATTTTCGTCCAACTTTTGTGAGACAAAAGGAGAGAAAAATCCGAAAATTATTCTCTTGTTATTTCTGTGAGAAAAATGAAGAACGAATACTAGCATATATTATTCTTTATCCGTTCAAAGGGGTTGTTTGTGTGGATACTGGTAGAGGACGAAGTGAAGTGCGGCGTCTTTGTGATTCGGGTTGAAACTGTGGTTTGTTTGGAGAATGTTTGTTTGGAGAATCGGTTTGCTTGGAGAATCGGTTAGTTTGGAGATCGCTTGGAGATCGGTTTGTGAGACCGGTTAAGCAAAACATACAAATGATCGGTTTGGAAACCGATTTGGAATCGGGCAAAGAAAAGCGTCAACCAAATTCGCTTTCGATCATCATGGATTAAGCGTAATCTAAAGGTACAAAGTTATGAACTTTTCTTTGATTTAATTGTAATTCACGGATCCTTCTTTTGGGTTTCGAATTCGATTTTGTATCTTTTTTGTTTTTCCGCTGTGTTATGAACGGTAGAAACCCAACATGGTCTACAAGGATCATCACGACTCAAGTATTCTTCAAAGTACTCAGGTCAAGGGTCCCGTAAAGGGACCTGGACATTTTATTTTTCGCAGCCCCTAAGTCAAACATGCACCTTATGAACAGATGGTGCCCAATTGTGTAGGGGATGGCTAAGATTCTAGGGTCTTTTTCTTTTGGGGGAAGTCTGGCATCTAGCCTTAAAACGGCCGTGATGTTCACTTTCTTTTCCCCTTTTAACCTTCTTTTATTTTTCGATGGCGTCAATGATGGGAATGTTCACCTCCACCATTTTGAAAATCGCAAACATGTCCTTTTCGGCCTCTGCCTTTTTATTTACCGCCAAATGGGATGGAAATGGTGCATTTGGAACATAAACCCTCTCTTCCCTTTGTCCCTTTTCCTTCTCTTTTCCCTCTTTTTCTTTTTCTTTTCCTTGTATAATTACATTTACATTTACAATCTTATTCTCATTCACAATTACATTTTCATCCTCTAACCCTAATTCTTCATCTTTCTCCCTTTGTTCTTCACTCCGCTTCACAACAATCTCTTTTTCGTCTCTAGGAAACTCAATCTTCTTCCCGCTTCTCAAATGAATTGCAAGAATGAGTTTGGTGTCTGGTCCCCTTCCTTGAAATGGGAGTTTGTTATCAACCTGTCCTTTTAGGATGTTAACTTCATCCGTCATTTGTTTCATTTGCATCTTGAAGTTTTGCATTTGACATCATTGCGCCACTTGATTTTGTGAAATAGTCGAGGTATCACCAGAGAGCTTATTTTCCACACTTGAGAGCTGGTTTTGGAAACTAGAAAATTATCTCGTAAGACCTTGCATCATCACCACTAGTTGGGCCATGTCCAAATTTGAAGATGAAGATTCAGAAGAAGATGGTTGTGTGTTTTGAGGTGGAGTTTGAGAAGGTTGAGAGTGTTGGGGTTGCGCGTTGGGGTGAGTGTAGAGTCCTTGCCTTTAGGGTTTTTGTTGATTATCCTCCGTTCTCGAACGAAGGTTGGGGTATTTTCTTCCAGGGTCATAAGAATATTGAAACTTTTGGTACCCATAAGCCCCTTGGTTTCCCCCATAACTCCCCATTGCATTCACATCTTGTTGAAGAGTTTCATATTCATTGGTTAAATGTGATGTACTCCCACAAAACTCACACTTCTTTGGTTCAACTTCCCACCAACCACATTAAGCATTTGGCTAAATCTCATCTCAAAATTCGTGGTGATTCATGACTCCATTGCCTTGAGATCTACCGCGTATGTAGAGTTCACTTGTCCACCTCGTCCACTACGCCCTCTCATACCTTATGCATTCGTCACAATAAATTCTCGCACTTGGGATGGTGTTAGGTAGTTTATGTTTCCTCCGACTGAACATTGGAGAAGGTGGGTGTCGACGTCATTCATGCCTCCAAGGAATTGGGCGATGAGAGAGGTTTCCTCAAAATTGTGGTTAGGGAATGATGTGCATAAATGGATGAAGTGTTCGTAATATTATTGTAGATTTTCTTCACCCATTTGCTTAGTCCCCGTGATTTCGGATCGCAACTTGGTGGTGAGTGAATCGGGGTAGTAGCGCTTGAGAAAGTGTTGTACCACCTCCTCGAAAGTCTTGAATGGTCCCCCTTGTAGGCGATTGAGCCAGTCTCTTGGAGCATCTCCTAAAGTATGAGAAAATAGAGTGAGTTTAATATTGTCCAAGTCATTAGTTTTATCAAAGAGAGCCGTGCATTTTCGATACAATTCACCCAAATGTATATAAGGATTATCATTTCTATGTGTTGGGAAATCCATAGCCATGTACGTTACATGCGCATCAGAACCTATGGATTTAACCCACCCTAGGATCTACGTTAAGGGAATAAAGGTACGAGATTAACTATTAAAATTTATACCTCAGATCTTCCTGATCCGCGAGATGAAGAACAGATGTAGGTCTGAACTTTTCTGACTTGCAACCTTCTCCTTCCTGAAGCTCGACTCGCGACCTCCTTGCTTCTCCTAAGGATGAAGATCGATCGCTCGCAAGTTCTCAAGAAAGAGAACCTCTACTCGTATCCACGCAAACTTCAGACGTACGGAATAATCGGACTTGGCTAGACAAGTCCGGAAATACTTTCTGAATATCTCTCAAAACTTTCTCTCTCTTTATCTATGTAATAGACGGCCTCTAAGGCTTATGAGTTGTGTGTAGAATAGAGAGACTCTGCCCTTCTATTTATACTAGAGAGAGAGGCAAATGATTGCTCAGTTACCATAACTAAAAATCCTAATCTGCGCCTATTCAGTTGCCAACGGAATATATATTTCCATAACAGAATACTTGGCAGCTAAGGTTATTACAGTTTCCATGTCTATTCCGTTGGGAACGGAACTATTCCGTTGCCAACGAAATGGTACTGTTTTGTTCAATCAATTATCCAATAATTGATTATTTTGTTCACCAATTTATACATCATATGTATAACTGTTTTGAGGCATATTCATCTCGTACGAATGGAGTTCATTGTGTGACCATGTAGGTTCCATTTAACGCTGGCAACGATCTTTTAAAGAACGTAAGTCATGAGTAACCTCTAGACTGATGTCATGACTACCCATGTTAAATGAAATGATCAGCGATCATAAACCTATCTGAATAGACATTTGCTTATTCCTTTTGTTCTACGATATACGTCTTGATCACAAGGCACGGTAATATGTCATCCTTGAGTTTAATCAAAGTCTCTTTCCTGATCGAGAATTAGACTGAGTAAATACAAAATGATATTAACAACATATGTTAATCCATTTTGAGCATGACCATGCATTTCCTTCAGTCCTAGTTCATTAGGGGGCCCAAAGATATCTCCCTCTTTTTGAGAGGAACAAATCCAATCTTGGTCACTCACATTCCTCGTCATGATTCAGTGCATACCTGATAAGTCATTAATTATACACATTTTATACCCTATACATATGTAATATTGCACCATTATATGTGTTTAAATGGATAATAATCATAACTTGAATGTTGATACTACTAATAAGATATTTATGTGATTTCAGGTGCAATTTAGATGGAGCATAACTTGGGGAAAAGAAGTTGGAGCACAAGAGAGAGATAATAATCAAGACTCGGGCCTGCCGACACAGTCCCAGTATTTCGGCCATAACTCATAATCTGGGCCTCCTCTATATGCATGCTATATACCGTTGGAAAGAAGAGAACAAAGCCCACAATTCATTCTATATCACCAGAGCCCAATTCCGAAGTCTACAGGACCCAAATTGACCATCTTCTGGACAGATCTTTCATGCACTTTGCATGCACTCTTCATGCCTTCTCCATGCTCCCTTCACACTCTTTGCATGGAGCTTCATTCATCCCTCATGATCACCTTTTGAGAGGGTTATATAACCAGGTGAAAGGCATCCATTCTAATCACTCTTAAACTTCATAATTCTCTCTCTTGGAGTTGGGCAAGTTAAGCAAGCTTCACCCTTCCATCCACGCTTCATTAATGGGTTCTATCATTATTTTATTTTCTTTATTTTCCATGTATTTCGAGTAAGCCCTTCGAGGCATAGTTAGTGTTTATGTTTTTGTGTTGTAACTTTTGAGACCATTAATAATGAATTTCATTTGAACGGTTATATTCTGTTTTTATTTACTTATTATCTTTCATGCTCAATGAATTGTTTTAAGTTTATTTCGGTCAATTCTATGTTCAATAGTAATTAACAAGGGCCACAAAATTCCTATGGTTGCTTTGGTCAATAGCCTCCATTAGAATTTGAATAATAGCCAAGTCCAAATAACTCACAACGATCTAAACAGTTCTGAACAAGCTCATTCTTTAGGATGTTTTGATTTGTTTAAATAACCAATTATTTCTATTGAATTGGTTATGATATTCAAGTAGGTTAGTGTTTTTATTTACGAGCTCATCTAAACTAAAACCCTATCTTTTTGTTTGAGTTATTTATCGATTAGAGCTCATCTTACTGCACTTAAGAGATTAATTCCAAATTCATTATTATAGTCAAGGATAAAGTTACACACAAATTCACTACACAAAACTATGCCTCATTTCACAAAACCACCACATCTCTTGATTTTTACTCTAAGTTTCCTCTTTACTTGTTACTTTCATTTTGTTGCAATCAACCAATCAACAACCCCCCCAATTGTGTGTCTTGTTTTAGGTCTTGTGTTTGGTTTTATTTACGGTCTTGGTTTCTCTTTATTTTAGTTTTCTATTTTTGTTGAGTCCATTCTCATTAGAGAAGTAATCTTTTTACCTGATTTAGTCTAAATAGCTCTCTGTGGTTCGACCCCTACTTCCACTGTCTACTTTATTGTACTTAAGTCTAGGGTTACAAATTTCTTTTGGCGCCGTTGCCGGGGAGCTAGAAACGCGACTAGTCTAGGTCAATATTCACACTTCTCTTATGTAGTACGGTAGTCTGCTTTTGTGTCAGAGTAAACCAAATTCGTTTTACTTTTTGTCAGTCATATCTTTTTAACCTTTTGTCAGAGTCACACTTTCGTTACCTTTGTTATCTTTTTCACTTTTTGTCAGAGTCAGTCATACTATTTATTTTCACTTTGAGTCTGCATTACTTGCATTCACTAAATTTCAGTTCATGAAAGCTACTCGTAGTTCTAATCTTCCACTTGCACCATTAGATCTTGAGATTGAGAGAACACACCTGGAGCGAAGAAGAGCAATTCCGGAAGCACCGAAAGCAGCCGAAGAAACTGAAAAGGTGGAGAACTTGGACAGCGAAAGCGAACCTCCTACTCCACCAGCTCCTCCTCACGCTACAAGAGGTAACACTACGGTCATGGCTAATTTTGACGATAGGACACTTAGGGACTTGTCTACCTTTGATTTTGCTACCAACCAGTATGGTATTGTATTACCACCGGTCCCAAATTTTAAGATCCATACGGGTCTTCTTCAATTATTACCGACTTTCAATGGGAGCGCCGGAGAGGATCCGCACTCTCACATGCGGGAGTTCAACCATATCACCGCAACAATGATGCCGGCGTAGATTGAAGATGAAGGTCCTTACAAGCTGCGACTGTTTTCATACAGTCTTCGAGGACCAGCAAATGACTGGTACTACCATCTAGCACCTTTTCCAACAACTTGGGTAGAACTTCAAAAGTTGTTTCTAGACAAGTATTTTCCTGTCTCTCTTACCGCTTCTATTAGGAAGCAGATTTGTAGTATTCAACAAGAAGTAGGGAAACCCTCTACGAGTACTACGATCGCTTCCGAAGTTGTGTGCAAAATGTCCCAACCATCAAGTCCCGAGAGAATCTCTTGATTCAACACTTGTATGATGGGATGCTTCAAGAGACTAGGGATAATGTAGATTCGCTAGTGGGGGTGCTTTTATAGATAAAACCGTTAGGCAAGCACGAACCTTGATAGAAACCATGGCAAAAAATGCCCAATCTAGTAGAACCGGATCTCGACTTAGGGGAGTTAGTGAGATTAGAGGCGTGATTTGGAGAAGCGAGTGAATGGTATGGACGCAAAATTAGATAGCTTGGTTAATATGATGGCGTCATTCATGGGAACCAAAATGGAAGTAAAAGCATGCGGTGCCTGCACTCAGACAGGACACACCACTGATGCGTGCCCAACACTCCATGATGAGGAGAAAGTCACGTCCACGGCTTGCGGCATCTTCAAGCTAAACCAACACGGAAATTCAAATGGGGGTCAAAACCGTAATTATGATCCCTATTCCAAAACGTACAACCCCGGATGGCGTGATCACCCCAACTTCGGATGGCGTGACCCGAGAAACCAACAACAACCTCCTCAAATGCATCATCAAAATTCTTCTTCTTCACCTCCAATTGACCCTGCTTTGAAAAGTCTTTCTGACATTGTGACCTCCTTGGCCACATCAACTACTTCTTTTCGAAGGATACAAAAAGTGCCCTAACACATCCGGGCACCCAAATTGCTCAAATATCCTCTGAATTAAACCAGTTAAAAACTCAGGGGTCCTCACAACTTCCTTCCCAAACTCTAAACCCCCGTGAGAATGCATGTGCTATCACCTTAAGGAGTGGTAAAGAAATAGAAGGGAGTAAGGAAAACATGAAAGGTGAAGGAGAGATTGAAGTAATTAAGCCGGAATCCGAGAAGATGAAAGAAAAGCCCAAGGAAATACCACCTTATAAACCTAGAGCCCCTTTTCCTAGCCGTCTAGCGGTTAACACTAAAATGGATGAGGAAGAGAGAGATATCCTAGAGGTTTTCAAGAAAGTGGAAATAAACATTCCACTACTCGATTACATTCGTAGATTCCCTCGCTATGCGAAATTTCTCAAGGACTTGTGTACGAATAAGAGAAAGCTAAATGGTCATGAGAGAGTAACAATGAGTGAGAATGTCTCTGCGGTTATTCGCAAGAAGCTTCCAGAGAAGCAAAAAGACACTGCCATGTTTGCCATTCCTTGCAGCATTGGGCACCTTGAATTTGCTCGGTGCATGCTTGATCTTGGGGCATCTATCAATGTTATGCCCTTTTCTATCTATTCTTCCCTCGGTTTAGGACCTTTGAAAAAGACCGGGGTGATCCTTCAACTAGCTGATCGTTCTACTGCTGTGCCAGAGGGAGTTATAGAGGATGTTCCGGTTAAGGTCAATGGCCTTATCTTCCCCGCGGATTTCTATATTCCGCGTATGGATGAGTCTGATAGCTCACCGAGTTCGACTCCCATTCTTCTGGGAAGACCCTTCCTTAAAACTGCCCGAACCAAGATTGATGTGCACAATGGCACTCTTTCTATGGAATTTGACGGAGAGAACATCTCTTTCAACATCTTTGATGCTATCAAGCATCCTTCGACGGGAATGTATCCGCTATTTGCACCATCGACCCTGTTGATGAGTGTGTCGACAACTTCTCCTCTTTTGAGTTCATAGATCTGCTCGAGACCATTCTTGATCTCTCTCCAGATGAGCAAGACCTTCTTCAAAGTCTATCTGCCTTGGCCATTGGAGAGGCTTCTTCCTCTTCTTCTTCTCCTCCCTTGATAGACTTGAAACCCTCTCTTGAGCCCACCAAACCTTCCATTGTGAATCCCCCCTCTCTTGACCTAAAACCTCTACCAGCTCATCTCAAGTACGCATACTTGGGTAAAAGGAGACACTCTTCCAGTGATCATCTCTAGTAGCCTCACTGCTACTCGGGAAGAGAAGTTAGTTAATGTCTTGAGGGACCACAAGACTGCGATTGGATGGACTCGGGCGATATTAAGGGAATCGGCCCTTCTACGTGTATGCATCGTATATTGTTGGAGGATGAATCTAAACCATCCCGTGAGCCTCAGCGTAGGATAAATCCTCCAATGATGGAAGTGGTCAAGAAGGAAATCATCAAACTCCTTGATGCGGGAATCATATACCCTATCTCGATTCACAATGGGTGTCACCAATCCATGTGGTGCCCAAGAAAAGCGGTATTACGATAATTGAGAATCGGGATGGTGAAAAAGTTCCTACGAGAGCACAAAATGGATGGCGAGTATGCATTGATTATCGCAAATTAAACACCGCCACCGGGAAAGACCATTTCCCCCTTCCTTTCATTGACCCGGATGCTCGAGCGCCTTGCTGGGCGCCACCATTCTTGCTTCTTAGATGGCTTCTCTCGGTTACTTTCAAATAGCCATCGCCCCCGAGGATCAAGAAAAAACCACCTTCACATGCCCTTTTGGCACCTTTGCCTATAGGCGCATGCCCTTTTGGTTGTGTAACACACCCGGTACATTTCAAGGATGTATGATGTCCATCTTCTCTGATTATGTCACCCGAATTATTGAGGTTTTCATGGATGATTTCACCGTCTATGGTGATTCATTCGATGACTGCCTGGGAAACCTAAAGATGATTCTTCAAAGGTGTGTAGAGACCGACACTGGTCTTGAATTACGAGAAATGTCATTTCATGGTGGATCAGGGCATCGTCTTAGGCCATGTGGTTTCCTCTCGGGGTCTTGAAGTGGATAAAGCAAAGATTGATGTCATTAGATCCCTTCCGTACCCAGCCAATGTGAAGGATATTCGATCATTTCTTGGTCATGCCGGATTTTATAGGCGTTTCATCAGAGATTTCTCAAAAATTGCTCAACCTCTTTGTCTTCTTCTCCAAAAAGAGGCTTCTTTTGAGTTCAATGAGAAATGCAAAGCGGCGTTCGACCTTCTCAAGGAGAAACTATGTTATGCCCCCATCATTAAAGCTCCCGACTGGAATCTACCTTTCGAGATTATGTGCGATGCGAGTGATAGGGCAGTTGGAGCTGTTCTTGGGCAGCGGGATGGGCGAGAACCCCATGTTATCTCTTATGCCTCCAGGACCTTAGACGATGCTCAGTGCAACTATACAACTACAGAAAAAGAGCTGCTAGCCATTGTTTTTGCATTGGAAAAATTTAGGTCCTATCTCTTAGGGGTTAAGGTGATTATATACTCTGACCATGCCGCGTTGATGCATCTTTTCAAGAAGAAGGAATCCAAGCCGAGACTTCTTCGTTGGATATTGTTGCTCCAGGAGTTCGACTTGGAGATTAGAGATAAACGAGGATCCGAGAATCTAGTTGCAGATCACCTTAGCCGCCTTCCTATGAGTATTGAGGAGGGTACCCCAATATCGGAGTTTTTCCCTGAGGAATATCTCTATGCCGTGCAAGGCTATACACCATGGTATGCTGATATAGTGAATTACTTGGTGGCTAAAGACCTACTAGAGGATCTTACGCGTGCACAGGCTGATAGAATCCGGTATGATTCCCGATTTTATACTTGGGATGAGCCTTACCTCTTTCGGATTTGCGCGGATCAGATTATTCGGAGATGTATACCCGATAATGAGGTTAGATCTGTTCTTGAGTTTTGTCATTCTCTGGAGTGTGGAGGACACTTTGGCGCCAAGCGGACAGCTCATAAGGTCCTTGAGTGTGGTTTCTTCTGGCCCACTCTACATAAGGATGCTTACTTCTTCGTGAAGTCATGTGAGCGATGCCAGAGAACAGGAGGACTAACCAAGAGAGACAAGATGCCGATGAAGTATATTCTTGCATGTGAGGTTTTTGAAGTGTGGGGTATCGACTTTATGGGACCTTTCCCTCCCTCATATGGCTTTGAGTATATCCTCCTAGCGAGTCGATTATGTCTCCAAGTGGGTTGAGGCCAAGGCCACAAAACGGGCGAGATGCAAAAACAGTCGTGGATTTTGTCAAGGACCAGATCTTTAGTAGGTTTGGGGTCCCGAGAGTCATCATCAGTGATAGAGGAACCCATTTCTGCAACCGGAGTTTCGAGGCATTAATGAAGCAATACCATGTCACACATAAAACCTCGATGACTTACCACCCTCAAACCAATGGCCAAGCGAGCTTTCGAATAGGGAGATCAAGGACGTTTTGGAGAAAGTGGTGAACCCCACCAGGGAAAGACCGGAGTCTTCGGCTAAATGACGCACTCTGGGCTTACAGGACTGCGTTCAAGTCCCCTGTAGGCATGTCCCCTTATCGGCTAGTCTATGGAAAGGCTTGCCATCTTCCGGTTGAACTCGAGCACAAAGCCTATTGGGCCATCAAGAAGTGTCATCTAGATTATCCAAACGATGCACTCAACCGAAAGTTGCAAATCCAAGAGTTAGAGGAGATCCGAAATGACGCATATGAGAACTCCCGAATCTTCAAGGAGAAGACCAAGATGTATCATGACAGGAAGCTTGCCCACAAGGATTTCAAAGTGGGTGACAAGGTGTTGCTGTTTAACTCAAGACTCAAATTACACCCGGGCAAGCTACAAAGTAGGTGGATAGGGCCCTTTCTTGTGACCAAATTGTTTGATTATGGTGCAGCAGAAATTCAGGGTCTGGATTCAGGGAAAGTCTTCAAGGTCAACGGGCACCGGCTGAAGCGGTTTCATGAGAGTTTCGATGCGAGCTGGATTGACATTCACGAGCTTGGCGAGCCAGCATCCACTGCTTGAGGAGATAGAAACGTCGGGCCAACGACGTTAAAAAGAGGCGCTACTGGGAGGCAACCCTGCGAATAAAGGTTGTGTTTTTCTTTGTTTATTTTCTTTTTCTTGCATTGCATCACTACTTTGTGCTTAACTTTACTCGAGGACGAGTAAAAGTTTAAGTGTGGGGTGGAGTCTTTATTGCATGTTAGGTAGTTAAAAAAAAAAAAAAAAAAAAAAAAATAATAATAAAAACCCATTTTTAAGCCTCAAAAAAAAAAAATGCCCAATTAAAAATCAAAAAGATTGAGAGAGAACTGTAACTTGTATTGAATAATGTGGTGGAACTTGTTTGGACTCAAAAAGATCATATAGACCAGTTCAAGAAGAATTGAGGTCGTTGGTTTAGGGATCTTTTGTCACTGGTGAACTCGATTTGTTGTTTGAGTGCCAATAATTTAGGGATTTGCGTAAGAAATTATGTGAGGAGTTACCATTGGACCGTGACCCGGAACTCAAGTTGTTTATAGTATAATATCCATAATAACCCACTATATCATCTCGTATATATATAAATAATATCCAAGTCTATCAGCTTCTAAAGTCACTTTGTTGCTTGGTTTTGGAGAAGGAGGGTTAGGCATTATATAAGAAGATTGGGGACGGGAAGTAGAGGTTAGTGTCAGAAGTTGAGGGCTTATGTGTAGTAGATGAGCTCTGTGCACCGAGTGTATTTGTGAGGAGATGCATCTTAGAGACAAATTTATGAGAGTAGATTCTCGGGTAAACTCTATTTTTGACACAAAGGCAAGTTAGGCCCCTATAATCCTAATAGATTTGAGTCACAATCTTAAAAAAAAAAAAAAAAAAAAAAAAAAACAAACAAACAAAACAAAAAAAAAAAAAAATAATAAATAAATAAAAAAAAAAAAAAAAAAAAAAAAAAAAAAAAAGGGATTGCATGACTCAAACTTGTTCCCCTTGTACATGGCCTAAACCTTAGTTTACTCGATTTGTGAGAAAGAGTGGATCCCAGTCATACATCTCAAGGCCGGCAGTTAGGTTGACACATTTTGGGCCGGATGACTGAAGGTGCTAGGAGGTATGCACATTAGGAGGTTCATTATTCCAAGAAGATAGAGGTATAGGCGATATTTATTCGGAGAGTAGAGGCATGAGTTTAGAAAACCAAGTGACAATTTGACCGAAAGTGGCGAAGTAGACAAGCAAACCAATTATGTAGTTATATATATATATATATATATATATATATATATATATATATATATATATATATATATATATATTATCCATCATATTCCATCATATTCCACCAAACATAACTTGAGAATTCCCCTCACGACCAAGGTAGGAAATCATGATTCATCTGAGAACTGAGAGATATTATGAGAGACACTCCACATATTTCACATTCATATTCCACTATACAAAAAGAGAGTGAGTGCGAGTTTCACCAAAGTGCATGGAATCTTACACAAGGGACCAAAGATCATTATTGGCTGGTATATAAGTGAAGAGCGAGTCAAAAACATGGGACCCATCTACCAATACAGGCTATAATATTTGCTCGAGGACGATCAAATGTTTAAGTGTGGGGTAATTTGATAAGTCATTAATTATACACATTTTATACCCTATACATATGTAATATTGCACCATTATATGTGTTTAAATGGATAATAATCATAACTTGAATGTTGATACTACTAATAAGATATTTATGTGATTTCAGGTGCAATTTAGATGGAGCATAACTTGGGGAAAAGAAGTTGGAGCACAAGAGAGAGATAATAATCAAGACTCGGGCCTGCCGACACAGTCCCAGTATTTCGGCCATAACTCATACTCTGGGCCTCCTCTATATGCATGCTATATACCGTTGGAAAGAAGAGAACAAAGCCCACAATTCATTCTATATCACCAGAGCCCAATTCCGAAGTCTACAGGACCCAAATTGACCATCTTCTGGACAGATCTTTCATGCACTTTGCATGCACTCTTCATGCCTTCTCCATGCTCCCTTCACACTCTTTGCATGGAGCTTCATTCATCCCTCATGATCACCTTTTGAGAGGGTTATATAACCAGGTGCAAGGCATCCATTCTAATCACTCTTAAACTTCATAATTCTCTCTCTTGGAGTTGGGCAAGTCAAGCAAGCTTCACCCTTCCATCCACGCTTCATTAATGGGTTCTATCATTATTTTATTTTCTTTATTTTCCATGTATTTCGAGTAAGCCCTTCGAGGCATAGTTAGTGTTTATGTTTTTGTGTTGTAACTTTTGAGACCATTAATAATGAATTTCATTTGAACGGTTATATTCTGTTTTTATTTACTTATTATCTTTCATGCTCAATGAATTATTTTAAGTTTATTTCGGTCAATTCTATGTTCAATAGTAATTAACAAGGGCCACAAAATTCCTATGGTTGCTTTGCTCAATAGCCTCCATTAGAATTTGAATAATAGCCAAGTGCAAATAACTCACAACGATCTAAACAGTTCTGAACAAGCTCATTGTTTAGGAGGTTTTGATTTGTTTAAATAACCAATTATTTCTATTGAATTGGTTATGATATTCAAGTAGGTTAGTGTTTTTATTTACGAGCTCATCTAAACTAAAACCCTATCTTTTTGTTTGAGTTATTTATCGATTAGAGCTCATCTTACTGCACTTAAGAGATTAATTCCAAATTCATTATTATAGTCAAGGATAAAGTTACACACAAATTCACTACACAAAACTATGCCTCATTTCACAAAACCACCACATCTCTTGATTTTTACTCTAAGTTTCCTCTTTACTTGTTACTTTCATTTTGTTGCAATCAACCAATCAACAACCCCCCCAATTGTGTGTCTTGTTTTAGGTCTTGTGTTTGGTTTTATTTACGGTCTTGGTTTCTCTTTATTTTAGTTTTCTATTTTTGTTGAGTCCATTCTCATTAGAGAAGTAATCTTTTTACCTGATTTAGTCTAAATAGCTCTCTGTGGTTCGACCCCTACTTCCACTGTCTACTTTATTGTACTTAAGTCTAGGGTTACAAATTTCTTTTGGTAAGCGTAAAACGACTGCAAAAATACTTCTTATCAATACCTAATGATGACCTTAATAATCATCTCGTTATGGATGACGTATGATCATATTAAAGTATGCAGTTCCACATACAGGAATCCATGGTGACCTCAGGTCATAGGAACAAGCACACTATTCATATGAGAATCACTAATGACATGTACCATACATATTCTCACAGTGTGGTCAGTCCATTATGTGTTCTCTAACACATAGTTATATTCCAGACTTGACATCTCTATGTCCATGATCAGGAGAACATGATCGTCCAGGCTGCGAATATACTAGTGTGGATATGTAGCTTCTTTCGTGAAGTATGTCTATCTCTATAAACATCCTACATATCACCAGGAACAGTTTGGAATGTCATTCGTTGGTTCATAGTTCTACTATCAGAATCACGTATTCTGATGACGTGAAGCCGAAGTCTCATTCTTGGTTGATATAAGATTTATATTCACAACCCATACACACAGATATATATATATATAAGAAACAAGCTTTATTGAATAAATAGTAATGTCTTAATACATAATCCATTTCCTAGAACAAATACATTTGGCCTAGGGCACTAATCCTATAGTATCCCACTTGCCCTTGGCCAACTCTAAGCATCTTATGCTCATAGACCTCACATGACCCTCATGCTTCGCTTGCGGGGGTGGTTTAGTTAATGGATCGGCGACATTGTCGTCCGATGGCACTCTACACATTTTAACATCACCCCTTTGTATGATCTATCTGATTAGATGGAAGCGCCGCAGTATGTGCTTGAACTTTTGGTGAGATCTCGGTTCCTTTGCTTGTGTGATCGCTCCATTGTTATCACAATATAGATCCACTAGTTTCGAGATGCTCGGAACTACTCTCAGCTCCTCCAAAAAGTTCTTTATCCGAATAGCTTCCCAGTGGCTATATACTCTGCTTCCGTTGAAGAATCTGCTATAGTACATAGCTTGGAACTCTTCCATGTCACTGCGCCTCCATTTAGGCAAAATAAATAACCTGATTGCGATCTGAAGTCGTCTGAGTTTGTTTGGAAGCTTGCGTCGATGTAACCCTTTACAACGAGCTCATCCTCCATACCTCCATAGACTAGGAACAGGTCCTTAGTTCTTCGTAAGTACTTAAGGATTCTTTTAACAGCTATCTAGTGACTTTCACCTGGATTAGACTGAAACCTGCTTGTTGCGCTCAACGAGTATGACACATCTGGTCTAGTACATATCATGGTATACATGATAGATCCTATAGCCGAAGCATATGGAATCTTATTCATGCGTCTTCGTTCCTGCTCACTTGTAGGACACTGTGTCCTACTAAGAGAAACGCCATGTGACAAGGGCAAAAATCCTTTCTTGGATTCTTGCATTCTGAACCGTTTCATGACCTTGTCTATGTATGTACTTTGACTCAGACCTATAAGCCTTCTAGATCTATCTCTATAGATCCTTATTCCTAGTACGTAGGAGGCTTCTCCTAGGTCCTTCATCGAGAAACTATCTCCCAATAATTTCTTAACGTTCAATAATGTTGGGACGTCATTTTCCATGAGTAATATGTCATCTACGTAAAGCACCAGGAATACTACCGTACTCCCACTGAACTTGATGTAAACACAAGGCTCACCTTCACTTTTGGTAAAACCAAAACTTTTGATGACTTCATCAAAACGAAGGTTCCAACTTCGAGATGCTTGCTTCTATCCATAGATGGATTTCTGAAACTTGCAAACCTTACTAGAATTCTTAGGATCGACAAAACCCTCGGATTGCATCATATGCACGTCCTCAGTCAGATTCTCATAGTCATAATATGCTGTTATGACTAATAGAATTCTGATGGATTTAAGCATAGCTACAGGTGGGAAGGTTTCATCATAGTCAATGCCACGAACTTGTTTGAAACCTTTCGCTACAAGCCTTGCTTTGTAGGTTTGTACCTTTCCATTCACATCAGTCTTCTTCTTGAAGACCCACTTACATCCGATGGTCTTCAAGCATTCGGATGGATCAATCAAATTCCATAATTAATTGTCATGCATGGATTGCATCTCGGCTCTCGTGGCCTCTAACCATTTCTTGAGAGTCAGGACTCTTCATTGTATCTTGGTAGGACGTGGGTTCATCATTTATGAATGCCACATCATCATCATTGGACACATAAAATCCGTATCTCTCGGGCTCATGACGAATCCTACTAGATCTACGTTGAGTCTGTTGTGTTTCAAACTCACCAACTCCTTGAGAGCTTGTTTGTTCCTCCATCATAGGTTCTACAACTATAGGTGGGTCTTGAATTTCTTCGAGTTGTACTTTGCTCCCATTGCTTCTCATAGAGACAAACTCTCTTTCCAAGAAGGCTCCATTGCGAGCAACAAACACTTTGCTCTCCGATGGGTGGTAAAAGTAATATCCTTTAGTTTCCTTAGGATATCCCACAAATAGGCACTTCTCAGATTTGGGTCCGAGTTTATCGGGAGACTGACGTTTGACATAAGTCTCACATCCCCAAATTTTAAGAAAAGATAATTTGGGGCTTTTCCCCGTCCACATCTCATATGGCGTCTTTTGAACCGCTTTGGATAGAATCCTGTTTAGTATGAATGCGGCAGTCTCAAGAACGTAACCCCGGAAAGACATTGAAAGACTCGTTTAACTCATCATCGATCGAACCATATCCAATAAGGTTCGATTCCTCCTTTCGAACACTCCATTCCACTGAGGAGTTCCTGGAGGAGTCAGTTGTGAAACTATTCCCTGAGATGATCCTCAAATTCCTGACTCACATATTCACCTCCTCGATCAGATCGAAGTTCTTTAATCTTCTTGCCAAGTTGACTTTGTACTTGATTCTTAAATTCTTTGAACACTTCAAAGGATTCAGACTTGTGCTTCATTAGGTAGATATATCCGTATCTACTGAAGTCGTCCGTGAAAGTTATGAAGTACCGATACCGACCTCTAGTGGCGTACTCATTGGTCCACATATATCAGTATGTATGAGCTATAATAAGTTATTGATCCTTTCACCAACATTTGTGAAGGGTTTCTTAGTCATCTTGCCAAGTAAACAAGACTCGCACGTCTCAAATGATTCCAAATCAAATGAGTCTAAAAGTCCATGAGAGTGGAGTTTAGAAATACGTTTCTCATTTATATGGCCTAAGCGACAGTGCCCAGAGGTATGTCGTATTTGAGTCATTCTGTTTGAATCGTTTAGTGTTAATGTTATATATGGACTTATGATTCTCTTTCTTAAGATCTATCACGTAAAGACCTCTTTCTAATAGAACATTTCCATTGAAAAGATTATCTTTTAAGATATAACAATTATTATTCTCAATAACAAATTTATAGCCATCCAAAGCTAGACTAGAAATAGAAATAATATTTCTGCTCATAGCAGGTACAAAATAACAATTATTAAGTACTAATACAAGTCCACTAGGCAAAGTCAATAAATAAGTTCCTACGGCTAATGCAGCAACTCTTGCTCCATTTCCCACGCGCAGGTGGACTTCGCCCTTAGCTAATCTTCTACTCTTTTGTAGTCCCTGCACATCATTACAAATGTGAGTACCACATTTAGTATCCAATACCCAAGATTTAGGAGTAAGTGAATTAGTTTCAATAACAAAAATACCTGAAGCGGTAGTCACACTACCCTTCTTGATTTCGTTCTGATAGAGTTTGCATTTTCTCTTCCAATGACCAATCTTGTTGCAATGGAAGCAAACTCCCACCTTGTCTTTCTTGATCTTAGGTTTGGGCAACACCTTGCCTTACCCTTGCTCTTATTCCCGGTCTTCTTACCCTTCTTCTTGTGAACCATTAGAACATCTTTGACAACATTTGTCTTCATGTCCTCATGTGCGTTCTTAAGCATCCCATGCAACTCGGTGATGGATTTCTCCATCTGATGCATATTATAGTTCATGATGAATTACTTAAAACTAGGAGGTAACAACCCGAGAATTATGTCAACAGCCAATTCTCTGGGCATAGCTGAACCAAGCCTCTCTAATTGATCAAGATAGCTCTTCATCTTGAGTACATGAGCACTCACATATGAACCTTCAACCATCTTTGTGTCAGTCAGAGAGACGCTCGCTTTGTAGCGCTTAACTCTAGCATGCTATTGGAACATTTCCTTGAGAGTTACGATCATATCGTAAGCACCCATGTCCTCCAGTCGCTTCTGAAGCTCGGAGGTCATGGTCTCTAGCATGAGACAAGCTATCTCCATGTCATCCTTAACGTATTTAGCATACGCATCTCGGGCAGCCCTTGTGGCTCCCTGTTCTGGTTCCTCTGGGTAAGCCTCATCTATGACATACAGTTTATTGTTGGCCTTGAGAACAATTCTCAGGTTTCTAAACCAGTTAAGGAAGTTAGACCCATTGACCCAGTTGAATTATTATTTGCCATTATTCTACAAGTTAAAATGTAAAGTGCCATTATTATTTATTCATTGGGGTTCTTTTGCCATAGATATTAAATAAAATTACAAGCATTCATACAGAAGATTACATCACAGAACAATCACAGATTTAAAGCTCATACCATATTTGTATATTTAAATTCCATCTATAACAAAAATTAGGGTTTCTCGCAAAATCAGCATTATTCCGTTGGGAACGAAACTATTCCATTCTCAATGGAAGTACTCAATTTTAAACGGAGACATGCTGGAAATTAGTATTTTCTTTTGTTTTAGTTCCGTTTCCAAAACGGATTTCGAAAAACTATTTTTCCAAACTCCAGAAAATCATAATATCCAATATTATATTCCTAGAAACTATTTCCGTGATTTTTTGAAATAATATTTTCAAAACCCTAAAATTTAATATAATAGAATTTACTAAATTTTAAATATGTAATCGATGATTATTTCCTTAATGAATGCTTTGATACACTGTTGTGAAATCCATAGCCATGTACGTTACATGCACAGCGGAACCTATGGATTTAACCTACCCTAGGATCTATGTTGAGGGAATAAAAGTACGAGATTAACTATTAAAATTTATACCTCGGATCTTCCTGATCCGCGAGACGAAGAACAGATGTAGGTCTGAACTTTTCTGACTTGCAACCTTCTCCTTCCTGAAGCTCGACTCGCGGCCTCCTTGCTTCTCCTAGGGATGAAGATCGATCGCTCGCAAGTTCTCAAAAAGAGAACCTCTACTCGTATCCACGCGAACTTCAGACGTAAGGAATAACCGGACTTAGACAAGTCCGGAAGTACTTTCCGAATATCTCTCAAAATTTTCTCTCTCTTTTTCTGTGTAATAGACGGCCTTTAAGGCTTCTGAGTTGTGTGTAGAAAAGAGAGACTTTGCCCTTCTATTTATACTAGAGAGAGAGGCGAACGATTGCTCAGTTACCATAACTAAAAACTCTAATCTGCGCCTATTCCGTTGCCAACATAATAGGTATTTCCATAACGAAATACTTGGCAGCATTTAACGCTGGCAATGATCTTCTAAAGATCGTAAGTCATGAGTAACCTCTAGACTGATGATATGACTACCCATGTTAAATGAAATGATCTACGATCATAAACCTATCTGAATAGACATTTGCTTATTCCTTTTGTTCTATGATAAAAGTCTTGATCACAGGGCACGGTAATATGTCATCCTTGAGTTTGATCAAAGTCTCTTTCCTGATCGAGAATTAGACTGAGTAAATACAAAATGATATTAACAACACATGTTAATCCATTTTGAGCATGACCATGCATTTCCTTCAGTCCTAGTTCATCAGAGGGCCCAGAGATATCACCCTCTTGTCAAGAGGAACAAATTCCATCTTGGTCACTCACATTCCTCGTCATGATTCAGTATATACCTAATGATGACCTTAATAATCATTCCGTTACAGATGACGTAGGATCATATTAAAGTATGCAGTTCCACATACAGAAATCCATGGTGACCTCAGGTCGTAGGAACAAGCACACTATTCATATTAGAATCACTAATGACATATACCATGCATATTCTCATAGTGTGGTTAGTCCAGTATGTATTCTCTAACAAATACCTATATTCCAGACTTGACATCTTTATGTCCATGATCAGTAGAACATGATCATCCAGCTTGCGAATATACTAGTGTGGATGTGTAGCTTCTTTCCTGAAGTATGTCTATCTCGATAAACATCCTACATATCACCGGGGATAGTTTAGAATGTCATTCGTTGGTTCACAGTTCTACTATCAGAATCACGTATTCTAATGACGTGAACCCGAAGTGTCATTCTTGGTTGATATAAGATTTACATTCACAACCCATACACACAGATATATATATAAGAAACAAGCTTTATTGAATAAATAATAATGTCTTAATACATAATACATTTCCTAGTACAAATACATTTGGCCTAGGGCACTAATCCTACACTATGTCCTTCAAAAACATGTAAAATATTTAATATAGCGGGGTTCAATTTAAAGTTTTACATTTTCCTGGATTTTATTGAAGATTGTGTGCTAATAATTTTCCAAAAATTTTCTCTTCAGCCATTTTCACTTTTTCTTGATCTTTTAAATGTTCTTTTTTAACTTTTAAATCTTGATATGATGAAGATGATGATGAATCTAAGTTATTACATGGATGAAAAAGTCCTGATGATGAAGATCGGATATAGGGATTAATCAGAAGATCTTGAGCTTGTTCTTGTTCTTGTGGCTCGTCCACTAGTGGTAGCTCCGTCTTTGGAACTTGAGGCCCTAAGAAAGGAGAAACCTCCACGTTCGGTTTTTGTCGAAGAGAATGAAGCGCTTTTTATGCCTCTCGCCTTGTTCTTCTTAACGTCTCTTAGCTACTTGTTAATCTCCAGATTTAGAGGGAATTGTGGTTCGCCTTGCGACCTAGTTCATCTCACAAACCTTCAAAAACAAACAAAGACAAAAACACTAGAGAAAACATGAGATCTAATAAATATAAAGAAATAAAAAAAATAAAGAGAAAATAGATCAAACCCTAAAGGTGCAAATCGTTCTAGATTCTTCCCTCCTTCTTGGTTGATCTAGGACTTGCTCCTTCTAGATTAAGCACTCTCCCTTTGAAAATCTCTCTCTTTTTACTCTCAAGAAATTTGACTTTGAACCTTTGTAGACATTAAGAGTGGAAAAGAAAAGAAGAAGAAGAAGAAGAATGGTGAAAATGAATGTGTAAAATGGATGGATAATGCTTATGAGAATGGATGAGTATGGATGTGTGAATGAATGTTTTACAGGGAGAAAGAGTGGTCATTTTATAGAGAGATTTGACCTAGAAAAGATTTGGAAATAGGATTGTGGGACTAAAAATTAAGGTTGATCCGGTTTTGAATTTGAATAGCAATTTGGGGAATACTTAACTTTTTCCCTTGAATAATTCTTATTCAAACTCAGTCTGTGTGCTTTTGTTGAAGTTTCTTAAAATTTCCTCTCTTAAATACCACAATGGCTATGTGGCATCATTTGATTGAGGGGAAGAGAGTTTGACTTGCCACATGTTGCATCAGGAGTGGCCGAAAATTTTTGTTGTACTGAACATTCCTGATCCACGGACTGACGCGATCAGTTAGTGCAGAAACACGTGCACAGTTTGTCACCATTTCATTCTACTAGTGGGTCCAATTACTTTCAAATCCTTTGTTGCAGTGGGGATGGAGTTATCCGGTTAGAAAACAAATGGAGTATTATTTCCAATGAGAATAAAGATCACGTGTTTACGTTAGATTCATTGCCACATGTTGTAATGCGTATTTTTATACACATTTTTAGGATTTTTATCATATAAATTTCACCCTTAAACCACATAAAATATTGGAAAAGTAAAAAGACCTAGAAAAAGATATTTGGATAACTTTGTGAAAAATCAACTCCAAATAAGAGCCGATCCACAAATCATGGCCCAAGGTTGGCCGAATTCTTCACAAATCTCCACAAAAAACCCTACACACTCCTAACCGACCTTCTACAACCCTTTCCAACCAATTATTCAAGCAAAATGGCAAAAATCCACAAAAAGACGAAAATTCAAATTCGAGAAAATGCCAGTTGATCAAAAGTCGACTATCATAAAAATGGTCAAACTAGGTACCAAATCGAAGAGCATGACGGGACGAATTCAAAGGTATAAACTTCGCGAGAAAAGACCTTCTAGAACTCCCAGAAATCGTGATTAAAGATCTGGTCAACCCTAGTCCAAGTCAATGTTCGACCAGGTCAACCGTTACCTGGACCAATAAAAATGAGACAAATGTCCCATTCTTCACATCAGAATCAATTAGCGTAGAAAATAAACAAAATCTGAGGATTACTTTCGACCAGTCAAAAATTAACACGTAGCTGAAGCAGTTAAAATCGGATGAAGCGCAGACACGTGGCAGATTTTGGTTGGGGAGCATCACTAATTGCCTGATATACCTCCGTATAAGGGTCAGTACGAGGTTAATTTTCAGCCATTCAGGTGATGACACATGGCACAATGCATTGAAGAAAACAAGTTCTTCCAAGAGCCAGTCGAAAACCCTCCGTTTATTATCAAACCGCCCACCTCCATTTACCCAATAACGCATATTTTAATTCGAAATGGACCGTCTGTTGATTGGAGATGGAGAACATATTTCATGCTATTTCTAATCAAATCAGTACGAGGTACGTTCGGACGAACGAACCATTGAACTGTTCAGAAAACACATTGCCCCCTCAGCCTTCCCAATTCTCCTCCATTCCTTGAATAAATGGATGACTCCATTTGCCCAATAACGCATCTTTTAGCCATAATTGGACTGTCAAGTGTGAAGAACTGGAGAGAAATCAGAACGTGTTTTCTGAGCTGGTCAGTATGAGAATCGAAATAATCAGTACTAGGATTCATTTCTAGCCAATGAGACGGTGACACATGGAAGATCTAGCCCCAATCCGAATACGCCACGTGTGAAGGCTGTTGAAAGTGGATGAGATTAGGAAGAATTGATAAATGCACCCAGAAAATTACACCCAAGCAAAATTTGATTAGAATGTAAGGAAAAAGAGTGCTACACATCTCCAAAATTACTACTCAAAATCAAATCCGGAACAAGCCCAAATTTTAGTCCCACAAGCTTATTTTCAAATATTTTCTAGGTCAAATTTCTCTATAAAAATACACCCTCTTTCTCTCTCTAAGGATCCATTCATACAACCATTATACAACCATTCTCATATGCATTATCACTGTTGGGTTCCGGATGTGCATAACGCAGCGGCAAAACAAAAATTTTGTCCAAAACGAATCCGACGATCCGTGCGTATTGGTTAAATCAAAGAAATAAATCTTAAAGATACCTTTCGGATTACGCTTAATCCGTGATCCTCAAACCATGCATATTGTCCAAGCGCCTATAAATCGGTTACCGTCCTAACCGATTTTTCGTCCGTCTAGGCCGTCTAGGTCGGATCATGCGGAAGTCATCTACCGCACACATAGTCGGTCTCCACCAAAACTCTCAACAACCCGTTCTCATCTTCTTAGGCCGAATAGATCACAAGCGCCGAAAGTACGAACGCCTCTACCGGTATCCACACGAACAAACTTCTTAAAATGGCAAGAAGAATAATATATATGCTAGTAACTTATTCTCCTCTTGCACAAGAAAACTCTTTTTATTCTTCTTATTTTATCTCACAAAAGATGTATATAATTCCTCTCATATAATCGCACTCTTTCATTTTTGTCAAACAAAAAGAAAGTACCCTTTCATAATTTTGTCATACAAATTAGAAAGTATATTTTCTCTCTTTTGTCTCACAAAAGAGAATGTGAATTAATGAGAGAGAGAATGATATGTTGTACTGAATTTGGAGTCCTCTATGTCCTTATATAGAGGTGAAGAGTCATGTCTCTTCACACTAAAAGATGTGTATGACATCACTCATTATTATCCATATGCAATCATCTAGACTCTTCTATATTACATGATCTTTTGTGCTCATAGTCTTTATATACATATATATCACATCTTATCACATAAGATGACAATATCTTTTGTGACATTCTTATACAACTCATCATATAAGTCGCTATGAGTTTGTGCGCCCATTTCAGTTTGTTTTTTGTGTGTGACCCTGTAGGTTCACTTAATGTTGGCAATAGACTTGACAGTCTATAAATCATGAGTGGACTCTAGCAAGCCATCATGAGTACCCAATTTAAGTGAATATTGGTGATCCGATTTACCTAATCAACAATCATGGATTTAGTCCCTTTGTCGCGCGATATCTATATCGATCAAAAGGCATGTAATACGCCATCCTTATATTAATCGATTAATATTTCTTGATCCCGAATTAAACTGAACAAGAACAAATTTCATTAATAACTCTTATTAATTCATTTGAGTATGGCCATACATTTCTTCAATTCAATTCATCAAGAGGCCTAAAGATAACTCTCTCATTTATGAGAGGAACAAATCCCGTCTTGATTGCACTCATCCCTCTACATGATTCATTAAATACCTAATCATAACCGATATGACTATCCGGTTAAAGGAAATGTTAGATTATATTAAAGTATAAAATTACTCATGTTGGGAACCGAGACAATCTCAAATGTTAGATTATATTAAATACTTTATGTTACAAGAATCTCTAATGACGTAAAACATGTAGTATTCTTATGACGGGTAAGTCCGTATATGGTCTCTAACATACACCTACGTTAATGACTTGATAACTCTTTATCCATGATCAGTAAAATATTATCATCAGTCAACTAACATACTGGCGTACATTTATAGCTTATACATAAATATATATTTATATGTATCCACAAGTATATTTCTCTCCACAAATATCCTATAAATGACCAGAGAGGATTTAGAATAGCATTCATAACACTTTATAGTTTTACTATCAAAGTCACGCACTTTGATGACATAAAGCTGAATTACATATTCATGGTCTATTTTAATTATACTAAAATAACCTAGACGCACATATTCTATGAAATATCATAGAATAAATATTATGTTTATTATTACAATCCATCATCTAGGTCACAAACACTTTGGCCTAGAGCATAACACCATGAATTTCCCACCTACACTAGGCCAAATCAACCAAATATCTCATACTCATTGATCTACAAGGTATTACATACCCATTGACCTAACATGATTACCATCACTTGCGGGATTGGGTTCTTAAATGGATTACCAAACATTGTCATATGCAAATACTTTGCATATTTTTATGTCCGCCATAATCTAAGAAGAACACTTTATCCTTCTCAAGTGTGTAATCATACTCTTGTTATTATTCAATGACTTTCACTAGGATAAAACTTATATGTGTTTGTTACACTTAATTCACATCACATGTAATTATGCTCCCACTGAATTTCTTGCCAACATAAGATTTATCTTTAATTTGTGATAAAACCAAACTGTTTGGTTATTTCATCAAATAAAAAAATTTCACGTAAAGATGTTTGTTTTAATTCATAAATGAATTTATTCAACTTGCAAACTCTTTTCAAAATTTACAAGATCGACAAAATTCTATAGTTGTATCATATACATACTTTCGTTTGTTTGAATTAAGAAACAACGTCTTGACATCCACTTGGCATCTTTCATAGTCATACTATGAACATATGCCCAAGAAACTTCTGAAATATATAAGCATGATGACTTGGAAAAATATTATTATAGTCTATACTATGAAGTTTCATAGTGAGACAAGATCCATATTTCAATTTAGTCCTAAGTGAGCTTTGACTCATTGCCCAGAAGTTAACTTATTTAGGTAGGAATAATTTCAATTATATCTCATACAACTCTTGAACAACATAGGATAAGCATCATATGACGTATATATCCTATCGTATTTCCCGAGCACAAGTCCAATTTAATAGCCCAGTTAAGTCAAACCATGTCTAATCATCGGCAAAATAGTACCCAACACACTCAGCTTTGGCATGACCTATATTGGCTCCCATTTCCCGCATTCTCTCCTCCTAAGATTGTCCCTACATACCCTGCTTTGGCATGACCTATGCAGGGTCGATCAGAGTATCGAGAGATTTAGACTTATGGAAGGCACTTCATAACTTAACATTATTTTGAGGGATTTTATTTAATATAATATGTTATTATGCAATCTTCAAAGAACAATACATGTACTAATAGAATAAAGATAATAACAATGATATATCATGGCATTGATCTTTATGAACTAACATAAAGATTTCCTAATATACATTTCATCTCCATGAAATTTTTCTTAGATTGTAGATGAAAATCTTATCTCCATGTATAGAAATCGATGAACTCTTTCATCGCCATGATGTGTGGTTGAAAATGAACTTGTCATCTTAATGATGTATTCATGATGGACGATGAACTCCTTCATCTCCATGATGTATGTGTTGTGCCTAATGAACTCTCTCATTATATCAACATATATCAACAAATATATCAAATATAAACATACTCATATTATGTTTTGATTATTTACCCATTTATAAAGTATATACATATATAAGGCTTATGAATGCGAATTCGGGGCGCGGCCGTCATTGTCAATATTTGATTTGGTCAACATTTGACTAGGTCAACAATCAACATTTGATAAGGTCATCCAATCAATGGTCAACATTTTGACTAGGTCATGATCAACTTTTGACTAATTTAATGGTCAACATTCAAGGGGTAAATTAGTGTAGTCAATTGTCAACAATTAATAGTCAATACAATCAATAGTCAACATAGTGGGTCAACAGTCAACTGTCAATATGGTCAACACATATTTTTCTACACATTAATTCATCATATGCATTTTTTTCATAAATTCAATGCATAACATGCAACTTTTCATGAAATAATGCATCACATGCAGCCTTTCAAAAAGGAAATTCATGGTATGCACCCTTTCATGAAGACACAACTATTCAAGAGGTCGCAACTCTTACGATTGCATCTTTTCGGTCGTACCTCTAAGTTGCGCATGTCGATTACACTCGTTAGTCGCAACCTATTGGACGTGACAGTTGGATCGCATCCGTTGGTCACAGCCTTTAGTCGCACCCTTTGGTCGCAACCTTTCGTCGCGTCTTTTGGACGTGACATTTGAATCGCATCCCTTGGTCACACCCGTTAGTCTCACCTTTTGGTTGCATCCTTTGGTCGCATCCGTTGGTTGCAACCTTTCGTCGCGTCTTTTGGATGTGACATTTGAATCGCATCCCTTGGTCACACCCGTTAGTCACACCTTTTGTTCGCACCCTTTGGTCGCATCCGTTGGTCGCAACCTTTCGTCGCGTCTTTTGGATGTGACATTTGAATCGCATCCCTTGGTCACACCCGTTAGTCACACCCTTTGGTCGCGTCCGTTGGTCGCAACCTTTCGTCGTGTCTTTTGGATGTGACATTTGAATAGCATCCCTTGGTCACACCCGTTAGTCGCCCCTTTTGGTCGCACCCATTCGTCGCAACCTTATGGACGTGACATTTGGATCGCATTCGTTGGTCACACCCTTTAGTCACACCCTTTGGGCACAACTCTTGGACTCAAATTTTGGATCGCTTTCCTGGTCGCACCTTTTAGACGCAATCCTTTGTCGTGACCTTTGGATCGTATCCCTTGGCGGCATCTTTTGGACACAACTTCTGGATCACATCTATCCATCACATCTTTTGATCGCATCTCTTGGACATAACTTTTGGATCACATCCTTTCGTCATATCCTTTGGTCGCATTCTTTGGATGCAACTCTTGGATCATATCCATTAATCGCATCTTTTCTATTAAGAATATTCAACACTTGAATACTCTATATGCAAACCTTATAATTATAAATCAAAATTATAAATGTTATCTAAATAGTATATATCACATATATACCGACTCAATTTTATCAAAACACACACGAAGCTCTGATACCACTGTTGGGTCTCGACGTGCATAACGCAGCGAAAAACAAAAATATTCGTCCAAAACCCATTCCGAGGATCCGTGCGTATCGGTTAAATCCAAGAAATAAATCTTAAAGATACCTTTCGGATTACGCTTAATCCGTGCTGCTCAAACCATACGTGTCGTCCATGCGTCTCTAAACCGGTTACCGTCCTAACTGATTTTCCGTTAGTCTAGGCCGTCTAGGTCGAATCGTGCGGAAGTCATCTACCGCACACACAATCGGTCTCCACCAAAACTCTCAACAAACCGTTCTCATCTTCTTAGGCCGAATAGATCACAAGCGCCGAAAGTAAGAATGCCTCTACCGTTGTCCACACGAACAAACTTCTTAAAACAGGAAGAATAACAATATATATGCTAGTAGCTTATTCTCCTCTTGCATAAGAAAATTCTTCTTATTTTATCTCACAAAAGATGTATATAATTCCTCTCATATAATCGCACTCTTTCATTTTTGTCATACAAAAAGAAAGCACCCTTTCATAATTTTGTCATACAAATTAGAAAGTATATTTTCTCTCTTTTGTCTCACAAAAGAGAATGTGAAATAATGAGAGAGAGAATGATGTGTTATGTTGTGAATTTGGAGCCATCTATGTCCTTATATAGAGGTGAAGAGTCATGTCTATTCACACTAAAAGATGTGTATGACATCACTCATTTTTATCCATATGCCATCATCTAGACTCTTCTAGATTACATGATCTTTTGTGCTCATAGTCTTTATATACATATATATCGCATCTTGTCACATAAGATGACAATATATTTGTGACATTCTTATGCAACTCATCATATAAGTCGCTAGGATTTTCTGCGCCCATTTCAGTTTATTCTTTCTGTGTGACCCTGTAGGTTCACTTAATGTTGGCAATAGACTTGACAGTCTATAAATCATGAGCGGTCTCTAGCAAGCCATCATGACTACCCAATCTAAGTGAATATCGGTGATCCGATTTACCTAATCAACAATCACGTATTTAGTCCCTTTGTCACGCGATATCTATATTGATCATAAGGCATGTGAGACGTTATCCTTATATTAATCGATTAATATTTCTTGATCCCGAATTAAACTGAACAAGAACAAATGACATTAATAACTCTTATTAGTTCATTTGAGTATGGCCATACATTTCTTCAGTTCAATCCATCAAGAGGCCTAAAGATATCTCTCTCATGTATGAGAGGAACAAATCCCGTCTTGATTGCACTCATCCCTCTACATGATTCATTAAATACCTAATCATAACCGTTATGACTACCCGGTAAAGGCAGTGTTAGATTATGTTAAAGTATAAAATTACTCATGTTGGGAACCGAGACAATCTCAAATCAAAGGACTATAAATAATTTATGTTACAAGAATCGCTAATGACGTAAAACATGTAGCGTTCTTATGACGGGTCAGTCCAGTATATAGTCTCTAACATACACCTACGTTAATGACTTGATAACTCTTTATCCATGATCAGGAAAACATGATCATCAGTCAACTAACATACTGGCGTACATTTATAGCTTGTATATAAATATATATTTATATGTATCCGCAAGTATATATGTCTCCACAAATATCCTATAAATGACCAGGGATGATTTAGAATAGCATTCATAACACTTTATAGTTTTACTATCAAAGTCACGCACTTTGATGACATAATGCTGAATTACATATTCATGGTATATTTTAATTATACTAAAATAACCTATACGCACATATTATATGAAATATCTTAGAATAAATATTATGTTTATTATTACAATCCATCATCTAGGTCACAAACACTTTGGCCTTGGGCATAACACCATCACTATGAATATATGCCCAAGAAAATTCTGAAATACATAAGCATGATCACTTGGAAAAATATTATCATAGTCTATACTATGCGTTTAACTTAACCACAAATCATGCATTATATGTTTGCACATTATCCATGTCCGTCTTTCTTTCAAAACCGTATTTCCATCTGATGGATCAATCAAATTCAAAACTTGATTGTCTGACATGGATTACATCTCAACTTTCAAAGTCTCTAACCATTAGAGCCATGACTCATCATAGTATATTAGTTTAATGTGGCTCATCATCTATGAGTATCATATCTTATCATCGGTCACGAAAAATCAATATTTTTCGGTCCTACGATAAATTCCAATAGATCTACATGAATACACTTATGTTATATACTTAGACTCTTCAACTCTTGAGAGTCTAATTGATTAATTACAGACTCAACCACTAGTTGAAATCTGAATTAATTTCCATCCGAGCATTACGGTCAGTATGTAGAATTTGAACTTTTCAAATTTACTCCCACTAAATCTTTTGGAAACATACTTTCCAAAGAGATATAATTTTCAAGTAACAAATATTTTGTTCTCATATTAATTATAGAAGTAATGTCATTTACTTTTCTTAGGATATCAACAAACAAGTATTAATCTGATTAAATGCATGATGCCTCAAATAAGTATTATATCCTCAGATTTTTAGTAAAGATAATCTGCTACACCTATCAGTCCATATCTCATATGAAGTCTTTATAACCGCTTTAGAGTTTAGATGGAATAATGTTTAGTATAAACGTAATAAGAATATAACCCCCAAAGAAATAGAAGATATGTTTGACTCATCATGATCGAACTATATCTAATAAAATTCGATATCATTATCCTGATCATCAAACACATGGTTCTCGACTCCTCGATCTCATCGAAGAAATTTGATTTTTCAAAGCCAAATTTATTGTCTACTTCATTATTTGAAAGTTTTAAACTTTTCAAAATATTCAAATTTATTGTTTGAATAAAGTGATGAAGTAGTTTTCTCTAGCACCTTCACTCATTGACCAACATATATCACTATGTATGAGATCCAATAAGTAACTTTCTTTCACCTTACTTTGTGAAAGACGTATATATCATCTTGTCTAATAAATAAGTTACACATGTTTCAAATGATTCAAAATCAAATGAATTTGAAAATCCATCTTAATGGATTTAATAAATATTCATCTTATTTATGTAGACCAAGCGACAATGCTAGATTTAAATTCTTAATATTAATGTTATAGATGAACTTATAATTATCTTGTTCGATATAACACATAAGATAATTTTTCTATTCGAACATTTCCAAAGAAAATTGACCTTTGTGAATGGTGAAATTATTATTCTCAATAATAAATTAATGACCATTCATAGTTTAACTCGAACTATAGATAATACAAAATTTATTGTCGACATTAAATAACAATTATTTATGTCGACGATAAGTCTAAAAAGGCAATGTAAATAAATGAGTTACTTGAGAAAATACAATGACTTTTGCTACATTTGTCACACATATGTTAACATCATATTTACTCAATAGTCTTCAAGTTAGTCAGCACATTTTCACAAATGTGTGATTCACATCGTGTATCTAGTACACATGATGTAAAACATACAAGTTAATTTCTATAACAAGAATACTTCAAGCGGTAGTCACACTACCCTTCCTTTCCCTTTTCATATCTTCTTGAGAGACTATTGTCTCTTTCCATGAACCGTTCATTGTGAAAAATACCAACTTCTTATTTAAGGCCGAAACCCGGCAACATCTTGCCCTTACCTTTGGGAGTACTTTTTACGGTCTTTTTAAGCATGAGAACATTATTGACAACACTTGTCCATATTCATTTTAACGATTATAATCATCTTATGCTATCTATCCTTCTCAAAGACCTATCGTGAGACATAAATAGATATACTATTCGATGTGAATAATATATAAAGTCTATTATTATTTAAATATTTCATATAATGGCTCCTACTATTTTTAATCAAATCAATAACCCTCAATCGCATAGATTCGGAAACTTTCAATCCTTGAATTTTCATAGTGAGACTAGATCCATATTTCAATTAAGTCCTAAGTGAGCTTTGGTCGCACCTCTTGGTCACAACCATTCGTCACAAATATTTTGAATGTGACATTTGGATTGCATCTCTGGGTCATACCCTTTGGTCGCATCTGTTGGTGGCATCTGTTGTTCACAACTCTTCCATTAGTCCCAACTTTTGGAACATATTCTTTGGTTGCACCTTTTAGACACAACTCTTGTATTGCACCCGGTGGTTGCAACTCTTGCTCGCGCCTCTTGATCACCATTTTGGATGTAACTTTTAGATCACATCTATTCGTTGCATTTTTGGATCAAATCCGTCCATGAAATCAAGTTATGAGATTTTGTCATGTCACGTGACAAGGCTTCAATAGTAATCAAATAAATCTAGATTTATTTCATGATCATATCTCTTATTTGAAACTTTTGGATATATCTTTTATTTTACTTCAATTCTTACAAATGGTTTTTGGAGTTACACATTTTCACAAAGCTATGAATCATATGTACCCTTTCGTGAATTTAGTACCTCACATGCATCTTTTCATGAATTAGTGCATCACATGGATCTTTTCATGACTTGAGAAGGATAAGCTCAATGGGTCTAACTTCATTGACTGGTTTAGAAACCTGAGAATTGTTCTCATGGCTGACAATAAAACTGTATGTCATAGAAGAGGCTTACACAAAGGAACCAGAACAGGGAGCCACAATGGCTTCCCGAGATGCGTATGCTAAATACATCTAGGACGACACGGAGATAGCTTGTCTCATGCTAGCGACCATGACCTCCGAGCTTCAGAATCAACTGGAGGACATGGTGTAATGTGTATTTTTATACACATTTTTAGGGTTTTTATCATATAAAATTCACCATTAAATCACCTAAATGTATGAAAAATGTTTAAAATTAATAAAAAAATATTTTTTGAAACTGTTAATATACTTTTGTGTGATTTTTCAGGTAAAGAAACCAAGAAAACGATAATTGCACGACTTGGTGAGAAGTCAACTCCAAATGAATGACCGATTCGCAAATCATGGGCCAAAGATGGCCGAATTCTCGACAAATCTTCGCGAAAACCCTACACACATTTCTCCAAAATTCTTATAACCCTTATCCGCCGACCATCCAAGCCAAAATCTACAAAATCCACAAAAAGACGAAAAGTCAAACCCGAGAAATCGTCGAGATGACCAAAAGCCAACTCTCCCAAAAGAGGTCAAACTGTGTTTCAAATCGAAGAGCACGATGATACGAATCCAGCGGTAAAAACCTCACGAAAAAAACCTTCTAGAACTCCCAGAAAATGCGATACAAGATCTGGTCAACCTTGGTCAAAGTCAACGTCTGACCAAGGTCAGACTTTCTCTCGACCAATAACAATGAGACACGTGTCTCCATTGTTCATCGAAAAACTCAAATCAGTGCAGAAAAGAATTAGGGTACAAGGACTAATTTTTGGGTCAATCAGCTCATGACACGTGACGTCTCAGTTAGAAATCAATGAACCAAAAAGTGACACGTGGCTAATATCGTTATCATCAGTATTGGGAAGGACACGTGGAAATTTCTCACAAGGGGAGCATTCTTGTACTGATAATCCGTGCAACAGATTCTTAACAAACGGGCAAATCATAGTTTGACACGTGGCGCATCTCATCACCCCGAAACGCATCCTGTGAAACGCATTTCCAGTATTCTCTCCGGTCCTTTTGAGGCTGCACGCCTCCATTTACATATGAACACGCGAAAGAGAGAGTACTAGACCATCTGTTGCGCTGAACCGGAGAAGAAAGCTCAAGCATTTTCTACAGTTGCTGACAAGCGTCAGTACGAGATTTTTCTTTGGCCAATGAAAGAATGATACGTGGCATATCTGTTTCAAAATTTGCAGCTCGTCAGTACGAGGATTCTATTCTCCGCCTATCACGTGTTGCCACGTGTCAAAATGCATTTTTACAGATGGTTGACTGGACACGTGGCAAACTCTGGTTCGTTGGGGTAGATTCAATAATTTAGTGCGGGCTAATCATTTCTCGCCACGTGTATAGTGTGTTGAATTTGGATAAAGTTGAGGGATATTGATAAATGCACCCAGAAAATTACACCCAAGTAGAATTTGAATAGAATGAAGGCAAGAGAGTGCTAAATACCCCCCAAATTACTAATCAAAACAGAATCTGGATCAATCTCAATTTTTAGTCCCACAACCCTATTTCCAAATATTTTCTAAGCCAAATCTATCTATAAAAATGTACCTCTTTTCTCTCTCTAGGACCCGATTCATACATCCCTTCTCATATCCATTATTCATTCATCCCTTCTTCCATCCATTCTCTCATACATTCTCACACCACTGTACATACCACTCTTCTTCTTCCTCTTTCTCCATGGATGACCTTCTTTAAGGTTGTCCAAAAACCTAATTTCTTTTTGGTGCCTTGAGATAAAAGGGAGCCAAGCTTCAAGAGGGAAGTCTCGTTCTAGAAGGAGCGAAATTTGAAAGAAGATTCAAATCGACCAAGGAGGGTCTAGTTTGAATCTCCATTATTTGGTTTGATTAATTTTCTCTTCTTTTTCCTTATTTTTTCTCTCTTTTGTTGAATTAATAATTTGTCAAGCATGTGTGTAAATTTTGTTTGTGTGTGCATGGTTGAGTAATTTTTTGTAGGGAAAGACTTTTTGTATAATTTGTGATAAAATCTTGTGTTTAATTTGGGCATTTCTTTTTTTTGGTTTAAGAAGATTAGCTTAAGAACACCTAAATTGTTTAGTTAAATTATTTGAAAGAATATATTTGATTCAAAACTTGAATATTAAATTAATTCTAATTAGAAGATTAGTTCTGATTTCAATTGTGACCACTTGGAAGAGGTTTTTCTGATTAAGTTAGGCTTTAAATCGAGTTTATGTAAAACTTGAAAGTGGAAGTTTTTGAGTTGAACTTAATCTTTGATTTATTAATTGATCAATTTTTGGAAGGAAATTTATCAAATCTTGCTTTTTGAACCATATAAATAAATTGCCACTTTTTTTATTAATAATTTACATGTTATATAAATTGTCATAATTTCCCTACAAATTTTATTAACTTTTAATATAAAAAAAATATTTACTTTCTTTTATTATTTTCGTGCACTTGTTTCTATCATCTTCAACAACTTCATCATACACATTTTTATTGTTCTAATATCATAACCCTTGGAATTTGTATAAGCACTTAGCACTTGAAATTGATTTGTGAACTTATTTTACTTAAGGCCAGTCTCCATGTGTTTGACACCCTAAACTCAATACCAGGTATACACTTTGTGAATGAATTAGGAAAAGTTATAAATTATTTTGTTAACATGTGATTACACCACGACACATTTTCGCATAGTTACACATGGGTGCTTACGATATGATTGTAACTCTCAAATAAATATTCCAAGAGCAAGCTAGAGTTGAGCGCTACAAAGCGACCATCTCTCTGACTGACACGAAGATGGTTGAAGGTTCATCTGTGAGTGCTCATGTACTCAAGATGAAGAGCTATCTTGATCAATTGGAGATGCTTGGTTCAGCTATGCCCAGAGAATTGGCTGTTGAAATAATTCTCGGGTCGTTACCTCCTAGTTTTAAGCAATTCATCATGAACTATAATATGCATCAAATGGAGAAATCGATCATGGAGTTGCATGGATGCTTAAGAACGCACAGGAGGACATGAAGACAAATGTTGTCAAAGATGTCCTAATGGTTCACAAGGAAAAAGATAAGAAGACCGGGAACAAGGGCAAGGGTAAAGGCAAGGTGTTGCCTAAACCTAAGATCAAGAAAGACAAGAGGGGAATTTGCTTCCATTGCAAAAAGGTTGGCCATTGGAAGAGAAACTACAAACTCTATAAGGACGAAATTATGAAGGGTAGTGTGACTACCGCTTAAGTTATTTTTGTTATTGAAACTAATTCGCGTACTCCAAAATATTGAGTATTGGATACAAGATGTGGTACTCATATTTGTAATGATGTGCAGGGACTACAAAGGAGTAGAAGATTAGCTAAGGGCGAAGTCGACCCTGCGTGTGGGAAATGGAGCAAGAGTTGCTGCATTAGCCGTAGGAACTTATTTATTGACTTTGCCTAGTGGAATTGTATTAGTACTTAATAATTGTTATTTTGTGCCTGCTATGAGCAGAAATATTATTTCTATTTCTAGTTTAGCTTTGGATGGTTATAAATTTGTTATTGAGAATAATAATTGTTCTATCTTAAAGGATAATCTCTTCTATGGAAATGTTATATTAGAAAGGGGTCTTTATGTGCTAGATCTTAAGAAAGAGAATTACAAGTCCATATATATCATTAATACTAAACGATTTAAACCAAATGACGCAAATACGACATATCTCTGGCACTGTCTCTTAGGCCATATAAATGAGAAACACATTTCTAAACTCCACTCTCATGGACTTTTAGACTCATTTGATTTGGAATCATTTGAGACGTGTGAGTCTTGTTTACTTGGCAAGATGACTAAGAAACCCTTTACAAAAGTTGGTGTAAGGGTTAATGACTTATTAGAACTCATACATACTGATGTATGTGGACCAATGAGTACGCCGGCTAGAGGTGGGCATCGGTACTTCATAACTTTCACGGACAAGTTCAGTAGATATGGTTATGTCTAACTAATGAAGCACAAGTCTGAATCCTTTGAAGTGTTCGAAGAATTTAAGAATGAAGTACAAAATCAACTTGGCAAGAAGATTAAAGCACTTCGATCTGATCGAGGAGGTGAATATCTTAGTCAGGAATTTGAGGATCTTCTCAGAGAATATGGAATAGTTTCACAACTGACTCCTCCAGGAACTCCTCAGTGGAATAGAGTGTCCGAAAGGAGGAATCGAACCTTATTGGATATGGTTCTATCGATGATAAGTCAAACGAGTCTTTCAATGTCTTTCTGGGGTTACGCTCTTGAGATTTCCGCATTCGTACTGAACAGGATTGCATCCAAAGCAGTTCAAAAGACGCCATGTGAGATGTGAACGGGGAAAAGCCCCAAGTTGTCTTTTCTTAAAATTTGGGGATGTGAGACTTCTGTCAAACGACAATTTCCCGATAAACTCGGACCCAAATCTAAAAAGTTCCTATTTGTGGGGTATCCTAAGGAAACTAAAGGATATTACTTTTACCATCCATTGGAGAACAAAGTGTTTGTTGCTCGCAATGGAGCCTTCTTGGAAAGAGAGTTTGTCTCTATGAGAAGCAGTGGGAGAAAAGTACAACTTGAAGAAATTCGAGACCCACCTATAGTTGCAGAACCTATGACGGAGGAACAAACAAGCTCTCAAGGAGTTGGTGAGCTTGAAACACAACAGACTCAATGTAGATCTAGTAGGATTCATCATGAGCCCAAGAGATATGAATTTCTCATGTCTAATGATGATGATGTGACATTCATAGATGATGAACCCACGTCCTACCAAGATACTATGAAGAGTCCTGACTCTCAGAAATGGTTAGAGACCATGAGAGCTGAGATGCAATGCATGCAAGACAATCAAGATTGGAATTTGATTGACCCATCCAAACGCTTGAAGACCATCAGATGTAAGTGGGTCTTCAAGAAGAAGATTAACATGGATGGAAAGGTACAAACATACAATGCAAGACTTGTGGCGAAAGGTTTCAAACAAGTTTACGGTATTGACTATGACGAAACATTCTCACCTGTAGCTATGCTTAAATCCATCAGAATTCTATTAGCCATAGCAGCATATTATGACTATGAAATATAGCAAATGAATGTCAAAACAGCTTTCCTAAATGGAAATCTGACTGAGGACGTGCATATGATGCAACCCGAGGGTATTGTCGATCCTAAGAATTCTTGGCAAGCACTACAACAATGTAAGCATACAACGACATTTTTAACGTAGCATTGAATTATATCCCACTGTCGGCTCTTGTAAAAATGGCATTAAATACTAATTGCTCCAGTATTATTAGGAACAATAGTATTTGATATGAAATCCTAATAATAAAATATACAATGGCCTATAAGTCTAAATTCTCCTAATGAGATTAGACTGTAGGTTTTATTAATGCCGCCAATATAATATAACTACATGAGAAAATGCCATCTAATACCTATTGTTGTTGTATTATGTTCATGATATTTTTTTCGGAAGCGGGCCATGAATCCATCCCAAATTTCATTTCCCACATATTTTTCGTTTCGTGTTCCCTCCTTTTATTTTCACTCATTACTTTTATATTTTTACTTTACCCAACTCTAAGTCCTAGTGTGAGCGCAATACAGAATGAATCTTTCATTCTCTCTCCACCCTCTACTCCAGCTCTCTCCCTCTCCAAACCGCATTGATCTGTTAGATCTCTCTCTATCTCTCTCTCTCCCTGAATATTTGTCTCTCTCTCAAAATCACTTTCTTTTCAAGAAGATCTTAGTTGTTGTTTTCCCCCAAATTCTTAAGAAACCCTTGTTTTTACTTCCCCCAAATTCTGACGAAACCCTAGTTTCATTTACTTCTTTCTTACTCAACATTGGTTCGTACCAACAAGATGGTTCGCAAATTGACTAGAGGAAAGGCTTCTCGGAAGCTAATCGCCACCAAGGCCACGTTCAAATCTGTTCCAACGACAGATAGTGTGAAGACGCACTGAGCTTTTGATTCATAAGTACAGGCCTGGTACTGTCATTGTACGATCCGTAAGTACCATAAGAACACTGAGCCTGTAAGTGGTCTTTTGTAATTAGGTCTGAGAAATAAAGTCATTTTTTCACCTTTAATCTGAAGTTGTTCTTCTTCGAACGTTTCTATCTGGGTTCACATATTTCTCTCAATTCGGAAACTGAGATGCATTTTTTTAATTACTCAAATATATTCAATTTTTGTTTAATTTTATTAGAAAATTCATGCCGTTTTTCAACTGGAATGTCAAATTTGTCCTCCAAATTAAGTTTGCAAAATTTTCCCTTGGCAGCAGAAATTATTACGAGTCCGAGTTAATTTTCAGTTGAGAGTTACAGAAGGTGCAAACATAATGTATGGACTTTTTAATGTATTTTTTATAAATGCTTTCTTCCTAGGAAAAAAATAAGTACGGGATCCAAGAGGAAACCACAGTTACGCTCAAATCAAAGCAAGAAATGAACAAAATTGACTAATTAAAAGTTTGCACAAGCGTAATTAGATGAATCCGTACAAGTCATCTATCAAGTACATGTATTATCACCGCTATCTTTCCTGAATTTGGCCAAACAAAACTTCTAGGTTTAATTTTTTACTTCACTATTTATTTATTTATTTAACTAAACTTGTATTTTCTAATGTGTATTGGTTCTGGTCACTATTTATTGCCAGTTCTGTTATGGTTCAATATTGTTCAGAAACTTAGAATCAAGAATTCTGATTATTTCATATGTTTTATTAAGACTTTGGTTGACAATTCAATGTTTCAAAATTTAATAATATTGTATAACACAGATGACCAAAGAATTGGATGGAACTTTGGATTCCTTTGAAGATGATCTACTGATTGCTGCTCTTTTCCTGAAATAAATATTACTTAGGTGAATACTATAATTATTTCTATATATATGACTATGAAATTATTTTATTTATTCATTGTAGTTAGGAAATATTTATTCATTTGTTTAATTTTTTAAGAACAAAATTGTAGGAAACTCATAATAATATCAGATTTAGTATTCTAGAGGCTACCCATTTTTGGTGATTTTGATTCCAATAAGCAGGTGTATTAATTCTATCATGTTATCCAATAAATACCCAATTATATGATTCGTACCCTGTCTTTTATAATTACATAATTACTTGTCATCATTAGGGTTTCAATTATACTCTGATGTGTTCAATTTATGCAACTAACCTAAGTTTTACTAAACATTGCATCAGGTAACCTTGAGTTATTAGATTATGCCTCTATTAGTCCTCATCCATAACCCATTTTCGCCATTTAGTCAATTTTGTTTCTTATTATTTTTAACGTATTATTTATTTAATTCTTTTTCCTCATTCTAGGCCAATCAACTTCATGCTAGTAGAAGACGTGAAAGGAATTAAGGGATGATGTGATGGTTTGATATAGCATATCAATTATTCTGTTGGTATGAGAATTTAGGGTTTATATAGTTTCCTAATTTAGTATTATGATAGGGTTAAAAATACCACCTTGGTATGGAGATTTAGGGTTCAGTCGATATATTGTTTGATGTTATTTACATTTAATTTCTTACAACTAATGATGAGATGTTTTATAAGATGTAACAATACAAATTTCATGAATTTACAAATGTTAAAGTATGTTGTGGCTGTATTTGATATCATTATATAGTGCTTAATGTATTTATTTAAGTGGCATTTTGTGATTATAAAATGTATAGGCCTTCTACTGTGTATTATATAGTATTCATTTTTAAATGTTGCTTTTGTAGTATTGTATATATTTTAAAATGTTGTTTTTTATTATACTGCGGCATTTGATTATTTATATTAGATACCATTACATAGCATTATGAAATGATGTAATGTGCAATCCATAATGCTAGCAATCAGTGTTGTTTTGATCTAAGGTGGGATTTGCAAAAGTTGGATTTCTTATGATATGTGACATTCAATATTGCTACCAAACTTAATATTCATTAGCGGGACTGATTAATGCTCTCAAATGTCTTTTTCCGGGATTTAAAAAAATGCATCGGCAACTTTTAGTGAGAGCCACCTAGAGAGCAAATAAACCAAATGCCGCCGAAATATATGGTAGCATTAAAATCTGCATTTACTAGCATTTTATAATGTCCTTGAATACTAATATTGTTGTAGTGAAGGTTTGCAAGCTTCAGAAATCCATCTATGGATTGAACCAAGCATCTTGAAATTGGAACCTTCATTTTGATGAAGTCATCAAAAGATTTGGTTTTACCAAAAGTGAAGGTGAGACTTGTGTTTACATGAAGTTTAGTGGGAGCATGGTAGTTTTCTTGGTACTTTACATAGATGACATATTACTCATGGCAAATGACGTCCCAACATTATTGAACGTCAAGAAATGGTTGAGAGATAAATGGTTGAGAGATAATTTCTCAATGAAAGACCTAGGAGACACCTCCTACGAGCTAGGAATCAGGATCTATAGAGATAGATCTAGAAGACTTATAGGTCTGAGTCAAAGTACATACAAAAACAAGGTCACAAAACGGTTCAGAATGCAAGAATCCAAGAAAGGATTTTTGCCCTTGTCATATGGTGTTTCTCTCAGTAAGACACAGTGTCCTACAAGTGAGCAGGAACGAAGACGCATGAATAAGATCCCATATTCTTCGGCTATAAGATCTATCATGTATGCCATGATATATACTAGGACAGATGTGTCATACTCATTGAGCGCAACAAGCAGGTTTCAGTCTAATCTAGGTGAAAGTCACTATATAGTTGTTAAAAGAATCCTTAAGTACTTATGAAGAACTAAGGACCTATTCCTAGTCTATGGAGGTGTGGAAGACGAGCTCGTTGTAAAGGGTTACACCGACGTAAGCTTCCAAACAACTCAGACGACTTTAGATCACAATCAGGTTATTTATTTTGCCTAAATTGAGGCACAGTGACATAGAAGAGTTCCAAGCAATATACTGTAGCAGATTCTTCAACAGAAGCAGAGTATATAGCCGCTGCAAAAGTGGCTAAAGAAGCCATTTGGATAAAGAACTTTTTGGAGGAGCTAAGACTAGTTCCGAGCATCTCGGAACCAGTGGATCTATGTTGTGACAACAACGGAGTGATCGCACAAGCAAAGGAACCGAGATCTCATCAAAAGTCCAAGCACATATTGCGACGCTTCCATCTAATTAGAGAGATCATACAAAGGGGTGATGTCAAAATGTGTAGAGTGCCATCGGACGACTATGTCGCTGATCCATTAACTAAACCACTCCTACAAGCGAAGCATGAGGGTCATGTTAGGTCTATGGGCATAAGATGCTTAGATTTGGCCTAGTGCAAGTGGGAGACTGTAGGATTAGTGCCCTAGGCCAAATGTATTTATGCTAGGAAATAGATTATGTATTAAGACATTATTATTTATTAAATAAAGGTTGTTTCTTATATATCTGTGCATATGGGTTGTGAAGGTAAATTTCTTATATCAACCAGGAATGTCACTTCGGGTTCATCTCATCAGAATAAGTGATTCCGATAGTTGAATTGTGAACCAACGAATGACATTCTAAACCGTCCCTAGTGATATGTGGGATGTTTATAGAGATAAACATACTTCAAGTAAGAAGCTACATATCTACACTAGTATATTCGCAGACCGAATGATCATGTTCTGCTAATCATGGACATAGGGATGTCAAGTTTGGAATATAGGTTCGTGTTAGAGAACACGTGCTGGACTGACCACACTATGAGAGTATACATGGTATATGTCATTACTGATTCTCATATGAATAGTGTGCTTGTTCCTACGACCTGAGATAACCATGGATTCCTGCATGTGGAACTGCACTTTAATATGATCCTACGTCATTCGTAACGGGATGATTATTAAGGTCATCATTAGGTATGCACTGAATCATGACGAGGAATGTGAGTGACCAAGATCGGATTTGTTCCTCTCAACAAGTGAGAGATATCTCTGGGCCTCCTGATGAACTAGGCCTGAAGAAAATGCATGGCCATGCTCAAAATGGATTAACATGAGTTGTTAATATCATTTTGTATTTACTCAGTCTAATTCTCGATCAGGAAAGAGACTTTGATCAAACTCAAGGATGACATATTACCGTGCCTTGTGATCAAGACATATATCGTAGAGCAAAAGAAATAATCAAATGTCTATTCAGATAAGTTTATGATCGCTGATCATTTCATTTAACATGGATAGTCGTGACATCAGTCTAGAGGTTACTCATGACTTACGATCTTTAGAAGATCATTGCCAGCATTAAATGGAACCTACACGGTCACACAATGAACTCCATTCGTACAGGATGAAAATACCTCAATAACAATTATACATGTGATGTATAAATGGGCGAAGGAATAAATCAAATATTGGATATTTTATTGTGCTGGAATTACTGTTCATGCTTTCGAACGGAACACATATGATATGTGCTGATTTTCTTGGCGGACAAGCATCATTTATATGGAAACGATGGTGCGTTCAAAGCAGGAATTACTGTTCACACGGCAGACAGGATTTGTTTCCTTAACGAAAGTTACCATTCTTTAACCCCTCTCTCTAGTAGAAATAAAGGGGTCGCCCCCTCTATTCGACAAACAATTCAAGAAGCCTTAGATGCAGTCTATTACACAGAAAAGAGAGAGAAAGTTTTGAGAGATTTTCGAAAAGTATTTCCGGACTTGTCTAGCCAAGTCCGGTTATTTCATACATCTGAAGTTCGCGTGGATACGAGTAGAGGTTCTCTATCTTGAGAACTTGCGAGCGATCGATCTTCATCCCTAAGAGAAGCAAGGAGGTCGCGAGTCGAGCTTCAGGAAGGAGAAGGTTCCAAGTCAGAAAAGTTCAGACCTACATCAATTCTTCATCTCGCGGATTAGGAAGATCCGAGATATATATTTTAATAGTTAATCTCGTACTTTTATTCCCTTAATGTAGATCCTAGGGCGGGTTAAGTCTATAGGTTCCGCTGCCATGTAACCTACATGGCTGTGGATTTCCCAACAGTTCCAACTTTCGATTTCACTTCTCGGTCCTTCATCTAGTCACATAAGTACTAGAAATTACATGGACATTTGAAGTTCAAGTAAAAGGTAAAATCATGCAAAATTAATCTCAACAATAGAATCGTAAGCAAGAAATAGATATAACAAGATCAATCAAGGTTTAACTAGATGGCTGTATCAACCGTAAAAAAGGATTTAGCTAGAACAAATAAATTATAAAATTGATACCTCAAGTTCAAGAGATTAAAATATATAAAACAAATTGGATGAACATTTCTCTTGACTTCTTCTTATTGCATAGGATACTTCTAGCTTGTAAGTGCGGATGCGGATGTGGAGTCGAGGGGGCGGCAAAGATGGTGCATGTGGTGGAGCCTCCCTCTGACGAGGGTATGGTGAGAGAGGCAGCTTGGGTTTGGTAGCAAGAGAGAGTAGTGGGTGAATATGGGTCAGTAAGTAATCCTCGTGATGTATATAGAATGTCTCATTTTATAGGCATGGGGAGGTTAGCGATTTATGAAAAGTGGATGGGAAGAGAATTATAATCTCAGAAATGATCTTTCCTTTTTGGGGGTGAATAGGTGTAAAAAGTGCGTAAGTGTTGGAATTTTGCATCGTTTACTTTGATTTTTTATTGGAGTGAGAATTGAGGATCGATATAGATCGGGGGAATTAATATCAAAGATCAAAAATATTGATTTGCTTTTGCTTTGGGCAGAGAAGAAACAAAAAGAGAGAGAGAAGGGGAAAGAGACAAAAGTTGATTTTTATATTTCTTTTTCATTACAAATGAGAGATTGAGGCGGTGGTTCACATCCCAGTCATAGCTCCTCTTTATGTTATTTTTAATGGCACACTTTCTTGGCATCCCTTATTACACCCTTTCATTTACACCCATACAAATCATCTCTTCAAGGCATCCTAATTGTTATAGGCCTTGAGCCTTTATTGCATCACACAAATACAAATATAATTTAAATAAAATATTAAATAACAAAAGCATTAGTTTTAATACTATCCCTTAATACTTTTGCTCGTTATCCCCATTAATTCTCGGAAGTGAATAAACTCTTTTTTCGAAGTGCTTTGGTGAAGATATCCGCCAACTGATTAGTCTTGATATGCTTAATAAAGACTTCATCATCTATGACCACCTCTCGAATAAAATGATGCTTGAGCTTGATATGCTTTGTGCAGCTATGGAAGACATAATCTTTTGACATAGCTATCGTGAAATTATTATCACATAAGAAAATAGTAGCTTGGACTTTATTCTCCCCCATATCTTCTAACACCTTTCTTAACCAAGTAATTTGTCGTGTGTCTTAGTTTTCCGACACATACTCCGCTTCCGCATTGGAAAGTGCTAATCTCTCTTGCTTCTTTGAATCCCACGAGAATACACCCCGATCCAATACTGGATGCGTAACTAGATGTGCTTCTCATATCACCCGCACTACCGGCCCAATCACTATCACAAAATCTAAATAATTCTATTTCTCTTTTTTCATTTTTCTCGGGTACCTGGTATATTTTTCATGAGACCAAAATCTTGCATACCTGCTATATAGCGTAACACCCTCTTCTCTACAACCATATGAAATTTACTCGGTTGATTTATAAACCGAGATAATAATCCCGATGCATATATAATAATAGGTCTTATAATGGCGAGATATAATAAGCTACCAACTAAGTTTCTCTATACCGATTCATCGGTATCACCACTACTATCTTCTTTTGTCAATTTTTCATTCACCAATAATAGTGTCGTCATCGGATTTCAATTCTCCATTATAAATTTTTGAGAGAATACTTTGAGCGTATTTCTTTTGAGAAATAAAAATGTCATCTTTGTTTTGATCTATTTCAATACCTAAGAAATAATGAAGTAACCCCAAATCATTAATCTCGTATTTCTTCAACATCTCATTTTTAAATTCTTGCACCATCGTTTCATCACTTATGGTAACTATTAAATCATCGACACAAAGGGAAAAGATAATCATACCATTTTTGTCTTGTTTGATGTAGAGAGTTGGTTCACTCGGTCTTCTTTTAAACTCTTTATTGGTGAGTTATGTATCAATATTGCTATACCATGTGCGGGGGTACTGGTTTCAACCTGTACAAGGATTTCTTCAAATTGTACACTTTATCTTCTTTTCCTTTAACCACAAACCCTTGCGGTTGCTCCACATACACTTCTTCTTTTAATACTCCATTTAGAAAAGTGGATTTTACATCAAGTTGGTATAGTTTCCAACCTTTTTGTGTCGCTAAGGAAATCAACAACCTAATAGTTTCATGCCTCGCACCCGGTACAAATGTCTCTTTTGGTGTTTCAACCAACTCCCATGTGTCATTTTCCTCAATCATTTTTATTTCTTCTTCCATTGCATTTCTCCAGACCTCTTCTTTTACCGCTTTCTCAAAACATTCTGGTTCAATAACACGAAACTTGCAATATAAATAAATATCATTTAAATTTCTAAATCATTGTTTCTTTACCGGGGATGTTTAGTTTGGCGTAGAGAAAATTGATTCAACATTACTCGGAGGAAATTGTGCTATTTCCTCTTTTTTCAACATTACTTTTATTTTCATCTTCGGCTTCTTGTGCGCCACTTTTTTCTTTTTGTACCGACCAACTTTTTCCTTCCAATCCAACTTTTTCTCTTATTAAAAATCACATCTCGACTTATGATTGTTTATTTTTTTAATTAAATAGTTTATGACCGTTTGATTGAGAGCTATAACTGATGAAAATATATTTGCAAGTGAGTCACGGATGACATTCTTCCACCCGATTACATTTCAAATGGGGTTTAATCTCTAACGGCTTTTGTTGAACATAGGTTTAACAAGTAAACCGTCATTTTCATCTCATCTACCCAAAATTTTGATGGAACGTCTTTTTCATTTAATATCGCTCGACACATCTTCATATTGTTCTATTTTTTTCTTTTGGCAACACTGTTTTGCTCAAATGTATAAACAACGATCAATTATCTTTCTAGACCAATATTTTCATAGAAAATTCTCAAAATCTTTTGAGTTGTATTCACTACCTCTATCACTTCTTCATTTTTTTTAATTAACCAGCCACTTTGCCGCTCCACCATAATTTGAAACTTTTTGGAAATATTGACTACCTCGGATTTTTATCTCATGAAATTGTAGGATTAGTGCCCTAGGCCAAATGTATTTGTACTAGAAAATGGATTATGTATTAAGACATTATTATTTATTCAATAAAGGTTGTTTCTTATATATTTGTGTGTATGGGTTGTGAATGTAAATCTTATATCAATCAAGAATGACACTTCGAATTCACGTCATCAGAATACGTGATTCTGATAGTAACTGTGAACCAACGAATGACATTCTAAACTGTCCCTAGTGATATGTAGGATGTTTATAAAGATAAACATACTTCAGGTAAGAAGCTACATATCCATACTAGTATATTCGTAGGCTGGATGATCATGTTCTGCTGATCATGGACATAAAGATATCTAGCCTGGAATATAGGTAAGTGTTAGAGAACACGTACTGGACTGACCACACTATGCATGATATATGTCATTAGTGATTCTCATATGAATAGTGTGTTTATTCCTACGACTTGAGGTCACCATGGATTCCTGTATATGTGGAACTGCATACTTTAATATGATCCTACGTCATCCGTAATGGGATGATCATTAGGGTCATCATTAGGTATGCACTGAATCATGACGAGGAATGTGAGTGACCAAGATGGGATTTGTTCCTCTATTCATGAGGGAGATATCTCTGGGTCCCCTAATGAACTAGGACTGAAGGAAACGTATGGCCATGCTCAAAATGGATTAACATGTGTTGTTAATATCATTTTATATTTACTCAGCCCAATTCTCGATCAGGAAAGAGACTTTGATCAAACTTAAGGATGACATACTTCCATGCCTTGTGATCAAGATATATATCGTAGAACAAAAGTAATAAGCAAATGTCTATTCAAATAGGTTTATGATCGCTGATAATTTCATTTAATATGGGTAGTCATGACATCAGTCTAGAGATTACTCATGACTTACAATCTTTAGAAGATCGTTGCCAACGTTAAATGGAATCTACATGGTCACACAATGAACTCCATTCATACGGGACGAATATGCCTCAAAATAGTTGTACATATGATGTATAAATTACTGAACGAAATAATCAATTATTGGATAATTGATTGAACAAAAAAGTGTCATTCCGTTGACAACAGAATAGTTCCGTTCCCAATGGAATATATATGGAAACTGTAATAACCTTAGCTCCCAAGTATTCCGTTATTGAAATACCTATTATGTTGGCAACAAAATAGTTCCGTTGGCAACGGAATAGGAGCAAATTAGGATTTTTAGTTATGGTAACTGAGCATTCATTCGCCTCTCTCTCTAGTACAAATAGAAGGGCAGAGTCTCTCTATTTGAGACACAATGCTGAAGCCATAGAGGCCATCTATTACACAGAAAAGAGAGAGAAAGTTCTGAGAGATATTCGGAAAGTATTTCCGGACTTGTCTAGCCAAGTCCGGTTATTCCGTTCGTCTGAAGTTTGCGTCGATACAAATAGAGGTTCTCTATCTTGAGACCTTGCGAGCGATCGATCTTCATTACTAGGAGAAGCACGGAGGTCACGAGTTGAGCTTCAGGAAGGAGAAGGTTGCAAGTCAGAAAAGTTCAGATCTACATCTGTTCTTCATCCCGCGGATCAGGAAGATCCGAGGTATAAATTTTAATAGTTAATGTCGTACTTTATTCCCTTAACGTAGATCCTAGGGCGGGTTAAATCCATAGGTTCCGCTGCGCATGGAACGTATATGGCTATGGATTTCCCAACAGTGGCATCAGAGCGTTCGTTAAGAAAATAATCGTCGATTACATTTTTAAAATTTAGTAAATTCTCATATAATAAATTTTAGGATTTTGAAAATAATATTTCAAAAATCACGGAAATAGTTTCTCGGAATATAATATTGGATATTATGATTTTCTGGAGTTTCGAAAAATAGTTTTTCGAAATCCGTTTTGGAAACGGAACTAAAACAAAAGAAAATACGAATTTCCAACACATCTCTGTTGAGAACGGAGTACTTCCGTTGAGAATGGAATACTTCCGTTGAGAACAGAATAATACTGATTTTGCGAGAAACCCTAATTTTTGTTATACATGGAATTTAAATATACAAATATGGTATGATGAGCTTTAGATCTGTGATTGTTCTATGATGTAATCTTGTGTGTGAATGCTTGTAATTTTATTTAATATCTATGGCAACCAGTGAGTTGTCCAAAGTTGTAATTATGGCAACCTGTGAGTTGTCCAAATTTGTAAATTACCTTTTCTAGCAATTGGTTAGTTGTTAGGATAGATATTATTTCAAGACTTCAAGGCAAGAGATCTTGGTGCAATCTTCGGAAGATGGCATTGGATCTTCACACACACAACGAAGGGTTCGTGGAAGATTACTCCTGCAATTTAGAGATAGATCTAGAATTAGCAACCTCATCATCGCTCGTGAGGATTATGCTCATACCATATTTAACTTAGTCTCTTTGATATTTATATTTATAAATCTAAAACAAAATCCTTTAGAATGTTAAGTAAGGAAGTGCCCCCCCATGTCACTGAAGCACTCAGTACTTAGACAGTCTTCCATGTGGGTCATGCCAAAGCTGAGCATATGGTGGATTGTCTTTGTAAAGGAGGGTATGCGGGAAATGGCGTCCAGCATGGGTCATACCAAATCTGAGTGTGCTGGAATCTATTTCGCTGATAATCATACATGGTTAAACTTAACTGAGCAAGCAAGTCGGACTTGGGCTCCGGGCACAAGAATGAATAAATACACCGGGCATATGATGCTCATTCCATGAAAGAAAAGAGTTATATATGATACAATTGGAAGTGTTCCTACCTAAATAGTTGTGTATTGAGGGTTGCGCCAAAGCGCACTTAATACTCAATGAAATACGGATCTTGACTCACTATGAAACTTCATTTTATTGAAGATTCCGAACCAATACTACTGAAGGTGATTGATTTGAAGAAAAATAGTGGGAGTACAATATAAGAAATACCAAAACAAAACAACCCCAGAGAATTAATAATAATGGCACTTTACATTTCAACTTATAGAATAATGGCAAATAATAATTCAATTGGGTTGAATTTGAGATCTATCCTTGTGCAGGATAAGCTCAATGGGTCTAACTTCCTTCACGGTTTAGAAATCTGAGAATTGTTCTCAAGGCTGACAATAAACTGTATGTCATAGAAGAGGCTTACCCAGAGGAACCACAACAGGGAGCCACAAGGGCTGCCCGAGACACGTATGCTAAATATGTCAAGGATGACATAGAGATAGTAACTGGAGGACATGGGTGCTTACGATATGATCGTAACTCTCAAGGAAATGTTCTAAGAGCAAGCTAGAGTTGAGCGCTACAAAGCGACCGTCTCTCAGACTGACACAAAGATGGCTGAAGGTTCATCTGGGAGTGCTCAGGTATTCAAGATGAAGAGCTATCTTGATCAATTGGAGAGGCTTGGTTTAGCTATGCCCAGAAAATTGGCTGTTGACATAATTCTCGGGTCGTTACCTCCTAGTTTTAAGCAATTCATCATGAACTATAATATCCATCAGATGGAGAAATCCATCACCGAGTTGCATGGGATGCTTAAGAATGCACAGGAGGACATAAAGACAAATGTTGTCAAAGATGTCCTAATGGTTCATAAGAAGAAGGGTAAGAAGACCGGGAACAAGAGCAAGGGTAAATGCAAAGTGTTGCCTAAACCTAAGATCAAGAAAGACAAGGAGGAATTTTGCTTCCATTGCAAAAATGTTGGCCATTGGAAGAGAAATTGCAAACTCTATCAGGATGAAATCAAGAAGGGTAGTGTGACTACCGCTTCATGTATTTTTATTATTAAAACTAATTCACTTACTCCTAAATCTTGGGTATTGAATACCGGATGTGGTACTCACATTTGTAATGATGTGTAGGGACCACAGAGGAGTAGAAGATTAGCTAAGGGAGAAGTCAACATGCGTGTTGGAAATGGAGCAAGAGTTGATGCATTAGCCGTAGGAACTTATTTATTGACTTTACCTAGTGGACTTGTATTAGTACTTAATAATTATTATTTTGTACCTGCTATGAGCAGAAATATTATTTCTATTTCTAGTCTAGCTTTGGATGGTTATAAATTTGTTATTGAGAATAATAATTATTCTATCTTAAAGGATAATCTTTTCTATGAAAATGTTCTATTAGAAAAAGGTCTTTACGTGCTAGATATTAAGAAAGAGAATTATAAGTCCATATATAACATTAACACTAAACGATTTAAATGAAATGACTCAAATACAACATACCTCTGACATTGTCGCTTAGGCTATATAAATGAGAAACGCATTTCTAAACTCCACTCTCATGGACTTTTAGACTCATTTGATTTGGAATCATTTGAGACGTGCGACTCTTGTTTACTTGGCAAGATGACTAAGAAATCCTTCACAAAAGTTGGTGAAAAAGGGTCAATGACTTATTAGAACTTATACATACTTGTTCGGAAATCCATAGCCATGTACGTTACATGCCCAGCAGAACCTATGGATTTAACCCGTCCTAGGATCTACGTTAAGAGAATAAAAGTACGAGATTAACTATTAAAATTTATATCTCGGATCTTCCTGATCCGCGAGATGAAGAACGGATGTAGGTCTGAACTTTTCTGACTTGCAACCTTCTCCTTCCTGAAGCTCGACTCGCGACCTCCTTGCTTCTACTAGGGATGAAGATCGATCGCTCGCAAGTTCTCAAGATAGAGAACATCTACTCGTATCCACGCTAACTTCAGACGTACGGAATCACCGGACTTGGCTAGACAAGTACGATAATACTTTCCGAATATCTCTCAAGACTTTCTCTCTCTTTTTTGTGTAATAGACGGCCTCTAATGCTTCTGAGTTGTGTAAAATAGAGAGACTCTGCCCTTCTATTTATACTAGAGAGAGAGGCGAATGATTGCTCATTTACGATAACTAAAAATCCTAATCTGCGCCTATTCCGTTGCCAACGAAACTATTCCGTTGCCAACGGAATATGTATTTCCATAACGGAATACTTGGCAGCTAAGGTTATTACAGTTTCCAACGGAATAGTACTATTTTGTTCAATCAATTATCCAATAATTGATTATTTCGCTCACCAATTTATACATCATATGTATAACTATTTTTGAGGCATATTCATCCCGTACGAATGGAGTTCATTGTGTGAACGTGCAGGTTCCATTTAACGCTGGCAACGATCTTCTAAAGATCGTAATGTTGGGTCTCGGACGTGCATAACGCAGCGGAAAATAAAAAATTTCGTCCAAAACCAATCCGAGGATCCGTGCGTATCAGTTAAATCAAAGAAATAAATCTTAATAATACCTTTTGGATTACGCTTAATCCGTGACGCTCAAACCATGCGTGTTGTCCATGCGTCTCTAAACCGGCTACCGTCCTAACCGATTTTACGTCCGTCTAGGCCGTCTAGGTCGGATCGTGCGGAAGTCATCTACCGCACACACAATCGGTCTCCACCAAAACTCTCAACAAACCGTTCTCATCTTCTTAGGCCGAATAGATCACAAGCGCCGAAAGTACGAACGCCTCTACCGGTGTCCACACGAACAAACTTCTTAAAACGGGAACAAGAACAATATATATGCTAGTAGCTTGTTCTCCTCTTGCATAAGAAAACTCTTCTTATTTTATCACACAAAAGATGTATATAATTCCTCCCATATAATTGCACTCTTTCATTTTGTCATACAAAAAGAAAGCACCCTTTCATAATTTTGTCATACAAATTAGAAAGTATATTTTCTCTCTTTTGTCTCACAAAAGAGAATGAGAAATAATGAGAGAGAGAATGATGTATTTTGTTGTGAATTTGGATCCCTCTATGTCCTTATATAGAGGTGAAGAGTCATGTCTTCACACTAAAAGATGTGTATGACATCACTCATCATTATCCATATGCCATCATCTACACTCTTCTAGATTACAGGATCTTTTGTGCTCATAGTCTTTATACATACATATATATCACATCTTATCACATAAGATGACAATATATTTTGTGACATTCTTATGCAACTCATCATATAAGTCGCTAGGATTTTCTGCGCCCGTTTCAGTTTGTTCTTTGTGTGTGACCCTGTAGGTTCACTTAATGTTGGCAATAGACTTGACAGTCTATAAATCATGAGCGGACTCTAGCAAGCCATCATGACTACCCAATTTAAGTGAATATCGGTGATCCGATTTACCTAATCAACAATCACGTATTTAGTCCCTTTGTCACGCGATATCTATATCGATCATAAGGCATGTAATACGCCATCCTTATATTAATCGAATAATATTTCTTGATCCCAAATTAAACTGAACAAGAACAAATGACATTAATAACTCTTATTAATTCATTTTAGTATGGCCATACATTTCTTCAGTTCAATTCATCAAGAGGCCTAAAGATATCTCTCTCATTTATGAGAGGAACAAATCCCGTCTTGATTGCACTCATCCCTCTACATGATTCATTGTATACCTAATCATAACCGTTATGACCACCCGGTTAAAGGCAGTGTTAGATTATATTAAAGTATAAAATTACTCATGTTGGGAACCGAGACAATCTCGGGTCAAAGGACTATAAATACTTTATGTTACAAGAATCGCTAATGACGTAAAACATGTAGCATTCTTATGGCGGGTCGGCCCAATATATGGTCTCTAACATATACCTATGTTAATGACTTGATAACTATTTATCCATGATCGGTAAAACATAATCATCAGTCAACTAATATACTGGTGTACATTTATAGCTTGTATATAAATATATATTTATATGTATCCGCAAGTATATTTGTCTCCACAAATATCCTATGAATGACCAGGGACGATTTAGAATAGCATTCATAACACTTTATAGTTTTACTATCAAAGTCACGAACTTTGATGACATAAAGCTGAATTGCATATTCATGGTCTATTTTAATTATATTAAAATAACCTATACGCATATATTATATGAAATATCTTAGAATAAATATTATGTTTGTTATTACAATCCATCATCTAGGTCACAAACATTTTGGCCTAGGGCATAACACCATCAATCTCCCACTTGCACTAGGCCAAATCAACCAAGTATCTCATACTCTTTGATCTATGTGGTATCGCATACCAGGTGATCTAACATGATCACCATCATTTAAGGGATTGGGTTCTTAAATGGATTATCAAACATTGTCATATGCAAATACTTTGCATATTTTTATTTCCACCATAATCTAAGAAGAATATTTTATCCTTCTCAAGTATATAATCATACTCTTGATTATTATTTAGTGACTTTCACTAAGATTAAACTTATGCGTGCTTGTTACACTTAATTCACATCATATGTAATTATGCTCCCACTGAATTTCTTGTCAACATAAGATTTATCTTTAATTTTTGATAAAACCAAACTGTTTGGTTACTTCATCAAATAATAAATATTCACCTTGAGATGTTTGCTTTAATTCATAAATATATGTATGCAACTTGCAAACTCTTTTCAAAATTTTTTAGGATAGACGAAACTCTCAAGTTGTATCATATACATACTTTCATATGTTTCTATTAAGAGACAACGTCTTGACATCCACTTGACATCTTTTATAGTCATACTATGAATATATGCCCAAGAAAATTCTGAAATACATAAGCATGATGACTTGGAAAAATATTATCATAGTCTATACTATGAGTTTAACTTAACCACAAATCATGCATTATATGTTTGCACATTATCCATGTCGGTCTTCCTTTTAAAACAGTATTTCCATCTGATGGATCAATCAAATTCAAAACTTGATTGTCTGACATGGATTATATCTCAACTTTCAAAGTCTCTAACCATTAGAGCCTTGACTCATCATAGTCTATTAGTAGAATGTGGACTCATCATCTATGAGTACGAAATTTTTATCATTAGACACGAAAAATCAATATTTTTCGGGCCTGCGATAAATTCTAATAGATCTACATGAATGCACTTATGTTATATACTCAGACTCTTCAACATCTTGAGAGTCTAGTTGATTAATTGCAGACTCAATCACTAGTTGAAATCTGAATTAATTTCCATCCGAGCATTACTGTCCGTATGTGGAATTTGAACTTTTCAAATTTACTCCCACTAATTCTTTTGGAAACACTTCTTCCAAAGAGATATAATTTTTCGAGTAACAAACACTTTGTTCTCATATTAATTATGGAAGTAATATCCTTTACTTTTCTTAGGATATTCCACAATAAGCACTAATCCGATTAGATGCATGGTGCTTCAATTAAGTATCATATCCTCAAATCTTGATAAAAGATAATCTGATACATCTACCAGTCCATATCGCATATGGAGTCTTTTACAACTACTTTAGATGGAATTATATTCAGTATGAACGCAATAAGAGCATAACCCCGAAAGAAATAGAAGATATATTTAACTCATCATAATCGAACTATATCTAATAAAGTTCGATATCATTATCATGACGATCAAACACTTGGTTCTCGACTCCTCGATCTCATCAAAGAAATTTGATTTTTCGAAGCCAAGTTTTATTCTCTACTTCATTATTTGTAACTTTTGAACTTTTCAAAATATTCAAATTTATTGTTTCAATAAAGCGATGAAGTAGTTTTCTCTAGCACCTTCACTTATTGATGAACATACATCACTATGTATGAGAGCCAATAAGTAACTTGCTTTCACCTTACTTTGTTAAAGACGTATATGTCATCTTGTCTAATAAATAAGTTACACATGTTTCAAATGATTCAAAATCAAATGAATTTGAAAATCCATCTTAATGGATTTAATAAATGTTCATCTTATTTAAGTAGACCAAGCGACAATGCTAGATTTAAATTTTTAATATTAATGTTATAGATAGACTTATAATTATCTTGTTCGATATAACACATAAGGTAATTTTCTATTGGAACATTTCCAAAGAAAATTGACATTTATGAATGGTGAAATTTTTATTCTCAATAATAAATTAATAACCATTCATAGATAAACTCGAACTATAGATAATACAAAATTTATTGTCGACATTAAATAACAATTATTTATGTCGGCGATAAGTCCAAAAAGACAATGTAAATAAATGAGTTACTTGAGAAAATGCAACAACTTTTGCTACATTTGTCACTCATCTGTTAACATCATATTTACCCAATAGTCTACAACTTTGTCAGCATATTTTCACAAATGTGTGATTCACATCGTGTATCTAATACACATGATGTGAAATAGACAAGTTAATTTCTATAACAAAAATACTTGAAGCGGTAGTCACACTATCCTTTCATTCCCTTTTTCATATCTTGTTGAGAAATTATGGTTTCTTTCAATGAACCAATTCATTGCGAAAGATACTAATTTCTAACCTAAGGCCGAAGCTCCGGCAACATCTTGCCCTTATCTTTGGGAGTACTTTTTACGTAACTTTTAAGCACGAGAACATTATTAACAATACTTGTCTATGTTCATTATAACGATTATAAGCATCTTATGTTATCTGTCCTTCTCAAGGACCTATTGTGAGACATAAATAGATATACTATTCGATTTGAATAATATGCAAAGACTATTATTCTTTAAATATTTCATATAATGGCTCCCACTATTTTTAATCAAATCAATAACCATCAATCGCACTGATTCAGAAACTTTCAATCCATGAAGTTTCATAGTGAGACAAGATCCATATTTCAATTAAGTCCTAAGTGAGCTTTGGCTCATCGCCCAGAACTTAACTTATTTAGGTAGGAATAATTCCAATTGTATCTCATACAACTCTTGAACAACATAGGATAAGCATCATATGCCTGACGTATATATCCTATCGTATGCCCCGAGCCCAAGTCCGACTTGATAGCCCAGTTAAATCAAACCATGTCTAATCATCGGCAAAATAGTACCCAACACACTCAGCTTTGGCACGACCTATGTTGGCTCCCATTTCCCGCATTCTCTCCTCCTAAGATTGTCCCTACATACCCAGCTTTGGCATGACCTATGCAGGGTCAATCACAGTATCGAGAGATTTAGACTTATGGAAGGCATTTCATGACTTAATATTATTTAGAGGGATTTTGAATTTATTATTATATATTATTATGCAATCTTCAAAGAACATCATATGTACCAATAGAATAAAGATAATAATGATGATATATCATGGCATTGATCTTTATGAACTAACATAAAGATTTCCTAATATATATTTCATCTCCATAAAAATTTTCTTAGATTGTATATGAAAATCTTATCTCCATTTATAGAAATCGATGAACTCTTTCATCGCCATGATGTGTGGTTAAAAATGAATTTGTTATCTTAATGATGTATTCATGATGGACGATGAACTCCTTCATCTCCATGATGGATGTGTTATGCCTAATGAACTCTTTCATTATATCAACACGTATCAACAAAAATATCAAATATAAACATAATCATATTATGTTTCGGTTATTTAATCATTTATAAAATATATATATATATATATATATATATATATATATATATATATATATATATATATATATATATATATATATATAAGGCTTATGAATGCGAATTTGGGACACGGTCGTCATTGTCAACATTTGACAAGTCAAAAACCAATATTTGATTTGGTCAACATTTGACTCGGTCAACGATCAACATTTGACAAGGTCAACAAGTCAATTGTCAATATTTTGACCAGGTCATGATCAACTTTTGACCAATTTAATGGTCAACAATCAAGGGGTAAATTAGTGTAGTCAATGTCAACAATTAACGGTCAATACGGTCAACGGTCAACATAGTCCACAATCAACACGGTGGGTTAACAAATAATTGTCAACATGATCAACATGGTCAACACCTGGTCAACTTTGTCAACACACATTTTTCTACACATTAATACATCATAGGCATCTTTTCATGAATTCAATACATCACATGCAACTTTTCATGAAATAATGCATCACATGCACCATTTCAAAAAGGTAATTCATGGTATGCACCCTTTCATGAAGACACAACTATTCAAGAGATCGCAACTCTTGCGATTGCACCATTTCGGTCGTACCTCTTAGTTGCGCATGTCAATTATACCCGTTGGTCGCACCTCTTGGTCGCAACCGTTAGTCGCAACCTATTGGACGTGACATTTGGATCATATCCATTGGTCACACCCTTTAGTCGCACCCTTTGGTTGCATCCATTCGTCACAACCTTATGGACGTGACATTTGGATCGCATCCGTTGGTCACACCCTTTAGTCGCACCCTTTGATCGCACCTATTCGTCGCAACCTTATGGACGTGACATTTGGATCGCATCCGTTGGTCACACCCTTTAGTCGCACCTTTTGGTCGCACCCTTTGGTCGCATCCGTTGGTCATATGCTATTGGATGCAACTCTTGCATGAAAGATAACACATAGACTCATGGACGTAACTCATGACTCATGGATATGTAGAAGGTCACATCTTTTTGCATAATATTAAGTTGTTGCATGAGAATAATATATTTGAGATTATACAGAGGGGCCAAGTCATGCCATGTCTTATATCATGCTCCAAGCATGATAAATGCATTTATCATGTATTTCTCAAATACATGAACTTACTCATCTGTTTGATTCGTATATCATGTATATACATTTTCAAGTCAGACTTGGCTGCCTTAAGTCACAATAATTGGATAAACGTGATCCATATATTCTTGTCAAAAGATGCGATCATCTCATGATGCATATGGCACCGTTCCATATATGGACTCATTTTCTCGGCCAAGCCCAAATTTCGTGTAACCATATAATTAATCAAATTCGGACCAAATCATATTCGGACGAACAGAACATTTTTAATATTAAGTAAATTTCGTTAATTAAACATGTCTGATGTCTCGTGATAACACATACTTTTATTTTATCAGAACATTTCTAATATCAAGTGTTATTCAAACACATATGTAACAATGTACAGACTTGCTACGAACTGAATATGTACATAACATATACAATTAATAACATCATATGTGTATTCACACTCTTCATGACAACTCTTGTATAAATCTCTTGGATGCAACTATTACATACACCTCTTCATGAATCCCCAAAACTTCACATCCTTTCAATTAAGAATATTCAACACTTGAATACTCTATATGCAAGCCTTATAATTATAAATCAAAATTATAAATGGTATCTAAATGGTATATATCACATATAAACCGACTCAATTTAACCGAAACACGCACGTTGCTCTGATACCACTGTTGGGTCTCGGACGTGCATAACGCAGCGGAAAATAAAAAATTTCGTCCAAAACCAATCCGAGGATCCGTGCGTATCAGTTAAATCAAAGAAATAAATCTTAATAATACCTTTTGGATTACGCTTAATCCGTGACGCTCAAACCATGCGTGTTGTCCATGCGTCTCTAAACCGATTACCGTCCTAACCGATTTTACGTCCGTCTAGGCCGTCTAGGTCGGATCGTGCGGAAGTCATCTACCGCACACACAATCGGTCTCCACCAAAACTCTCAACAAACCGTTCTCATCTTCTTAGGCCGAATAGATCACAAGCGCCGAAAGTACGAACGCCTCTACCGGTGTCCACACGAACAAACTTCTTAAAACGGGAACAAGAACAATATATATGCTAGTAGCTTGTTCTCCTCTTGCATAAGAAAACTCTTCTTATTTTATCACACAAAAGATGTATATAATTCCTCCCATATAATTGCACTCTTTCATTTTGTCATACAAAAAGAAAGCACTCTTTCATAATTTTGTCATACAAATTAGAAAGTATATTTTCTCTCTTTTGTCTCACAAAAGAGAATGAGAAATAATGAGAGAGAGAATGATGTATTTTGTTGTGAATTTGGAGCCCTCTATGTCCTTATATAGAGGTGAAGAGTCATGTCTTCACACTAAAAGATGTGTATGACATCACTCATCATTATCCATATGCCATCATCTACACTCTTCTAGATTACATGATCTTTTGTGCTCATAGTCTTTATACATACATATATATCACATCTTATCACATAAGATGACAATATATTTTGTGACATTCTTATGCAACTCATCATATAAGTCGCTAGGATTTTCTGCGCCCGTTTCAGTTTGTTCTTTGTGTGTGACCATGTAGGTTCACTTAATGTTGGCAATAGACTTGACAGTCTATAAATCATGAGCGGACTCTAGCAAGCCATCATGACTACCCAATTTAAGTGAATATCGGTGATCCGATTTACCTAATCAACAATCACGTATTTAGTCCCTTTGTCACGCGATATCTATATCGATCATAAGGCATGTAATACGCCATCCTTATATTAATCGAATAATATTTCTTGATCCCAAATTAAATCGAACAAGAACAAATGACATTAATAACTCTTATTAATTCATTTGAGTATGGCCATACATTTCTTCGATTCAATTCATCAAGAGGCCTAAAGATATCTCTCTCATTTATGAGAGGAACAAATCCCGTCTTGATTGCACTCATCCCTCTACATGATTCATTGTATACCTAATCATAACCGTTATGACCACCCGGTTAAAGGCAAGTGTTAGATTATATTAAAGTATAAAATTACTCATGTTGGGAACCGAGACAATCTCGGGTCAAAGGACTATAAATAATTTATGTTACAAGAATCGCTAATGACGTAAAACATGTAGCATTCTTATGGCGGGTCGATCCCAATATATGGTCTCTAACATATACCTATGTTAATGACTTGATAACTATTTATCCATGATCGGTAAAACATAATCATCGGTCAACTAATATACTTGGTGTACATTTATAGCTTGTATATAAATATATATTTATATGTATCCGCAAGTATATTTGTCTCCACAAATATCCTATAAATGACCAGGGACGATTTAGAATAGCATTCATAACACTTTATAGTTTTACTATCAAAGTCACGCACTTTGATGACATAAAGCTGAATTGCATATTCATGGTCTATTTTAATTATATTAAAATAACCTATACGCATATATTATATGAAATATCTTAGAATAAATATTATGTTTGTTATTACAATCCATCATCTAGGTCACAAACATTTTGGCCTAGGGCATAACACCATCACATAAGTCATGAGCAACCTCTAGACTGATGTTATGACTACGCATGTTAAATGAAATGATCAGCGATCATAAACCTATCCGAATAGATATTTACTTATTCCTTTTGTTCTACGATATATATCTTGATCACAAGGCATGGATGCATGTCATCCTTAAGTTTGATCAAAGTCTATTTCCTGATCGAGAATTAGATTGAATAAATACAAAATGATATTAACAACACATGTTAATCCATTTTGAGCATGGCCATGCATTTCCTTCAGTCCTTGTTCATCAGGGGGGCCAGAGATATCTTCCTTATGACGAGAGGAACAAATCCCAACTTGGTCACTCAAATTCCTCGTCATGATTCAGTTCATACCTAATGATGACCCTAATGATCATCCCATTACGGATGATGTATGATCATATTAAAGTATGCAATTCCACAAACAGGAATCCACGGTGACCTCAGGTCATAGGAACAGGAATAATATTCATAGGAGAATCACTAATAACATATACCATGCATATTCTCATAGTGTGGTCAGTCCAGTACGTGTTCTCTAATACGTACCTATATTCCAGGCTTGACATCTCCATGTCCATGATCAGCAGAACATGATCATCCAGCCTGCGAATATACTAGTGTGGATATGTAGCATCTTACCTAAAGTATTTCTATCTCTATAAACATCCTACATATCACTAGGAACAGTTTAGATTGTCATTTGTTGGTTCACAGTTCTACTATCAGAATCACGTATTCTGATGACGTAAACCCGAAGTGTCATTCTTGGTTGATATAAGATTTACATTCACAACCCATACACACATATATATAAGAAACAACCTTTATTGAATAAATAATAATGTCTTAATACAAAATCCATTTCCTAGTACAAATACATTTGGCCTCGGACACTAATCTTACAGTCTCCCACTTGCACTAGGCCAACTCTAAGCATCTTATGCCCATAGACCTTACCTGACCCTCATGCTTCGCTTACGGGAGTGGTTTAGTTAATGGATCGGCGAATTGCGATGTCATTTCCCGTGAGTAATATGTCATCTACGTAAAGCACCAGGAATACTACCGTACTCCCACTGAACTTGATGTAAACACAAGGCTCACCTTCACTTTTGGTAAAACCAAAACTTTTGATGACTTCATCAAAACGAAGGTTCCAACTTCGAGATGCTTGCTTCAATACATAAATGGATTTCTGAAGCTTGCAAACCATACCAGAATTCTTAGGATCGACAAAACCCTCGGGTTGCATCATATGCACGTCCTCGGTCAGATATCCTTTTAGGAAAGCTGTTTTGACATCCAACAAATGACAATCTTCAGGAAAGCTGTTATGAAATATGGCAAATGGATATCCCATAAATAGGCACTTTTCAGATTCGGGTCCGAATTTATCGGCAGACTGACGTTTGACATAAGTCTCACGTCCCCAAATTTTAAGAAAAGACAACTCGGGGCTTTTCCCCGTTCACATCTCATATGGCGTCTTTTGAACCGCTTTGGATGAAATCCTGTTTAGAATGAATGCGGCTGTCTCAAGAGCATAAGTCCAGAAAGACATTGAAAGGCTCGTTTGACTCATCATCGATCGAACCATATCCAATAAGGTCCGATTCCTCCTTTCGGACACTCCATTCCACTGAGGAGTTCCTGGAGGAGTCCGTTGTGAAACTATTCGACATTCTCTGAGATGATCCTCAAATTCCTGACTCAGATATTCACCTCCTCGATCAGGTCGAAGTGTTTTAATCTTCTTGCCAAGTTGATTCTATACTTCATTCTTAAATTCTTCGAACACATCAAAGGATTCAGACTTTTGCTTTATTAGGTAGACATAACCATATCTATTGAAGTCGTCCGTGAAAGTTATGAAGTACCGATACCCACCTCTAGCGGCCGTACTCATTAGTCCACATACATCAGTGTGTATGAGATCTAATAAGTCATTGACCCTTTCACCAAATTTTGTGAAGGGTTTCTTAGTCATCTTGCCAAGTAAACAAGACTCGCACGTCTTAAATGATTCCAAATCAAATGAGTCTAAAAGTCCATGAGAGTGGAGTTTAGAAATGCGTTTCGCATTTATATTGCATAAGCTACAGTGCCAGAGGTATGTTGTATTTGAGTCATTTAGTTTAAATCGTTTACTGTTAATGCTATATACGGACTTATAATTCTCTTTCTTAATAACTAGCACGTAAAGACCCCTTTCTAATAGAACATTTCCATAGAAAAGATTATCCTTTAAGATAGAACAATTATTATTCTCAAGAACAAATTTATAACCATCCAAAGCTAGACTAAAAATAGAAATAATATTTTTGCTCATAGCAGGTACAAAATAACAATTATTAAGTACTAATACAAGTCCACTAGGTAAAGTCAATAAATAAGTTCCTACGGCTAATGCAGCAACTCTTGCTCCATTTCCCACACGCAGGTCGACTTCGCCCTTAGCTAATCTTCTACTCCTTTGTAGTCCATGCACATCAATACAAATGTGAGTACCACATCCGGTATCCAATACCCAAGATTTAGGAGTAAGTGAATTAGTTTCAATAATAAAAATACCTGAAGCGGTAGTCACACTACCCTTCTTGATTTTGTCCTGATAGAGTTTGCAGTTTCTCTTCCAATGGCCAACCTTGTTGCAATGGAAGCAAACTCCCTCCTTGCCTTTGTTGATCTTAGGTTCAAGAAACACCTTGACTTTACCCTTGCTCTTGTTCCCGGTCTTCTTACCCTTCTTCTTGTGAACCATCAGGACATCTTTGACAACATTTGTCTTCATGTCCTCCTGTGCATTCTTCAGCATCCCATGCAACTCGGTGATGGATTTCTCCATCTGATGCATATTATAGTTCATGATGAATTGCTTAAAACTAGGAGGTAACGACCCGAGAATTATGTGAACAACCAATTCTCTGGGCATAGCTAAACCAAGCCTCTCCAATTGATCAAGATAGCTCTTAATCTTGAGTACATGATCACTCACGGATGAAACTTCAACCATCTTTGTGTCAGTCAAAGAGACGGTCTCTTTGTAGTGCTCAACTCTAGTCTGCTCTTGGAACATTTCCTTGAAAGGTACGATCATATCGTAAGCACCCACGACCTCCAGTTGCTTCTGAAGCTCGAAGGTCATGGTTGCTAGGATGAGACAAGCTATCTCCATGTCATCCTTAACGTATTTAGCATACGCATCTTGGGCAGCCCTTGTGGCTCCCTGTTCTGGTTCCTCTGGGTGAGCCTCTACTATGACATACAGTTTATTGTCAGCCTCAAGAACAATCCTCAGGTTCTAAACCAGTCAAGGAAGTTAGACTCATTGAGCTTATCTTTCTCAAGGATAGATCACAAATTCAACCGAGTTGAATTATTATTTGTCATTATTCTACAAGTTAAAATGTAAAGTGCCATTATTACTTATTCATTGGGGTTGTTTTGTTTTGGTGTTTCTTATATTGTACTCCCACTATTTTTCATCAAATTAACCACCTTCAGTAGTATTGATTCAGAAACTTCAAATGAATGAGGTTTCATAGTGAGTCAAGATCCGTATTTCATTGAGTATTAAGTGCGCTTTGGCGCAACCCTCAATACACAAATATTTAAGTAGGAACACTTCCAATTGTATAGAATACTACTCTTTCCTTTTATGGAATGAGCATCATATGCCCTGTGTATTATTCCATCTTGTGCCCTGAGCCCAAGTCCGACTTGCTTGCTCAGTTAAGTTTAACCATCTATGATTATCAGCGAAATAGAGTCCAGCACCCTCAGCTTTGGCATGACCCATGCTGGATTTACCTTGAAGTCGTGAAATAATATCTATCCTAACAACTATTCTATTGCTAGAAAATATAATTTACAAATTTGGACAACTCATATGTTACCATAATTACAACTTTGGACAACTCACTGGTTGCCAAAGATATTAAATAAAATTACAAGCATTCACACAAGATTACATCATAGAACAATCACAGATCTAAAGCTCATACCATATTTGTATATTTAAATTTCATGTACAACAAAAATTAGGGTTTCTCGCAAAATCAGAATTATTCCATTGGGAATGGAACTGTCCTTGTTCTAAACGGAACTATTCCGTTCTCAACGGAAGTACTCCGTTCTCAACGGAGACGTGCTGGAAATTCGTATTTTCTTTTGTTTTAGTTTCGTTTCTAAAACAGGTTTCAAAAAACTAATTCTTGAAACTCTAGGAAATCATAATATCCAATATTATATTCCCAGAAACTATTTCCCTGATGTTTTGAAATAATATTTTTCAAAACCCTAAAATTTATTATATTAGAACTTACTAAATTTTAAATATGTAATCGACAATTATTTCCTTAACGAATGCTTTGATACCACTATTGGGAAATCCATAGTCATGTACGTTACATGCGCTGCGAAACCTAAGGATTTAACCCGCCCTAGTATCTACGTTAAGGGAATAAAATTACGAGATTAACTATTAAAATTTATACCTCCGATCTTCTTGATCGGATGTAGGTCTGAACTTTTCTGACTTGCAACCTTCTCCTTCCTGAAGCTCGACTCGCGACCTCCTTGCTTCTACTAGGGATGAAGATCGATCGCTCGTAAGTTCTCAAGATAGAGAACCTCTACTCGTATCCACGCGAACTTCAAACGTACGGAATCAGTGGACGTGGCTAGACAAGTCTGGAAATACTTTCCGAATATCTCAAGAGACTTTCTCTCTCTTTTCTGTGTAATAGACGGCCTCTAAACCTTCTGAGTTGTGTGCCAAATAGAGAGACTATGCCCTTCTATTTATACTAGAGAGAGAGGCGAAATATTGCTCAGTTACCATAACTAAAAACCCTAATATGCGCCTATTCCGTTGCCAACGGAATAGGTATTTCCACAACGGAATACTTGGCAGCTAAGCTTATTACAGTTTCCATGTCTATTCCATTCGGAACGAAACTAATCTGTAGCCAACGGAATAGTACTATTTTGTTCAATCAATTATCCAATAATTGATTATTTCCATTATTATTTGTCATTATTCTACAAGTTAAAATGTAAAGTGCCATTATTATTTATTCATTGGGATTGTTTTGTAGTGTTTTTTATATTGTATTCCCACTATTTTTCTTCAAATCAACCACCTTCAGTAGTATTGATTTGGAAACTTCAAATGAATGTGGTTTCATAGTGAGTCAAGATCCGTATTTCATTCAGTATTAAGTGCGCTTTGGTGCAATTCTCAATACACAACTATTTAGGTAGGAACACTTTCAATTGTATCATATACAACTCTTTCCTTTTATGGAATGAGCATCATATGCCTGGTGTATTATTTCATCTTGTGCCCGAAGCCCAAGTCCGACTTGCTCGCTCAGTTAAGTTTAACCATGTATGATTATTAGCGAAATAGAATTCAGCACAATCAGTTTTGGCATTACCCATGCCTTTACAAAGACAATCCTCCATATACTCAGCTTTGGCATGACCCACATGGAAGACTGTCTAAGTACCGAGGGCTTCAGTGACATGGGGGGCACTTCCTTACTTAACATTCTGAAAGATTTTGTTTTAGATTTATAAATATAAATATCAAAGAGACTAAGTTAAATATGGTATGAGCCTAATCCTCACGAGCGATCATGAGGTTACTAATTCTAGATCTATCTCTAGATTGCAGAAGTAATCTTCAACGAACCCTTCGTTGTGTGTGCGAAGATCCAATGCCATCTTCCGAAGATTGCGCCAAGATCTCTTGCCTTGAAGTCTTGAAATAATATCTATCCTAACAACTATCCTATTGCTACAAAAGGTAATTTACAAATTTGGACAACTCATAGGTTGCCATTATTACAACTTTGGACAACTCACTAGTTGCTATAGATATTAAATAAAATTACAGGCATTCACATACAAGATTACATCACAGAACAATCACAGATCTAAAGCTCATACCATATTTATATATTTAAATTCCATGTATAACAAAAATTAGGGTTTCTCGCAAAGTCAGCCTTATTCCGTCTGGAATGGAACTATTCCGTTCTCAACGGAACCGTCGTTGACAAAAACATGAATTTCTGGCTCTACTCCGTTCTCAACGGACTGTTCTGTTCACAACGGACTATTCCGTTCTCAACGGAACTATTCCGTTTGGTACGAAGACCTGCTGGAAAATCTGTTTTCCTTTGTTTTAGTCCCGTTTCCAAAATAGATTTCGAAAAACTAATTTCCAAAACTCTAGAAAATCATAATATCCAATATTATATTCCTAGAAACAATTTTCATGATGTTTTGAAATAATATTTTCAAAACCCTAAAATTTATTATACTAGAATTTACTAAATTTTAAATACATAATCGATGATTATTTTCTTAATGAACGCTCTGATGACACTGTTGGGAAATCCACATCCATGTACGTTACATGCGCAACAGAACCTAAAGAGCAAAAATAAATCTCTCATTCCTTTTTTAGTTGAACCCAATACCAATACAGAATTTTATTCTCAAAAAGAAAAAATCGACCTTCTATTCAACTTTTATAAAAACTTAATTGGGAAAGAATTTCAATCTTCTTCTAGTGAAGCCACTATTGATATTTCTCAAATTTATAGGCATGAAAGTAATGATTTCAGCCAATTAGAGGAAAATTTTACATTGGAAGATTTAGATATTGAAAAAATAATAAATCCCCGGGACCCGACGGGTTTAACGGGGAATTTTATAAAAAATATTGGCCTTTATTGCGACATGAAATTCTGGATTTACTTACCAACAATCAGGTCAGATCAGGTCTGGGGGTATTTTCTGTCACCTTTATTACCCTCTTGCCCAAAAAAGACGGCACAAACACTCCCAAAGATTTCCGTCCCATTAGCTTGATAAGCGGCATCCAAAAGATCGTCTCGAAAGCCCTCACAAACAGGTTCAAAGAAATCATTAATAATATAATTTTACCTAATCAATTGGGCTTTTTTGAAAATAGAGAAATATCCGAATGTTATATTTATGCAAGATAGGCTATTCATATTGCGGAAAATACCAGGCATCCTTTATTATTATTCAAGGCATACATAAGGCGTTTGATTCGGTTTCTTGGACTTTTATTATTAAAGTATTACAAGCAAGGGGTTTTGGTCCCAAGTGGGTACAATGGATGGAATCTTACGTACTCAAAGGGGTAGCTAGGCCTTTATTAAACGGCATACCGGGCAAAAGTTTAAACTTAAGGGTTGGCGTGAGGCAAGAGGACCCGCTTTCTCCACATTTATTCATCCTGGCTATCGATGCCCTTGCGTGAATAGTTGAGACTCTGGCCTCCCAAAATTTTATCGAGCGACCTTTGCGGAGGATACATGTGTCTTCTATACGCCGACGACTCCCTCTTCCTAATCAAACCAGATTTAGCACAATTGAGAAGATTGAAATTTATACTAAACGGGTTTGGAAAAAGTTCTGGATTGACAATCAACTTTGAAAAATCCGAATTTGTAATTATACCAGATTGTACAAGGGGTAAAGAGGAAATAGAGCAGAAGCTTGGCTATGTGTGTGGGACCCTTCCCTTTACATATTTGGGTTATCCCCTTCATCACACAAAACCCACAATAGAGTTTATCAAGGGGTGATAGAGAAATTTCACAAAAAATTACAAGAGTGGAAGGGAGTACTTTTATCTAGAGGGGGGAGATTTTTACAAATTAATTCCGTTTTATCCTCTTTAACCACATACTACTTCTCTATTGTCCTCTTTCCAAAAAGAATAATTAATGATATAGATAAAGTAAGGAGAGATTTTTTATGGAAAGGGGAGAATGAAATTGGTTTTAACTTGGTTGCATGGGGATTAGTTTGTAGACCAAAGGATCATGGAGGTTTAGGAATTTTGGATTTACATGTATTCAACAAGACCTTATTACTTAAATGGTACTGGAGGTATTATACAAAACATGGAGGCTTACAATGGCAGGACATAGTAAGCAACCCAGGGATAGAAGGGGCAGCTTATAGGAAGAGTAAAATAGGCTCATATTTCTGGACAGACATGCAAGAAGTATTGCCTTTCTTTAATTGTAGTGCTATATTTACTGTGGGTAATGGCAGACATACTCATATGTGGGAAAATAATTGGGGGCATGGTATTTTGACCTCTAATTATGCAAACCTGTATTCTTACCTAGAAGACCCTAGAGGGTCTGTGGCCCAAATAAAGAAGATACCAGATAGGCAAAGAATATTCAGAAACCTTGCAACTCAGAGTGTGACGTGGGAATTCAGAGAATTTGATCAATTGTTGTCTCGAATTAACCTCTCGCAGGATGAAGACAACATACAATGGTGATGGAATGAAAAGAGTATGTTCGCCACCAGGGATGCATATTAGAGAATGGCCTTGGATGTCTTTACCTACACAACCCTGCAATAGATTTGGAGAGTTAAAGTTCCATTGCGAATGAGAGTACACATATGGATTTTTAAGCAAAGAAAAGCACTTACACTTGATAATTTGCATAAGAGAGGATACAACTTTGCTAATTGTTGCTTCTTGTGCAACAAAGCGTGTGAATCATGTGAGCACTTGATTTCAGAGTGTGACTACTCTCAAAAACTCTGGCATTTCTTGAAGAACTCAGTTACAACATCGATTCTTCCTCAGCATACTTCAGAAATACTCGAATTTCTGTTCAGTCTAGGAGGTAGTAAAACGAGCAAGCAAATTTCAGCCATATTTGTGTTTTGTGTTTGGAGGGAAATGTGTCGTAGAGCACTCGAAGCTCAAAAGAAGATCGAGCTTCAGTTGGTGGAAGAGATAGAGGGTGAGATCCGAGATATACGCAAAGCGGCGGAAATATGTGAAGAAGGTGAAGAGGTGGAAGATAGACAGGGATAGAGACATGTTTTGAGTTTGTAAGAGAGAGAGAAAAAAGATAAGCGGTGCTTACATTGGGGAGGTCGCTGTCATTCTCTGTAATTGCTGGAAATTCTATTTCCATAGAATTAGGGTTCTGATACTTTGGGTTGCGCCGATCAAGCCAAGATAGTTTTTAAATTTTTCTCTACAAAAAATTTAGAATTGGTTTTTTTCTTCTTTACTTTACCTGTAAAAATGTATGTAAATATCATTGAATTAGGATTGTAAAAAATATTATATATGAGATATAAAAAGGTTGGTTTGCAATATTACATTTTCAGCTCTGTATAATCCAAGTCATGTGTGGTCTTGAATGTGTGAACAGTACTATTATGTACCTTCCATTTCAGTTACTGATATGTCTTAAACCCTAATACGCGAAGAAAAAACAAAGATTTATTGTCCCAAACAAATTCTTAAAATAAAGAACAAGATATAAATTAAATAAGATTAATAAGATAACAAATTAACCTGTGTAACAGATTTGGGCTTCAACTAGAGACTCTTGTCAGCTTTATCAATACAATATCAATACAATAATGTAATAAACACAGTATCATAATCATCTAAACCTGCTATATATTATTAGTCTTAAACTTAAGAGTAGATTATGATCAATTTTTCATTTTATTTTTTAGTTATAAATATTATTACCTCATATGTTAAATATCTGAGTAGAATTAATGCATACTAACTCTTAAATAAAATCATGAACAGAATTAAGTTCTAAAGAAGAGAGTTTTTCACCATGCGTTAATTACAATTGCTGGCCTTTTATCTGTTAAATAATAAAAACAATTGGTTTATTTGCATAATTGTCACAAATATTGAGAATTTACTGTATAATTAACCCTCCTTTTATGCTGATCATTGTCCTCATTTTCCACGAACATGCAGTGAAATAGTTTTTGAAGGACTCAATATTAATTACTACAGAAAATTGAGGATAAAAGAATAAATTTGACATAATTATACCAAGGATCGTCTCCATTTGAATGTCTCTCTTCATCCACTGCTCAAGAATTTTGAAATTAATTAAATACTAATTGAGTCCTAATTGAGAAGAACTAGTTTCAAAAATAAAAGAATTGAGAAAGAATTGAATGAAATGGAGTGTAATTGCACAATATAACCTTTATTTCGATTTGAAAGGATCGTCAAGTAGAGAAAACAATTACAAAACTCTAAATTGATTTGATGAATCAAAGAAAAATACCAATTTGTGGAGTATAAAGAAGAGCTGACGAAAGAGAGAACGACGTGCTGCAGCCTATGGACGAAGAAGGAACGAAGTAAGGAGGGGAATGAGGCTCCGATGGCTTAGTGACAGGCGGAAGGTCCGGCGGAGAAGAAGAACGGTCTTCGGTGTTCTTCTTTCCTCCAGAGTCGTCTCCCATGAGAGGGGAAATGGCGGAGATTTTTGGGCTTGGACTTTTTATTTTCTTATTAACTTAATTTTAATTTCATGTCTATAGGAAATATGTATCACAGGCCCCTCCAAATTCCGGACCGTAAAACCAGGTCTTATTGGACTGGGGTTAAGGCCGGCCCTGCATGACGATATTGAAATCGGAATAGCTTTGAAAAAATATTTACATGAATGGGAAATTGATAAAGTATTAAACATCATGGTAGATAACGCGAGTTCAAGTAGTAATATAATTGATTATTTGCCAAAAAAACCGCCAAAGGGGAAAAAGGTGTCAAGAGGCATTGCCGGAGACGTAGGCACTTGGTATCGATCTTTTATTTGATTTTTATTTTCCTTTTATTTTTGTCAGTAAACACAACCTAAAATCCACTAAAAATAAAAATACCCTTAAAAGTCTTACTTACTATTAAAATTAATGCTTATATTATTTAATATTTTATTTAAATTATATTTATATTTGTGTGATCTAATAAAGGCTCATGGTCCATAATAATTTGAATGCCTTGAAGAGATATTTTGTTGGGTGTAAATGAATGATTGCCATTAAAAATAACTATAAAAGAGGAAGTATGAGTGGGGATGTGAACCACTGCTTCGCTCTCTCATTTGTAATGAAAAATAAATAAATAAAAAATTTTGTCTTTTTCTCTTCTCTCTCTGTTTTCGTTTCTTCTCCGCCAAAAGCAAAAGCAAATCAAAGTTTTTGATCTTTGATATTAATCCCCCCAATCTCTACTCCCAATTCTCACTCCAATCAATAATCAATATAAACAATCCAAAATTTCAAAAAATTGGTATCAGGGCCACAATATTTTTTTAGTTTAGTAGAAGTTGAAGAAAGAGATCACCATGACAACCCATTGCAGTCTATTTAGGCTCTCAAACTCTTCACAACTCATTTTTTATGGGGAAAATTATGATTATTGAAGTATATTGGCAGGTGTGTATATAGATAATTGTCAGGTCCCAATTCGATATTTGTATATCTCAGTTTGCTTGGTAGATCGCCCTCATGACCTCGCATTATAGCAAGCTCGGGTGTCGATTCGGAGGGAGGCTAAGTTGGAGTACTGGACTAGAGTTTTGGTAAGTAATCCAAATCAAATGTATTATTTGATTGGTTAGTTGAGAGAAAGTAAAAAAAAATGAAGAAAAGTAAAGAAAATAAGTTAAAGGGCCACGCTCGCGTGTCAGTTCTCGCGCGGGGGTGATATGTAGTTTGTTCAGTAGAGAGCAGTCTAGGATTAGGTGGTTTCATTCATCTCTCCAGTTACTCCTTTGGGATGCTTCTCCTTATCCTTCTAGCTACTGCTTATGAGGGGGAAGACATCCGTCATAGTGAATTGCTTTGTACCCCCCCCCAAAACCACAAACCAAGGCACGAGCCCTTTGAAATCCTTGGCGTTCCTGACTCCTCTCGGACTTCTCGGCTACCTTCATGTCTCGTCGGTCAAAGTGTTGATTGCGGATCCTCGGTGTTTTGCCTATTTGCTTGAGTATTGAGAGTTGTGACACGCTTCACACTTCAGAATAAGAGTGAGTAAAATACAAACTACATTATATCAATAACAATATAGAATAAGGAAAACACTACTAGAAAAATTGGAATTTGCCACCAATTTTTTTGCTACCAGACATTTTTGGTAGTTAATTGTTATATACTGCGACGAAAATAAATTTAGTAGCAGAAAAAAAAGTTTTTTGCTATGAGCATTTAATTTGGTAGTGAAAAATATTGCTTTAGCTACGACAACAATATTTAGTCGCAATTTTGGTCGCACAAAGATTTGTGCAATTTCATTTTATTTTGTTGATTAAAAAATAAATATATAGTGACCATTATTTGGTCGCTCAACGATTAACATAATTTGAGACGAATATTTGGTAGCAAATGACTTAATTTATTTTATTTAAATGACTTTTCTACAAAAAAATTGTTGTTGAAAAATCTCAAAATGATGGGTAATTATTGCCTCCAACCTAATTTCTATTTTTTTTTCTTTCCAAAAAATATTCCTCTTTGGAGGGATTTTTCCCTCCAACAACTATTTTTGATAAAAGACTTTTTCATTTTGGAGGGATTTTTCCCTCTTATCCAATCCAATATTTTTTATGCAAAAAATTTCCTTAAAAAAAACTAGGTTCAATAATCAGATCTACCTAAAATTTATTTTTAGCAGTATTGATTTTAATTAGCAAAGTAATGATGAAATTTTTTTCAATAATTATATTCCATACAACATGTCGATGCAAATATAAATATATTGTATCGTCTTAGCACGTGCAAAACAAGAATTTAATTTTATTATCATTTTGCATCGGCAATTCTGATGATAAATACTAGTAATTTTTCTTTAACTTCTTTTATTATATAATTTACTTTCCTTCCATATATTCATTTCCCTCCACAATAATTAATTTATAAACTTGAACTCATCTATCATATTCATATTTATGTGACCTACAAAATTATAATATATAGTGTCATGTATATGTATATCTCGTTGTAATTTTTAAATCAATTATATTCCATACAATAGAAAAATAATTGTAAAGTTTAAAAAGGTCTTATATGAAATGTTCCAAAAAAATTTCATTTTCCTCCCCTAAATCCCTCCAGCCGCACTCTACTACTCAAAACGAAAATCAAACCCCCAAATTTTCATCTCTTCGCTCTCTTCCACTCTTTGCGCTAGGGTTTAAGCTCTCTCCTCTCGGATCTATCAGCCGCACTCTTCTCCTGCTCTCTTTATCGGCTTAGGGTTATAGAACCTGTCTCGAGCCGCAATCTCCTCCATTAACATAAATTGGAGGTGTTCTCTCCTTCTATTTTCCACTCCGTCTCTCTCGTTCGACAGGTATACGTAAGATGCGACTCACCTCTCGTTTCTTCTTTTCCCTCCCTCTTGTTCGACTAGTTGACCTGAGACGCGACCCACATCTTCAACGTCTCTCTCTCCTCTCTCTCTTTGAAGCCTGATTTTACATTTTCATCCATAATTAGGGTTTGGGATTTGTTCTTTTTCTTGAATTTGTGCATAATTTGTTTGGATTTTAATTTCTAAAGTTGGATTCATGCAATTTGGTAGTTAGGGTTTTCAGATTTTAGTGATTTTTGTTATTCACAATTATTATTTGAAATTTGCTTTTTTGTTATTAAGGGTCTTTACTGTTTCTAATTAGAGTGAGGTTAGTTCCATTTTAATGTAAATAAAAGGTTGATGTGATGCTATTTTTCAGCATGCCAAATTTCATATTTTTTTTCAGTTTCTATCATTTTTCAAATTTCAAATTAATTTAATTTTTTATTTTCCAATTTTAATGATACTTATGCAGACTGCATTTGGGGGACATAAGCAAGTTTAGAAGCTTTACTTGATTGGAGCTGACAGGTATATTTTAACTTAGTTTAATTTAAATTTAACATTCTCAATTTTTTTCTTTTCTGTGGTTATGTTCTTCATTAAAAATCATGCAATCATGTTATTATTCAGTATATTCTTTGTATGGAATTGTAGGAAGTCCCTGATGTTGGTTCTGACAAGTGGAGATAATGAAAATGGGGATGTAAGTAGATATGGTTTCTCTTTAAAAATCATAATCTTATTTTATAATTGTAGGAAAAATAATTTGTTATATTTGGGTTATATTGTAGGAATTGACTTGATTTATATTTTCAGAAATTGCTATCATGGGGCAAAAGGATGGGCTAGCCGATCAGAAATATGTAAGTTTTAGTATTTAGGCTTTCCAATATACAAATATAGCTCAATTGAAAACAATTCTGAAAATAAAATATTTTTTGGAGCAATATGTATTTTCATTTTTGGAGCAATTTGAAAAAAAAAAAAAAATTAGATTATCTATTGAATAATGTTAAGTGCTAAATAAGCTTACTTTTATTTTGTTTATAGAATAAGATGATATAAATGAGGGAGACTTGAACTATCTAGTTTTGCTTCATGAACACGTCATTTGTGAAGATATCTAGCTTTGATTTCATTGTTGGGAACAGAGCTTATTAATGTTTTGGTGTTGAGTAGGAAGTGTCCTAGTTAATTTAGTCGGTCTTGTTATCAATAGTTATGGGATATAAATATTTTTTTATAATTTTGGGCCTGAATGATGTATCTTTTTGATGATTATTATTCTATTATTTATGATGATAATTATTATTATTGTGTTAAAATTTTATTATTAAATTTTGAATTTTATAATTTTTTTGTAATTTTGTTCCATCCAGTGCTTAATATAGTTCGATTGGTGACAAAAACTGTCCCTAGAGGTTTTGACAATAAATAATTAGTAGTAAATAATGACATTTGGGTACAAAATAGAAGGATTATGTGACCAACAAATAGTTGCAATAAAACACTATTAGCGACAAAAAGTTGATGACAACTACTAGTGCCTTGGCCATCAACGACAAAATTCTAGTCGCCAGAAGTTGCTCTTCAACTACGAGTCATATTTTTCGTAGCTAAAAAGAATTTGTTAGGGGCTGTAGGGACGAGAGACAGCGACGAAATATTTCGTAGCAAAAGCCTTTGGCGACCAATTTTGGGCCTTTAGCAACCAAACCGCTTAGTAGCAAAAACTGTTTTTTTGTAGTAGTAAGACAACTTAATGAAAAACTTGATTGATTGAACTACTAACACTACACCATAGGGGGCAGAGTTAGTTACAGTATGTAATGTAAGGGCATTTTGGCCAATTAAGAAATATTTTGGATGGAAAAGTTAAACATAATATCATAGGGGGCAAAAAAAAAAATTCAACCCACTTTATAGGGGGTATTTGAAGAAATCTAAAAAGTTAGGGGGTTTTTGAAGAATTTCCCTTCCTAGAAACTATTTCCGTGCTATTTTGAAATAATATTTTCAAAACCCTAAAATTTATTTTACTAGAATTTCATAAATTTTACATATAATCGACGATTATTTCCTTAACGAACGTTCTGATGCCACTGTTGGGGAATCCGTAGCCATGTACGTTACATGCGTAGCAGAACCTACAGATTCAACCCTCCCTAGGACCATCGTAAAGTAAATAAAGGTACGAGATTATGCTATTAAAATTTATACCTCGGATCTTGCTCATCCGGGAGAGAGAAGAGGATGTAGATCTGAACGAAGTTCCGTCTTGCTTCCTTCTCCTTCCTTGATTCTGAAGCTCGACTCTTGCAAATCTTCTTACTCTTCCTAGGGACGAAGAACTTTATCGCTCACCAATCTCCAAAGTAGGAGATCTCTACTCGTATCCACGCGAACTTCAGATACACGGAATAACCGGACTCGGCTACACGAGTCCGGAAATACTTTCCAAAATTACCTCACAAAACTCTCTCTCTATTTCTGTATCACGACGGCCTCTAAGGCTTGAGAATTGTGTCTCTCATAGAGAGGAACTGCCCTTCTATCTATACTAGAGATGGAGGCGAACGATTGCTCAGTTACCATAACTGAAAAATCTAATCTGCTGCTATTCCGTTCCCAACGGTTGGCAAAGGAATAGGTATTTCCTTAATAGAAAACTCGGCAGCCAAGGTCATTACAGTTTTCATATCTATTCTGTTCCGAATGGAGCTATTCCGTTGAGGACGGAACAATTCCTTTGACAACGGAATAGCACTCTTTTGCATAATCAACAATCCAATAGTTGATTATTTCTTTCATCAATTTATACATCATTTGTACAACTGCTTTGAGGTATTTTCATCCCATATGAGTGGAGTTCATTGTGTGATCGTCTAGGTTCCATTTAACACTCACAACGATCTTCTAAAGATCATAAGTCATGAGTAACCTCTAGACTGATGTCATGACTACCCATGTTAAATGAAATGATCAGCGATCATAAACCTATCTGAATAGACATTTGCTTATTCCCTTTGTTCCACGATATACGTCTTGATCACAAGGCACGGTAATATGTCATCCTTGAGTTTGATCAAAGTCTCTTTCCTGATCGAGAATTAGACTGAGTAAATACAAAATGATATTAACAACACATGTTAATCCATTTTGATCATGGTCATGCATTTCCTTCAGTCCTAGTTCATCAAGGGGCCCATAGATATCTCCCTCTTGACGAGAGGAATAAATTTCATCTTGGTCACTCAAATTTCTCGTGATGATTCAGTGCATACCTAACGATGACCCTAATGATTATCCCGTTATGGATGACGTAGGATCATATTAAAGTATGCAGTTCCACATGCAGGAAACCATGGTGAGCTTAGGTCGTAGGAACAAGCACACCATTCATATGAGACTCACTAATGACATATACCATGCATATTCTCATAGTGTGGTCAGTCCAGTACGTGTTTTCTAACACGTACATATATTCCAGACTTGACATTCCTATGTCCATGATCAATAGAACATGATCATCCAGTCTGCGAATATACTAGTCTAGATATGTAGCTTCTTACCTGAAATATGTTTATCTCTATAAGCATCCCACACATAAGTAGTGACGGTTTAGAATGTCATTCGTTGGTTCACAGTTCTACTATCAGAATTACGTATTCCGATGACGTGAACCCAAAGTGTCATTCATAGTTAATCTAATATATGTAAATATATTAGTCATCCATACACTCAATCATATATGAATTAAATAAACGTGTTTCTCATAATCTAATCTCTAGTCCAACACTTTGGCCTAGGGCATTAATTCCTTCAAATAGTATAAACTATATGATCGAAATATACTTTAAATTCCTTTTATATCATTCAAACTAATACTAACTAATAATTAGAAAAAAAAAACTCCATAAAAATATTTAGTCATAGCTTAACTTAGAAAATAATTAACATATGATCAAAAATAATGACTAAATTAATGAACTAAATAATTCACTCTAAAATAATTAAGAAATAAGTTAAAATAACGAGAATATCAATGGATAAAATATTATACTTGCATGACAAGAGTATATAACCAGTAGTCAAAATATAACGATATGAAACTCTAATTATATATCATGCTTTTTGGAAAAAAAATTATATAACTATTAATCATGAAATTATTATTGACTTAATCCTAATGAAATGAGATGAACAAATGAGATTGAGATATGCTACTATCTATCTGATAGAATAAGCCTAAAGACATAAAATATAAATAGATTTATAAGAGACTCACTGTACTAGTTATGCACAAGGAAATTGAAGCCCAAGATGCGCAACTTAGTTTTCATGTACTTCTCTCCACTTTTGATCCACCAACGCTAGATGAATGAGATGCAGATGCTCAAAGACAGCAAGATAACAAGCTAACTCATTTTCTTTCTTGCGTTTTTAACAGAGGAGAGAGAGTGGATCATAAATGATTAGTCTAAATGCAATGCATCCTTTTCTTCTCATTAATTCAATCCAATGTATACTCTCAAATTCATCTAATGTTCTGAATTTAGAGTTTCAACACTCATTAACACAATTCAAAGTACAGAAGAGAACTTGGACATAATCAAAGAATTTTCCACATAAACTCACAAACTTAAATTAGTTATAGTTTCCAAAATAAACATAATGATAAATCCATTATTCATTGCACATAATCCGTTGCACAATTATATTATTTTTCAATTTATTTCTAAAATTGCGAAAATACCCTTAAAAAAAACTTATTATAACAGAACCTATGGATTATACCCGTCATAGGATCATCGTTAAGGGAATAAAAATACGATATTAGCTATTAAAATTTATACCTCGGATCTTTCTGATCCGCGAGACGAAGAATGGATGTAGGTCTGAACTATTCTGACTTGCAACATTCTCCTTTCTGAAGCTCGACTCCGCGAACCTCCTTGCTTCTTCTTGGGATGAAGAACGATCGCTCACAAGTTCTCAAGTTAAAGAATCTCTACTCGTATCCACGTGAACTTCAGACAAACGGAATAACTGGACTCGGCTAGACGAATCCGGAAATACTTTCCGAAATAACCTCACAAAGCTCTCTCTCTCTCTCTATTACTGTAACACGACGGCCTCTAAGGCTTCTGAATTACATGTCTAATAGAGAGACAATGCCCTTATATTTATACTAAAGAGGGAGGCGAACAATTGCTCAGTTACCATAACTGAGAACCATAATCAGCGCCTATTCTGTTTCCAACGGAATAAGTATTTTCTGAACAGAAAACTTGGTAGCCAAGGTCATTACAGTTTCCATAACTATTCTGTTCCGAAACGAACTATTCCATTATGTACAACTGTTTTGAGGTATTTTCATCCCGTATGAATGGAGTTCATTGTGTGACCGTGTAGGTTCCATTTAACAATGGCAACATTCTAAAGATCGTAACTCATAAGTAACTTCTAGAATGGCGTCATGACTATCCATGTTAAATGAAATGATCAGCGATCATAAACCTATCTGAATAGACATTTGCTTATTCTCTTTGTTCTACGATATATGTCTTGATCACAAGGCACGGTAATATGTCATCCTTGAGTTTGATCAAAGTCTATTTCCTGATCGAGAATTAGTCTGAGTAAATACAAAATGATATTAACAACACATGTTAATCCATTTTGAGCATGGCCATGCATTTCCTTCAGTCCTAGTTCATCAGGGGGGGCAGAGATATCTCTCTCTTGATGAGAGGAACAAATCCCATCTTGGTCACTCACAATCATCGTCATGATTCAGTGCATACCTAATGATGACTGTAATGATCATCCCATTATGGATGACGTAAGATCATATTAAAGTATGCAGTTTCACATACAGGAATTCATGGTGACCTCAGGTCGTAGGAATAAGCACACTATTCATACAAGAATCACTAATGACATATACCATGCATATTCTCATAGTGTGGTCAGTCCAGTATGTATTCTCTAACACATACCTATATTCCAGACTTGACATTTTTATGTCCATAATCAACAAAACATAGTCATCCAATCTATGAATATACTGGTGTAGATATGTAGCTTTTTATTTGAAGTATGTTTATCTCTATAAACATCCTACATATCACTAGGGACGGTTTAGAATGTCATTCGTTAGTTCATAGTTCTACTATCAGAATGACGTATTCTTGATGATATGAACTTGAAGTGTCATTCATGGTTGATATAAGATATATAAATATACATTTACAACCCATACAAATAGATATATAAGAAATAATTTTTATTAAATAAATAATAAAGTCTTAATACATAATCCATTTTCTAGCACAAATACATTTGGTCTAAGACACTAATCTTACAGTCCCGACTCAGTGGCTGCCAATAATACTACTCATCAAAATCACTATTCATTCAACCTCTCTGACAACATACAAAACAAAAGATAAAAGTGAAAAACTCGCGAGATTTTCAAATTTCCGGCGCTTCAGAGAGAAATAGGAGATGGAGGAGTCGAAGGACAGTGAGAGTTCTGGTAGAGTCGTAATCACTGCTGACAGCATCACTGTGCTGGTCAATGATGATGATGTACGCTAGGACACACGATGGCGTTATCCTTCTAGAAGCTTCTGACAATGTTTTCCTCTCCGATCTCCTATAGCTCCATTTTTCTCTTTTATCTCTGAGTTTTCTCTATTTGCATTTAAACCCTTCTAGATAAAAAAAAATTCCGTTACTTCCCATTTTTTAGTGATTAATGATTATAGGCTTGGTGGGGAAGACGTATTATGCAAAAAGTCCTTCAACGTATCAATAAATTCTTTTTTTTTAAATAAATTACAGCACACGTTGCATGCAAAATAAATGAAAGGGAGAGGATGGAAGCTTGGCGAGGAAACATGAGTATTTTTTGTAACACAAGAGAAACAAGAGAAGGGCATTTCGGGTCTATTAGATAAAATTTAACGGAACATTAAGCAGTTTTGCTTATACAAAATCTATTTTTTTGTTATTAGTTTTGAAAATATAAACACAGTTTTGAAAACAAAAACAAAAAACTACTTTTCTTTTTTTTAAAACTTAAAATGAAAAATGAAAATGATGCCAAACAGAGTAGAAAAACAAAAATCATGCGAAGCATGATACACAACTATTATGCAGACCAATATACCTAATTTAAGTAAGAAATATGTAGCATCTAATTAGCTTTACTATGCTATGTGATTTTTCTACAAAAAATGCATACAGAGGGATGGAACTGAATTTCATAGCCCAAAAGGACCAACTCACATTATGAACTACACAAACTTATTCACAACTAAATAAACAAGCCAAAAAAGAAAAATACAAAAAAGATTTCACTAACCCCCTTGCTAGAAAATATTACTTACATTTAAACCCCTAGTTAAATCTTACAAAGTAACTTAACCATTCCTTTTCCTTATTAATCTTGAAAAAAGAACATGTACAAATATTCCCAATCTCAACATCCAAAAACTTCTTTTCCCCCAATCCCACCCCTTCTAAAAAACCTAAATTATTAATTATTAATCATTATTATATCATCATTATTATCAAGCCCAAAGTGCAAGTACAGACATGGAAGCAGACCCACAAACCAACGCAACAAAACAAGCCTTTTTCAAATTAGGACTTGAACTCATGTTTTTATTATGAAAGAAATCAACAGCGATTAAATCAACCAAAGCCATGTAAATCAGAATTCCGGATGAAAGAGAGCCTAATAAACCCTCTATTAAAAGGGCATTTGGGCTAGAATCATCGTATCCTGTTAAATGAAATATTATCATGCCTAAAATGATGCCAAGTGGTGTTGTAACGGAAAACATTATGCACATATATGCAACTGTCGACATCCCAAATCCAGCCTGAAATAAGAATAATAATAAAATAATAAAATAATTTATTTTGTGTATAATCATGTGGAACTTGGTAAAATGTAAGTGGCTATGATATTTAACGGTATGATGCAAAAGGGATATACTATATAAATAAAGTATATAGTATATTCATGAGTGCATGATGAGTAGATTCCATTTCCAAATAAAATATAAATTATATAAAAAGTATATTGGAGACACATCAGATTGAATGGATGATTTAGGTCAATGTATTTTGTAATATTTTGCGCATGATAAAAAAGTTGAATGAATCCACATTAAAAAGGATCTGATTATAATTGGAAATTGTTATAAAATTGCCTACTGTATCTTCCATTAAATATCTTTTTCATATTACCAACGTGAGACATATTTGTAAGAATACTAAAAAGGAATGATTAGGCGACTAGCTTTTGTCTTATATCATTATATGCTATACATACAGTTAATATGAAAATATAATTAAATAATTAAACTATGATTCATTGTTTTAAACTTAAAAAACGAACCAACCAATGTTATTCTAATATAACCAACAACATGATTAATTTAAGTAGAATTAGAACCTAAACAAATCCTTAAATGCAATTAATTGGTAGCTAGGTGAAGGAATATTTCCCACACTTTTCCATGAAATACTATCATAATAACAATGTCAAATTGTACCATAATAAGTTGACTTTGGTCCCTCAAGAATTTTGTTTAAATTTTTAATTATTCAACCAATAATAGCCATCAAAGACTCCACGCTCATGAAAAAAATCCGAAAAAAAAAACTCAAATATTTAAAAAAAAATAATTTAATTAATTACCTGAGCAATGCATCCCCCTAAACCCATTCCTTCGAAAATTTGGTGAAAAGAAAGAGCAATCATGAGCGGCCGAATCGAACAAACATCTTGAGACATGCCAACTGTCACTCCAATTATCACCGAGTGAAAAACGATGCCAATTTCAAGCACTTTGGACACCATTTTCTGTTTCATTTGCACCATTTTCGTTTCTTCGTCCAGTTCTGATTCTTCTCCTTTCTCGCCCATTTCATGGTCCAAATCCAAATCGCCACCTGTGTTGAACAATGAAATTGAAATCAAATGTGAGATCAATCATTGGAAATAATGAACCCCAATTTTGGAAAAAACCAAAAAATTGTGAAAATATCTGGAAAGTATCACCTTTGTGGCATCTTATCTCTTCCAACTTAGTGTACGGATTCACGCCGTCAGCCTTCACGTGGGGTCCGTTTATCAGAGAAAGTTCCATATCATGCGAGTGAGAGGCTGATAACTCAATCAAAAGCGAAACCAGAGCGCCAATCAACGTAACCAAACCCGAAAAAGGGAAAGAATCAGCCTTCACATAACAACTCTCAATCATAGAACTCGACGCGTCCGGCAACACATGAACCAGCGCGGTTGATAACACAACGCCGGCGGCGAAGGACTTAACTAAGAGTAACAGTTTAGGGTAGTTCGGGTATTTGGAGAGGACTCGAGCGAGCCCGACCGGCGCGGCCACGCCGGCGAAGGAGGCGAGGAGGATGACGGCGAGCGAGGCGATCTTGAGGTGCTCCGCGGCGGAGGTGTCGCGGCAGTGCGGCGAGGCTTCGGCGGCTCCGGCGATACCCGCCAAGCAGTTTGACATGCTGACCTGTAAGGAAGGAGAGGCTGATGGGGAGGGTTTTGGTTCTGGGTTTGTTTTGTTGGTTGGTTTGGAGGAGTGAATGGAGGAGAAGATTAGGAGTTTGGATTATAGGAATTTACAAACGGTTTACTTTATTTGGCGTGGTGTATTTTTTTTTTTTAAATAGTATCGGCCAAAATAAAATAATTAACCAGCCCCATATAAAAAATAATTGAATATCTAAAACTATCACCAAACTTCCTAGCGGTAGTGAGTCACTACCGCCAAGCCCTCTGACGGTAGTGGCTGTTTTTCCTGATTTTATCAGAGAAACTCTTACTCGCCTTTAAACGGGCTAAATGACTGTTGAATTAGTGAATTAATTACTACCGCTAGACGGAGTGGCGGTAGTGACTAATTTTTTTATTTATTCTCAGTTAAAGAATAATTAATTATTTGCATGACAGTCAAAGTCACAACTACCGCTAAGCCTTCTTGCGATAGTGTGTATTTTCTAATTTTTTTCCATCCGAACCCGTTTACAAAAAAAATAAAAAAATAAACGAAAAAAACACACTACCGCAGTAGTGTGATTTTTTAACCTACCTGACCCCTTTTTCTTTCTCCTTCTCTCCTTCAAATCCACCCAACCCTTCTTCATTTTTTTGAACCCAACCCGCCCCAAACCCTACCTCCAAAATATTCAATTTCCACCCAAATTAAGAAGAGAAGTAGAAGGAGAAGAGAAGAGGAGGAATAGGAGGAGGCTATGTTGCACGGACACGGACACGGCGACACGGCGAATCTCAAAATTCATCAGGACACGACACGTTAAATATATATATTATTATATTATTTTTATGAATAAAATATATAATTTAATTATTGTATATATTATTTATGTCAATTTTATTTTATTTTAAAGAATTATACATAATATTTTTATCATATAATTAGAAAGTTATACATAATATTTTATAATTGTTACAATATATATAACATTTGAAGTTGCATTTTTATACGTGCATACAAGATATTTGACGTTTTACATATTTATGTATGGAAACTTGAAACTAAATAATCAAAATTCACTTTAAATGTGTAGTCCCACAATTACTGGAATAGAAATATGAGATGAACTAGTCTTTAAAATACGAGTATGATGAAATAGTGCAATAATTGCGCTAACAAACCCAATGCACTTGTCTGAGAAGTGTTCCGAGAAGTGTTCGAGAAGTGTCCTGAGAAGTGTCCTGACGATTTTTAATAATAAAATATTTGACACGCCACGTGGTGTGTCCGACACGTGTCCGAGGAGTGTCCGAGGAGCGTCGTATCCGACACGGTGTCCGACACGGACACGGCCGGGTTTTAGAAGTGTCCGCGCAACAGAGGGAGGAGGAGAAGGAAGAGAAGGAGAGGAAGAGAAGGGGAAGAAGAAAGCAGTAGAGGAAGAGAAGAGGAAGAAGAAAACTCTTTAAGCTTCCATTAGAGGAGAGAAGAGCTTCCATTAGGTTTTTTTTTAGTAGAAATAATTTTTGTGAGGTAATTTTTTAGTTAGAGTAAATAATTTTTTTAGTTATTATTATTATTATTTAGGGATATTTTTAGTGTATTTAATAGGTAATTATGTAGAATTTTTGTTAGATATTTTTAATTGTAGGTATTTATTTAGGATTTTTTTTAGATGTTTTTACTTGTAGGTAATTTTAGTACTAATTAAAATACTTTATAGATATTTTTTTTATTTTAGATAATTATAATTGTAGAATTGTAGTTTTTATTTTAGTAATTATTTTAGTACTTTTAGTTTTAGAAATAGCAACCGATGGCATCTAGAGGCAGACCTAGTCCACCTAGTCGAGCGGACAAAGGAAAAGGTCGTATGATCGAAGAAAATAATACTTCACCATATTCGCTCAACGCACTACAAGCCGAACATAGGACTAGGGAGTTTGTGCAAGAAGAGGGTTGATATCATTCGAATCCTACCATTTCAGGCAACATCGTCTCGCGGTACTTATTTTTTAATTATATTATATAAATATTATTCATTTTTATTTGTAAATATATTTATTATTTTTGTTTTCGTTTATGAAGGTGCCTTGGAATGACCTTATCTAAAAAAGACTAATTTGTTCCAAGTAGCGAAGATTGGATATATACCGTTAGACGGTATTTGCTTAACCGCATCGCAGGAACGGTAGAGAAAAGAATCTCACACGTTCTACATGGCACATGGGGAGATGACGATTACATTGGAGGATGTGTCGTATTTATTGGGTTTGAGAGTCGATGGAGTGGCCATGTGTGTAAGTAATAAGGATGTGAATTGGGGCCAAGAAATTACAGATTTATTGGGGAGAACACTCGAGGCGAGTGATTACCGGCATGATAACGCGGTATTGTTTAAAAGAAAATGATTTACCCAGAATTTCTCTAATTTGGAGGTCGGAGTGGCTGAGTTGACGGTACAACAATATTGCCGCGCATATATACTTGTTTTATATGGTGATATTCTGTTCACGGAACCGTCGGGCAATAGTATATCGGTTATTCCACTGGTATTTTTAGAGGATATGGAGAAATTGGATGAATGGGCATGGGGGAGTGCGGTGTTTGGATATTTATACCTGGAGTTGTGCAAGAGTACAGCACCTGAACGGAAGAATATGGGGGGTTGTATTACGTTACTTCAGATGTGGGCTTGGATGCGTTTCAAGTTCGGACAACCGACTCGTCCCCTTGGCTCTGGGCCGAATGCTTTACATACCTTCGATGATCCGGATGAGAACGATATGGTTGGATTTATTTGGATTGGTGCTACGGTGAAGGAGAGACCCGGAGCGACTCATTTGTGAGGCAATCGAGACCAGTTGGATTCCACCCATTTGCGAGTTTGAGAGAGATTCCGCACTTATTCGGTCCAAGTTGATTTACATGTGGATCGTCGAGCATTATCACCGGCAACGGGTGATGCGACGGTTCGGGCTTCATTCGAGGATACCCCCTCAAGGAAAGTGCAAATACAATCATCTCTTGGAAAAGATGATTAATGGCCGCGGAGGTGATTGGCCTACGGTTCACGCGAGATATATTCAGGATTGAGAGTTCGAAAAATGGCAATATTGGACGAATAACTCCGAGAAATTTAAGAGAAGGGCGTATAATCCGGACAGGCATTTGGAGTATATGGAATGGTACGGAAGGGTATCGGAGGCGAGATTGGTGCTGTCGACCATCCCGCATGATACAGACTCGTATCGTCCTCTTGTTCCCGAAAAAAGAAAAGCGGTATGTGAAATAATTTTAATAGCTTAATAATTTGAATAATTTTAAAGAAATAACAATATTACATTTTTTATTTAATTTAGATGGGAAACTTTATGGAGGCGTGCGAAAAGGGATTAAAACCCATTCGTAACAGATGGAACGGGGCGAAGATGAGAAGTGTCATGCTGGATATATTACGATGCATGCGAAAAGGGTATGTTGAGGCTAATGAATACCCTGCCGGCCGTCCACGGCATTATCTCGACACTCCTAATGAGTATGATGAAGATAGTGACGATGATGACGGTGGCAATGATGACGGTGATGAGGGCGTAAGCATCAGCCAACTTACGCAAGAACCTGTCAGAGAACGTGGTACGCGACGCAGTACTAGACGGGGTGCTGGACGCGGTGTTTCACGGTACACACCTAATTAGTGGTTATGTATTATGTTGTTTTGTACTATGTTTGGACTATTTATGTATTATGTTTGGACTATTCATAACAACATACTATAAGTTCGAAATAAACTAAAACAACAAACTACAAGTTTTTAAATAATACAAAGTTTGAAACAAACTAAAACAACAAACCACAAGTTCCAACAAACTACAAGTTCTTAAAATAATACAAAGAATTGTATCGATCTCCGCCCTTTTATGTGCATCTTGGTTTTATGTGACCTAGCAACTTGCACACACTACAACACTTTGCATGGACAGATTTGTGCATGGTATCCATACTGTTCTTGAAACGTATCTCCCAACGTCGTCCACGTTTCATCCTTCCGTTAGCATTTTTTCTTACGAATTTATCACCTGAATGTAATGTAAAATCACAAATTTCTTCGCGTGGCCTCTAATGTGATCTTTCGTTAATAGGATAAAAACTTCTTTCGTACGTATGTTTCAGATTATCCAAGAAATAACATGGATGAATAAAAGACTCGGATGATACTACTTTATGCATGCAAAACTGATATGATGTGAGAACACGGGTAGTGATATATCATCGGTTTCTGACACTCGCATTTACCTTCATTGAAGTTAACTTCTCAAGTCTTTCCCGGAATTCCGATACCACTCGTCCTCCGCCGAGGTCATGTCTCCACCTAATAAACACCTTCGTCTAAATTGTAACACGTAATGATATGCGCAGCAGCTTTATTTCTTCCATGTTCCATTTTTTCCATCACCATATCCGACCACTGTTTATCCCGGCTTTTAGCAGCCGTCCGATATCTCACATGATAACAGTTCAACTTATAAAATCTCGCCATAACAATTGCTGACCGGCAGCTTTCTTATACCTTTCAAAACATAATTCATAATTTCAGCATTATTACTAATTGTTAGGCCCCAGCGATGATCATCCTTATCGTGCGAGAGCGTCCAATTTGCTTTAGGTACTCTCGATAACCATCCAGTGCCCCCAGGATACTTCGTTTCTATTTTTTCCCAATTTTTTTTTGAATTTATATTTATTGTGCGCGCATACTAATCTCGGCACCAATGGAATCATTATTTTGTTCGCCGCGTGGCTACTGAAATTTGCTTCGAGATGCCGCATGCAATAATGATGACCATAAGGGGGCTTCCATCTGTCACCTCTCATTGCGCTAATTATACAAGGATGCCTATCTGAAATAACACAATAACTATTTTGATTTCCGATTATATTTCGCAAACAATCAAAAAACCACTCCCATGTCTCTTTCTGCTCTCTCTCAACTAACGCAAAAGCTAGAGGATATAATTGACCATTAGCGTTGTTACAAATTACCGTCAGCAAACATCCTTGGTACTTTCCGGTTAGAAATATTCCATCTACTGTTATGACGGGTTTGCACCATTGAAAACCGTGGAGTGATGGACCAAATGCCCATAAAAGACCTTCGAACTCGTGCTCATCCGTACTATTTGGATCTCCCGTTCTAAAAAAATATTGTGTACCAGGATTTGCTGATGATATTGCCGCCATCAATTCAGGAAGCAAATTATATGCCTCCCTCCAACCCCCGAATAAGAATCGAATCGCGTGTTGCTTCGCGTTCTACGCCTTCCAATATGATATAGTATATTCAACCTTCAATTTAACTGCTTCTATTATGGTTATAGGTTCAGTTTATAAATCTGCTCTAACTATATCTAGAATTAATCCCCCAACAAGCGCACTCATTAACTGTTTGTAGTCTTTTCGAGGGGTCTGATTAGTTCACACGTGTGGTTGTTTAAATATTTTAGTCTCCCATAATTCATTTTTCTTATTAATCGAAGCATGCATCCTCCAACTACATCTTGTACCTTCATCTTGCAGACCATAATGTATCTCTTTTTGCTTGAGTGGTCAATGATTATTTCTCAGTGATGCTTGACACTGTATGCTCTTACAACCGATTGTAGTTCTGATTTTGTTTTGAATGTATGCCCCTTATACAATATTTCATCATCTTTCAGTCACACGCCTACTTGATACAACGTCATTAATCGCATATTTTCAAATTGAACTATCTTCGAACTCCGCTGCTGGCGGATCGCCAAAAGTCCCTACACTAACCATCTCACTCGTTTCCGTGTATCGGAATCGTGTCGCCCTTTCTTCTTCGTTAAGCTCATAAATTTCCTCTTCCTCTTTGTCCTCTGACTCCATTTCTGGTTTCTCGTCCAATTCATTTTCTTCCTCATCTATTTCCGGAAAAATATTCTTACTCGCTCGGGCCATATCAAATGCCGCAAAAATGTCTTCATTCTCACATTCATTTCCATCATTTCCATCCTCGTCTAATTCATTTTCATTTGCATTTGAAACTACATTCGATCTACTACTAGTTCCTACATGCGATTGTTTATTCTAGACGCGATCAACATATATTTCTAATTCAACCCCAACCCTCGTAACATGTTCCGCAAATTTAACACATTGTGTATCGTTCGTAATTTTCAATAACCTATAATTCAACCCGTTGTCACGTTGAACGGAAGAAATCTACCTCGGATTATAAGATCATCACTGTAGGACCAACCGATATTCTCACAAATCTCATTACACAATTCGTAATAATCTCTGTTTACATTCGTATTTTCTGGTATATAAGACGGTTCAGGTGGGCATAGTTTATTCCGTTCAATAGATGAACAACCCGACCATCATAATATACAACAATTGGTCAGTTCTGTGCCATTTTCTTTCAAGAATTTACTCTTATTTTTTCCCTAAATACAATAATATTTCAATTAATAAACAACAAGATTTTTCTTAAATAATTGCATGTTATCGAGGAAACGGAGGGGACCGGTTGTAGAAGAAACTCAGGGATTTATCTCAGTTGAATTCAAACACGTTTCTTCAAAAGGCGTATCGACGTGTCTTACGTGTCGATTGGGCATCGTATGCTCCTCGTATTGAGATTCGTCAGGGGCGCAGAAGACGGGTAGAGTTATCTCTCCATTACTTATCACTGGCAGTTCAGTTTCTTATGTAACGCTTGTTAATGATGGAACGGAGGTGTCCGGTTGCGAGATCACGGGAGAACGGATGCGTTTTCTAATATCCGCTGGCCACGTGTCGAAGATTGATGGGCTGATATCAACCTTGTATTGAATATCGTACTGAGGGTTATCAGACTGATTCTGATAGTAGAACTGTGAACCAATGAATGACATTCTAAACCGTCCCTAGTGATGTGAGGGATGTTTATAGAGATAAACATACTTCAAGTAAGAAGCCACATATCCACACAAGTATATTCGCAGACTTGATGATCATGTTCCGCTGATCATGGACATAGGGATGTCAAGTCTGGAATATAGACACGTGTTAGAGAACACGTACTGGACTGACCACACTATGAGAATAAGTATAGTATATGTCATTAATGATTCTCATATGAATAGTGTGCTTGTTCCTACGACCTGAGGTCACCAAGGATTTCTGTATGAGGAACTACATACTTTAATATGATCTTACGTCATCCGTAACGAGATGATCATTAGGGTCATCATTAGGTATGCACTAAATTATGATGAGGAATGTGAGTGACCAAGATGGGATTTGTTCCTCTCGTTAAGAGGGAAATATCTCTGGGGCCCCTGATGAACTAGGACTGAAGGAAATGCATAGCCATGCTCAAAATGGATTAACATGTGTTGTTAATATCATTTGGTATTTATTCAGTCTAATTCTCGACCAGGAAAGAAACTTTGATCAAACTCAAGGATGACATACTTCCATGCCTTGTGATCAAGACATATATCGTAGAACAAAATGAAGAAGAAAATGTCTATTCAGATAGGTTTATGATCGCTGATCATTTCATTTAACATGAGTAGTCATGACATCAGTCTAGAGGTTACTCATGACTTACGATCTTTACAAGATCGTTACCAGCATTAAATGGAACCTACACGGTCACACATTGAACTCCATTCGTACGGGATGAATATGACTCAAAACAGTTATACATATGATGTATAAATTGGTCAACGAAATAATCAATTATTGGATAAATGATTGAACAAAATAGTGACATTCGTTGGCAACGGAATAGTTTCGTTCCCAACGGAATATATGTGGAAAATGTAATAACCTTAGCTGCCAAGTATTCCGTTATGGAAATACCTATTCCGCTGACAACGGAATAGTTTCGTTGGCAACGGAATAGGCGCAGATTAGGATTTTTAGTTATGGTAACTGAGCAATCGTTCGACTCTCTCTCTTTAGTATAAATAGAAGGGCAGAGTGTCTCTATTTGACAGACAACTTAGAAGACTTAGAGGCCGTCTATTACACAGAAAAGAGAGAAAGTTTTGAGAGATATTCGGAAAGTATTTCCGGACTTGTCTAGCCAAGTCCGGTTATTCCGTACGTCTGAAGTTCGCGTGGATACGAGTAGAGGTTCTCTATCTTGAGAACTTGCGAGCGATCGATCTTCATCCCTATGAGAAGCAAGGAGGTCGCGAGTCGAGCTTCAGGAAGGAGAAGGTTGCACGTCAGAAAAGTTCAGACCTACATCTGTGTTAGTAGTATGCCCTAGGCCAATATATTTGAGACCTAGATGTATGAATTATATTAAACAAACATTGTGTTTATTTAGAGATATTTTATATAATAAATGCGTATTGGTTATTTTATTTTTATTACTAAAATGAACCTTGAATATGATATTCAGCTTTATATCATCAAAGTATGTGACTTTGATAGTAAAACTATAAAGTATTATGAATGATATTCTAAACTGTCCCTAATCATTCATAGGATGTTTGTGAGACAACCATACTTTATGATAAGCTATAAATGGACATCAGTATGTTAGTTGACTGATGGTCACGTTTTACTGATCATGAATAAGAGTTATTAAGTCATTAACGTAAGTATATGTTAGAGACCATATACTGGATTGACCCACCTTGAGAATACTACATGGTTCGTGTCATTAGTTATTCTCAGTAAAGAATGTATCTGTAATCCTTAGACTTGAGATTATCTCAATTTCCTACATGATAAATTTTATACTTTAATATAGTCTAACATCGTCTTTAACCGGGCGATCATAAAGATTATAATTAGGTATATAATGAATTGTGCGGAGGAAAGAGTTTAATTAAGATAGGATTTGTTCCTCTCATAAATTGAGAGAGATATCTTTAGGCCTCTTGATGATTTGATTGAAGAAACGCACGGCCGTGCTCAAGTGAATTAATAAGGAGTTATTAATGTCATTTCATGTTCAATCAAATTCGGTGTCAAGAAATATTTATCGACCAACATAAGGTTGACACATACCATGCCTTATGGACGATATAGATATCATGTAACAAAAGGATACAATGCATGACATAAATTAGGTTTGATTGAATCATCTATACTTGCTTAATTTGGATAATCATGATGTCTTGCTAGAGGCCGCTCATGATTTATAATCCATTGTGATTATTGCCAACATTAAGTTAAACCTACAGGGTCACACACAAAGAACAACTAATGAGACGTACACAGAAAAATCATAACTTATGTGATAAGTTGTATGGAGAGCTACATAGTCAAGTGACACATCCAATCCTACATCTTATATGATAAGATGTGTTGCATATATGGTTACATAGTTACCATGCACATAGGATATGAAACTTATGGATTATATAGGCACAAGAGACACCCGAAAATCAGATTAAGGGTATAATATTTTCGTCCATCTTTTTGTGAGAAAAAGAGGAGAGAAAAATCCGAAAATTATTCTTTTGTTATTTTCTTTGAGAGAAATGAAGAACGAATACTAGCATATATCGTTCTTTATCCGTTCAAAGGGCTTGTTCGTGTGGATACCGGTAGAGGACGAAGCGAAGTGCGGCGTCTTTGTGACTATGGTTGAAACCGTGATTTTTTGTTTGGAGAATCGGTTTGTGAGACGACTGATTAGGCGAATCATTCAAAGGATCGGTTTGGAAACCGGTTTGGATCGGACAAAGAAAACCGTCAACCAAATTCATTTTTGATCATCACGGATTAAGCGTAATCCGAAGGTACAAAGTTATGAACTTTTCTTTGATTTAATTGTAATTCACGGATCCTTCTTTTGGGTTTCGAATTCGATTTTGTTTCGTTTTTTGTTTTTCCGCTGCATTATGAATGGTAGAAACCCAACAATCTGTTATTCGTCTCGCGGATCAGGAAGATCCGAGGTATAAATTTTAATAGTTAATATCGTACTTTTATTCCCTTAACGTAGATCCTAGGGCTGGTTAAATTTGTAGGTTCCGTTGTGCATATAACGTACATGGAAATGGGTTTTCCAAAAATTAATTTGATTAAAAATAGTGGGAGCGATTTTATAAAATATTTAAAGAATAATAGTATTTGCATATTATTCAAATCGAATAATATATCTATTTATGTCTCATGATATGTCATTGAGAAGGACAAATAGCATAAGATGCTTATAATCGTTAAAATGAACATGGACAAGTATTGTTAATAATATTCTCGTGCTTAAAAGGAACGTAAAAAATACTCCCAAAGATAAAGACAAGATGTTGCTGGGTTTCGACCTTAGATAAGAAGTTGGTATCTTTCACAATAAACGGTTCATGAAAAGGGACAATAGTCTCTGAAGAAGATATGAAAAAGAAAATTAAGGGTAGTGTGACTACCATTTCAAGTATTCTTTTTATTGAAATCTTGTCTATTTCCTATCATGTGTATTAGATACGCGATCTGAATCACACGTTTGTGAAAATGTGCTGACTAAGTTATAGAGTATTGAGTAAATATGATGTTAACATATGAGCGACAAATGTAGCAAAAGTCGCTGTATTTTCTCAAGTAACTCATTTATTTATATTATCTTTTTGGACTAATCGCCGTCATAAATAATTACTATTTACTGTCGGCAATAAATTTTATGTTATCTATAGTTCGAGTTTAACTATGAATGATCATTAATTTCTTATTGATAATGTCATTTTTCTTTATAAATGTTCCCATAGAAAAATTACCTTGTGTGTTATATCGAACAAGATAATTATAAGTCCTTCTATAACATTAATATTAAGAATTTAAATCTAGCATTGTCGCTTGGTCTACTTAAATAGATGAACATTTATTAAATCCAATAAGATGGATTTTCAAATTCATTTGATTTTGAGTCATTTGAAACATGTGTAACTTATTTATTAGACAAGATGGCATATACGTGTTTCACAAAGTAAGGTGAAAGAAAGGTACTTATTGGATCTCGTACATAGTGATGTATGTTGAGTCGTTGACCGATGAGTGAAGGTGCTAAAGGAAAATTACTTCATCACCTTATTGAAATAATAAATTTGAATATTTTGAAAATTTCAAAACTTCCAAATAATGAAGTAGAGGATAAACTTGGCCTTGAAAATGAAATTTCTTCGATGAGATCGAGGAGTCGATAACCAAGTGTTTGATGATCATGATAACGATATCGAACTTTATTAGATATAGTTCGATCATGATGAGTCAAATAAATCTTCTATTTCTTTCGGGATTACGCTATTATTGCATTCATTCTTAACATAATTCCATCTAAAGTAGTTATAAAAGAACCCATATGGGAAATGGACTGATAGGTTTATCAGATTAATGCTTGTTTGTGTGTGTGTGTGTGTGTGTGTATATATATATATATATATATTCTTTTCCACCCAGGATTCGATCCTCGCGCAATCTATTATTTTCCACCTAGATTAATGCTTGTTTCTAAGGCGCCTTCATTTGCCTTGTCAATTTCTAAGGAAGTCTTTTCGCCAAGCTTGATCTTCGTCGTGTGGGCCATTGTGATCGCGATAGCCGATGTCGCTCCTCTCCTCTTGGTATGGTCCGTGCTCATTTATTTTATAGATTGAAAAACGTTCATTTCCTTCGTGCTGGTATTTGAGTCTTCAACATTTCTAGATCGCGGCGCAACTTTGACTTTCCCAGTTTGGCCGTTCCTACTTCTATTCGAATGTTACTCCAAAGGGTTCGACTCCAACTAACGTTCTCTAAAAGAATTTTTCTCCTAATGGATAACCGGCTTGAGTTTTCCTCTTCCCTACTACTTAGCCTTATTCAAGTTACCCGTACCTAGTCGCCCCTGGACTGACGAGTTACGAGCCATATTGTTTTTCTCTTTATCCTTGGCCTTTCCTTTTTGGCAGCCCATCGTTTGGGTTGGTTGTGTTGAAGTCACGGATTTATTTTTTGCTCTTCTTTGGCCTTATTCGTAACTTGTATTCTTTCCTCCTCCTGGTTGCTGTAACGAGCCGTGAAAATGTGTCGTGGTGTAATCACGTGTTAACAAAATAATTTATAATTTTTCTAATTAACCAAATAGTGTATATGTGGTATTTGAGATAGGGATAGATCCACAAAGAGGCTGGCCTTAAGTAAAACAGGTTAACAAATCAATTCTCAAGGTGTTAAGTATTTTTTGTAAAATTCCAAGGTATTTTTGTTCAAAAAACAAGAAAAGTGTGTGATGATGTTGTTTAAGAGGACATGAACATGTATAAGAAAATAACAAAAGAAAGAAAAATATATTTTATAGTTTTATTTTAAGAGTTAATAAAAAGGTAGGAAATTTACGACAATTTGTATAACATATAAATCCTTAATCACAACAAGTAGTAATTTTTCTAATAGTTCAAAATGCAAGGTTTGACCAATTTATTTTCACAAATCAATCAGCAAATAATTCAAATATTAGATCTAATCAAAAACTTCTATTTAAAAGTGTCACCAATACCTGATTTAAAATCTTATTCAACCAAACAAGAAACTCTTCCAAGTCCCTAATGATCAAACAATCCCTAAACATATCACAATTTAAATCAAAACTAATATTTTAATAAAAATCAACTTAATATTTGTATTTTTGAATCAAAAGTATTCTTCCAAATAATTCAATTCAACAGGTTAAAGTGTTCTTGAACTAAACCTTTTAAACCACAAAAAGTTCTCAAACTAACTCAAGATTTCATCACAAAATTACACAAAAAGTCTTTCCCTACTCAAACTACTCAAGCATGCATACACAAACAATATTCATATTCAAGCTTGACAAATTCTTCATTCAACAAAAGAGAGAAATGTAATAAGGAAAAGAAAAGAAAACTAATCAAACCAAATGATGGAGATTCAAGCTAGAGCCTCCTTGGTCGATTTGAATCTTCCTTCAAATCTCGCTCCTTCTAGAACAAGACTTCCGTCTTGAAGAAAATTAGTTCTCTTCTCTTTTGTCTCAACACAACAAAAAGAAAATTAGGTTTTGGACAATCCTAAATAAGGTCATCCAAGGAGAAAGAGAAAGAAAGAGAGAATTGTATTTACAATGAATTAGAAAAGAGAGAATGATGTGATGATGGTTTGTGTTAATGGATCCTTTGAGAGAGAAATGAGTGTCATTTTATAGAGGTATGTAACCTAGAAAATATTTGAAATTAGGATTGTGAGATTAAAAATTTGGCTTGTTCCGTTTTTTACTTTGGGTAGTAATTTGAGAGATGTTTAGCACTTTTTTTCCTTCTATTCTAGTCTAACTCTGCTTGGGTTCACTCTTGGGAGTTATCTAATATTTTTCCTCTTAAGCACCAGAGTTGACATATGGTGCTCTTGTAAAGTGTATTTTTATACATATGTTTAGGGTTTTTATCATATAAAATTCACCATTAAATCACTTAAATATTGAAAAAATGATTTAAATTAATTAAAATTATATTTGAAACTCTTAATACACTTTTGTGTGATTTTTCAGGTAAAAATACTAAGAAAATTATATTTGAAGGATTTGGCCGAAAAGTCAACTCCAAATAAAGGGCCGATCTACAAATCCTGGGCCAAAGATGGCCGAATGTTCCAAAATCTCTACAAAAACTCTACACGCACCTCTACAATTCTCCTATAACCCTTATCCACCAACCATCCAAGTCAAAACCTACAAAATCCACAAAAAGATGAATAGTCAAACCCGAGAAATCAGTCAGTTGACCAAAAGTGAACTGTCCCAAAATGGGTCAAATGGGATACCGAAACGAAGAGCTCGACGAGACAAATCCAACGAGAATTGGAGTTTCAATTTGATCGAAAAACATCTTTATTCGGGTTTTGATTCACGAGTTCTTTTTTTTTTTTTTTTTTAGTTTATCAAGACTGGTGGTTAATTGAAAAAGTCAATGAAAAGAAAGAGAATTAGAAGAAAAGACTCAACAGGAAGGTTTCTAGAGAATTTTGGATGATAGACTATGTATTTGTTGGAGTTGAAAATGATCGAGTGATGAGAGGGAGCTCTAAATAGCCATTAATGGCAAAATCTGGAAACTATTCGAGCTGTAGTTGGTTTTTGAGGCATAGATTAATCTATCCTCAATATTTATCTATGCTTCTAGTTTCTGTAGTTTCATAAGAGAGTGAGAACAATTTATATAAAGGCCATTTCAGATAAAAATTGATTAAAAATGGGGTTTGATCTCGATTTTGTTAAAACAGTAAAAAATGGCAGAACTGAACAGAATTCGAGTTGTGATTTTGCGAGGGTGATAACTTGAGCTATACTCAACGGTTTTGAGTGATTCAAATTGCTACACGATCATGAGTAGTAGTAGAACATAACTGGAGTAATAAAGAGTGTTGATATTAGAGGAATTTTGGAGTTCGAACTCGAGTTTTTAAGAGGAAGTAAAAATGGTAGAACTGATGTATATGCTTTGAAAGGAGGTAATGAGTTGGGAGAAATGAGAATTCACAAAACCAAGAATCGAAATCCCTCATCAACCCTTAGATCATTGCTGGACTAATAGAATAACTCGGGTCATACCCAATTTCATGCAACAAGTCCACAAAGAAAAACAACTTCTATTTATCATATCAGTCCTTATAAGGTCTAAAAATCTTAATCCAGCCACCATTCCACACCAAATTCGATCTATTTCACTCTCACAACCCTCCTTCATCTCTCCCAACCTTCCACCTCCATTTTTGAGCTCTAATTTTACCTAATTTGAGTGAAAAAGACTTAAAAGGGGTTGTTTTCACTGTTGCGGGCTGATTCGAGTTGCGACAAGTAATTCACCCTCTAGCTTGTGTGTGGAGATCCAAGGAGATCCAGATCAACCATATAGAGGCCCTAGCTTGTGCTTCTACTTTTGGTTTGACTTCTTTTAATCTCTTTATACTCGTTTTTCCTTGTTATTCACTACTGGACAGATTTCAGTTTCTCTTATAAAAATAAATAAAATAGACTTGAATCTTGTTTGTTTGAGCATGAGTGAGTAGTTTATAGATAGGGTTTGGTGTTTGTGAGTTTATGGCATGAAATCTTGTGTTGAAACCACTCAATTTGATTGTTTTGTGATGTTTAGTACTTAATTCTCACTGTTTTGTCTTTTTGATTGAAATATGCTTGGCTGAGTTGTTTTGATTGAAATTGGACATGAAACACGTTAATTAAGTTCATGTTAATCATTAAAATACTTTTCTAAGTTTCTTGTTTGATTAGATTAGGTTTTGGATTGAATTTTTGTGATATAAACTTGAAATGGCTGTTGTAGGTTTTATTCTTGAGTTTGGTTCATTAACCGAGTAAATTCTTAACTTAGATTGCTCAACCTAGCATCCAAATCTATGAAATTGTGTATTGAGTGATTAATGATTGTCTGGACATGCAAATTATAATTTAAACCCTATTTTTTTTATCAAAAAGTCTTGTTGTTGAGTTTCAGTTTTTTTTTCTTTTTTCTGCATTAATTCAGTTCCTGTTAAATTGAGTGTCAAAAAATAAAAACTTATAAAAATTGTTATAGTTTTATTACAATTCACATTTAATAGATCAAAATCAACCTAAACTTTGTCCAATTCTTGTTTATATTTTGTGAGATATAATTATTTTAAGTTTGTTATTTCCTGCAGTCTATTTTCCGTTCCAGATTTGTTTGTTCTCTTTGTTGAATTTAAAAAAAATATAAAACATAAAAATTATAAATTATAAATAGACCTACCTGAACTGTTTCGAAGCGTGAAATTTTATTCTGAATTTTAATCCTGCTATTCAAATCTTATATTTTGAGATACATTACCATTTTAAACTGTTGCTATATTTGCTGAACTTTCTGAACTTCGGTCTGTATTTTAAGTTAAAATACAAAGTGTGTCAAATCTGAAAATCTGAATAAATTCGAATTAGGGTTTCTAATTCATGAAATTTTGCAAATTAGACCCTAAAAAACTTGATAATTGATTGTGAACCTGTTTAACTTAGCCATTTACCCTGTGGATCGACCCCTAGCTCAAATACCATGTATGCACTTATTAAATTGAATTAGGGTAAAACAATTATTTTTGTTAATTTTGGGAATTCGAAAACGACGCGTTTTCTCGTAAATTACAAATGACGCCGTTGCCGGGGAGACGGCTTTAATTAAGTTAAAACTAACCCACTAATCTTTTCTCTAGTGTCGTGTCTTTCTTATTTTGAAGGTTTTTAGGTCAAAAGATGAATCAGAAAGGCAAGACGTGAAATGACGGGAAGGAAAACATGGAGTGGATGGCCTGACGAGTGCTATTCATGGCAAAGCAATGAAGGCTACATCCAACAACCACAACCTTCCTATGGGCACTCTTACGAGCAAGGAGGTTTCTTCAACCACTCCTCCATCCTGGAGCCGACGGATGAAATGTTGAACCAATCCTGGGGTTTCAAACCTCAGGTGAACCTCCAAAATCTGTACACGCCCGCCACACCAACCTATTCCTCTTAACCTTAACTTGACCAAAATGAGTACCATCCTCCAAACCAAGGGTATGCACAACCTCAAGTTTCTTCAGATTTTTTCGAGTCGATGAAAAGCATGATAAATGCCATGTCAACCTCAATGAAAAAAATGTCAACCTCAATTGAAAAATGGGATGGTATAATTGATGCTCAAGAGAATACCCATGGCTCAAGAACCCACTCTCCAACCTTGTCATGATGAAGCTAGCCATTGTGATGAGGGTTTTAGTGTCTTTGAAGAAATGGGGATTGAGAGTTCTCCTGGTGATAAGGGTTCTAGGGGTTTTTGAAGAATTGGGGGTTGAGGGTTCTCATGGTAATGAGGAGAAGGAAATATTTGAGGAGGAAAAGCATGAGGAGAAGGGGGACACCAACTTCGTGGTGGAGGAGAATTTATTTAATGGGGAATGTGGGTTAAATGGGGATTTAGGGATTGTGTTTTGTGAAAACTCGAGTGATGTGGAATGCGAGTCAGGTGATGACTCACTGGTTGAACGTTTCCACGCGTCGAGTGCCACCAAAATCCAAGATTTGGTTAAAGAAATTATAAATATTTTTGAGAAACTATGGGTCGAGGACGAGGATGAGTCAAACCATGACTCAAAGATTGAAAATTTGGACGAACCGACCATCCCAAAACTCGAGAATATTCCACAAACTTCTTCAAAACTCGTGTCCTGTCAAACCATATATTACACCAAGCTTTAGATAAGCGGTGTGATGTACGTCGACCTTCCAACCAACAAAAAAGTGAATCTGGGTATTGAGTTGCCCCTCTCAACAAAAATCGACTCCAAACTCCTTTCAAAACGAGAAACACCACGTCATTCTCGCTGCAAAACCAAGAGCAGGAAACGCCAACCGAATCTCTTCCCACCGTGTGAGCTTCCTCAAGGGTTGGCTCACGTTTACGACCCATTCGAGAGAGGCTAACACAAAGGCATCGGGCTCGAGACGTAAACGGGAGCGCTTGGCGAGAGGCAACTCGTCGTGCCAGGTCATATTTTTCCTTTATTTTCAATTTTTCTTTTCACAAAAAATTACTTCATTTCACTTGAACTTGCAAAAGTTTAAGTGTGGTGAGAGGAGGTTTTGTAACTTTTTGTGTCAAAAAAAAAAAAATTAAAAAAATAATAAAAATAAGAAAATTTAAAAATATGAAAAATTTAAAAATACAAAAACAAAAAAAACTCATAAAACCCATAAAAATTAAAATTTTTGCTTGGATTTGTAAATATCAAAAGCTCCCTCCTCAATTCAGGATCTAACCGTTCAAGACATGTGTCAGTTTTTGGTTCGCTGAATTCAAATTTTTCCTTACACGCATCACCTGCTAGTTAGCCAAGATTGACACCTCGTTCCCTTGATTTTTGTTCTCAATGAACCCTGAGGAGTATTAAGAGACACGTGTCTCGCTCTGATTGGTTGAAAAAGAAATTTGACCAGGTCAAAGTTTGCTTTGACCAAGGTTGACCAGATATTGTATTGCATTTTTGGGAGTTCTAGAAGGTCATTTTTCGCGAGTTTTATATCGTTGGATTCAACTCGTCGAGTTCTTCGATTTGGTATCCAGTTTGACCACTTTTGGGCCAGTTGGCGTTTGGTCAACTAGCCGATTTTTCGTGTTTGACTTTTCATCTTTTTGCGGATTTTGTAGGTTTTCTCGTGGATGGTTGTCGGGTAAGGGTTGTAATAGAATTGAAGAGGAGTGTGTAGGGTTTTTGCAGAGATTTGTTGAAAATTCGGCCATTTTTGGCCCAGGATTTGCAGATCGGCCCTTCATTTGGAGTTGACTTTTTGCCAAATCCTCCAAATATCTATTTCTTGATCTTTTTACCTGAAAAATCACACGAAAGTGTATTAAGGGTTTCAAATATAATTTTAACTAATTTTAAACACTTTTCCAATATTTTATGTGATTTAAAGGTGAATTTAATATGATAAAAACCCTAAATTTTTTTATGAAAATACACATTACAAATCTCACCACACTTAAACCAAGCTTGCCCTGAAGCGTAAATTAAATCAAGTTTTAGGGATTTTAGAATCAGTTTAAATCCATTTGCAAAGAGATTAAATTATTATCATATTATTAGTCATTTATTATAATAATACACGAATGATAGTGATTGTCCATTAATAATTTTAAAACTTCAAGGTCGTTTCAACGCACCAATCTTTTATCCCAATTATCTATTTTCCATAAACTAGTGTCCTAAGAAAAAATTTCTACTTTATCCCGCTAATTTTTCACAAAAGTTTCAGCTAAATTTTACGTCGCCCTTTTAAACAGATTGAAAGTTCACACATCCAACCCCAAGCACAAAATTGTGTCTAATGACACTAAAAAGCATTTATTTCTTTATTAAAAGGTACATACATATATATAATAATAATAATTATTATTTTTATATATATTTCTAATTTTTAATTTTATATTTTGTATTATTTTTTATATTTTTATATTTATATTTTTATATTTTTTATTTAATAATTTGCTATACCGGTCTTTGCCTCTCCGCGGCAGATCATCTCCCTCTGGTCACTTCGAGCATACTCGGATTCGAGGCCATGCAGCGGGCCCTTCCTCATGAATACCAATGATTCATCATCATCGATACCCAGCTACTTGGTATCATGCAAGTTGGATTCCCTGTAACCAAGCGTTAAGAGCTATCTTTCGCGCCGTACGCCCCTGATGGTCACCATAAGACTAGGTGTAGCAAATTATTTAAAAATCATATAAAAATAATGCATTTTTGCACTAGAAAATGGGTGCTAGGTCTTCTACAAGTTTCAAATGGCTGATAAAAATTAGACATTTCACGAGGCCATAGTATGAAAAGTAGGGATAATTTTGAAAATTTTAAGTACGGTACTAAAGGATGGAAACATTATATTTTGTCGTAGAATATTAAGGAGATGAACATGTTATGAAATTTTCAAACTATTAATGGACTTAACATGGATATTATAGATGGAATGAGGTGGAATAGGGAATATTATAGCAAATAATTTAAAATCCTTTAAAAGTTTTTTAAAATTTTATCATCATCTTCCAAAATCCTAAGTTTTTCAAAAACTTGTTGCTTGAAGGACTCGGTTTCAAAAATCTTCCCTTTTCAAACCCTTTTCTTTAAAATCCTTTTAATTATTTACAAATCCAAGCTGTTTACAAAAATAAGAATAATGAATTGAAAACAAAAATTTTAATTTTTGTGGATTTAAAGAGTTTTTCATTATTTTTTTCTTTACGACACAAAAAGTTACAAAACCTCCCTCACCACACTTAAACATTTGCAAGTTTAAGTGAAATAAAGTAATTTTTGTGAAAAGAAAAAAATTAGAAATGATAAAAGAAAAATATGACCTAACATCAAGTTGCCTCTCGCTAGTGCTCCTTTTTAATGTCTCGAGCCCGACGCGTTTTCGCTCATCCTTCCTTTTCTTTCGCGCCATTTGGCGCTTCCTCCAAATCTTGCTTATTGAACCACCGCGCGTTGTGATTTTCATAAAACGCTAGTGGCCATTGACCTTGAACGCAACTTTGAACACTCCAAAGGGTAAAATGTTGGTTATAATAAAGGGACCTGTGCATCGACTCTTCAACTTCCCGGGATGCAACCTCAACCGGGAGTTGAACAACAAAACTTTATCGCCAATCTTGTACTCTTTTTTGCGAATAAGTTTGTCATGAGCGATGGTCAACTTCTCTTTGTAAATTCTCGAATTGTCATAAGCTTGAAGACGAAGCTCTTCCAATTCTTGAATTTGTATTTTTCTCAATACCACATCTTTTGGGTAATCTTGGTTGACTTTCTTGATTGCCCAAAAAGCTTTGTGCTCAATTTCTACTGGTAGATGACAACTCTTTTCATACACGAGTTTAAAAGGAGTCATCCCTATCGGTGCCTTGTATGCGGTACGATATGCCCATAATGCATCCCCAAGCCTTTGACTCCAATCCTTGCGAGAGGGATTAACCACTTTCTCAAGGATTGTTTTAATTTCACGATTAGAGATTTCAGCGGCCATTAGTTTGGGGATGGTATGCAGTCGACATACGATATTGAACATGATAATTTTTCAAAAGTGATTCGAGGTATTTGTTATTGAAATGAGAGCCCCTATCACTAATGATGGCTTTAGGTACTCCAAAGCACTGAAAGATGTTCTTTTTAAGGAACTCGATCACCGTTTTGGAGTTGGCATCTCTGATGGTATTTTGCCCTAGGCCAAAATATTTGTGACCTCGATGATGGATTGTAATAACAAACATAATATTTATTCTAAGATATTTCATATAATATGTGCGTATAGGTTATTTTAATATAATTAAAATAGACCATGAATATGCAATTCAGCTTTATGTCATCAAAATGCGTGACTTTGATAGTAAAACTATAAAGTGTTATAAATGCTATTCTAAATCGTCCTTGGTCATTTATAGGATATTTGTGGAGACAAATATACTTGCGGATACATATAAATATATATTTATATACAAGCTATAAATGTACACGAGTATATTAGTTGACTGATGATTATATTTTACTGATCATGGATAAATAGTTATCAAGTCATTAACATAGGTATATGTTAGAGACCATATATTGGACTGACCAGCCATAAGAATGCTACATGTTTTACGTCATTAGCGATTCTTGTAACATAAAGTATTTATAGTCATTTGACCTGAGATTGTCTCGGTTCCCAACATGAGTAATTTTATACTTTAATATAATCTAACACTGCCTTTAACCGGGTGGTCATAACGGTTATGATTAGGTATACAATGAATCATGTAGAGGGATGAGTGCAATCAAGACGGAATTTGTTCCTCTCATAAATGAGAGAAATATCTTTAGGCCTCTTGATAAATTAAACTGAACAAGAACAAATGACATTAATAACTCTTATTAATTCATTTGAGTATGGCCATACATTTCTTCAGTTCACACGCAAAGAACAAACTGAAACGGGCGCAGAAAATCCTAGCGACTTATATGATGAGTTGCATAAGAATGTCACAAAATATATTGTCATCTTATGTGATAAGATGTGATATATATGTATATAAAGACTATGAGCACAAAAGATCATGTAATCTAGAAGAGTCTAGATGATGGCATATGGATAATGATGAGTGATGTCATACACATCTTTTAGTGTGAGGAGACATGACTCTTCACCTATATATAATGACATAGAGGGCTCCAAATTCAATAGACCACATCATTCTTTCTCTCATTATTTCTCATTCTCTTTTGTGAGACAAAAGAGAGAAAAATATCCTTTCTCATTTGTGTGACAAAATTACGAAAGGGTGCCTTCTTTTGTATGACAAAATGAAAGGGTGCGATTATATGAGAGAAATTATATACATCTTTTGTGAGATAAAATAAGAAGAAGAAAAAGAGTTTTCTTATGCAAGAGGAGAACAAGCTACTAGCACATATATTGTTCTTCTTCCCGTTTTAAGAAGTTTGTTCGTGTGGATTCGGTAGAGGCGTTCGTACTTTCGGCGCTTGTGATCTATTCGGCCTAAGAAGATGAGAACGGTTTGTTGAGATTTTTGGTGGAGACCGATTGTGTGTGCGGTAGATGACTTCCGCATGATCCGACCTAGACGGCCTAGACAGACGTAAAATCGGTTAGGACGGTAACCGGTTTAGAGATGCATGGACAATACGCATGGTTTGAGCGTCACGGATTAAGCGTAATCCGAAAGGTATCTTTAAGATTTATTTCTTTGATTTAACCAATACGCACGGATCCTCGGATTGGTTTTGGACGAAATTTTTATTTTTCGCTGCATTATGCACGTCTGAAACTCAACAGTGGTATCAGAGTGACATGCGTATTTCGGTTAAATTGAGTCGGTATATATGTGATATATACTATTTAGATACTATTTATAATTTCGATTTATAATTATAAGCCTTGCATATAGAGTATTCAAGTGTTGAATCTTCTTAATTGAAAGGATGTGAATGTTTGGGTATTCATGAAGAGATGCATGTGATGCATTAATTTATGAAAAGGTGCATGTAATGTACCATATTTATAAAAGAGTTCACATGATGATAAATTTATGATCAAGAGGTGTGACTAAAAATACTTGATAAAAACATATGATGTTATTAAGTGTACATGTTATGTATATATTCGGTTTATATACTGAATATTAAAATATTTCTAACAAGTGTGTACATGCTACAAATATTTGTGTTTGGGAAACACTTAATATTAGAAATGTTCTAATTAGGATATTTGTTATTAAAGACGTGATAGACTTGTTATCATCTTTCTAATCATGCGTACACTTTCGAACCTCCTAATTAAATTAAGTCGGTTGCATCCAAATCAAATAGTGGCACCACTAAATGGATGTGATCCGAACCAAATTAAGTGCGTTACATCAAATGGTGCCACAAGTATGCATTCAAAGATTATGTTTGATAATTATTTTATACATTTGACTGTATATTTGATTGATGCATGGCTGTGGGTTCGTGGCCTATAACATATGAGATATGAAAGGCACACGTGTTTGTATATGGTCATGAATCATGTTCAAGTCAGTGACTCATTAGACACTACTCTATATTCCGAACATAGTCCAAATTAATTAGTAGAAATTGCAAATCGTGTTGGTCCAAAAGATGCATGTAAAGAGTTGCGTTCAGATCAAAAGGTTGCATCTATGTCTATCCATTCATGAGTCAAGAGTTGTCTCAGAAATGTGGGACCAATGGATATGATCAAAAGGTTATAACCAAAAGGATACAATCCAAAGGTTGCGACGAATGAGAGCGATCAAAAGTTGCTACTAACGGGTGTGACCAAGGGATGCGATTCAAATATCACATCCAAAAGATGCAACGAAAGGTTGCGACCAACGGATGTGACCAAATGGTGCGACCAAAAGGTGCGACTAACGGGTGTGACCAAGGGATGCGATTCAAATGTCACATCCAAAAGACGCGACGAAAGGTTGCGACCAATGGATGCGACCAAAGGGTGCGACCAAAGGGTGCGACTAAAGGGTGTGACCAACGGATGCGATCCAAATGTCATGTCCATAAGGTTGCGACGAATGGGTACGACCAAAGGGTGCGACCAAAGGGTGTGATTAAAGGGTGTGACCAATGGATATGATCCAAATATCACGTCCAATAGGTTGCGACTAACGGTTGTGACCAAGATGTGCGACCAACGGGTGTAATCGACATGCGCAACTAAGAGGTACAACCGAAAAGGTGCAATCGCAAGAGTTGCGACCTCTTGAATAGTTGTGTCTTCATGAAAGGGTGCATACCATGAATTGCCTTTGTGAAATGGTGCATGTGATGCATTATTTCATGAAAAGTTGCATGTGATGTATTGAATTCATGAAAAGATGCCTATGATGTATTAATGTGTAGAAAAATGTGTGTTGACAAAGTTGACCAGGTGTTGACCATGTTGATCATGTTGACAATTGACTGTTGACCCACTGTGTTGACTGTGGACTATGTTGACTGTTGATGTATTGACTGTTAATTGTTGACAGGTTGACTACACTGATTTAGCCCTTGACTGTTGACCATTAAATTGATCAAAAGTTAATCATGACCTGGTCAAAATATTGACCATTGACTGTTGACCTTGTCAAATGTTAATCGTTGACCGAATCAAATGTTGACCAAATCAAACATTGAGTTTTGACCTGCGAAATGTTGACAATGATGATTGCGCCCCGAATTCGCATTCGTAAGCCTTATATATATATATATATATATTTTATAAATGGGTAAATAATCGAAATGTTGACAATGATTATGTTTATATTTGATATATTTGTTGATACGTGTTGATATAACGAAAGAGTTCATTAGGCATAACACATCCATGATGGAGATGAAGGAGTTCATCATCCATCATGAATATATCATTAAGATGACAAGTTCATTTTTAACTACACATCATGACGATGAAAGAGTTCATCGATTTCTATACGTGGAGATAAGATTTTCATATACAATCTAAGAAAAATTTCATGGAGATGAAATATATATTAGGAAATCTTTATGTTAGTTCATAAAGATCAAGGCTATGATATATCATCGTTATTATTTTTATTTTATTGGTACATGTGATGTTCTTTGAATATTGCATAATAACATATAATATTAAATAAAATCCCTCAAAACAATGTTAAGTCATGACGTGCCTTCCATAAGTCTAAATCTCTCGATACTCTGATCGGCCCTGCATAGGTCATGCCAAAGCTGGGTATGTAGGGACAATCTTAGGAGGAGAGAATGCGGGAAATGGGAGCCAACATAGGTCATGCCAAAGCTGATTGTGTTGGGTACTATTTTGCCGATGTTTAGACATGGTTTGATTTAACTGGGCTATCAAGTCGGACTTGGGCTCGGGGCATACGATAGAATATATACGTCGGGCATATGATGCTTATCCTATGTTGTTCAAGAGTTGTATGAGATGCAATTGGAATTATTTCTACCTAAATAAGTTAAGTTCTGCGCGATGAGCCAAAGCTCACTTAGGACTTAATTGTAATATGGATCTTATCTCACTATGAAACTTCATGGATTGAAAGTTTCCGAATCAATGCGATTGAGGGTTATTGATTTGATTAAAAAATAGTGGGAGCCATTATATGAAATATTTAAAGAATAATAGTCTTTATATATTATTTAATTCGAATAATATATCTATTTATGTCTCACAATAGGTCCTTGAGAAGGACATATAGCATAAGATGCTTATAATCGTTAAAATGAACATGGACAAATGTTGTCAGTAATGTTCTCGTGCTTAAAAAAATCGTAAAGAGTAATCCCAAAGATAAGGGTAAGGTGTTGTCCGAGGCTTCGGCCTTAGATAAGAAATTAGTATCTTTTGCTGTGAATCGGTTCATTGAAAGAAACCATAATTTCTCAAGAAGATATGAAAAAGTGAATGAAAGGATAGTGTGACTACCGCTTCAAGTATTTTTGTTATAGAAGTTAACTTGTCTATTTCACATCATGTGTATTAGATACACGATGTGAATCACATATTTGTGAAAAATGTGTTGACAAAGTTGTAGACTATTAAGTAAATATGAAGTTAACATATGAGTGACAAATGTAGCAAAAGTTGTTGAATTTTCTCAAGTAACTCATTTATTTACATTGTCTTTTTGGACTTATCGCCGACCTAAATAATTGTTATTTAATGTCGACAATAAATTTTGTATTATCTATAGTTCGAGTTTATCTATGAATGGTTATTAATTTATTATTGAGAATAATAATTTCTCCATTCACAAATGTCAATTTTCTTTGGAAATGTTCCAATAGAAAAATTACCTTTTGTGTTATATCGAACAAGATAATTATAAGTCTATCTGTAACATTAATATTAGGAATTTAAATATAGCATTGTCGCTTGGTCTACTTAAATAACATGAACATTTATTAAATCCATTAAGATGGATTTTCAAATTCATTTGATTTTGAATCATTTGAGACATGTGTAACTTATTTATTAGACAAGATGACATAAACATCTTTCACAAAGTAAGGTGAAAGCAAGTTACTTATTGGCTCTCATACATAGTAATGTATGTTCATCATTGAGTGAAGGTGCTAGAGAAAAATACTTCATCACTTTATTGAACCAATAAATTTGAATATTTTGAAAAGTTCAAAACTTTCAAATAATGAAGTAGACAATAAACTTGGCTTTGAAAAATCAAATTTCTTCGATGAGATCGAGAAGTCGAGAACCAAGTGTTTGATGATCATGATAATGATATCGAACTTTATTAGATATAGTTCGATTATGATGAGTCAAATATATCTTCTATTTCTTTTGGGGTTACGCTCTTTTTGCATTTATGCTGAATATAATTCCATCTAAAGCAGTTGTAAAAGACTCCATATGCGATATGGACTGGTAGGTATATCAGATTATCTTTATCAAGATTTGAGGATATGATACTTAATTGAAGCATCATGCATCTAATCGGATTAGTGCTTATTGTGGAATATCCTAAGAAAAGTAAAGGATATTAATTCTATAATTAATATGAGAACAAAGTGTTTATTACTCGAAAATTATATCTCTTTGGAAGAAGTGTTTCCAAAAGAATTAGTGGGAGTAAATTTGAAAAGTTCAAATTCCACATACTGACAGTAATGCTCGAATGGAAATTAATTCAGATTTCAACTAGTGATTGAGTCTGTTGATGATTCACAGATGAACTCTACAAAGAATGGTGGAAATCTATTAAACAAGAAGAACTCAGATGCTATAAGAGAAGCGATTCTTACAATGTTATTTTTTTAACATTATATTGTTATATTTTTGTAAATTTAACTTGTAATAATTGAAATTGAATGATAATATATTAACAAAATAAAAATAAAAGTCTCAATAAACCGATGACAATGGTACTTGATTAAAAAATAGAAAAATTAAAAATACAAGGAATTTCATGAAAATAATGATACATCATTCTCTTCTATTTTGGTTTGCAACATAGAAATAGAAAAATTAAAAATACAAGGAATTTCATGAAAATAATGATACATCATCCTCTTCTATTTTGGTATGCAACATAGTCATTTCACATATTCATAGCAATTTCATCTCGTTTTTCATTTCCAGCATTACGCCAATTGTTAAGTCTCGGTACATCATTCTCGTAAATATCATCTCCTTCGGGTACATCAATTATAATTAAATTGGGATCAATCTCATTTGCTTTTTGGTTATGCAACATATCTCCTTGATGATAAGAAATAAAGTTATGAATGGCACATGCTGCATGTACAATATCTATCTGTTTCTCAAGAGGATGATGTGATCCTGTTTTTAAAATGGGGAATCGCATCTTTAGTACTCCAATTGCACGTTCTATATGATTTCTAACTAGAGAATGACGTAGATTGAATAATTCTTTTGCATTTTGTGGTGTTTGCGGGCCTCTGACATGCTCTTTCAAGTGGTATCATACACTACGATAAGGGGCAATAAGTTGTGATGTATTTGCATAACCTCCATCAACCAAATAAAATGTACCTTCAGGCACGGTAAATCCATCATCTATTGCACTTTGTAATACTTTCGCATCGGAAGCGGATCCTTCCTAACCCGCCATCACATGGGTGAACCGTAAATCAAAATCACATGCAAGCATGACATTTTGTGAAATTGTTTGTTTTCGGTTGCGATATGGATCTTGCTTATCGGAACTAACTGTAATTGGTACATGAGTGCCGTCAATTGCTCCAATGCAATCCTATATTTAAATTTTTTTTATTATATGTAGCAAAGAAAAAATAGAAGTGTATATGAAAACCTAAAAAAATCCACAAACCTTAAAATATGATTTATATTTTGGATCACGTGTAATATTTTCATGGGTAATTAGAGAAGGTGGCAGTATCACCTCGGATGAATAATCGAAAATAACACTAAGCATCTCATCAAAATGGCGGCTAACTGTTTCACTACTATGCATGAATCGATCCATTATAGTCTGAGTGCTTGCAACTTTAGAAATTGTGTACACGAACATTGCAAGTTGTTCTTCTACTGTTATGTTCTTTTCTGTATCTCGAACTCCCCGATTTCGTAAGATTTCAACTAATTCATGAAAATTGAAAGTCTCAATGTGAAACGCTCATTTGCAACGCATCTCATGACCTTCAAGAACCTCTTTCGCATACTCACCCCCGGTAATATTGATGTTTCGGGATCATTTCTCATAAAATGAAATAATATATTATTCATGTCAAACTCCTTATTTTCTACTCTCCATTGATGAAAATTGGATGTATGGAATGGAAAAAATGGTGGGGGGTTATTCATTGTAACTAAAAATGAAGAGATGAATATGAGAGAACTTGAAGAAGGATGGTGATTTTATAGAAGCTCATGTAAGAGACTAGTTTTCAAAAAGTAGATTCTATAACAATTATTTTTCAAAAAGAAGATTAAAAAAGTAGTTTATAACAGCTAGTTTTCAAAAAAAAGTTCTAACGGCTAGTTTTCAAATTTTATTTCTATTTTTTCATAAATTTTTTTTTAATTATATTATAAAAAAAACTGATATAAACAAATCCTACAAATTTATTAATTTTCATTCAAACACACCATTATGCATACATTCTAAAGGTTTGTAATACTCTAGGATTTGGATTTTACAAATCCTAATCCCCAGAAATTTACTAATACTATACTATACTAGGAAAAAATACACAAGCCCCAATTTTGCATCTCGACTCCCCCCTCTCTCTCTCTCGCTCTACCTCTGCTCAGTCTCGCCGTTCTCACACCTCGACTCCTCTCTCTCTCTCTCTCTCTCTCTCGACTGTCATCTGAGGTTCCTCCTGATTCTCTCTCTTGCACACGAACAGCTCGCTCTCTCGATGTATTTTTTTTGTCGAACCGAGATACAAGCCGTGATATCGATATCGATGTATCCTTGCGATGAATTGGATGGGGCACACAATCTGAACTGGATGTATTCCATAAACGAGAGGAGATGGAACGTTTGATGTCTCAGTTGCTTACGAAGTAGTTTAGATATTGCTTTGATGAGGTTTAACTTCTGAATTTTTTCTTGATAACTGATATTTCAAATTTTATTTGATTTGTATCTGCAAATTGCAATTGATTCTTGCAAGGAATATATAGGAACGGATTAAATTTAAGCAGGCTACCAAAATCAGAAACGACTGTGAGTTTGAGATCCATAATCTCCTGCTTTAAAATTATTTTCTGGTGCTTAATATATGATATAGATTGGTGCATTTGAAGATTTTCTTTTTTCCGATCTCATCATGATTCAGTTTGATAATTAGGCAAAAGATCAGACACCTTTAGTGCAGAGATTTCACATATTGTAGCCCATTAATTTTATACTTAATCTCTCAAAAAGTTGGAGTTTGGAGCTTCAAACAAATATTGGTCAAACTGAAGTTCTTTATAAGAATCATGCCACACATTAATATAGTTCGATTATATTTAGAGTTTTAAATTTAGTTAATTGAACTCGACACCATTGCTAAAATGAAAAAATAATTGTAAAAAGGACTATATGTTAGATGAAAGCTGGAATTGTCCCAATCGCTCTCTATAAGGTATAGATTTTGTTTACTTTTTACGGTATTTGTAAATAAAGAATTTTCATGAGGAATGTTTGTATTATCTTCTTTTCTTAGTCACAATGAAGATCCGAATAGTTTAACGACAAACTTCACATTGTACACTTTAATTTACTTGTTCCCTTATTTACCATTTATGCATGATTATTTATCTATTATCTGAAATGTTTGTTGTAATGAAATATTAAGTAGGAAAATGCACGTCCGTACTGGCCAAAAATCCAAAGAAGCCAATGGGTGAACGTTTAATAAAAAATATTAAGGGAGGCAATAAATGATGATGATGGAGCTAAGAGTTCAGATAAACAGAAGCACTTCTTTTTTTTTTTAAATTTTGATTTATGTGCAAAGTGACTAGATATATTCATAGTTTGAATTATAGTTATTTAATCGCATATTTAGTTTTTCTGTTTAGAGCAAGCCATAAATTAGAATTGTATTGATTTAGTTCTTATGCAAGATTATTCATGCTGTTTTAGGCCTTTATTTTAATTTCTTAGAAACTGATGACAAATGGAACACAATCATTCATTAAGAAAGGCTGTCATGGACCATTTAAAAATGAAGAAATGAGTAAATTACTTGACAACCATTTAGTCATCCTTTTCTTATGGAACATTGCCGCAATATAAAAAATGATACATTTTCAACTTAAAAAACACCAATTTACTCCCACGCAGAACCCAAATATTTTTACTTGCAAACATCACAGAGTTTCTTCTTTTTCCTATATTTAAAAAAAAATTCATTAAAACAAAATTGACATTCACAATTTCATATTTAACATTGTAAATAGTGATAAACTCAAGGGTTGCAAGGACGTTTATTTTTCGGCTTAAATTATGAGTCAGCGGTTGAAGTATTATGTTTGACAAGTACGGTGGGTACGGAGAGCAGATATTTTTTTTATTGAATATCATATATTAGTGAATTTAAGCAAGGTGTGAAGCATGGTTTAGGAATTTATCGCTTCAGGTTCGACTTTTCTCTTATCATTTTCTCTCTTTTCTGCATCGTTAATATAAATTATAAGAAAATCATACATGGTATATTATTTTTCAACTAATTTCCTTAATCCTGATTTAGCCACGTCATTAACACATAATGACCCTTGGATTAGATTAATTACTATTATCTTAGCCATCCAATATTAATTAATGATAATTTATATATTTTTTTTCTATACAAACGTACATAAAATTTATTTTGCCTTATCTTCACTATTTTGTTTTATCTCTTTGCTAGAAAGTGCCGAGTTCACACAGTTGTGCATCTCTCTGTCGAGAAATCTTTGTTAGTATTATGTTATTATTTCGCATTAAGTTTTCCGTAAAATTTTCTCTCTCAACTCCATAACTTCTCCATATTTAGGGTTTCTGAAATTCATCATTTTTCCCCAAAATTTGGGTTTAAATATTTGATTGGTTATTGTTGGTTTTTTCTCAACTCCTTGAATTTCTCCGTTAGCATTATTATAGATATTCTTGAAATGACACAAATTAGGCTTTCCGATTAAGAATGAGCATAGTTAATTCGATCATGAAGTCAATTGAAACTTAATATTGATACAAATAATTTATTTTAGCCGATTAATAAATGAATTAATCGTATTGTAAGCCCTGTATGGAAATGATAATCATGACAAAATAAATTGATAAGTTCAACATTTTTATATTTGGATTTTGAATGATTTATTTCTTCTTTTTTCCTATTTTTCTTATATTTTGCTCATCATATCATGTTTTAATCATAGAGCAAAATAAAATCATGTTTTTTAATTTAATTTTACCCAAGTTCTCAACATTTGTGCCAACAATTTGTTCCAGCCTCATGAGTCAATGTAGAAAGTATAGCCCACGGGCTGATGATTAAAAAAAATGTATGAGTGTTTACTGTGATGTTTATAATCATGTATTAACTGAATCAATATTTTTTTTATAATTTTATCTTTTGTGCAAGTTAAATAATATAAAAAATAGCATTAAATGTTGTATCTTTGATAAATTTATAATTCTAAAATTAATAACCATATACTGCATTATTTGATTTGATTTCAATGAAAATAGCATTAAATGTTGTATCATTGATAAATTTATAATTCTAAAATTAATAACCATATGCTACCAAGTTTTACTTAAAATTGCATAGTTTTTAAAATATAATTTTAGGCTTGTTTTTGTTGATAGTCTTGTGTGGTGTGCAACACTAATTTTGTGCGGTATTTGTATGGTATACAACACTGATTGTTTTGTGGTGTGCAACACTAATTTTATGCGATATTTGTATGGTGTGCAACACTTGTTGTTTTATGGTGTGCAACACTAATTTTGTACAGTATAAACAATAATCTTATTTTATGTGCTAAAGTCATTTGTGCGGTTTAAACTATATATGAATTGTATTTTATGTGCTAAAGTGATTTGTATGGTGTAAACTTTGTTTCTACTGTGTGATATAGTAGGTCCATGTGGTATGAAGTTAATATATATTGTGTGCTACAGTAATTATGTACTACATAAAAATTCATTAGATTTAAACTAGATGCTACCTAATCATCTCACATCATACATCATTAACATATGTTTTTTTTACATATTATAAAAAATACAAAATCTTAATTATATATACATATGTTCTACATCATTAATGCATCAATTATTGCAAACTTAAATAGGATACAAAATTATAAATCCGCAGCGTTAGCGTGGGTATTTTCCTAGTGAACATATAATCTGTATTTAACTTTGCGTTTAATTCTAAGAATAAGACCTTTTTCCAATCTCCAGTAATGCGTTTTGTTTGCGAATTAGTCATTATTCAGGGACTTTTATTTATTTATTTGCAAATATCTGATAAATAATAGTCCATGCATCCTAAACTCTAAACCCTGAACTTAAAGCCCAAAATCACATTTGTTAGTGTAATTCACAAAAAATTCTTTATTCATCATATTATTTTATTTTATTTTTGTTTCTTCAATCCACGTGGCCACCACAACTGTTTTAGAGATGGTGATGAAACAATCGTTAGATCAAAATAACATAAATTATTCTAAAAGTCAGTAAATAGACGAATTATGCAGAAGAAGCGAGGAGCAGTGGGGCGTAAGATGGCTGCGTGCGCGATAATTTCAACCACAACAACAAACCGATTTCTCATGAGAACATTTCCAAGTTACGACCCGGTTTGAACGATCCACCACAACTGTTTTAGAGACGGTGATGAAGCAATAGTTAGATCAAAATAACATGAATTATTCTAAAAGTCAGTAAATAGACAAATTATGCGGAAGAAACGACGAGCGGTGAGGCGTGAGATGGCTGTCTGTGCGATAATTTCAACCACAACAACAAATTGATTTCTCATGAGAACATTACCAAGGTACGACCCGGCTCGGACGATCCACCACAACTGGTTTAGAGACGGTGATGAAGCAATAGTTAGATCAAAATAACATAAATTATTCTAAAAGTTAGTAAATAGACAAATTATGCGGAAGAAACGACGAGCGGTGGGGCGTGAGATGGTTGCGTGCGTGATAATTTTAACCACAACAACAAACCGATTTCTCATGAGAACATTTCCAAGTTACGACCCGGCTCGGACGATCAAGAAACAATTGTTTTAGAGACGGTGATGAAGCAATAGTTAGATCAAAATAACATAAATTATTCTAAAAGTCAGTAAATAGACGAATTATGCAGAAGAAATGACAAGCGGTGGGGCGTGACATGGTTGCGTGCACGATAATTTTAACCACAACAACAAACCGATTTCTCATGAGAACATTTCCTAGTTACAACCCAGCTCGGACGAACGAGCCGGTTGTGGCGGATGGACGGGCAAGTTGGATAAGATTTTAAACTGGTGTAAGCAGATGATATATGCAGGCCCGGCCCCAGCACAAGGTCAGCAAGGCCTGGGTCCCGGGCCACAAATTGTGATGGGCCCCAATTTATATAATACTATTATAGTAGTAATATTCCTTAGAGAGTGAAATTTTGAATTAAATACCCACATGTTGGCCCATGAAAAGAAATAGCCCATATAAAATAAAGATTAAAATCAAGGCACCAAACAGAGAATTTTTTTTTTGAATACCATTATTTCCCAAAATAAATCAATACTTGCCACTGTTTTGAAAATAATGTGGTAACTACCATTTCCGCCACTATTAGTGGCGGAACAACCTCTGTTCCGCCACTAGTAGTGGCGGAACAGATAGATTTTCAGGTCTGCCAAAAACGGTCCATTTGACGCACTAAACGTGGTTAATTAGTATTAAAATTCTTGTTCCGCTACTAGTAGCGGCGGAACATGTTAAAATATTTCTTTACCCCCACTTAAAGATTAACATGGCTCATGACTGGGCAATTAGCCTAAAAATTGAAGAATTACTATGTTCCGCCACTATTAGTGGCGAAACAGGTGCATATTTCACCTGTTCCGCGACTAGTAGTGGCGGAACAGGCCAAATGAATTAATACTATATAATCTTATAGCCGATTGTAACTCTGATTTCGTTTCAAATGTCTAACCCTTATATAACATTCCATCCCCTTCATGCATACTACTTCCCGATAGAACATCATTTCTCGCAAATTTCCACATTGAAGTATCTTCGAACTCCGCTACCGGCGGATTGCCGAAAGTCCCCACATTACCCATTTGACCATCTTCTGTATAAAGAAATCCCGTCTGATGGTTCATTCCCTCCCTTTCTGCTTCGCCATCTCCATATATTTCTTCTTCATCTTCTGGACCCATTTCTGGTTCCTTATCTAATTCATCTTCATCATCTTCATCTTCTCATCCACATTTGCAACTACAGTTGTTCTACTACTAGTTCCTATATGGGATTCTTTATTTGGTTCTCGATCAACATATATTTCTAATTCTAGACCAACACTTCTGACGCGCTCAGCAAATTGAATTAGTTGTCTGTCATTCGTAATTTTTACTGGTCTAAAATGCCATTCGTTGCCGCTAAGATAAGGGTATTTACCTCGAATTAAAAGAGTGTCATTGGACGACCAACCACTATTTTCATAAATTTCATAACACAATTGGACATAATTTCTATTTGAAGCTGTACTTTCCGGTAAGACAAGCGAGGCTCGGATGGCTCAGAATCGCAGCCGTTGTTGTTTCGAACAATCCGACCATCGTAATATAGAAATATTACTGAGTTTTGTGCCATCGTCTTTCAAATATCTATTCTTTTTCCTAATTACAATAATATTTCAACAAGTCAAAAAAATATATACTAAATTGAAATAATTAATAAGTTTAAAAAATAATTCTTTACTAAATTACCTACTTTCTTCTTCCTTTTCTTTAACTTGCTTTTGCCTTCTCTAATTTTCCTCTTCTTCTAAAATATCTAATATCTAATATCTTCTTGCTTCACCTTCACCTTCTTCTTCTCCTTAACCTTCACCTTCCTTATTCATATTTCACCATATTTGAAAAAATAATTATTAATTTTAATCAATAATTTCAAATAAATTATTTTAAATAAATCAAACAAGTTAATCTAACAAATCAAACCAATTAATCTAACAAATCAAACAAATTAATCTAACTTCAATTAATTCAAACTTATTTTATCCTAATTACAATCAATTCAAAAAAATACCAAAACTAACACCTAAACCTAAACTCAAAATAAAATAAAATCAATTACCTTTCTCTTTTTCTTCCTTCTAATTCTTCCATTCTCCTTTAATTTTCACTTTTTTGGGAATTTTTTCACTCAAAAATCGCCCAAATTTTCGCCCCTTTTTGTGTTCCGTCGGGTATGGAGAGTAAATGGGGGAAGCGGAGAGAGAAAGCGCAATAAAAATGAGATTTTTTGGGTTTAATAGCCTGTTCCGCCACTACTAGTGGCGGAACAAGTCTTTTTTTTTTTTTGCGTTTCCAGGTCAGGGGCTAGTGAGTGGAAAAACGGACCTGTTCCGCCACTACAAGTGGCAGAACAGGTGAAATATGCACCTGTTCCGCCACTACTAGTGGCGGAACAGAGGGTATTTTCACCTGTTCCGCCACTTATAGTGGCGGAACAGGTGGTTTTTTCTGCGTTTTTTAAGTCAGATTTAAAATTTTCATTTGGCCTGTTCCGCCACTACTAGTGGCGGAACAGGTGAAATATGCACCTGTTCCGCCACTAATAGTGGCGGAACATAGTAATTCTTCAATTTTTAGGCTAATTGCCCATTCATGAGCCATGTTAATCTTTAAGTGGGGGTAAAGAAATATTTTAACATGTTAGTGGCGGAACAAGGTTTTTAATACTAATTAACCACGTTTAGTGCGTCAAATGGACCGTTGTTGGCAGAAGTGAAAATCTATCTGTTCCGCCACTACTAATGGCGGAACAGAGGTTGTTCCGCTACTAATAGTGGCGGAAATGGTAGTTACCACATTATTTTCAAAACATTGGCAAGTATTGATTTATTTTGGGAAATAATGGTATCAAAAAAAAAAAAAGTCCCAAACAGAAGGCCTCTCCTCTCTTTCTTCATTCGTTTTTAGTTCTATTTTGCAAAATTGAACGGGGAAGAAGCTTGATCTCTCAACTCAACTAGACTACTGGCGCTTGTGAGATGCGATTTAAGTGAGATTTTCTTCCATGATTTTCTTTTCTTTCTTCTCTTTCTAATTCTCTTATAATTCCAATTTTCAATTTTTGGTTTAGGGTTTGAACACATCATCAATGGCGGCTGGCGGGTGAGTTAGGATTTGCGAATTAACTTTCAGGTTCAGGTAGGTTTCTCTTTCGCTATCTTAATTTCAAAATCCTTTTTATGCTTTCTCTTGTAGTTTTGACTTTTTATTTTCTCTAATTTCATTTACTTTGTACATACTAAGGTTGGACAGATAGAGATAAGGTTTGTGGATTTTAAATCTGGTTGGCTTGACGATTCTAAGATCTCAAGTAGGGTTGACAACTTAACTTGGTGTGAAAATTCTTCTTAAATTGGTATATTACAATTTATCTTCTTGAAATTACTAATTAATGAAATATGTTTTTAATAGGATAATTGTTACTTCTAAACCTTAGGTTTAGAGATAATTACGTCAAACCTCAATATAGTAGAAAGTGCAATTTTTGAAATTTATCATTTATTTTAATTGATACTTTTATGGGCCCATTTACAAAATGCCCTTGGAACCCTAAAAGTCTGGGGCCGGGCCTGGATATATGTTCAGATATAGTTTGTTGCCCCTTTTTTTTGTGTTATTTCATGGTGGGTTTGAAACTAAATAGTTAGGGAAATTCTCCCATGCCCACTGTCAATCTGATTCGTTCATCTAAGTACATCTACAGGCCCATATTAAATTAAAAAGTTTGCTCAAAACCCCAGGCGGTAAAACAAAGTCCCCAGCCAGTTACTAGTACCCTCAAAACCGGATAACATTATTCAAAAAAGGGCATTATGGTCATTTAAGCTACTCACATTTCTCCACACATTTTCTCTGTCCATAATCTATTTCTCTATAATAATGAGTTTCTTTTTTTCACTCTATCTCTTATTCTCCTTGACTCGTTCCTTCTCTCTCATACTAATCTCCCTCTCTCGCTCTCTCTCCGCTCGAGTATTGCATGGAGACCCGGCGTACCCTAGACCTAGACTACATGTCGAGCAACAAACCCTAACAGCTGGTCCCATTGCCTTTGCAGCCCGATGCCTTATTAGAGGCAATATGCTTGATCGGAAGGTTTTTCAGGTGACTGGTACCAGTCTTGATAGTGTGGGATTGAGAGTATTTGGGGGAAATTGTATGATATTGAGGTCGTCAATTCAAAAAAAGTATTGAGTTTGTTAAGTGTGTGACTCATGGATGAAGTTGTATGAAATTTGAATTGGGTTTGGATTAGGCTTAGTTATTAGGATTGACTTATTTTGATTGGATTAATTGTTTTTTTTTTAAATGAAAGGTATATATAATTTGAGTTGTATTTTGATTGGATGAAAGGTATATATAATTTGAGTTATATATGAAAATTATAGAAATTTGACATTTGTTATCTGCACTATGTTTAAAATTATCTAAGATTGATATCATACTATATTATAATATATTATATTATACTATACTATAGTATATTACATTATACTATATTATATCACACTTTAATATGTTACATTATAATATATTATACTATATTATATCATATTGTATTATCTTAAAGTACACTATTATATCATAACATATTATACAATATTACATTATACTATATTATATTATACTATATTATATTATACTATATTATATCATACTATATTATAATATATTAAAATTATACTATATTATATCATACTATACTATTTTATATTACATTATACTATATTGTATCATACTATATTATAATATATTAGATTATACTATATTATATCATACTATATAATATTACCTTACTATATTGTATCATCCTGTATTATACTATATTACATTATAATATATTGTATAATACTATATTGTATTATATTACATTATATTATATTATATTACAT